>OY288254.1:64092598-64743431 GCA_958450325.1 Agrostemma githago
GTATGAAGTCTTTGTTTGATTGAAATTCAAGTTTTTGTTTTTCCCTGATTCAGTATTTGATATCATTTTCGAACATCGTCATTTTAGTTGTGAAGACAATAATGGAAAGCAGAAGAAACTTTCTTGGTTAGCGGTTCAACCGGATCAGATTTGGGTTAAGTCAATTTGGATTCATAAGAGTCTGTCAGACTGGTTTGGGCATGGTGATTCATGTCACAAGATTAGGAAAACAAGAAAGATTTATAACAAATGAAAATTGTAAAACACAAGATGATAAATTACCCATTCTAAGAATTACATGAAATTTTTCATAAAAAAAGAAAGAATTACGTGAAGTGAAGATTTTTCTTATAGAAAGGCAAACAAAATGTAAGTTGTTCATTAAACAACATGCCCTGTGATAAGAGCATGATCCAAATCCGATATCAAATCGTTTACATCCTCGATGCCTACAGAAATTTGGACCAGATCTTCAGTCAAACCTCTCGCCTCTCACCTCCTTGTCTGCGGCTGGTATGGCAGCGTGAGACATGAAGCACGGCATGCTTATCAGTGACTGACGATAATGCTGAAATATTTGGATGAGATAAAGAGCGATCGTTACCAAAAATGACGGTGATGCTGGAATATTGTTTTGTCTTCACGACGTGTCTCGCAAGAGGGATGAAACCGGCCACGAAACTAAGCACAGATCCTGCAACTTTTGCCTACAAAGAATGGCAACATTCGTAATGAAAACAGTTTCTTATTCTTCTCGATCAGGGAAACTAAAACAAATATTCATAGACTGGAGATGAATTCAGAAGTAATCGGGGGTAGAAGAACACCTGTGAAAAATGCAAAGATCGTCTAGGATGGTCACGAAGTTCAACATAGTAAGCCTTCTTAACTCGTGGATGCGAGGCGAGAAAGCCAGCCATTTTTTGTACATTATCCTATGCGAAGCAGAAATAGTATTACTACTCGTACAATATAGGGGTATTAAGATAAAATTATAATTTTCCGCTTTGACCAGGTTTTTCTCCATTTATGTTGAAATATTAATTTATGAAGCCTTTTTGTATGAGGAACGTAAATATATTTATTTATATTAAAATTTAGAAATATTGAGTGAATATAATCAAGATCTTTATTTTACAAGTTCGATACTTCGATGTTACAAAGCGGATAGAGCTAGTATGTAAAATAATTGTGTTTTGAGCGCACCTGTTCCTTTTCGACTCGAAGACCCATGGTCTTGGTACCACGTAAACGAAGCCAGCAATTAAATGGTGCCAGCCAAGAGTCTTCGGCATTTTTTCGAGGAAATAAAGTTCTTTCGCCAAACTGGTTAAGAGAGCATAAACAATCATTATCTTTTAAACGCAAAAAACTACCTACTATGAGCAATTTGAGTTCTCTGGTGTAAGTTTTTGCATATCGTTACCTCTCCTTTCACAGCACGAACGCCAGCCCTAAGATCACTATGTCAGGATATAAATTACGTTGCGGAATGAATCACAATATCTGTCGGACATTCATGAAGTAGGATACAAGAGCAAAAGGCCTACTATGCTATTACTCCCTGAAGATTCTTCATCGTTCAAACGACTGTCTCCTCACTGTCACATATTTATAAAGGCTCTATTCCATTAAATTATCTAGTCTTCGACCTCAAACTCAACAAATAAAACTTACTCTATCTAGTACAACTACTACCTACAACAATCTAATAGAACAACTGAACAAATCAAACACAATAATTCTCCTCTACAATAACAATCTTAGCTACACAATCAACAAAAACATGGATTACATTTTCAGATGTGTAGACCTAAATATCAGAGTAATAAAGCTGAGCAAAAATATATACCTCATTATGCAGTTTCTTCTTTATGCTTAAGCGCCTGCATCATATCATACGAATTCAAACTTGATCAAAATTGAGACAAACTTGGTTACTTTCAAGGGATCCCAAACAAATTTCACCAGAATCACACCAATTAAGGGGTTCCCTAAAAGGTTTACCCAAATGACATTCAAATTGATCAAATTTTATTTAAAGCTTTAAATCCTAACCAAATTCAACCAAACTTGATCAAAGTTTACATAAAGACCGTAACTGTCAAGGTATCCCCCACAAACATTTTTCAAATCAGACCAAATATGCTAATCAATCAGTTTGATTTCATCAATGATTAAAGTTACTGACATTGCTTAGCAACATTAGCACCACCTCAAAGCTCAGAATATAAATTTGTAAATTTCAGTGAAAATATACCTAAATGATCCAGAATCAATAAACTGCATATGGACACCTGAATCATTAAGTGTACCCTCTTGTTGTCGCTCAGTACGCTCCCTAATCAGCGTTTTTGAGTTCATCTTTTTTTGGTGATTCGTTTTTTTTTTTTTACTTACACTTCAAAAATTCTCTTCATCTTAATTCCTATTGCTGTTTCCCCTTGTTCTTCATCAGCCATCAAATTTGGCCTGGGCATCCAATACTTCGACAGGTATTCTGATTTTGTTTTCACTTTCTGTTAACATTTTCTCGAGTATACCTGTATATCTTCAGTAACACTCTCTACTGCTCCTGCTAATATTGTTTCTTTGTTAGGCAATAGCGAAAGTTCGACTGCCAAGGTGGTTGATTGCATTGTAGTTGTTAAAGATCTTTTCGGCTCTCAGTCTGTATCCACCCAGTCTTCGATAAGTCAACCCGTCAGCTCTCCTATGATTCGATATGGAATATCTTCCATGCCTGTAAGTCATTCTTTAAAAGTCTTGATCCAACTGTGCCTATCAGCACCTGAATATCATGGGATGTGAAAGAGGAAGTCAGAAATGAGAAGACGCACTTTTGTCTTTCCGCAAAGTTTCCTGATGCAAATTTGTGTGAAAAAACACCACTACGTGAATGCAGCCCGACATAAGCAGGTCTAATTCAAGAAACCAATGTACTCTACAACTTTGTCTTGGGAAAGAAGAGGTACTATTGTATCCAAAGCCAGAGTGGGTACTATTGTATCCAAAGCCAGAGTGGTTATACATCAGAGGATCTTCCAACGAAAACCCTTTTCTTTTGAGTGGTACAGATAACATAACAGCATCAAAAAGTTAACTCGGGTCATTTTCTGGGGATGTTACTCTCTAGTATAAAAGCAAGATTAGGAACATAATACTATCGTATATGAATAGTGCACTATTTGACATTGCAACAGCTCTTAGGCCAATATATTTGATGTGTTGTATTGTGTAGGTGCGTACATGTTCTGAGGTGGTCCAATAATAGTTTTTTCTTTCTTTCTATAAGGAACGAAAACACAACAAAATATACAATCAGAAATAACAGATGAGTGACAAGAACGCAAAGAAGCCAAAGAGAAGTTGCTCTTACTTCCTTGTAGACTTCAAGCGGAAGTGGCAACTTAAGAAATGACATCCATGACTTGGTAAACTTGAGTATCATTTTCTTAGAAATATGGCTTGAAGAAAGTTCCTGACAAACAAAACATATTAGAACATAACGATAAGCATGGTAAAAAGTAGGTCTAGTGTCCTAGAGTAAAGCCCTTTTCGTTCACGCAAATGATGCAAAGGAATATATGAAAAGGCTCAATATCATCAACAAAGCAAAGCAATGAGAGAGGTATAATGTTAACTGCGGTAAGACGCTATAGTACATACTACTGCATTACTATATATCACCCAGTAGAGAATGAATTTATGGAACCAAAGATCAATACACAGTATCTTCAATTATCTTGACGAAACGAAATTGTTACATTCAAACTTGACTACGGTTTCTTACAGCTGCTTCATGTAATAAACAGCCTCACACAACTGACCATATGCCAACCACTTGGCATGATGCAGATATCAGCAAAATAAGTAGAACGTCAGTGGATCTTACATTTTCGGTAGAATCATCGTTTTGATTCTTGACAATTTTCCCATCTTTAGGCTTGTCTTCCTCCTGATTATCGTTGTCTTTGATAAGAATCCTGATCAACCATGAACAAAAACAATATATTTTATATGCCAATGTAAGTCCTGGCATAAATATCACATGGACGAAAATCCGAGACACATAATACAAGTAATTCCAATTACAGAGTTATAAAAGAAAAGGCTTATACTTGTTTGGCCAAATACCATCAATCCTGCTTTTATTTGTTTTGTTATTAAACAATCAGACCATAAAGATTACAGGATATAGAAGTCCCAACGCCTAATGGTTGATCAGTGTAAATAGTGTACCTACACTATTACAGAAATCACTTTCTTCAATGCAACCGAAAATTGACATTCACTGCAGACTATAAGCTTTTATTTGTTTTGAAATATTACTTTCCAAAATTGGATGTATAATTATCATCTCGACAAACTTAGAAAATCCGATACAACTAATATTTTTCTCGAACCTTTGTCCCATGTTTTGGAACTTGCCGAATTGATTGACTAAAATAAACGGTTCAGTGAACTGAAGACTGAAGCACACCTTAACTTTGTCGAGAATCACAAGTGGCCCAGCGACTCCTGAGACTGTTCGGTATTCTGCAGAATTCGAGAATGCAATGAGTCTACCAAAATTATACAAAGCTTGAATCTTTGACTCTTTGTTATCGGTTTCAGAGACTTGACACTGGAATTACGGAATATCTTCTCAAAATAGCACGATAAAGTCAAGGCATAGCGATTCCTATGACTACTATAACAGAAAATACGACTACTAATCCGAGAAAACACGAATCTTTCATCTCACACCATGACGAATTAAACCCAATTTTCCAACCCATCATAAGATCTCATTACAAAGTCAAGTCAACTACATCCCCCCGTTATCTCAAAACCTCGACTCCTGCGTATGGATCCTCTATCCATTTTTTGTGTGCCGTCTCTTGTTCAGATTACAACACAATCATTAACAGTTTAACACGAGACATCACTTTCATTAACGATAATGAGACACAGAATGGAACGCGATAATGAGACATATCATAGCGTCAAAGTTCAAACACAGCTAATCTTTCTCGAATTCGAAAGCATCCCTTTAGAATCATTAACATATGATCAAATTATGCAACTTTATCACATAATGAAACCATAATCATACATCACAAATTCTCCGATGAGACGGTCTCACAGTAATTATATCATCCTATATGTGCGAGGTCTCGGAATACGAATACAATTAACCCCAGTTGATATAATCATCAAATAAACCAAAATAAACACGATCAAAAGCATAAAGATCAAAACTTTGATCAACAAATGAATTATTCAAACATAAAAGATCAAAACTTCAATGAAAAAAAATCTCAAAAAAAAAAAAAGAAATACCCATACCAATCTCAAGAGTTCCATCATCAACATCCATGGAGTTTTTGGCACTCATTACCAAAATAAACACGATCAAAAGCATAAAGATCAAAACTTTGATCAACAAATGAATTATTCAAACATAAAAGATCAAAACTTCAATGAAAAAAAAATCTCAAAAAAAAAGAATTACCCATTCCAATCTCAAGAGTTCCATCATCAGCATCCATGGATTTTTTGGCTCTCATTCTGATCAATCAACTGCACAACAATGTCAAAATCATACCACAAAAAATAAAAAAAAAATTGAGAAATTAATCAATCAGTAATAAATCAAATTAATAAAAACAAATCATTAAAGATCTACTGAGACAACCATACTTCAATAAAAACTCAAATCATGCTTCAATTCAAATTTACTGAGACAACCAAAATTAGGATGGAAAAAAACGTGAGGAAAGCGTGAAGAAGAGAGAAGCAGGAAAGCGTGAAGAAGAAGCAGTGGAAGGACGGATGGGAAATGAATGGACGAGAAGGAAGGAAGAAAGGAAGGAAGGAAAGATGGAGAAAAGGACGGGAAGGAAAAAGGCAAAAACTGAAGAAAGAAATGAAAGGCACAGAACACGCCAACAAGCCAGTAGAGGACAGGGATGGGGGACATGGAAAACACTGTTCCTAAGAAGGGGAACTGTTCCTAAGGCCATTTTTTGAAGAGTATTCTTTTTAATATGTAAAGATTATTCTATATTATTCAATATTATTATTTGACTAATAAAATATATACATTATTCAATAACAAATTTCAAGCTTCCTCGTTGTTAATCATAATTAGCATAAAATAATGAATGAAAGTTAAGACATATGTTATCTATATATATAATAAAAAGGCAAGCTTTTATGAATCCCTTTATAACACTCACTTTTGAGTGAATATAATAGTGCCACATCATGAGCCTTCTTTGAACGCCACATGGCGCAACAAATTATCTCACATTCAACATTTGCTTCTCTTAAACACAAAAAAACATGGACTCTATATCTATCTATACTATATTATAAAAAGTCAATCCTTTTGCATTAGCCTAAACTACTACTAATCACTCATTTCACTAATTCTAAACCCACCTCATGCCGCCACGTGTCGTATCTCTTCACTATTATCCTAACTCTTCACTGTTACTATTACTATCTACCTATCTACGAGTATAATAAAACTCCTTTGCCGTCTCTATCTATTTAGCTTCCTCAACCTCTTCGCATTCCCGTCTTAAATTGGATGCAGTAATTCCTGTCTTAAATTGGATGCAATTTAAGTCGTCTTCACCTATTAATAGAACATAGATACGTTCAAATGACTTCTCCCATCTACTCGTGTTCAAACGTCGCTCGACAGAACTCAGCTCAACATATATTCGCCGGCCATCATCCTCCACGATATGTTTCGACTCTTTCGCTTGGTCTATTTCCTCCAAACGAAGTAAATATTTTCGTAGAGGTATGCTTATATATCTATACTATAATATCATAAGTAAATAATGAGCATGTAGGTGCACGACACAGGTGGTCTAGCTTGGGATAATTTGTACATCGAACAATACATTATATTATGTATTATTTAGTTGCCGACTTTATACAGATTAGTTGTCATTGTGTGTCGCCATTAGGAAGGATGGATACCGTTGTTGGCTGCACATTAACATTGTTGTACATTATGCAAAAACACCACCTTACTGATACGCTGCATGACGTATTAATTTGTGCTTAGTTGTTGCTGCATTATTACACGATACTTTTACGAGGACGAGACTCAAGAAAGTTGGAGAAATAACACAGGTGGTCTAGCTTGGGATATTTTGTACATCGAACAATACATTATATTATGTATTATTTAGTTGCCGACTTTATACAGATTAGTTGTCATTGTGTGTCGCCATTAGGAAGGATGGATACTGTCGTTGGCTGCACATTAACATTGTTGTACATTATGCAGAAACACCACCTTACTGATACGCTGCATGACGTATTAATTTGTGCTTAGTTGTTGCTGCATTATTACACGATACCTTTACGAGGACGAGACTCAAGAAAGTTGGAGGAATAACACAATAATGTCTCATACACAAGGAGGGCAAACACAATATACGTGTAGTGGCCAACAACCTACTAGATTGCTTTAATTTTATTAAGTTTACTCTCTTTGACGGTTAGATGACGATTTAAGTCACTAAATATATTTCTTCTCTACGGATTTGGTTGTTGATTAATCTGTATCTATATTATGTATTACACATTTACGCTTCTTACATGCTTAGAATTACACACGTTTATTCAACCTAGTATGTCTACATTTCCCCTTTTACACATTTCTAATGCAAGTATAAAATTTTAGTTATGTGAAAAAATTAACAGACAATATTTTATTTGTAATAATAAATATTATACGTATCCGTGCATTGCACGGGTGACAAAACTAGTTACTTATAAGAAAGCAATTAATTAACATTAATTCACAAACATAATTATATTATGTGTATATATAACATAACATACTGTGGTGGATGAATGACAAATTAAGAAATCAAATTTGAGTATTTGACAGTGAACTTTATGCATAAAAATAATACAGCAGTACACTAGGCCAATTATTAAAACACAAATTAGTAGTATTGTCCCATTTCTATAATGAATAGTTTATTAAAAATTTAGGGACAATAAATTTAATACATCGTATCTAATTGTAATAATGAATGTGATAAAACACTCAACAGGAAACATGATCAGTAAATTACTATATTCAATGCATTACCGACTTATTGTAATTGCGTGTAAAAGTTATACTCGCAGGATGCAAGATGCCAAACGTCAAATATGACCATGAAGATGCAAATTATTTAATGTATCTACGGAGCATATAATCAACATATACAAGCAATTTATGCGTCACAAGTATAATACAACAGTTAACTCTAAGTCACATATATACGGTTTTCATCATGCTATTGTATGATAAATAAATTTGATAAAGCAACAATTTGGATGTCTTCTATCATTGTTCACCCAAATTGTTCATCATTGATACTCCATATATTCGTGTATGCGGCATATTCATACAAAAATTCCATATTTAGGGATAGGATTAGTCAAATTTCATATTTACAAATTGCATATTTTATTCATATTGTTTTCATCATACAAAAATTCCATATTTTATTTACACAAAATTCAGATTTGACTTCAAATATGATAAGAACACAAATAAGAGAAACATTTACCATGACTGACTTCAAATAATATTGTTAAAACTTACCGATTTGACTTCGTGAGGTAAGAATCAAATAATTAAGAGAATATAAGAATAAGCATCGTCTTTTCCGATCAACCCCAAAATGAACGACGAAGATATTTCCATTAGTAATAACTCCATAATTCTCTTGATAGACGATCGTGCTGATAACGTCCCATTTCTATAATGATATAATTCTATTGTACAAGTATAGAATAAGAGTACAAGAGAAACCGTCAATTGTATTCAAAGAGATTGTATATTATATGTCTTTTTTTTTTTGATTTTTGGGCTCCTTCTAGGCTTGGGCCATGGGCCGTCGCCCCTCCCAACTAGGCCCAGGGCCGGCCCTGGGTGTAACATTCAAACCCGACATCTCTTTCTCCCTCTTTTTATTCCGTTTTTTATATATTTATGCGTATACTAATTAATCGATAATAACGATACTAATTTCTAACATTTTATTTTATGTCAACTAACATCTAACATTTACTTATCGTACGCTAACCCCTAACATTTAATTATCGTCATTTACATTTTGTTATAATATTAATACCGCATATATTTATCATAAAAATCTATTTTCAAAACGATCCGAGCAATGTCCCTTGAGGCTAAATTAATTATCGTAGGCCTAAAAGGCCAAATTACGATGTTAAAATGCCGAGGACCTAAGTTTGCGACGACGGTCGAATTTTCGGTTCGAATATGTTTAATTATGCTAAAGTCTATTTAATCCCTTTACAAGTTGTATTGGAGGTGGCGCCGGCGCCCTTCGAGGTGCGCCGCCCTAAACACTTAAGGGCGTAATAGATTGTGGAGATTCGTCGTTAAATATGTCCGACCCCATTTCTTTCAAAACTTTATTCTAAAGGATTTATCGACAAATCGGGTTAGAACGAAACCCGTTGACGCCGAATTAATTGTCACACGATCTGAAAGGATTGATTACAACATTATGACGCGGAGGGAATCATATATACCCTTAGATACAACCCTTAGAGCAAGGTTAACAATCGATTTGGACTCAATCCATAGGGTGGATGGATTGAAAATGGTGATACATCAATGGATCCTCAATCCTTGGAGAAGGATTGAGAAAAAATATCCACTTTGACGGATTGAAGAAAAGAGGAAAGACTAAGCAATTAATGATTAAGTTGCCTTAATTAAATGTATTATGTGTAATAATGTATGATAAGGTATTTAATGTGTAATAAGGTGTGATAAATGTTGTGAGATGGTTGGACCCCATATGGAGAGAAAAATGAATCCATTGATGTAGGAATATTTTACAAGAAAGAGAATGAGGTAGAAAAAGTGAGGTGGAAGAAGTGGGGTCCTCTATAGAGAGAAATTGCATCCATTGATAACCATGGTCTTAGGATTGTATTTATCATTTTTCATTTTTTAAATATACTCTACTATATATACTCGTGCAACTCTTGCACGAGTCATAAACTAGTTGTTTAAGATAACATTTAACTAAAGACTCTTAATTAATGTAATAAGGACATAAGTGTTATGATATTACTTCGTATTATTTTGGATGAACACTACCAACAACTCGATCCATTAGCAAAAACTCATACGGATCTACAAAGGATATCATATTGAACGAAAAATAAATTTGGCAAAGTAAAAAAAATTAAACCTCCCGAAAACAAAGATCGAGTTTGGTTTAAAGATGTGTAAATTCAATATAATATAATACAATATAAGTTCGGGGAAGTACGGATTGTACGTTTATACTCGTATATAATTATTTGCGAATTTATGGTATCAGGTTCATATGGTACCCTCTAACGGGGGTCAAATCTGGTCAAACAGATTCTAGTGGAAATTTCTGAAGAGTTCGTATCCCTACCCTTTCAAACTCGATCTCTATATATAGAGGATTGATTGATCCGAAAACACAAGCAAAATCTTCACAAAAATACTTCATATTTACATATCTGTTTACTGTGCAAATTCAGATGAACACCGTCTTATCTAAGTAGAAAATTCAGTACAACCCTGCACTGAAACAAGGATCGAATTATTCTATTAGGAAAATGTTCAGTTGATCCCATATTATTTTCAGTCCTTTCCTTATTCGTACATAAGTCCATAACACTATTTACTTAACAAAATTCGACCTCATCATGTCATATTTATCAACTCTCACTTTATTAGAGACACATATATCCCTATAAACGAGATTCTATGATACAGTATATTTATAAGAAATGATGTTTGTTTGCTATCGACATCTTGGTTTGGTTCGTGAGAATATAATACTCCTTGTTGTAAATTAATAGTGGTGTTAACAATAACAATGAGCCATTCATGCATATCATTTACTCCACGTCTTTATCAACCTTTTATATTTGTTTCCCACAATCTCAATAAATATTTTGTTACGTGCGTGCGTGAGTCACAAGTTATTAAAAGTGAAATTATTTTATAGTAAAAAGTTGGATGAATAATAATAATAATGGAAGTTAACGGAAACCATCGACATAAGAGTTAACAAGAGCCAAAGCATTACTAATCAACTTAATGACCGTCCCGACTTTGGCATACACTTGACTCTCCGCTTGATCATCATCCTCCACCCCGACATCCTTAAACCCTTCCTTGCACGTGCTCTGGTCCGTCATCCCGGCGCTCATCCACGTCTGCACACTGCTCATGTCGAACCTCATCTCCGCCTTCTGCGTCTCATTGTAGGCCCCACCAGATGCCACATAGGCCTTGACCACCTCGGCCATCAGGTTTAGGGAACGTTGGACGTGCTTGGCCGAGGCCTTTGTCAGCCTCATGCAGTCGTGGACCGCAGGCCCAGCTTGGGTTGGGCTTGCGGTCCAGTTTAGGGAAGCCACGTAGTCGGCGACTGTCGTGGCTTCCGCGAGGCTGACCTGTATGGCGGCACAGGTTAAGGTGGCTAGGTCATCAGCGGGGCCAGAGTAGTGTGTGGTGAGGGAGGAGTAACAGAGGGTTTGGTAGAGAGTGAGTTGGCAGCATTTTTTGATGTAGTCGTCGACGGTGGGGGTGACCGCCGGCGATGATGGGGAAGATTGGGCGGCCGTGATTGAGTAGAAGAGGTGGAGAAGGGGGAGGAGGAGTAGGGTGATTATACAATTACTCGTAATTGGTTTCATGGTTGTCAATAGCTAGCTAGCTAGCTAGGGTGTTTGCTGCTGTTTTCATGCAAGCTAGCTAGCTATACTATGTTTTGTTATTGTTTACAGCATACTCCGTACATGAGCATACATATATATACTCGGATACCTGGAGGATGACACTTAATATATACACATTAATCTCTATTAACAAATCATCTCAACCAAAACCTTAAAATACCATTTTAACGAATCATCTCAACCAAAACCTTAAGGCGATGGTTGAGGTCCATTTATATTCTATTAATCTCTAGTTAATGTGTTTCATGAGTTTCCCTTGCGACAACCAACGAAATGATAAGTATAAATAATGATTAGGTTGGTTGAACAAATTTTTAAACTACTCTAATCTCTAATCATTAGTGATGATGATACCACATAATCATTATTGCTTGATTAATCATGCATCCATTCCGTTGTAAGAGTACTAAAACAACGAGTATCTTTAGGGTCATGAGTGTGTAAGTAATTCAAACTATATTTGACTTGAATAATTGTACAGTTTGGCTCGAGAAAATTCGATTCGACTTTTTAAATATAAGGTCAAATGTGTTATTAGGTGTATGGTGTTAACCGACGGTCATAGAGGAGACATGATTCATATTCCTCAAATCACACTTACTTCTTCTGATACAAGTAAATTATGGTTCGTTTTAACAATAGACAATTTCTTGTTATTGTATGTTTTGTAATGACGATTAACAAGAGATAGAGACAATATTTTATTATTTATCTTATGTTAGACTTTATCTATCACTGTCGGTTTTTCACCATGGACAATTGTATGTAACAATAATCTCAAAGGTTACAAATAAGCACGGGTCAAGATTATTATCTGTAATAATAATAGGCATGACTCTAATGTAACAACTAATGTATACTCCTTCCAAGTTCTTATGATTGTCTCATTTGGTTTTGGGTGAAAAATAAGGAAAGAAAAATAAGTGGTTAAAAAAGAATGAGGGGTAAATATGAACCACACATTTATGTTCTAAAATGGAAGGTGAGTAAAAGATCAAACTTAGCTAAAAAGAAATATGGGAAAATGATAGTAACTCGGAGGGAGTAGTACTTTACAAAGAGGTTTCTCAATATTTATAGTTGTATTACGGAATATTTTGTTAACACTCTTGAAATATACTTAAAATAGCAATCTATTACGATATTTTAAACTATTTACCTATTCAATCCATACATCGTAATAATGAAACGACCAAATATTGTGATTTTCAAATGAAAAATCGTGAAACCCAAACACAAATTCGGATCTAACCCAATTCAATGGAATGCAAGTTTTCACCGTAACCATGTACGGAGTATTCCATTACCACTGTGTTTGGAGTTTGGACGCCTTATCTATCTTTCTTCCCTCTCTTTCACCTTTCCTCCCCTTGGATTACACTTTCAGTGATTGAAAAATGGCACAAAATCTAGCAATTCAACACGCCACTTTTCCAAACCATTTGACCCACTTTCACTTTTCTCCTTCTCAACATTCCCAAATCACCTCTCTCCCATTTGGTGCTAAGAAACCCTTGATTAATAAGTTCAAAATCAATTGCATTGCATCAAAACACAGCAAGAAATCGACCTCAAAAGGCGATAAATCTGAGGCAAGGGATTTAGTTGCGTCGATTTTGAGGAATTTCAGTGATAAGGAGCCTTTTGTATCCACTCTTAACAAGTATGTTAAGTTCATGAGGGTGGAGCATTGTTTTCTGCTCTTTGAAGAGCTTGGCAAAACTGATAAATGGCTTCACTGCCTTGAGGTTTGTTGGCTTCTCTTCTCTCTTTTTTTTTTTTTTTTTTTTTTTTTTTTTTTAACTCAAGTTGGATTTTTCTGATTGTTTGTTTGTGCTGATAATGTTTACGATGTTGAGGAATAAGAAAGTTGGAATCTTGTGTTGATAGTGTTCTAGATATATACTGTAGTAAGAAGTTCACTGTATTATGAAATTTGATGTCTAGAGTGGGGTGATTGCATCTTGGAATTTATTAATCTAGAATTAAAATTTTCGGGGGAATGAAAAGGTCTCATCTCTACGAAGTTTGAGTAGCAAAAGTCGATAATTTTAATTTATCATTTGCTAATTGCTACTAGCTAGATTCCCCTGCTTGGAAACCGTCCGAATTTTCAGTGAAAGGGTCCGGATGGAACGTAAATGTTGCGTATGCCAGTCCTCATTAACTGCACCATGTTTAGGTGTTTTGGTGCAAAATGTACTGCCAAAGTAATGTGTTTTTATGTAAGAGGTTGTAGGTGAAGGAGGAAGAAAGGGAGGGATTTTTGATGCTCTTCCTGGGATTAAACCATCGGATTGAGCCCTGAAACATCGCCCATACTTCAGTCTTTAGCCAAAGTTAAGTTTGTACGGAGTATGAGTTTAGATTAAAATAGGTCACACTTGGGTGTTTCGGAAAAACCAGTCCGAATGCCCCCTGGTTGTAGATGATGGACTGCCGGCGTTATCATGGTGAATGAGATAAGACAGGAGGTCTTGGTAATCCCAAGGGTTTGGAGGGCTGGGCTGAGTTCCTTATGAGTGCGGTTTTGTGTGTCTTGTGAATGTTTTTTTGGGTGTAAATCATACACTTTAGTCTGGATTTTAGCTGGCCATCAAAGGTAGTAAGCTCTTATTCTAAGTTTGAACACTCCTGCATATTCAGGGATTTGAACCTGAGACATCTAGCTGCTAAGTTATGATAGTCTTCAGCTTGGCTGTCTCGGGGACAAATGAATACGCTTCTCCCCTCCCCTCCCTTGTTTCTACTTCTGTTATCTAGACAACACCATCTTCAAGTAAGAAGAGAAACTGAAACTATTTCTTTTACCGCCTATAGCTAGCTTGTTTCTCATCTTATATTTGGCTACATTTAGCTTGACAGTGATCTATTCATGTAGTAAGATTCAAGCACAGTTTGACTGTGTGTTGTCATTAACCTTATGTATACAGTTTTATCTTCAACTTTTAGCTGGCTCTATGCAAATTTCAATGTGGATGAACAACAAGACACTGTTTTGGCAGCTAGCTTACCATCCAAAAAAAGAAGATATTTATAGTATTTTTCTTTTATGTGATATCTTGATGCAGTTAATAAAGGATTTGTGGCTTGTGATCACACTTATGTTTGATAAAGAGCTTTCAGTTGGCATGCTTGCTCAGTGAAGGCGTAATAGCACCTTTTTGCTTTATTCAGGTCTTTAGATGGATGCAGAAGCAAAGGTGGTATCTTGCAGACAATGGTGTGTATTCTAAGCTAATTTCTGTCATGGGTAAGAAAGGTCAGACTCGAATGGCGATGTGGCTTTTCTCGGAGATGAGGAATAGTGGGTGTCGCCCTGACTCTTCAGTCTATAATGCACTCATAACAGCGCATCTTCATTCTCATGACAAATCAAAGGGTTTAGACAAAGCTCTTGGGTATTTTGATAAGATGAAGGGTACTGAACGGTGTAAGCCAAATGTTGTGACGTACAACATTCTCCTGAGAGCTTTTGCTCAGGCCAGGAATGTAAAGCAGGTTAACACATTGTTCAAGGATCTCGATGAAAGCATAATTTCACCTGATATTTTCACATTTAATGGTGTGATGGATGCTTATGGGAAAAATGGGATGATTAGAGAAATGGAAGATGCGTTGGCTCTTATGAAAACCAATCAATGTAAGCCTAATATAATCACTTTCAACCTTCTTATCGATGCCTATGGAAAGAGACAAGAATTCGAGAAGATGGAACAAGTTTTCAAGAGCTTGTTACATTCAAAGGAGAAGCCAACACTTCCGACATTTAACTCAATGATCGTTAACTACGGCAAGGCACGTCGTAGGGAGAAGGCCGAGGAAGTTTTTGAGAAGATGAGGAGTATGGGATGTACCCCAAACTTTATTACGTATGAGAGTGTTATTATGATGTATGGATTTTGCGATTATACTTCGAGGGCAAGGGAAGTATTTGATGGGTTGATAGCATCTAAGAAGGAGATAAAGGTTTCGACACTAAATGCCATGTTAGAAGTTTATTGCATGAATGGCATACCCATGGAAGCACACGCGCTATTGGGAAGTGCTCCGGGTTTTGGTGTTCGGCCTAACTCTTCAACCTATAAGCTTCTTTATAAAGCCTACACTAAGGCAGATATGAAGGATCTTTTGCAAGAGTTGTTAAGTCATATGGACAAAGATGGTATTGTCCCAAATAAGAGGTTTTTCCTGGAAGCATTGGGAGCGTTTGGTTCTTCAAAAACAACCAAATTTGCTGATGCAACTGCAGATGTGAGAAAACAAACATCTACGAGAAGAGATACGAGTAAATCGGGAGCTACAAATATAGATAGGAGTAAACCGGGGAGAACAAAGAGTGATATGAGTAAACCAGAAAGTATGAAGGGAGATATGAGTAAGGCAGCAGCAACAAAGAGATAATGAACTACGGTCATGAACCAACCATATGATTCAATTTGACTTGACTTGTAGGTCCTTTTGCCAGCCTGACTTTTGTTGAGCAGACCAGCTGCGCGTCGAGTGAACCGAACCCTGGAAGCAAGGTCTTTTATTCTCACTGGCCACTGCAGTGTGCCCCTCCATTCAGCTGCAGGGGTACTCTTAGGTAAGTGTAAATAATCCGTGTTAGACTATCCTTCATCGCCTTGTTTCTGGCAATTGGGTCAGCGGGTCAATGTGGAATAGGTCATATGGGATTCGGGTTTAATTGGGTCAGTAAATTCTGATCGGTTGGGTCATATTCAGTATCGGATCCTGTTATTAGCATTGGAATAACCATGGGTGTGGATTAGAGAAGGTGATGTCTGATAGCGCTGCATTTAGGTTGATGCTTCCAGGAGCGTTTGGATGGTGAGAAACTTGGGACAGAAAGGTGTGTTTGTATCATCGCTTATACTACCAGTACCAGGTTGGCAAGGTATCAACTCCTGGTGTGCCGTGTGCGTGCACATTGTGTACACAACAGTAGCTCATCATGTTTTAGCATAATATATTGATTAATCAAAGTTTAGTCTTGTAATTTGATCCCTTTACCGAGTTGCACTGCTGCCTCTTTTCTAACCTGTTAAATATGCAATCACAAATCTGCTAAACACTACTCGAACTACATAAATGCAATACTGAAAAGGGTAGTATAGACTATGGAGTAACCAAGTAAGCGAGAGTCATCAGTCATCGAGTCATGGTCCATACATGGACTGTTTCACGCACAATCGTCCCACAAGATTGTTTCAGTAATGGTATGGGTACTAGTCAATATTGTGCCATAGGGTTGTTTCAGTTGGAGTAAGAGGTGGCAGGCGTCGAGCACGGGTGGCCTGACAGCCTTGTTGTGTAGATCCATCATGCCTCGACAATTTTTTTTTTTCTTTTTTACCGTGTCAGTCCACCGTGCTCAAACCCAAAAGGCCACGGTGGAAGAATGAGATGAGCGCACACCCAAAAGGCCAAAACAAACGAACCTTTATAGTGAACAGTGCTCACTGATTACCGACTGACAAATTAGATACTCCATCCACCCAAACCCTACTCGTATAGTCGTATACGATGAAGATCAAGCCAACCCCCATTACCAACGCCACCTTCACTCCACCACCTCCCACCCCAAAGACCATCGCCTTCACCACCCCTGAAACCTACGCCGCCCGTCTTTCCCTCCTCATCCACCGCCGCAACTGGACCCCTCTCTCCTCTCCTACCGTCATCGTCTCCCCCACTCCCGCCACCCACTCCGACCTCCTTCACCACCTCTCCCGCCACCTTCCCCATTACTCCGCCGTCGCATTCACCTCCCGCACCGGTATCTCCTCCTTCTCCGCCGCCCTCCCCCACCCCATCGCCCCCGCAGCCGGCGACTTGATCCTCGCCGCCCTCGGCACCGACGCCCAGCTGCTAACCCCTGACCTCATCTCCCGCCTCTCCCTCGACCCCACCCGGGTGAAGATCATCGTCCCTCCCCGGTCCACCCCGACCGCCCTCGTCCACTCCCTGGGTCCCGGGTTAGGCCGGCGAGTCCTCTGCCCGGTGCCCCTGGTGTCCGGCCTCCAGGAGCCCGCCGTGGTGCCCGACTTCTTGGATGAGTTGGAGCGTGCGGGTTGGGTCGCAGTTCGGGTGAACGCGTATGAGACTAAGTGGGCGGGGCCTGGATGTGGTGGGCGGTTGTTGGAAATGGGTCGGGTTGATGGGCTGGTGTTTACAAGTACAGCCGAGGTGGAGGGATTGGTGAAGAGTTTGAAGGAGTATGGGTTGGGGTGGGAGGAGTTTAGAAGGAGACGGGGTGGGCTTGTTGTTGCGGCTCATGGGCCGGTTACCGCGGCCGGGGCTGAGAAGCTCGGAGTCAAGGTTGATGCGGTTAGTTCTAACTTTAGTAGCTTTGAGGGTGTGGTTCAAGCTTTGGATCACGTTTTCACTGCTGGGGCCGGGGGAATTTGTTCATGAGTGCGTCTCCTTTATGACGATATTTTTGCCTTCCTTCATAAGAGTAAATGAGTACTCTAATTACTTCCATTTGTTCTTCAGCGAACACATTTAGTAGGAGTAGGACTATAGGAATGAGTTTTTTCATCATCATAGAGTATGTGTTTATGGCTTTATGCTGCTTTATGCTGCTTTATGCCATCCACAAAGTGTGCGTTTAATTTCACGAGAGTAGTGTTAGGGCGTCAAGCTGTCAAGTGAAGTGGGAGTACCGAATCTCGAATTGATTCAAAACTTCTAATCGACCTCCTTGCAGACCACCACATTTTCGCCTTTTCGGTGTCCATCACCCTGATGTCTAACTGTCTAAGAAAACAAAAAGAGAATCACGAATTTGGTGGATTGTCCCAAGAGTCCTTTGTGACTGATACATAATACTCCGTATCAGTTATAAAGTGGCGACGTATTAAATACAAATGGTTAGATAAAGACAACTCTAGGGAGTTTTTGTCTTTAACTATCGTATCAAAGTGAATATTATTTGACCCATTATCAATTCGTAAAGCTTACAAACATGATGTCGAAGAGAGTTCCAGGCTCACCATTATGATGATTATGCCAAGTTATATTACCACATTAACAAACTTATGCCTTATTCTTTTCGGTTGAAACAAGGCTGAGCTGAGCTGAGCTGGTTTGATAGGAGCTGAGTTGGACTGATAAGAGCTGAGCTGGTCTGATAGAAGCTGAGCTGAGCTGAATTTATAGAAGCTGAAACTAATAATTTCTTGTATAAATTATCTGATAATTTTAAGAAAAAATATTGGAGCTGGGCTGAGCTGAGCTGATAAGAGCTGGGCTGAGCTGATAAAAGCTGAGCTGGTCTGAAACGAGCTGAAATTAAGCCGAAAAGAACAGGGCCTTAGTACCTTAAGGCTAAGTTTAAAGGGAGTCTGAGTATGAGTCTGAGCAAGAGTTTGAGACTCAGATTTGTTGAGTCTGAGACTCATACCTGGATAATGTGGTTGGTACGAGTCTGAGGCTCAGACGGATGGAAGATTAAAGGAGGTCTGAAGTTGAGTCTGAACAAAAGTCTGAGTCTCAGATTCTTTGAGTCTGAAACTCATACCCGGTTAAAGTGGTTGAGACGGTCTGAGCCTTAGATAAGTCTGAAGTTGAGTCTTGCATTTCAAAGACTCATCCTCAGACTCGTTCATTCAGTTCAGTTCAGTTCCGTTCATTTTATTTCAGTTCAGGTCAAATAAATTGTTATTATTATTATTATTATTATTATTATTATTATTAATTATTATTATTATTATTATTATTATTATTTATTAAATATTAAAATTAATGACATTTTTATAAAAATTAATATTAATATAATAATAAAAATTAATATTATTTTTATTGTTACTAATATTATTACTATTAAATATTAATATTGATTATTAATATTAATATTAGTATTATTATAATATTATTAATTATTATTATTATTATTATTATTATTATTATTTATTATTACTATTGTTATTGTTATTGTTATAATTATTATTATTATTATAAAATATTTTTATTAATAATATTTTTGTTAAAATTAAAATTAATATAATAATAATAATAATTAATATTTTTGATACAATAATTAACATTATTATTTGTTGTTACAATAACAATTAATAATTTTTTTTGTAACTAGTAAATTTGTTATTATTATTTCTATATTTCAGGCTACTTTAGTTCAATTTGTCTCAGTTCAGTTCAGTTCAGTTCAACTTATTTTACTTTAGCTCATTTCACTTCTTTATAAAAGGACATGATCAAAATAATTTGTATTAAATGATATAGTTGTATAGATGATAAAAAGCAAATTCGTATAATAAATGATACTCCGTACTCCGTAAATAATATTGCACGTAGTAATAAAAACAAATAATGAATTGATAGTTATTCCCGACCAAACCAAACAAAACCTAGTTCGACCTGAACATGACCAAACCGACCCGAACCAACGATCCGACCCGAAAGTGATCCGCATCTGACCCAGACCCGACAACTAGACATGACAAAACTAACTCGACCTGAAATGACCCAACCTTAATAAGCCAACTCGATCCCGATCTGATATCCAAACTAAAGATTCTAGGTGGACTCGTAACCTGAATTGACCCGAGTAGACCCGAAATTGACCCGACTATTATTATAAAAAAAATCAGTCGATATCCCTAAAAAGATGAAAATAGCAAACCTGAAATGATCTGGCCCGACCCAAAGTCAAAGCGAAACTCTCCTAACCCAAACCCGACCCGGTTGACTTGTTTGCCAGGTATACCGATAACCCAACCCGAACTCGACCCACCCGCCCGATTGTCACTTTTAATAATGACCACTTGGAAATAAATTTATTCGTATGTCGTCACAAGATTTATTTAACAATTAATTATTTAATTGTAATTATTCGAGTTATTAATCGAGTTATAAAATAAATGTAGATATTGATGCAAAAAAAAAAAAGTTAGGTAGAAAGTTGAGGTGAGATGATGTAAATAAAAAAATAAAAAAATAAAATAAGGCAGGTAAAAAGTTGAGGTGAGATGAATAAAAAATAATATAAAATAAGGTATGTGAGGGGAGAAAGTCTGAGATGAGTATGTGGATAAAGTGTAGTTTTGCAGTAAGTCTGAGTCTGAGTCTGAAAAATGAAAAGTGAGTGAAAAACTGAGGTGACCGAGTCTGAGAAAAATGATGGGTCTGTGGATAAACATAGTGTAAGTAATTTGTAAAACTTAGAGAGGAGCATGGAAAATATCAAAACTATTATATACAGCTAATATAATCTCATATACAGCTACTGTTATCAACGATCATAATGATTAGCGTGTGTTTAATGTATGCTTACCCCTACCCTTACCCTTTGCTTTGCTCACTTTGATTTGTTTTATAACTAGATTCACGTTCTGCATTTTCCGGAAATTTAAAGGACCATTTTATTAGTTTAGGGCAACAAGATGGCTTAATAAAGCAATTCCCCACATTAAAGCTTGGAAATGGACCACGTCTTACATGAAACTCCATAAATTTAGGTTCAAAAAGAATTTGAAGCAGCTTACCCTACTCTGGAGTACATTAGATCTCACCTAAATAGTACGGACTACGTTGTGGAATTTCTGAAGTGAAGATACTCCGTAGTATATATAGCACTCGTGGGAAATGTATGTGTTTGACAGGTTGAGCTCTCACATCACATATCTCCATTTCAACGTCTCAGTCTCAGTCTCAGTCTCACACAAAATGCATGATGAGCACCAACACTGGCGCCAAGACAGCACCGAATCACTGAGCTTCCGCCATTTCACCCACCACACCTCTTTCCCCAACCTCCTCCAAGAAGTAGCAGCCTCCGCCCCCGCCACTGATTGTGCCAGCAGCGTCACCACGCTAACCACCCCCACGTCTTCCCCGACCTCGGCCTTACTTGTATCTCCCTCGCCTGGTCGAACACCTGTTGACTCCCAGCACCACTGGTCTTACTCTTCTCCCCTACGCGCTCCTCCCTTCCACCACCCCCACATTCTCTACCACTCCGCTTTCTCCCTCCCCCACCTCGACACCAACATCCACTCTATTGTCGTCTCTAGAGGGGTTGTTTTCACCGCCTCCACCACTCCTTTCATCCGCGCTTGGACTTGGCGACCACCACACACCCATTTCGCCGAATTGGGCCTTGTTAAGGCCACTTCTGCTGGTGAGATCCACTCCATGTTGCTCCACCACAACCTCCTCTTCACCTCTAATCATCATCGCAGAATCCGGGTTTGGACCATTTCGACTCATAATGATGATAATTTGGTGACGCTTCCACGGAAAATAGTCACGCTTCCGAAACAGAACCCGCTGAGATACCTGCTGCCGCCCTCGAAACGACGACGACACAGTTCGCAACACAAGGATATGATTTCATGTATGGCGTACAATCAGGCCGACGGATTGCTCTACACAGGGTCCCACGACAAAACGGTCAAAGCGTGGAGCATTGCCGATAGAAAATGCGTCGACACTTTCGTCGCACACTCCGACGCCATCAACGCAATGGCGATCAACGATGAAGGATACCTATTCACATGCTCTTCCGACGGAACCCTCAAAATGTGGAGAAAAGTGTCTGGAGGAAACTTGCACACGCTAACGATGACGCTTTTCTTCCACCCGTTTCCGATCAACACCCTGGCGATTACGAATTCAACGATGAACGAAGGAGGGTTTCTATACGGGGGAGCGTCGGACGGGGGGATCTATTACTGGGAACAGCAGGTGTCCGGGGAGTACGTGAGGCGAGGGTGTGTGAAAGGGGACGAGTTTGCGGTGGTGAGCGTGGCGGCGGTGGCGGAGGTGGTGGTCAGTGGGGGTGCTGATAAGATGGTGAGGATATGGAGGAGGAAGGGGTGGCGATGTGAGTGTGTTGGGGTATTAGAAGGGCATACGGGTCCGGTCAAGTGCGTTAGGGTGTGTTTGGACGAGGGGAGTGTCACGAGGGCGTTTATGGTGTTCAGTTCGGGTTTGGATCGAAGTTTTAAGGCATGGAGGGTTAGGGTTTTGGGTGATGGTTGTAGTGGGAGCGATCCCTTGTTCGATTGTGCCAGTATAAGTGATGATTCTAGCTATGGTGACGAATGACGACGATGGGTGATATCGAGTTTTGGAACTTCTTTTACCTAGTCGAGCAAATAAAATAGGGTCGTGGAGAATTTCAGAACTTCTAATATTATTATGTTAATTGATTTGGTTAGGATTTGAAAATTGAGATACTAAGTAAATTCTTTTTCTGAAAATGTACGATGATTTTCATTTAAATCTGAAATCTATTAGTAATAAAAGGTAGGGCTGAGCAAAACCGGATATCCGATCCGGTTTTGTAAACCGGATCGGATATCCGGTTTTAAAAAGCTTAAATTTTCCGATCCTTATCCGATCCGCTTTTTTCCGTATATCCGCAAACCGGATATCCGGTTTTTTCGGATATCCGGTTTTCGGATATCCGGTATCCGGTTTTATATTTTCTTTTATTTTTCTTTTTCTTTTAAAACAAATTTTCATTTTTAATTAAGAGTAATTAATTGATTTTAAGCAACGTTACGTTTTATATAAATTAATATAAGAAAAAAAACATTAAAAAAACTCAAAAAAATATGCTACACATGTCTTACGGTATCATTATTTAAGAAAAATAGTACGTTTCATTAGATAATATCATAAATTCTCTAATACCTTTGTTTTTGACCTTTGAGAATAGCTTGTGAGTTCTAAATTCTTTTCGTATAATTCATATTAGGATTATATTTTTCATATTTCTTATTGTTTTTAAAAAACCGGATCGGAAACCGGATATCCGGTTTCAATTTTTTCCGATACGTATCCGCTACGGTTTTAAGGAAAACCGTATCGTATATACGGATATTCGTATCGGATATACGGAAATTCGTATAATTGCAACCGTATATCGTATCGTATGCGGATAATAAAACCGTATCGGATTTTTCTGCTCACCCCTAATAAAAGGTGCTTTAGGAACTTCGTTCAAATTGAAATATCAAAATATTTAAATATAATTATTATCGTAGATTGATATAGGCATAAAATTTAGTTAACGACAATACCATCTTACAAAAACAAACGACTAATCTTTCTTCTTTCCATTTAAACACCAGTTTGCTTATTCTTTGTCATTTTTTTTTTGTTCTACTTTTAATCAATTCTTTATTATTTCCTCTATACACAAACCCCACCTTATTTTGTCAAGTGCTATTTTAACACTAATTGTGAGTGTATATCGTCATATATTTGTGGTGTTGAGAGTTAATTTTGGACGATATAGAGACATTTGAAGCGTTTTTCGATGATATTGCATTACTTGAGCAAATATGTGTTTTTTGGTGACGGTTCTAACTACTTTGAGAGCGGAGAAATTCTTGCATTTTGCCTAGCTAGATTATATTGGTGTTATATGTGTCAAATGCCGGGTTACATCTAAGATTGCATGAAGAAAAGAAAATAAGAAAATCAAAGGAAAAGTAAAGAAGAAAGAATGAAGAGTTTTCAAGTGTCGTCAATAGCGGATGACGAAGAGCAAATCTGCCGCTAGTAGCGGACGTTTCAGCAAGAATCAAATTTTGGGGACTTCAAATTATCGCTAGTAGCGAAAATGACCACTACTAGCGAACAACTACACGCAATGGACTTTTGATATTCCCCTGTTCTATCCTACTTATATTTAAGGGAAAATTGATACTTTATACCTTCAATAATTTTGATTTTCAAACTTTATACCTTACATAATTTTCTTTCAAATCTTATAGGAGTACCTACTTATTCTAATAATTACGTAATTGATACCTCAATCTTATTTCCGTCAAAAAATTAACGGAAACCGTCAGTCATAACATTCTAATTACAATTTCATATTTTCCTTTCCAATTATACCCCTCACCCAGACACCCCCATCAAGTCATTCATCATCATCTTCATTATCTTCATGTTCAGGTTCATCTTCATCTTCATCCCTTAACATTTTCTCTTCATTTTGTTTTCAACTTCTTGTTTCAGTTTGTAAATCACAAACTAACGCATGGATTTTTATCTACCTAGTGTTTCAATCATTATTGATTGATTATCCATTTGTAATTGTAAATCTGTTTTGTTCAAATTTCAATAAAAAATTTAGGATTTTCCGGATTTTAGTTTTCCAGATTTCAATTAAAAATTGTTTGTATATTATTTGTTCTCAAATCCCAAATCCCAAATCCCAATCCCAATCCAGATTTCCAGATTATTTTAGTTTGTATAATTATTTTAGTTTTCCAGATTTCGCACCATTAGCACTATCCCAAATCCCAATCAACTTTGTTCTCAATTTCTCATCATACATGCCGGTGTCCATAATTATTTGTGCTGCTGGTAAGTGGTAACTAATTAAATTGGATAAAAGTTGGTATGACTCATTTGGATGCCATCAACTCTCATTCCTGTCAATCAAAACTTTTGTGCTTTCATCTCCAATTACGAAGTATAAATTTGTAGCATCATTACAATATCGAACCTGTGATGTATTGGCGGAGGAATAAATTCAATCGAAATTGCTACTGTAATGCGGGGATTGGTGTAGGGAGTAGAAGATTTGGGTTGAATTCATTAGATTATGACAATTAGATTAAATTAGGGTTTAGATTTTCTGGAACTTTTTTTGAGTTAGGGTGTCTTCATAGAATCATAGATACATTCATGATACTCTAAAGTTGGGAAAATGAAGGTGTATGAGATATTGAGATGGGTGAATTAAATTTTTAGCAAGGGTAAAAGAGTCGTTTTAGACTCATTCCGTTGATTGTTTTGACGGAAATAACATTAGGTATTGATCATGGGATTAATAGAATAAATAGGTATAAGTTTTGAAAGAAAATTATATGAGGTATAAAGTTTGAAAATCAAAGTTATCGATGGTATAAAGTATCAATTTTCCCTATATTTAATGATTATTATTATTTTAGAATATCTTATCATTTCCTAAACTACATACATAAACTTATGCAATTTTAGTTTTATTGTTCAAGACTTTGAAGAAGACGATCGTTCATCTTTTGTTCATCAAAATCAAGACTAAGTTTTTTTCTAATTCTCTACTCTTTATCTTATTTGTTGATTGTTAGTTTGATTATGAGTTGCGAGTAGTTCGTTTATCTAGGGCTCGATGATCCGATGATATGAGTTATTGATGCTTTGATTTTAATCACGCTTTTTTGAATTATTGAATTGGGTTTGTTTCGATTGTGCTTAATAATTGATTGATTAGATAGAATTGTTAGGTTTGAGTCTAGATTATCATTACAACGAGAGTGAGATATTTTCATATAAATCATACCCTAAAAGTTTATATTTTTCTCTATTAATTCCTACTCAATTTTAATTACGACGAGAGTAAGGTTTTTAATTTAGAGAACCAAAACAAGATTTGAACTATAACATGTTAGTGAAAATAGAATTTATAGCATGCTAGATAGGTTTTTTTATATCTCGAAAGAGAATTTAAAGTATCAATTAAATTAAAATTGGAATACTTGTCTCACCCAAGACGGTTATTTGACAAAGTTGTGCCGCATTTTGATTGCATCGATAATCTATGTTAATGGTGAACCATTGCCCTAGGTCTTTCTCTTTAATGGTGAACCATGAGCTTTCGCGTACTAGTTTGTTAAAAGAAGTTATACAATCTTCACCTTGCTATTCGACGTAGATAACTTGTAGTCATAAATTAGCTAGTACTTGATCACTCACCTCCCTGTGTCCGACCTGTATCTGTATGTTACAATACTCGTACGCTTGCAGAACTACAAAATAAAACGTAACATATTTCCACTTGATACTGCACTTTTTATTACTTTAATCAATTTTTTATTTCTTTCTTATTTCTTGTGCCAAAAAAAGAGGAAAAATTATTCATAATAGAAGTGAGTACCATCTTAGCACTTTTGGAGTACGATTTTTGCAACTAGATTATGAACTACTCCGTACGTAATAGCAACTCAATAGATATTATGGGCAATATCATCCATAGTAGGTAACCGAGATACTATTTGAGCGCCCACCCAGTCACGTTACTCTAGAAATAGCAACTCAAATACTTGTAGATATTATTCTTATTCTTATTATTATCATTATAAATAGTTAAATACGGAGTAATAGTTATTACGGAGTACCATTTTAATTATTATTCGTAGTTTCAGTTCCAATAAATGGGCTCAGCTCCAATAATTTCAACTTCGTCCCTAAATTTTTAGCTCAGCTCAACTTGGTTTCAATCGAAAAGAACATAACCTAACTAATACGAGTATTATCCGTGTATGGAGTTTATGAGTTAGGCCCTAACTCCTAGTATCGGTCTATGAGTTGGGCCGGGAGAGTTATCGTTTAGGGTATACAGTATATTTTTGGGCTGAATATCGTACGTAGTATGTTGGGCCAGGTTAGGAGATAAAGTGGGTCAAACATTACATGGTACATGGTAGTGAGAGATTGTTCATTACTCCGACAAAGACAATGATCCGTGTCGATGGACAACAGTAATACGGATCACTACTGATTTGAAGGCCTTGATTTTGTTTCACTTTGATTTGATTTGATTGGATTTGATTTGGTAATTAAAGTACACTTTTGACATGATTAGAGGAGGAATGAAGGCCAATTCTCTTCTTTTTGGCATGGAAATGGAATTAGCCTTTTTTTTGTCCCAAATCAAACGCCATGATTTACTGTCGTTTCATTGGACCTTCGTTGTCCTCTCTTTGAGGGGCAACTACTTCCATCAAGATGTATGCTTAACCATACTACAAGTACAGTACTTTCTAGGCATAAATCCATCCATGTATATTAAGAGAATAACAACTTTCTAAAAATTTTTTATTCAAAATGTATTATTTCTAAAAATGAAAGTTAAACAAAGAGTACTCTAAATAAATTGATAACCCATTACATTTATGGATGATAATAAAATCATCAAAATGATAAATTTATAATATAACGATTCTTAGCTTCACACTAAAAAAATATATTCATTTCTTTTTTCTAAATAACGTTTTTGTTTTTTGAGTTGAATCTCTAGACATTAATTTTTATAAAAATGTGGAAATTGTCCAATTTCTACGAGTATTTTATAAAAAAAAGTACTATCAAACCATTTAAGAAAAAATATACTCCCTCCGATTTTTTTTTATCTTTCCCTTTGGTTTTGGGGAAGAAAATAAGGGTGCAGGAATGTGTGGTTCAAAATAAAGGAAGGAAGAAAGAGAAATGTAAGATGATTCTAGACCACATATTGATGACCCAAAATAGAAATAGGGAAGAAAAGATGTTTCAGCCCAATAAAGAGAGGGTCGTACTTTTTCCTAACGAGCCTTTACTCAATCTTAACGAATTTTCCTAAGTTTTTCCCGTTATACCCTTATATAACTTTACCTTTTATATTGATATTCAACCTCACTTCTTTCTTTTTTACTCCATTAATTTAGATAATCAATCGTTCCCGAATTCGATATAAAATTCAATTACCGATGATATAAAATTGATTATTTATTCACCAAATCATTTTTTTAATTGTATTATTATTGTTTGATTAATTGTTTAGGATTTACAAAAGGATTTACCTAACATAAAATGAAAAAACAAAACAAAAAGATAAAAAAAGGAAAAACAACAAATAACACACAAAAAATGTAAATTTAAAATAAATAAAATATTTAAAATTAAAAAAAAAAGAAAAAAAAAAAGAAAAAAAAAAAGAAAAAAAAAAAGAAAAAACCCCAACTATCATGCGCTCTCTCCTTCCCCTTATTCCACCCCATGACCCACCCCCACCAAACCACGACAGTGACGACACCATCTAACCACGCCACCCCACCGACCCTCACCTGCCCACCATCCAGCCACCCCATCGCCCAACATCGGACCCGAACCCCCATCCCTCAACCGGCCACTGCCGAGCCACCATTCGACGCACACCTCCGACCCGACCCCACCCACCCAACCCCCGCCGACCCCAGCCCCTGTCGACTCAACTCCGACCATCTCAGCCACCGATTGGTGGTTCATGGTGTGGTTATGGGTAGGTGAATTTTGAGATTTATTTAGTGAGAAAAATAAACCCTAAAATCATTGATGGGTGAAATGAGAGGGATAAAACGGTAATATGTCGTTAGGATTGAGTAAAGGCTCGTTAGGAAAAAGTAATTTCGTAAAGAAATAAGGAAGATAGATAAAAATCGGAGAGAGTATCATATTAATGTTCGATTCTTAGTATTAATTTATATATATATATATATATATATATATATATATATATATATATATATATATATATATATATATATATATATATATTACAAGGGAATTAAGTGTTTCGAAATACGAGAATAACATAAATAAATATATACTTTGTAGATATAATACTTTCATCTAAACATACATTTATTAATTTTACTCTGTTACCTTAATTGCCTATCAATTCCTTTGAAATTTTGCTCTCAAAATTGAGGAACGTAAACATTAATATACCTCCAATTTTAAATTTTTAATTAATATGCTACAAAGTAAATTTTTATGCATACCGTGCATAGGGGCCTATACCAGTTAACTAGTAAGTAGTATCACAAATTATTGGTAAGACGGTCTTACACGTGATATACTCCAATCATTTGTGTCAAAAGACTGTCGCACACAATATAACAAAGTAAAATATATATATAAAGATAAACAATAGAGTATCTAATTAATTACGAGTATGTTATATTCTCCATATATAATTTGATTGTAAGTTTATCTCCTGGTGTCTTAGGAGAGAACCTTATAGTATATTTAAATCAAATCTTTGACTCATGTAGTAAAATATACTCCCTCCGATTTTTTATTATCTTCCCTATTTTCTTATTGGGCTGAAACATCATTTCTTCCCTATTTCCATTTTGGGCCATCAACATGTGGTCTAGAATCACCCTTACATTTCTTTCTCTTCCTTCTTTTATTTTGAGCCACACATTCATACACTACAAAAATCGAGCCCGAATTGCGTCGGACAAATCCGACGCAAAATGGCAATATCCGACGCAAAATGCATATTGCGTCGGATTAGCCGATGCAAACGACCGCCGTAATATTTCGACGCAAATTTTTTTTTGCATCGACTAATCCGACGCAAATGATTTGCGTCGGCTGCTCCGATACGAACACATGGAGGTCAGCGCCCCTGTCAATGGGCTTTGCGTGGGATTAGCCGACGCAACGTCATAGTTTCTGTCGACTTTGCGTCGGCTAATCCCACGCAAAGCCCCTCAGTCAAATGGCGTTGCGTGGGATTAGCCGACGCAACGTCATAGTTTCTGTCGACTTTGCGTCGGCTAATCCCACGCAAAGCCCCTCAGTCAAATGGCTTTGCGTGGGATTAGCCGACGCAACGTCGTAGTTTCTGTCGACTTTGCGTCGGCTATTTTCACGCAAAGCCATTTGACTGAGGGGCTTTGCGTGGGATTAGCCGACGCAAATCATAGTTTCTGTCGACTTTGCGTCGGCTAATCCCACGCAAAGCCCCTCAGTCAAATGGCTTTGCGTGGGATTAGCCGACGCAAAGTCATAGTTTCTGTCGACTTTGCGTCGGCTAATCCCACGCAAAGCCATTGACTGACATTTGACTGTGGGGCTTTGCGTGGGATTAGCCGACGCAAAGTCAACAAAAACTATGACTTTGCGTCGGCTAATCCCACGCAAAGCCTATTAACAAAAAAAATTGTTTCTTTGTTTTCAGCTCCCCATATGCGCGAAATAAAACAACCTGCAAATAAACAACCCACTCCTACAACAAACCACAGCAGCACATCCTAAACCAAAATCCATCAATAACTCCAATCAAAGCTCTCTTCTTCACAAAACTCCACAAAACTCCACAAAACGACACAAAACAACACAAACATAAACTAATGTAATGTTATAGAAAATGAAAATATTACAAAGACAACCAGCGCTAGGTTCAGAATTCAACCAGAGTGTAAACAAGACAACCAGCGCTAGGAGTTGGTAAAATATATATACACACAATGTAACCAAAGTGTAAACAAGTAACATAAGGGAGCTGAACTACCTAAGAAAGGGACTCGATGTGCTCCGATCCAAAGGGATGACCATCGTTGTTGTCGTCATCGTCGCGCCTAGTCATGCGTGGTCCTCCACCGCATCCCTCGTTCCCCATGTTGAACCGTTCCCTCATGAACTGAATAAACTGCTGCTGCTCTTCACACCTCTTCTCCAACGTCTTCAGGCGCTCTTCTTGTCTTTGGAATTTATCTTCCATACGCTCGTTGAGTGTGCGTTCCTGCGAGGTGGCGGTAGGGAGGTACGTGTCCGCAGATACCTCCTTACCTCGGTTCAAGCATGGGCGAAAGAGCTGTTTCGCCGCATTCCCTATCCCCCAGAACCGTCCCTTCTGGTTATAGCCACCCGTCACATCGTGGAAGATCTTCAGCGTGTTGGGTGCCTGATCAGAGGCGCGTGCCTCCTCCACCGCTTTCTGGTAGTTCTCCTGAAACAGCAACATGAAACAGTGTTATAACTTTTAGAACACATACTATCACGTCGTAATTTTCATGCCTAGTATATTTTTTAAAAACATTACTACTACTCACAACGATCTCCGGTCCTCTAGGGTCTATCCACTTGCCGTCTTTCCCCTTCTTCGTCTTCTCCAAGAGCTCGACCGGGGTTGCAGTTGGGCCCTTCATATAACAATGTTAAAACTTTCAGCATTTATTTACCAATAGTATATATTGAATTATACTCAAACTTTTTACTTGTTTTATAAGCACTTACCAACGCCGCGAAGGCTGTTGCTGCACTCCTACTTCCGAGGCAGCTGGTGGGTTTCGCCACCCCGTCCACCTGCCCACCTCTCCTGTTCGACGACTTAATCGCCGATTTCTTCTTGAAAGCTGGGTCGGCAGCGTTCTTCTTCAATATCTCCCACTTCTCTTGCGGAATCCAGTCCGCCTTGTCGACCCTCGGGACAGCTCGCTGGAATAGGTCGGTTATCTTCTTCTTAATCCGAGTCTCAAAATCCGACCTGAGGTCGTACCCCAGGTCTATACGCACTCTTCTCTGTTTGTCAAAAAAAAGATTCGTTAGCGACAATTGAATGTATAAATCGTGCAACGAAAACCTTAGAAACACAGACGAGGTAATTACCGCGAAGTGCATATACATCGCATCCCGAGCTTCCGGTGGCGCCTCCGTCCAGCTACGGTAGGCGCCAGGCGTGGACGCATACGTCATGACTACGGAATCCCGCAAATAATCTGAGTACTTCTTGTCGTCCCACCTACACAAGTCAATTATGATAATGTGAAGCAAATAAATGAGTGAAAATTTAGAAAAGAACTGGTTACAACAACTAAAACTCACCAACTAGCTTCCCTCACTTTCTGCCGTGATAGGTATGATTTCCCAGGCGTGGCAACGTAGACCGTCGCCCCGACTTCCTGGACAGCGTCCACACCTAGGATGACAGGAGTCCTAGGCACGTCCTCCTCCATGTGGTCACCATGGCTGCTGCCTCCCGTCAGCATCTCACTGCTACCTGCCATAATCACGTCTACAAAATATGTTTGCGCAAAGTTAAACTGTAGAGTCAGTTCGTTTAGGGTAAAGTAGGAATTTCATTAAGTACCAAAATAGTCTTCAATTACAAATAAATAAATTACAACTTATGCGAATAAGATAAAAACAACTACATAATTGCTAATTATCGTCACTGTCACTGTCACTGTCCGCGTCGGTGTGCGGTTCAATGAACCCCTCGTCCCCGTCTTCATCATCATCGTCCCAGTCAGTATTCACCTCATCACCGTCATCTTCATCGTCGATGACCAAGTCGTCGTCCTCATCACCCTCTCCCTCAGGAACAATCCAGTCGGCAAACTCGTCGTCCTCCCCTACAGCACCAGCAACTTCAACTACATATTCTTCTTCATTGACGTCAGTGTCTTCGATCAGAGTTGATGACATCGGCTGATTATTACCAACCACACTCTCTTGGTAGACGTCATCGTCGATGATAGGATTATCAACTTGTGATCTTGCCTTGATTTTGAAAACCGCAGACCAATTCGTACTCTTTTTTCCCTTTGGGTAAGGTGCATAGCAGACTTGATCGACTTGATACGCCAACACAAAAGGGTTGTGCCCTCGCAGTTTTCTCGTCAGGTCGACATCCACAAGATTGTAGTTCTCATGAACAGTGACTCCGTGCGGGGAGTTATCGATCCAATCACATTTGAACAGTATGGCCTTGCAGTTTTTGTGGCTGTCGTAGTAGTCTAGCTCGATCACCTCGAGTAGTGTTCCATAGTAATCTGACCCTTCGGTGGACAACACACATACGCCGTTACTTTTGGAACATCAACACCCTCGACAAACGCACGGAACTTGTACCCGTTAATTGTATATCGCCTCCAAGTTCTGACTCGTGAAGACGACCCAGTGACTAGAGGTCTTAGAATGGGATCCTCCAGCGCTTCAGGCTATTGTCAACATAAAATTCGTCGAAAAACAATGCAATTAAATTTTGTACCAAACACATACACAATTTATAATGATCAAGCAAATACCATTTCAACATACTTGAGTACGTAGCCATGAGGGAAACAGTGACTCATATGCCACCCAAACATCTTCAGATGTTTTCACTCCCGCATGTTCTGCCGTAATGAAAGCCTCGAATTTCCTGAACTTGTCAGCAGTTGTACTTAATCACACATACTACCAATTATGAGGAGGGTATGTTGTACGTGAGTTACTTACTCCTCGTACGGTCTGATTACAGGGCCACAGTTTCTCAGAACGTAGGAGTGTGCCTGCTTGTACTCAACATCGGTCAACCACCTCTCCTTACATTTTCCAGTGGTACTTCCAACATCAGACTGAAAGGGTTCCACCTCTATTTGATGGTCTTCAGTCTGATGCGCACCCACGTCTAGGTCTTTGGCTTTTGTGTCAACGTGCTCTTCGAAGTAGAAGAAGCAGAAGTTCGATGTCTCCTCTAACAAATACGCGTTGCATATTGAACCCTCAACACGTGCTTTGTTACCAATTTTTTTTTTCAGATGGTTTAAGAACCTGCAAATTAAAATATTAGCTCTCATGTAAGACTTAATTGGTAATCAATGCACGGGAAGTCACACTAAGGAGAGTTGAGGACGTTACCTTTCGAATGGGTACATCCACCTGTACTGAACAGGACCGCCAACCCTTGCCTCATACGACAAATGAAGTGAGAGATGCTCCATCGAATTGAAGAATGACGGAGGGAATATTTTCTCCAACTTGCAAAGGATCTCGGGAATACTGTTCTCAAGTCGATTCATGGACTCGACTGACACCATAGTGGAACACAAATCTCGGAAGAACTGACTGATCTCTGTCAATGCATTCCACGTGTTCATTGGCAGCAGCTGCTTCAAAGCTACTGGCATCAAGCGTGACATAAGCACGTGACAGTCGTGGCTTTTCATGTCATGCAAAATTAACTTGGACTGGTCCACACATCGGGATAAGTCGGATGCGTAACCATCCGGAAACTTCAAACCACTCACCCAATCGCACAAAGCCTTCCTATCATTTTTGTCCATAACAAAGGACGACGATTTGGGTCGCCCAAGACACAGTTCCTTGAAATCTGCTTTGCCTTTTGGTCCGAAGGCTGTCTTGTTCGGTACATCCATCACGATGTTGATAATCTGCTCAAAGAAATTCTTCTCGATATGCATAACATCAAGGTTGTGTCTGATAAGCAGAGTGTGCCAGTACGGAAGTTCCCAGAATATGCTCTGCTTCCACCAACCTTCCTTCTTGTCCTTCAATTTTTTCAACTGTTGGTGGGTAGCGTGTACTATTGTAGGGTACTTCTGCACATCTGCCCATATCTCATTGCCTGTTAACCGTTTACATGCGATCCTAGTTTCATCGGGTTGTTTCTTCAGAAAATTCTTACAGTTATGCCTAAATGGATGGTCGGAAGGTAGAAATTGTCTGTGACAGTCAAACCAAGATACCTTTCCGATATTTTTAAGCCAAAAGGATTTTTGATCCTTCGCTTGACAGTAAGGACAAGCACGGTAACCCGTTGTACTCCAACCAGACAACATCCCGTAAGCTGGGAAATCGTTGATGGTCCACATTAGTGCAACTCGTAAATTGAAACTAGTTTTCCTCGACACATCGTACGTGTAAATCCCGCTATCCCACAAACTTTTTAACTCCTCAACAAATGGTTGGAGATACACGTCCATATTGGCTTTCGGGTTCTTAGGGCCAGGAACAATAAGTGACAGGAGCATAAATTGTCTCTTATTGCATAACCACGACGGTAGGTTGTACGGTGTCAAAATAACCAGCCAACATGAGTACGACTTGCCAAACTGCCCATAGGGTGAGAAACCATCTGTGCACAAACCCAAACGTACGTTGCGCGGCTCTTTCGCGAACTCGGGATGTTTGATATCAAATGTCTTCCAAGCTTCACCATCGCTAGGGTGTGTCATCATACCACTAACTCTGATTTTGGAGTTACTGTGGTGCCAACTCATCTCGCCCGCAATTTTCTTTGTCGCATACAGTCTTTGCAGCCTCGGACCAACTGGGAAGTAAGTCAAGACCTTAGTTGGTACTCTCTTTCCCCTAGTATTTTTTGTTCGACTCTTGTACCTGCCGGATCCACATTTCCTACACGCGTCGAGGTCCGAATCTCCCTTCCAGAACAGCATGCATCCATTCGGACACGAGTCTATCTTTTCATGGGGGAGTTGGAGGCCCTTCAACAAATTTTTAACCTCGTAGAAATTATTTGCCATGACGTTCTCCTTAGTGCCTCGTAGAAGGTCAATTAGCAGTTGGATCCAACCGTCTAAATGTCTTAAGGCCATGTTGCTCTCGCACTTCAAAGTCAGCATCCTTGAAGCGACTTGCAACAGATTCATATCGCACCCGCTGAAAACTGGGAGTTCAGCATTTTTAAGCATTTCGAAAAAGGAAAGGACTTGTGGGTTGGGTTCATGTTCCACTTCTTCGTCGCTTATGTTGTCTGGGTTACGTTCCTCCTCCATGATATCCTCAACCGTCGTACGCAGTGCGTCCTCTACGAAGTCCCGGTACGGATTTTCGCGAACAGGTTCTTGCAGGCGACTACTTTCATATTCACCATGATACGTCCACACGTAGTAGTTCTCAACAAAACCGTGCTTGTATAGATGTTGTTTGACATCTACTTCATGTTTTAAGGCACGGTTTTGACATTTTCTACATGGGCACCTAAGCTGCTCGCTGGTGTAGTGGGGGTTATTATCTAAGGAGAACTTGATGAACTCCTCCACACCGTCTCTAAATTCTATTTTCGGTCGCTTATTGTCGGTCAGTCTCTCGTACATCCAACTCCGTTCTACTCTATTCATTCTACATGGATCGAACTATGAATGATTAGGGTATGTAGACATGAACAAAATGGCATGGAGAAATAAGTCAACAACATGGAATTTGAAGAAAAGTTCGCGAATTTCACCATAAGTTGGAGCTCTCACAACCATCAATTTAAAAACGATTCGTCACCGGGGACCTTATCACTCCAACCTAAACCCATTCTTGTGCGTTCCATGTCACTGATAAACACGAAATTGTGTAATGTCGATAAGAGAAAAATTCGGCAGCAATTCGCCTCAGTTCTCCAAAAGCACAATGTGGAATATATGAAAATTCCATATATGCAATCGAAGAACATTGAGGGAATTGTCACCAAATTTTGCTCTTACCTACACAACACAATTTCATGTTTACCACATAAGTGACATGAAAGGCACAAGAACAGTCCCAAAACGGGGACTGTCCAAGAATTACTCCTAATGAGTAACTCTTGAACGGGCACTAGGTAGGTCTGGGTAGATTTCAAACGATGCTCATGCGCAGCACACAACGAAAACAAATAACAACAACAATGAAATCTCAACGCAGTAATCCAAAACATTAATACTTACTATGATTACAACCACTAACTGCTGAAATTTAAGAAACAAAACACATTTCCCTTTTTTTAGTATTGTTTATGTAGTAGTAGTTTAGTAGTAGTAGTAGTAGTGAAAGTAGAAGTACTAAATTAGTAGTAGTAGTATAGTAGTAGTAGTAAAAGTAGTAGTAAATTAGTAGTAGTAGTATAGTAGTACTAGTAGTATAGTAGTAGTAGTAAAAGTACTCCCTCCAATTCATTGTAATCGCAACATTTACTATTCACACAAAAAATAAGGAAAATGAATTGGTGGACCACAATAGTGATGTCATGTAAGAATAAGTAATATAATAATATTAGATTGAATATTTTGGAATATAGTAATGAAAAGTGAAGGGTAGGTTAGTCATTTCATAAGAAAAATATGGCCCAAAATGGAAATGTTGCAAAGCTGATGAATTTGCCAAAAACGGAATACGTTGCGAATCCAATGAATCAGAGGGAGTAGTAAATTAGTAGTAGTAGTAGTATAGTAGTACTAGTAGTATAGTAGTAGTAGTAGTAGTAGTAAAAGTAGAAGTAAATTAGTAGTTTAGTAGTAGTAGTAGTAAAAGTAGAAGTAGTAAATTAGTAGTAGTAGTAAATTAGTAGTAGTAGTAGTAGTAATAAAAGTAGAAGTAGTAAATTAGTAGTAGTAGTAGTAGTTTAGTAATAGTAGTTTAGTAATAGTAAAAGTAGTAGTAAATTAGTAGTAGTAGTATAGTAGTACTAGTAGTATAGTAGTAGTAGTAGTAGTAGTAGTAGTAAAAGTAGTAGTAAATTAGTAGTAGTAGTAGTAGTAGTAGTTTAGTAGTAGTACTAAAAGTAGTAGTAAATTAGTAGTAGTAGTATAGTAGTACTAGTAGTTTAGTAGTAGTACTAAAAGTAGTAGTAAATTAGTAGTAGCAGTATAGTAGTACTAGTAGTATAGTAGTAGTAGTAGTAAATTAGTAGTAGTAGTAGTAGTATAGTAGTACTAGTAGTATAGTAGTAGTAGTAGTAGTAGTAAAAGTAGAAGTAAATTAGTAGTTTAGTAGTAGTAGTAATAAAAGTAGTAGTAAATTAGTAGTAGTAGTAAATTAGTAGTAGTAGTAAAAGTAGAAGTAGTAAATTAGTAGTAGTAGTATAGTAGTAGTAGTAATAAAAGTAGAAGTAGTAAATTAGTAGTAGTAAATTAGTAGTATTAGTAGTAGTTTAGTAATAGTAAAAGTAGAAGTAGTAAATTAGTAATAGTAGTATAGTAGTACTAGTAGTATAGTAGTAGTAGTAGTAGTAGCAAAAGTAGTAGTAAATTAGTAGTAGTAGTAGTAATAAAAGTAGAAGTAGTAAATTAGTAGTACTAGTAGTATAGTAGTACTAGTACTAGTAGTATAGTAATAAAAGTAGAAGTATGAAATTAGTAGTAGTAGTAGTAGAAAATTAGTATTAGTGGTAATAGTAAAAAATTATTAGTAGTAGTAGTAGAAAATTAGTAGTAAATTACTAAAGTATTAGCTAGATTAGTAGTAGTAGTGTTAGTAGATTTGTTGTACTAGATTAGTAGTAGTATTAGTAGTACATAGTATTAGTATTATGTTATTAGTATTAGTAATATTAGTAGTAGATTAGTAATATTAGTAGTAGCATTAGTAGTAATGAAGTATTTTAATGGAATATTAGTAATAGATTAGTATTACTACTAGTAGTAGATTAGTATTACTACTAGCACTAGTAATGTACTACTACTAAAACTACTAATTAATCTACTACTAATACTAGTACCCATCTACCTCAACAAATCTAATTCATTATTATACTCCTACATCCCACTACTACTAATCTAATAACACAATTTCTAACCTAATACAATAATCACTAATACCTAATTAACATACTAACTAACCTAATTCGCATACTACAATTACCGTCTAACAATAAAACGAAATTAAATCTAATTCACATAATAATTAACTTAATTCTCATAATAATTAACCTAATGAATATACTAATTAACATACTAACTCTAATGAATATACTAATTAATATACTAACATAATCAGGTAATTAATCTACTTAACCTAATTTAGGTACTAACATAATCACCAAATTAACTAATTAACCTAATTAACTACTAATTAACATAATCACCAAATTAACTAATTAATCTAATTAACATGTTAATATAAACATAATTAAACTAATTACTCTAATTAACTACCAATCAATCTAATTACCTAACAATGAACTTAATCAAACCAATTAATCAAACCCTAATTATCAATTAATCAAACCAATTAACAATGAAATACCAATTAATCAAACCCTAATTATAATACCTGAAGATTGGGGGTCGGGTTTGGGTTTTCGACTTCTCCGGGTTTAGGGTTCTGGATCGCCGGGGTTCTGGGTCGCCGGGTTTTGGTCGTCGCGCGTGAGGGTCGCCGGTTTTTGGTCGTCGCCGGCAGTGTAGAATGGGGGTCGTCGGTTTAAGGTTTTGATTTGGGGGTCTAATTAGAGAGGGAGATGAGGGTCGTCGCCGGATCTGGGTAGGATGGGGTCGCCGGAGGTGTGCGTGTCGCCGGAGGTGTGCGTTGGGGGTCGCCGGAGTTTCGTCGGGTTTCGCCTTCGATTTAGAGAGGGAGATGGGGGTTCGGGTTTGGGTTCTGTTATGTTCTCGCGTTATTTTTTTTTTATATTAAAACATGTCGTCGGATTAGCCGACGCAAACCGACGAAGATTTCAAGTTTGCGTCGGCTAATCCGATGCAGACCGTATTTTTTTTTTTAAAAGGTTGCGTGGGATTAGCCGATGCAATCAGACGCACTATTCAACATTGCGTCGGCTAATCCGATGCAACGCTATTACTTCTGTTGACCAATTTTTTTATTTTGACGCACTGTGCATCGGATTAGCCGACGCAAGCAGACGCAATATTCAACTTTGCGTCGGCTAATCCGATGCAACGCTATTAATTCTGTTGACCAAATTTTTTTAATTTTGACGCACTGTGCATCGGATTAGCCGATGCAATCAGACGCAATTTTCAAGTTTGCGTCGGCTAATCCGATGCAACGCTATTAATTCTGTTAACTAATTTTTTTTTTAATTTTGACGCATTCTGCATCGGATTAGCCGACGCAACCAGACGCAAAAAAAAAATTTGCGTCGGTTAATCCGATGCAAAGCTATTAATTCAGTTGACTATTTTTCCTAATTTTGACGCACGCTGCATCGGATTAGCCGACGCAAATTTTATTTTTTCTTCCGATTGCGTCGGCTAATCCCACGCAAATCCTTTCACATAGTGGCGCCAACCCAAAGTTATTGGCGCCTCTATCATGGAGTCGGATAGCGTCGGCTAGTCCCACGCAATGTTATTGCATCGGATTAGCCGACGCAAATCGACACAGTTACGTCAGTTGCGTCAGATTTATAATCCGACGCAACTTATCCGACGCTATTTCCGCTGTTTTTAGTAGTGATACACCCTTATTTTCTTTCCCAAAACCAAAAGGGAAGATAATAAAAAATCGGAGGGAGTACATTTTTTTTCGTGTATATTTATCATGGAATACTATGTGTGATATTGTTACGCCTTTGATTTTTCACCATAAATCGTGTATTTATAATTTATAATAAGCAAAAAAGTGGTAAAAGATCTTTACTTCAACTTAAAGATTGTTGGTTTGATTTTTAACTGCAATATAATACACTCACTTGAACCAAAAAATAGGATATACGGAGTACTTCGTAAATGACTAAATGAGAGACGCTAAAGTATATTAAAGGGGAAAGTGTCTTATGACTTGAATTATTATGAGAAGAAATGAGAAGATGAATCCTACAATCTTGGATTTGGATTTGGATTTGGACACGGCATGCTACTCCTTTTAATTCTAGCATTAGATTTCCCTTAGGATCAATTATTCGTCAAATGAGACTCAACTTATATGTGTCAAAAAAATTACTGCGTACTTTTTTTTTTCCCGAAATATTTTATTTTTGTCTTGATTTCAACTATTTGACAATTGACCTGTCATACATATAAGATAGATATATCCATCTTAAGCAAGAATACCACATTGTAGGCCTTAAGGCTTCTACTTGCCACCAGGTTGCCCCATCCACCAAATGCAAATTTTTGTTTGTAAGGACAATATCCTTCGCAAACTTGTAACCAGTATAATAATAATACTCCCTTGACTAGATAAAGACAAACCATTTATTACTCCCTATGCTTGCCTGATCTAACCATGTATTATTATGATTTATGACCCGTCACCCCCTACATTGTCCTCCTATTCCCCTTGTTTTTGTAGAGGACATCCTTGCCTTCTTGTTCATCTTTCCCTTTCCTTCTTAATTCCCTAATAAAAATTTCCTACCTCTTTCTACTACATTGACCCTTCATTTGTAGAGCTTTTACTCACCATGTTTTGCTCCTTTGTTTTCCAAGAGATTTAGAGTCACCAGATAAAACACAATATCCACTAAGAGATCGAGCAGAAAAGGCACATTAAATTGAGCTAAATCTAAATCAGAATATGTAGTACTCCGTAAGTTGTGAGGTAGTATATATTAGCAGGATTGAAATAGGACCTGCATTCATTGTAGTCTTGAGATATTGAACTGCATTAAACGCTTATAGTGTTATGGACTGTCTAACCATGTAATGTAATGTTGTGTTTTGTGCTATGGAGTTACCTTGGCTCAGAGGTCGCTTGGAAACAGTTACCATCTAATAAACATGACGATATTGATGATAAAGGAAGGAGAATCCTGAAGCTTATCCGTAAATCGATTATGTCACAAGGTACATATAATCATCAACCATTAATGACTTCAATACTTGATAACTATTAATTTGACTTCGTTTAACGTGTGATTCCGGGAAAGACTATGACAAGAAGAAATTTCGGGAAAAATTAGACCACGTGGAGAAGCTGGGTGATATAGATTCAAAAAATTTAGATTTAATGAAAATACTTAGGAAGCAAAAATGTCACAGGCTTCTTCATTTAATGTCATTTCTTGTAGCTTCAGTTTGTTCAAATTTCGCAAAGTTGTCAGTGTTGCATAATCAAACGATCTTAATCAAATCTAATAAAAGATACAAATAACGTATTAGACATATTATTAACAATATTACGGACTAAGTTGAGAATATTCTCGGAAAAGTAATAGTATCCAAACGTAATAATATCCAGGAATAAATACCGCATTCAAACCCGACCGAGAAGTTTGTAACCATCTCAAAAACTCGAACACGGTAACAGACTTATTGCGATGAACGTGGGGGTTATCCATCGATGGACCCGTCCAATGATGAAGAATAAGCAGAAAACAAAATCAATCGAAGTGTAGGAGCGATGATGCTATAAGCATGAGCAACGATGCACAACAGGGGTCATATTCATACACTGTTATAATCATGAGCGACGATGCTACCACAGGGGTCACATTATAAGCATGAGCGATGATGCCGACATGATGAATTGCTGGATGAAGAATTGCAACAAGAAGGTTAAGGTGAGAGTTTGGCTACACATAAAACATGTTCTTAGTTTGATCTCCATTGTACACGATAATGTAGCTTGGCGTAAATAATATGTTCAAATAGCGGGACATGGTGTCCTTGAAGAGCAGCACAGAACAAATTGCTTTGATTACTGTTTCTGCCCAGGTACATAAATATCCTCACCTAAAATGCCCTTCCTAATCCCAGAAACAGATGGAAAGCATCCATTGGTGGGATAGACCAGGAAGCTGCTCTTTCAAACATGATCGAAATCGTCAATCAGGTTTCACATATTTAAAATGTATACTGTATTAGAGATAAAGATACTAATGATATAGATATAGGATAATATTGTTATATTTTCCTAAATTGTAAAAGATTGATATCTTAGTATTTAGGTAACTGTATAATTCCTGAGATACTAGGTTACGGCTATCTGTTGTAGTTAGTCTCATGTTCACAACTGTATTTATATATCTGTTCACAATCAATGAAATCATCTATTCAAGCATTAACTTTTACATGGTATCAGAGCGAAACGCTCCACCAAAACCCTAAACCCCTCCTAAAAACGTCCCACCCTTCTTCTCACCATGACCGGATCGGCAACGATTTTTCCAAATCCTCACAATGCTGCCGTGCCATTCATCTCTATTGAAGTGGCCGATATCACAAAACTCACTCCTCTCACTTATCGTGCTTGGTCAAGCACCCTCTCCGACCTATTGTTTGGGTACGATCTTATGAAGTATCTTGATGGAACCCTTCCATGTCCCGATGAGACCGTCACCACCACTGAAGACAGCAAATCGGTTACTACTCCGAATCCCGCGTATCTTGCTTGGATGCGTCAGGATTCCCTCCTGAAGGCGACTCTTCGTGGCTCTGTTTCCTCCACAATCGCGCCTCTTCTCAACTCTTGTACCACTTCTGCCGCAATTTGGAAATATCTTAGCACAACTTATGCTAACCCATCTCGTGGCCATATTATGCAGATTAAAGATCGTCTTAACTCTATTTCCAAGGGCGATCTCACAGCTACTGAATATATGCAGGCTATCAGCTCAAGTGTGGATGAATTAAGTCAACTGGGGAAGGCCATGGATGACGAAGATGTTATTTCTCGCGTTCTCAATGGACTCGACTCTGTCAAATATCGCTCGCTTATTGATGCTGTAAAGCATCGGGACACCACTATCTCCTTCGACGCTCTTCATGAGCGTCTGATTCAATACGACCTATCTCTCAAACACTCCTCACCTCTTACCCACCATCACGCCCCAGCATCCGCCCACGTCGCCTACAATCGTCCCTCGTCCAGACCACCCCCACGCCCCTCGACCGAGCCACCCCTCCTCTCCACCCCGACCGACTCTACCCTACCTCCCTTTAAGGGAAAGTGTCAATGGTGTCATGCCCCCGGTCATTACCTTCTCAACTGCCCCTCGTTCAAGAACCTTTACCCGACCATAGTTGTTCCCCTCCGCCCACCACCACCTAATCGCAACCCACCCCGTGCTCACCTCATCTCCGCCACTCCCTCGACCCAACCGGAAATTCATACCCCGACTCCTTGGATAATAGATAGTGGGGCTACCCATCACATTACCCACGACCTTAATAACCTCTCCCTTCATGCCCCTTATGACGGGACCGATGATCTTTTAGTTGGTGACGGTTCACCTCTTCATATATCAAATATTGGTTCTTTTCTATTCATCTCTCTTCTAAATCTGTGAATTTTAATAATGTTCTCCATGCACCGTTCATCTCAAAAAATATTATCTCTGTCTCTCAATTCTGTCTTGATAATAATGCTGTTCCGGTCACGGAAACAATTAACCCGGTCTCGAATCCGGGTCCTGTAATCGGAATGTTGGTAAGTAGTGGATCGTTTGATTTCCTTCAACCTCTCCTTTCTCCTTCTCCTATGATCGGACCTTCCCAGCGGAGTTGGCCTGCTCCCTGCACAATGAACGCATAGGGCCCCGGAGCTTGTCCGAGGGAACCCTCTCCGATGCCTAAGTTAGTCCGTGAAATGCCTTGATGACCCTAGCTCGTGAGGAACTAGGTGGCGTTTTTAGGAGTGAGAGTCTGGAGAGAGAAAATCCAACCCCCTCTAAGTGGGAAATGGGTGGGTATTTATACCTTTCCACAAGAGAGAGAGAGGAGGAGAGGGAAAAGAGCGGGAGAATGGGTGGACGTGAGGACGACACGTGGCCTCTCCTCATCCACCCACTTTCCATTACCTGAGGCGGAATGACGGATGGGCCCTCGGTTTCCCCCGCTCGTACTGGGGGTTTGGGCGCCCTGGAAACCAGCACGCAGGGGACTTGGTGGCCCTGCTCGGCTGACCGCAAGACCCTGCCGAGCAGGCGCACGCCTTGGAGTGCTTTCCGGTGGTCTTTTGCAGGGCGAGCTGCTGGGCAATCCTCAATTCACCCTGGGGGCAAATTATTCCAGGGTGCCACAGGCGGGCGACCCGTGGCACTTAGTCAACTCCCATCAATTGGCCCACGCCGGCCAAAGGGAGGCAGGGTCTTCCTCTTGGCAGGCGTCTTCTCGCGATGGAGTGCAGTTGACTTTTGGACTCCCTTGTCTTTAATGCGTTGCTTGTTCCCGAGGTTGGAGGCCCAAGCGCATTGGTTATGACAAGGAAGGTTGGAATGTTCTTCTGGTAATGATTACTTCTTGCAAAGCGGGTTCTCGGGTAACGCGCAGATCCTGTGATTGGTCGCTTCCCCTTACAGGGTGGTTGAAACGCCATTAATGCACAGCCTTAGTTCCTTGTATAAATTCTGTTCCTCTTGCCATTCTTCACAATTCATCCCTAGCTTTCTTATCTTCTTTTTTCAAAGAAAATGTCGTGGATTACCAAAGTACTTTTTTGCCAAGGGGTTCGCGTGGTGACCGGCCGCTTTAGGGGGCGTTGGAAGCTAAGGTACCCCAGGGCGTCCTTTCTCATTCCGCGCCGTAGCCGACGGCCCCGCGCTCGACTTCACAGGAAGCTCAGAAGGAGGACTTTTGTCAAGGCGGGCAAGTGCCCCCAGAAGGCTTCTCTAGCCGTTCAAAGATACAGACGCTGCCCCCAGGGCGGGGGTTGTTTCGACAGGGGGTGCCATGAGTGTTTTCCATGGCTACACCCTGAGCAGTTCGACCCCGACTGCTCAGAGTTGGCTTCTTCCCCTGAGTCGGGCCCTTCTTCTCCCTTGAGGAGGAAAGTGGGCTGCGGCTCTTGTGATGATATTGAAACAGTCCCTTATGGTAGGGACTGGGATGTTAGCAGCCGGGATTCCGGCGATAGTGACGGCCAGGGTTACTCCTCTGGTCGGGGTGACGATGATGACTCAGCGGATCCTTTCAAGGATTCTGATGACCGGGACTGGGGATCCGGTGCAGGGGGTGCCACAGCCCTGGGGACCATTCCCCAGGCTTTGATGATGATTAGGCCTGCCCGAGGGGTGCAGGCGTAGTGAGCCAGGAACAGGGGCTCTTTTTGTACTTCTTGCCTGTATGAGATGTAACTTGCCCGTTTTTCGGGTTTTCTTTAACTTAATGAAAAAAATCAGGCAGCTTGTTTATACGTGGCATTTTTATTATTTGTTATTATTTGTTCTTTGCTTTTATTTATTATTATTTGAATGGAGGGAGAATGACATCACTGAGAGGGTGAATCTTCCTGACGCCTATTTGCCTTCTCGAGGCTCTTCTTGGGAAGAGGAGGTTGGTTGTTAGAATCGTGACACGTGGGGGGTAATTTGTGGGGAGAGCTTTGTAGAGAGAGGTGACCCTTCGACTGCTCAGACCTATATAAGCCCATTCTCCTTCCCCTAATTCCCTTTTTAGCACTTTCGAAACTCAAACCTCTGCTTCCTATTCACTCTCTTTGCTTGCTGAGAGCTCTTTCGAGATTTCGAGGGATGCCTAACTTCGGATCTTTTCGGCGACAGTCATCTTTCTAGGTTAGAATCTTGATTCCAACTCTTCGTTTTTCTTCCTTTTTTCTCATACTCCTTCGCGAAATAGAATGTCTCGCGCTCGCGCTCTTACTTTTAGTCCGACGTCTGGAGGGACGGAGGGTAGGAGAGGGGGGAGATCCGACTTAGCCTCTTCCTCTGGGGTCAGACCCGGCGGGGGAAACCGCCCCGAGGAAGATGGGGGTGCCAACTCACCCGAACCCGCTCCTTTTGACGTTGTCGACTCCGGCGATGGTGCATTGGAGATAGACCCCACTACCATTGCCGGCCTTGCTCCCAGGGAGAAAGGGAAAAAATATTTCTTGGATAAACACAAATACCTGGTTCCTTTGAGAACCTACCCTAAAACCAAGAATCGAGACCTGATTCTGGAGAGCAATGCTGCCGGGGAGATTAAGAAATTTTATCACTTTGGGGAGGGATACACCGTTATAATTCCCGGGGAGAGAGACACGGTGTGCTGCCCTCCTGACGGCTGTGTGGCAGTTTACCACAAAAGCCTGGAATTCGGCCTACGATTCCCTCTACACCCCTTCGTGGAGGAGGTTTTTAGGAGGATGAACGTGGCTATTGCTCAGCTGACTACCTCGGCGATCAGGACCCTGGTGGCCTACACCTGGACTTGCTTCTTTCATGGGGAAAGGCCCTCTATTGAAGCCCTGCGCGCCATGACTTGGCTACAAATGGTGTCTTCATCAAGGGGGGATGACTCCCCTGGGTACTGGTCCATTTTGAAGTCGAAGAAATATGCTCTGGTCTGGCCGGCTTTGAACAGCCTGAAAGACTGGAAAGACAATTTTCTGTATGTCCACAGTGCTTCAGGGTGGCAGATCCCTAGGCACTTTAGGAATCACGTGCATACCCGTATGGAAACCCGTGAAGAATACCATCCGGGCGTTGGGGGAAAAGATCTGAAGGTGAAGCTGAGCCAGGCAGACGAGAGCTTGGTTCAGAAGTTTAAGGTTACCGAGGGGCCTCCCCCTAATGAGCCTGCTTTCTGGCTTCCTCACGCATATCTCATTACCACGGACGAATATCTGACCCCGCTGGGCCTGATCCCCGGCCTTGAAGGTAGTTTAGGGGCTTCAATTGGCCTGATTGCTCTCGAGGTTTCCATCCCTGTTTCCTTAACTGGCTTTTTACCCGTCTTGCAGGTGCTGCTTCTCATCTTTGGACAAGGAAGCAGGTGAGGAGGCTAGGCCTGTCTGAGGAATTTGTTGTTGCTCAAAAGTGCCCCTCTCTTCCCTCCAACTTCAAGAAAGGAGAGAAGAACTTAATGAGGTTTGTGAAGGAATTCGCCTCTGGCAGACGACTCCCCTTCCCTCCACGGCTAAAGCCGGCGGCTCCTTCCCCCAATGCTCAGGGTGGGGAAGCTGAGGTTACTTCTGTGGCGACCCCTTCCCATGCTCACCGACAGGGTGATTCTCCTGCCGGGACTCACATTTCGCAGGGGTCCCACCCTGCGGACTCTGAGCAGACTGGGGAGAGTGCTCCCTTGGTCCACAGGAGAAAGAGGAATAGGGAGACTCCAGGGACTGTGCCTATGGTTGACTTGGAGGCTGAAGTGGAGACCCCCGAGGCGAAGCGCCCTGCTCACGACGTCCCGGGCACTTCTCTTTTGGAGGAAAATGTAGAGTTCCATTGTACCGCAGGCGACAGTGTTGATGTGTCAGGCCTGCTCTCGGACTCTGGTACTGTCTTGGCGGACCGCCTTACCAAGTCTATAACCACTACCTCCAACCAGGTGATCCAGTACATACAGCGCACTTCCAAGGTGCTGCAGGCCTCTGCCGAGCTGGCGGCCCTCAGCCGCCTAAGTGATGAGGAGCTGACTGTCACCCCTGGGGCCCCTCCTCCTGATCGCCTAGCCATGGTTGAAAGGGATGTGACCCTGATCACTGGCTTGAGGGACAAGCTGACAAAGCAGGAGAGCGAGTTGGAGGAAGCGAAAGGGCAGGCCATTCAGTGGAAACTCCAAGGGGAGAAGGCTGTAAGGGAGGCGTCCAAGCTGGAGGTGGAACTGCAGGAGAGCCGCCTGGCAGTGGAGCGTGCTACAACGTCCCTGGCCGAGATGGAGCATTTCAAGAAGAAGGCAGCTGATTTGGAGGAGGAACTGTCTAAGGTCAACTCAGATTTCAAACAGGCTCAGACCGGGTGGCAAGATGAGAATGATGCCATCCTGAAGGAAGCTGAAGCTGCCACGGACTTGAGTTTTGAAAATGGGGCTACTTCCTCCTTGGAGCTTGTTATGGAGGTAATCAAGGAAATGTTTCCTGTCTTTGACGAGGATGCATTTCGAAACCTTTATGCTGCCAAAAATGAAGCTCTGGCGGCCGGAGCCCCTAAGGAGCCTGCTGGTCCCAGCCATGATGTGCCTGATGCTTAGGCTTTTTCTTTGACAATAACTCTTTTGTGCTGAGCCTTAGTATGGCCAGCTTGTCTGTAATGTTCTGACCTTTTCGGATCTTTATTTTGGGTTTTGTTTTAACAATATTACTCTTTCTTGGATTGATTTTCGAATATTTGCCCTCCACTTCTGCTTGCTTTGCTTTCCATAGAGTATGGCCTGCCCCCTGCCTGCCCGGAGGTAAGCAGGGTGACAATTTGCGTTTTTATACAAGGTTGGGGGGCCTGCCCCCAGTCCTTGTTCATTTGACCTGTCCCTGGCTTTTGATCAAAGTCCAGGGGGCCTGCACCCTGCCTGCCCAGAGGTAAGCAGGGTGACATTGCGTTTTTTATACAAGGTTGGGGGGCCTGCCCCCAGTCCTTGTTCATTTGGCCTGTCCCTGGCTTTTGATCAAAGTCCAGGGGGCCTGCACCATGCCTACCCAGAGGTAAGCAGGGTGACATTGCGTTTTTTATACAAGGTTGGGGGGCCTGCCCCCAGTCCTTGTTCATTTGGCCTGTCCCTGGCTTTTGATCAAAGTCCAGGGGGCTTGCCCCTGCCTGCCCAGAGGTAAGCAGGGTGACATTGCATTTTTTTTTTACAAGGTTGGGGGGCCTGCCCCCAGTCCTTGTTCATTTGGCCTGTCCCTGGCTTTTGATCAAAGTCCAGGGGGCCTGCCCCCTGCCTGCCCAGAGGTAAGCAAGGAGGCGTTGAATTTTTTTTCGTTGGGGGAGACATTTTCCTTAGTTCTGGCAACAGGGGGGCCTCCCCCTATTGCCCCCTGCTCGTTTGTGTGTGAAAACGCAAGTTTGAACAGGCAACGAGTATAGACTTGAAGTTCTTTCATTTCTTTGTAAATATTCAACACAAGGGTGGTCGGAGCCGTCGACATTCTTTGACCGTTCTCCGCCAATTTTTAGGAAATGAAGACTATTTTAAGATTTTGCTTAGACATAATATTTCTTCAGGGTGTCTGCGTTCCAGTGAGCACTCAACTCTTGGCCCTCTAGATTGGCGATTTTATACGTGCCTGGCCCTAAGATTTGAGTTACTTGGTACGGACCTTCCCAGTTAGCGCAGAGTTTTCCGTGCTCTTTCGATTTTCCCACAGCCTGTGTTTTTCTGAGGACTAGATCGCCCATCTGAAAATTTCGCTGATGCACTCTCTTATTGTACGCCTTCCTCATCCGTTGCTGGTAGGCGACGATATTGGCACTGGCTTCCTCCCTCACCTCACTGACCAGATCTAAGGCCTCAGCCATTGCTACTTCATTCGCAGCCTGGTCGTATTGTAGGGAGCGCAGGGAAGGGATCCTGGCCTCGATTGGTAACAGAGCTTCTGCACCATATACCAGGCCGAATGGGGTCTGGCCCGTAGATTCCTTTCGGGTGGTCCTGATTGACCAGAGTATGCTGGGGAGCTCGTCGGCCCACCTGCCCTTAAGGTTATCTACCATTTTCTTAAGGCCATTAAGGATCTGCTTGTTGGCTGCCTCTGCCTGTCCGTTGGTTTGAGGGTGGCAGACGGCAGAGTAAGCAAGTGCGACGCCAAGGCCCTCCAGCCAAATTCTTAGGGGGTCATTATCGAATTGTCTTCCATGATCAAACACTAGCATCTTTGGCAGGCCGAATCTAGTGATAATGTTTCGCCATATCACCTTCCTGACCGCAGGCTCGGTGATGTTAGGCACTGCCTCAGCTTCCACCCACTTGGTGAAGTAGTCGATAGCTACGATCAAGAATTTTCTCCCCCCGGTGGCCACCGCAAAAGGTCCTAGTATGTCCATCCCCCACTGAGCGAAGGGGATAGGGGACAGGATTGGCCTGAGCTCCTGGGCCGGGGCATGGATGGATGGGGCGAAAAGCTGACATTTTCTGCACTTTTGAGTCAAGTCTTTGGCATCGGTCAGCAGGGTCGGCCAGTAGTATCCGGCTCTCAAGGCCTTGTGTGCCAGCGACTTTCCTCCTATGTGATGGCCACATATGCCAGAGTGGATGTCATCCAAAACTTCCGCTGCCTGCTCTGCCCCCAGGCACCTGAGCAGGGGGGACGAGAAAGATTTCTTGTACAAGTCCACTCCTATAATGATGAACCATGCAGCCCTTGCCGGCATTTTTCTTTTTTTGTACGGGGTCAGTCGGTAAGATTCCATGCTTTTTGAACAGGATGATGGGGGTTCTCCAATCTTCAGGCCCTGCCTCTTCCACCGCGCCGACGGTCTGGCCGGGGATGGTAGATTTTTCCTGGATGACGTCCACCTATACCGATCTTCTTATATCCTGCAGGCTGGAGCTAGCCAGCTTTGACAGGGCGTCCGCCCGGTTGTTCTGGGATCGAGGAATCTGTCTGATTTCATATGATTTTAGTCCTGACAATTCCCTCTTCACCATTTCCAGGTACGCGGCCATTGTTTGGTCTCTAGCCTCATACTCTCCATTGATTTGGTTGGCGATGAGTTGGGAGTCTGTTGCCAGGACAATCCGCTCCGCGCCTGCGGCTTTGGCTAGATTGACGCCTGCGAGCACTTCTTCGTACTCAGCTTCATTGTTTGACGCGGGAAAGACAAATCTGAGAGCATGCTCAAAGTCGGTCCCCTCTGGGCTGGTCAATACTACTCCAGCCCCTGCTCCATTAGCCGTGGAGGACCCATCGGTGTATACTATCCACTCGCCGGGGGTTGGGCTATCCTCCTCAGAGTGGGAACATTCTGCCAGAAAGTCGGCCAAGGCTTGGGCCTTGATGGCTGTTCTTGATTGGTATGTTATCCCTAGTCCACTCAACTCCATAGCCCACTTTAGCAGCCTGCCTGACTTTTCAAATTTTTCCAGCACTTTCTCTAGGGGCTGGTCTGTCAGCACTACAACAGGGTGTGCGTCGAAGTATGGCCTTAATTTTCTGGCCGCTATAACAACCGCGTAGGCTACTTTCTCGACCATAGAATAATTTTTCTCTGCTGCCCCCAGGGCGTGACTTACAAAATATATGGGTTGTTGAGCGCCTGTTTCCTCCCTCAAGATGACTGCGCTGACTGTCACATTGGTTACATCGATGTAGAGGAAGAGTTTTTCCCCTGCCACTGGTCTCGCCAGGGTAGGGAGTTTCTTTAAATGCTCCTTCAACTGCCCGAATGCTTCTTTTTGCTCGTCCTCCCATTTGAATTGCTTGTTGCCTTTCAGTACTTTGAAGAATGGGGTTGACTTGTCTGCTGACCTGGCGATGAATCGTGTCAGGGCGGCCATGCGGCCTGTCAGACGTTGGATGTCCCTGATGGTCTTTGGCTCAGGAAGGTCCAGAACAGCCTGAACTTTCTCGGGGTTAGCGTCTATCCCTCGAGAGCTGACCAAAAAACCCAAGAATTTTCCAGAGCGAACCCCAAATGTACACTTCTTCGGATTGAGATTCATTTTTTAGGCGCGCAGGGAGGAGAAGGTCTCCCGCAGGTCTGCCAGGTGCTCTTTGTCTCCTTTGCTCTTCACAATGGCGTCATCGACATAGGCTTCTATGTTCCTGCCTTTTTGACTTTCGAACACCTTGTCAACCAGGCGTTGGTACGTGGCTCCTGCGTTTTTCAGCCCGAATGGCATCATCTTGTACATGTAGGTGCCTGAACTAGTGATGAATGCACACTTAACTCTGTCCGGATGCCATAAGTACACCTGATGATACCCTGAGAAGGCATCCAGGAAGCTTAGCATAGTATACCCACTGGTAGCGTCCACCAGTTGGTCGATTCTGGGGAGCGGGTAGCAGTCTTTCGGGCAGGCTTTGTTGAGGTTCGTAAAGTCCACGCACATTCTCCATGCGCCTGACGATTTTTTGACCATGACTACATTAGCCAACCACTCAGGGTAGTCACAAACTTCTATAAAGTCTGCCTTCAAAAGTTTTTCAATTTCTTCCTTGATTGCCAAGTCTTTTTCTGCGGACATGTTCCGCTTTTTCTGCTTCACAGGGCGGGCGTCCGCGCTTACGTTCAGCCTGTGAACGATACACGCTGGATCGACCCCTGACATCTCATCCGCCGAGTAGGCGAATACATCCTTGTTTTCTTTCAGCAGCTCGACCAGTTCAGCCTGGTAGGACTCTTCCAGGTCGGCCCCTATAAGGACTTGCCTCCCTGACTCCAGGTCCACCAGCATGCTTTCTCCCCCAGGTTCCAGGTGGTTTGGCGCCTGATTACCGGCTGGAATCTCGCCTTCCCTGCTGGGGGAACTGTCGGCTTTTCTTTTTCCTTTTCTTTCGCTTTCGTGAGCCTGCAGGGCCATGGAGTAGCACTGTCTGGCCGACTCCTGGTCTCCGCGCACTTTTCCTTCTAGGCCGAAATCAGTAACATAGGCTATAGTGAGAGCCCTGATTGATATGGCCGCTTCAATCTCGTCCAGGGTGGCTCTGCCGATCAGGGCGTTGTAAGCAGACCTCGCATCCACTACAACGAATGATGCCCTGACATTTCTGGCAGTAGCTCCCTCCCCAAATGTTACAGGTAGGTCTATGATCCCCACGAGCAATACGCCTGCTCCGCTGAACCCATATAATGACCCAGGGGCAGGTCGTAGGTGCCTTTTCTCCAGACCCATTTTGTCGAAGGCGTCTTTGTACAGCAAATTCGTGTAGGCACCGGTGTCCACCATGCACCTCCGAACAATATGGTTGTTGATTACCAAGGATAGCACCAGGGGATCGCTGTGGGGGTACACCACCCGCCCTGCATCTTCGGGGGTGATGCTCAGCGTTACTCCTCTCGGGCTTCCTGCTCGTTCAGCGTAGCATATTTGGTTCCTTAGCTCACGAATTTGCCTTTTCTTCCCCCTTCGGCTGATTAGGCCTTCCGCATCCCCTGATACCACATGGATTACCAGGCGGTTCTGTACCAAGCCTTCGGGCTTTTCAAGCGCTTCTTTCTGAGATTTATTCCTGGCTGCGTAGTTGGCCAACCAGCCATTCCTGATCAGCTTCTCAATTTCGTCTTTCAGGTGGCGACACTCTTCGGTGGTGTGGTCTACACAGTCGTGGAAAGTGCAGAATTTCTTGGGGTCCCCTTTTGGACTGCGCGGTTTGCTCGGGCGATTCCATTTAGCAGTTTCCTTTTCCAGCTCGAAGATTTCCGCCCTGGATTTGTTAAGGGCTGTGTAACTGTCGAACCTGGGCTGGTAGACAGTGCGCTCCTCTTTAGGGGTATCCCCTTTCTCAGTTCTATGCCTTCCGGATTCGTTTATACTGCGTCCACCCTGCGGTCCCCCCTGCTGCCTGGTAGGGCCAGCGGGGGTCTCCGGCAGGCTGTGGAACTCTTCCTGCAGCATAAACCCCTCTGCAATCTTTCTGGCTTTGGCCAGGGTTTCCGGCTGGGCCCTGATCATTTGGTTTTTCATCTCGCCGGGGAGTAGGGAGTTGGTTAGTGCATATGCTGCTGTTGGGTCGTCAATTTCTTTTACCTGCTGGAATGATAGGTCGAATCTCTTTAGATATTCCGTGACAGTTTCGCCCTTCTTTTGCCTGAGGGTCATCAGGTTGAAACGGGTGAGACGCCGTCTTTTGTTTCCAGCATACTGGTCCGGCAACATCTCTGCCAGCTCAATGAAGAAAGAGATTGACCCCTGCGGGTGGTCCCTGAACCAACCCTGGGCTAGGCCCACCAGGGTGGTGGGGAAGATCTTGCACCAGACTGCGTCGTCGGCGTCGTACATCCCCATGTGACTTTCGTACGCAGCCAGGTGATCTTCCGGATCTGTAGTTCCGTCGAACTTTACAGTCGGCATCTTAATCTTCGGGATAGGATACGCCTGAACCTCAGGGTGAAGCGGGGTCTTGATTGGCCTGCCCACCATTTTTGACCTGCTCGCGCCTGAGTAGTGACCGTAGTCGTCCCTTCTGTCAGGGGTCGGTCTCCTACTTTCAGGGGAGCGGTGCCTTGGTGGGCGCCTGCTTATCGCCTCATCGTCCTGGGAAGGGGAGTGATACCGTGAGCGCTTTTTCTGGGCAGGCTCGAGGTTATCACCCTGACGGTGCCTGGGCCTCATAGGCTGACCGTTGTTGAGCCTGGATTGCAGGCTTTGGGATAGCTCTGGGGCAGGCCGCAATCCTTCAACCGGTGTCAGCCTGGAGAATACATCTTGTTTCTCTCCCAAGCGTTTGGACACTGGCTCCTTGTGCTTCATGCGATTTCTCAGGTCCTGGGATAGGCCTCCTCTTTCACGAGCGGCCGTGGATTCTGTAGTATGAATGGAGAATGCTTCCTCAGGACCAGCTACCTCCTGCTGTGCAGGCGGCTCCCGACGGGCTTCTGAGATTCGCCTTTGCACTTGTGCATATGCCTGAGCTGTCTTCCTAGCCTTTTTCTGAACGTTTCTGACGGCGGTTCGCTTTGTGCCCCCGGTTCCTTCTCCACTTTCAAAGTGGAGCAACCTGGGGGTCGTGGCGACCCTGCCTACCAGATCGTCCGGAGTGAATTCCTGATCCAACATAGCTGAGAAGAACGCCGCAGTTTGTGTCATCTGAGCAGGGGTGAGGTTCAGAACTTGCCTCAGATTGCCCCCCTACCCTGTCATGGCAACTGTCCCCTGACCCGGTGCCCCCTGAAGACTGGCTCGCCCCACGCCTGGAATCGTGGCGGCAGGTGTTACTTCCGGTGGCATGCCATATTGGGGGGCTTTGGGCGGGTTTGCCACCGAGCTGGTGTCGAAAATTTCAGGCATGTTCGATTTTGAGTGGTTAATTTCGTGTTTTAGAACGGTTGATTTTGTGGGTAATCTCGTGAGCACAACCTAGATACTTCCCCACAGACGGCGCCAAATTGTTCCGGTCACGGAAACAATTAACCCGGTCTCGAATCCGGGTCCTGTAATCAGAATGTTGGTGAGTAGTGGATCGTTTGATTTCCTTCAACCTCTCCTTTCTCCTTCTCCTATGATCGGACCTTTCCGGCGGAGTTGGCCTGCTCCCTGCACAATGAACGCACAGGGCCCCGGAGGTTGTCCGAGGGAACCCTCTCCGATGCCTAAGTTAGTCCGTGAAATGCCTTGATGACCCTAGCTCGTGAGGAACTAGGTGGCGTTTTTTGGAGTGAGGGTCTGGAGAGAGAAAATCCAACCCCCTCTAAGTGGGAAATGGGTGGGTATTTATACCTTTCCACAAGAGAGAGAGGAGGAGAGGGAAAAGAGCGGGAGAATGGGTGGACGTGAGGACGACACGTGGCCTCTCCTCATCCACCCACTTTCCATTACCTGAGGCGGAATGACGGATGGGCCCTCGGTTTCCCCCGCTCGTACTGGGGGTTTGGGCGCCCTGGAAACCAGCACGCAGGGGACTTGGTGGCCCTGCTCGGCTGACCGCAAGACCCTGCCGAGCAGGCGCAAGCCTTGGAGTGCTTTCCGGTGGTCTTTTGCAGGGCGAGCCTGCTGGGCAATCCTCAATTCACCCTGGGGGCGAATTATTCCAGGGTGCCACAGGCGGGCGACCCGTGGCACTTAGTCAACTCCCATCAAATGTCATAGACAAATTTACTCATCATTCTTGTGTCTTGCAGGACCGGCTAACGGGTCAGGAGCTTTTACGGGGACACCTTAAGTTGGGCTTGTACGAGTGGGTAAGACCGAGACCACCCCCACCTGCGGCGTTCCTCACCACCACGGATCACTCCCACCTTTGGCACCATAAACTCGGTCCCCCCTCGTCTACTATAGTTACTACTATTTTTAATTTGGCTAATGATAAGTCGATATTTATGCATATTTTGACCCCCTTAATATTATATTTTCTATGTCGTCTTTGTATTATTTTAGCTAAACGTTATAACTTTAGTAACTTTTGATATATTATCGGTCTTATATTATTCTTGGTGCTAAATTGGGTATTTAATATACATTTTAATTATTTAATATGTATACATGTAAAAGACTACCAAAAATCGTATGTATGATTGCAGGTCTGTCTTAAGACGACAATATCTCACTCATACGATGTCGGAATAATGCGAATCAAAATGCATTGGAAAGCTAAGTTGAATATGAACAACTTTGTTGAAGAGACCAAAATCAAATTTCATCATCTAATGGGTCGAAATCAAGCTTGAAACCATCAACCCATTATGGAAAAATAAGGAAAGAGAATCCGACATAAAAAGGAAAGAAGAAGATGTTGAATTGAAAGAGCAGGATCAATTAATTAAGGAAAGAAATAAATTTACTAACACCAAATTCAACACTATAAAAGAAGGTACTAGGGCTTCAAAAAGAGAGGAGAAAAGAAGAAAAGAGAAGAAGGAGCCACAAATCACATACATAGGAGTAGGGCAGAAAGCCTTGGCCTTCTGGCCAAGGTTAGTTCGGATTCAACCGGATTTTAATGCGGGACGCGATCAATTCAACTCCTAATTTATCTAACGGTTGTATCTATCTATCTTATTTAGTCTATTTTTTCGTTTTATTTAGTTATTTAGTTTAATCTTTCAGTTATTCGAACATGTAATGTATTTGTTCCGGTCACGGAATCAATGAACCCGACTATGAATTCGGATTCTTAGTATTCGGATATTGCTTGCTTGACTTTCTTCGATCTCTCCTTCCTCCTCTCCTATGATCGGACCTTCTCGGCGGATCGAGCCTGCTCCCTGCACAAGCAACGCACAGGGCCCCGGAGGTTGTCCGAGGGAACCCTCTCCGATGCCTAAGTCAGTCCGTGAATGCCTTAACGAACCTAGCTCGTGAGGAACTAGGTGACGTTTTTTAGGAGTAAGAGTCTAGAGAGAGAAAATCCAACCCCCTCTAAGTGGGAAATGAGTGGGTATTTATACCTTCCCACAAGAGAGAGAGGAGGAGAGGGAAAAGAGCGGGAGAATGGGTGGACGTGAGGACGACACGTGGCTTCTCCTCATCCACCCACTTTCCATTACCTGAGGCGGAATGACGGATGGGCCCTCGGGTTCCCCTGCTCGTACTGGGGGTTTGGGTACCTTGGAAACCAGTACGTTGGGGACTTGGAGGCCCTGCTCGGCTGGCAGCGGGGCCCTGCCTGGCAGGCGCAAGCCTTTCGGAGCTCTCTCCGTAGTCCTTCGCAGAGAGGCCAGACGGGTGATTCTAGATTCACACTGGGGGCGAACCGTTCCGGGGCCCTGCAGGCGGGCGACCCGTGGTACTTGGTCAACTCCCATCAATTGGCCCACGCCAGCCAGAGGGAGGCGGGGTCTTTCTCTTGGCAGGCGTCTCTTGAGATGGGGTGCAGTTGACTCGAACTCTTGCATTTAATGCACTGCTTGTTCCCGAGGTTGGAATGTTCTTTTAGTGATGATTGCTTTCTATTCCCAGCGGATTTTTGGGCAGTGTGCGGGTGCGCTGATTGGCCGTGCCCCCTGTCGAAGTAGTTGGGGCGCCATTTAATGTTTTGGCCACCCTTTTCGTATAAATTGCGGTTTCTTTGCCATTTCCACAACCCATCTTCAACCTTCTCTTCTTCTTCCTTCAGAGAAAATGTCGTGGATTACCAAAGTACTTTTCTGCCATGGGGCTCGTGATAGGGGTAGTCGTATCCCTAATCAAAGATACCCTAAGGTCCACTAACTAATGTAGATAGTGAAGTAGGGGTCGAACCACCAGGAGACGGGACTCAATTACTTGCTCTAAGGTCTAGACTAAAGATTGCGGGTCACTATTTTTCGGTTTGTTTGAGTGGACTAACAACTAATTGCTATAAGGTAAATCAATAATAAAAAGGTCTAGGGTCTCAGGTTCACAATGAATGTCAATCGGGTCAGGGAGTCAATTAACAGGTCAATAATCGAACTGTCTAAGGTGTAGGTCCGGTCGGTACTACTACAAACTTTAGAACTAAACTTAACCTGCGGTCGCTAGAATTAAGCTAGTCTACCCAAAATATCGTGACCTAATTAGTCCTTAACCCGGTCGGCGAAAAGTCCTAATTGTGATACTAACTAATTAATCCTGGCCAGTAATTAATCAATCAGAATTAAAAACAATATTCAGGCGACAGTTCATATAATCAGAGACAGGTCAATTTTCTATAACCCAATTAACACCCATCGATCCCCTTAAACCCTAGATAAAAATTAGCTACTCATGAGGATTATAATTAAACTAACGAAATATGAATTGCAATTAAACATGGTGAATGCGGATTAATTAAACTACGAGACTGAAATCAGATAACTACAAAAACTAAGAACGAGTTAAGACAAGAATTGAACTAGGGAATTAAGACAAGAATTAAACTAGAGAATTGAAATTAGAATAAGAATTAAAATTAAAATAGCGATACCGAACAATTTGAGATCTGAAAAAGGAAGAACGGAATACGATGAATCTCGCGAAGAACGAACGTGACTTTTTTGCCCTAAGCTAATGTACGTAAAGTCTAGAAAAAAATAGAAAAAGTGATAAGTAAAAAGTAGTCTGACAATCCTCCTCCAACTGATTTAAAAGAAATCAGTTGGACTTACAAAACAGGCCCATAATTCTAATTAAAAGAAAATCCATTTCGCGGCCTGAAAGCAAGGCACTCGATCGAGTACATGCGTGCACTCGATCGAGTGGATCCGTATCTGCAGTCTGATTCATCACGGAAATAGGCACTCGATCGAGTGCTTAGCACCACTCGATCGAGTGGGTGCTGCTGGGCTCGTAATTGAGCTATTCATTTGCTTCTTGGCTTTTTCGTTTTCTTCCTCGTCTTCCGTCCTCGTCTCGGCTATCCGGGTTATTACTCCAAAATATGCTCAAAATTGCACTTAACCTACAAAATAGCACGAGGACCGAGAGTATCGACTTTCTAATAGAAATTGACATCAAACATATAATTATGGAAGAAGAAAAGCTCAAAAACGGTTGTCGGGGGACAATAAAATACGATATAAAATACGTTGATCAAACTCCCCCAAACCAAACCCTTGCTTGTCCTCAAGCAAACAACTAATACATACAAACGAGGACAAGTGATGTGAAACACGACTCAGAGCTGAATTACAATCATTCTCCTAAAATCGACCAAAACCGACGAGAAAACCCGTAATGCTCGAGAATGCAACGAGATCAATAATCATGCCATAATCAAACAATTGCCTGCCAAACTTTCAATCTTGCAAGACCAATAATGTCGGACTTCCTTACGGTTGTCGCTCGACACTCATAAGTATGGGTAAGTATATGTGTGAAGATAGGAAAGAATAAAGACACTCACTCGACTTATGAAATATGCATGCAATCGAATATGAAATCAATCTCCCCAATTAAATACGTGTTCCACCAATTAGGACCATAGTACATGCCAAGGACTTACAAAGGGTGGCTTATATGTGAGGGAATAAAATGGATTGTGCCTAAAGCACGTATGGAAATGTGGGGCTAGGACCAGTAGTCGCATCTACACAATAAAAACTATCTATCCAAAAACCTCAACTATGAATTCTGACCACTAACTAGAAATAAAACTCAAAAGAGCATAAGAGGGAATTTTGTCATCCTCCTAATTATAATTCAATTCTAGTTACAAAATCTCGACCGTTCCCCGAAATATTATAAGAAGCATATATGTTTTTTTTCTTTTCTTTTTCTAATTCCATTTTTTTTTCATTTTCTTTCTTTCTTTCTTTTTCATGCTTCTATATTTTTTTCCAATTCAGACAAGGGGAAGGCGAATACAGAGTCACATAACAGTATTACCCACTAAGATCCAAAAGGTATAGAAATCCAAATTATGAGCGAGTTGTGGAATAATTCTCAATTAAGCTCACTGCGACTGTCCTGGTAAGGTAGGCTGTTCTAGGTTGTAGCTAATTGATATAAATATCATGAAAACTGGCTTACAATAGCTGAAACGGGCTTAACCTACAAAATAGCACGAGGACCGACAGTATCGACTTTCTAATAGAAATCGACATCAAACATATAATTATGGAAGAAGAAAAGCTCAAAAACGGTTGTCGGGGGACAATAAAATACGATATAAAATACGTTGATCAGCTCGTGTAGTGAGTCGTCGCTTTAGGGGGCGCTGGAAGCTAAGGTATCTCCGGGCGTCTTTTCTCATTCTGCGCCGTAGCCGGCGACCCCGCGTTCAACGTCCCCGAAAGCTCAGGAGGGCTCTTATCAAAGCGGGCAAGCGTCCTCAGAGGGCTTCTCCAGCCGCTCCAAAATTCAGGCGCTGCCCTCAGGGTGGGGGTTGTTTCGACAGGGGGTGCCATGAGTGTTTTCCATGGCTACACCCTGAGCAGTTCGACCCCGACTGCTCTGAGCTGTCCTCTTCTCCCGAGTCGGGCCCTTCTTCTCCCCTGAGGAGGAAAGTGGGCTGCGGCTCCTGTGATGATACCGAGACAGTCCCTTATGGTAGGGACTGGGATGTCAGCAGCCGGGATTCCGGCGACAGTGACGGCCAGGGTTACTCCTCTGGTCGTGGGGATGATGACGACTCGGCGGATCCCTTCAAAGACTCTGATGATTGGGACTGGGGATCTGATGTTGGGGGGTACGACAGCCCTGGGGATTACTCCCCAGGCTTTGATGATGATTAGGCCTGCCCGAGGGGTGCAGGAATAGTGAGCCAGAAACAGGGGCTCTTTTTGTATTCCTGGCTTGCACGCCATGTAACTTGCCCGTTTTTCGGGTTTTCTTTAATTTAACGAAAAGATTAGGCAGCTTTGTTTACATGTGGCATTTTTATTATTTGCTATTATTTGCTTTTGTTTTTATTGTTATTATCTGAATGGAGGGAGAATGACGTCACTGAGAGAATAAATTTTCCTGACGTCTATTTGTCTTCTCGAGGCTTTCTTGGGATGAGGAGGTTGGTTGTTAGAGGCGTGACACGTGGGGGGTGATTTGCGGGGGGAGCTTTGTAGAGAGAGGTGACCCTTCGACTGCCCAGACCTATATAAGCCCATTTTCTTCCCCTAATTCCCCTAATTAACGGTTCAATAGGCAATCATATCAAAATCATCTCATCTCAAGTATTACATGCATTCAGGTACGAATTTAGCTGTCAATTAGGAGAAGTCATGTAAAATGCAATGTCATCATCGCCGTTTTGCATGTTTCACAACAGACACAAGACAAACACAAAGCACACAAAAATAAAATCTTTTTGGATTTTTCTGATTTTTTTTCAATTTTTTTGGATTTTTAAAATTTTTGAAAGGACACAACAGAAAATAAAAGCACACAAATTCTCCCCCAAACCTAAATGTCACAGTGTCCTCAATGTGACTCTACAGCATATATGACAAACAAATACACAGCCAATCCTAAGGACAACTCGACCTAAGGGGAAGAAAAAATCTAAGAAAACAATAAAATAAAAAGGAAAGAAAGTACCGTATATACAATGGTAGCTCCCCCAAACCGGCTAATCAGCCATCTCATCGTCTCCGCCGGTCCCAGATGGACCGGCTCCAGTATCGCCCTGGCCTGAGCCGCTAGCACCACCTTGCTGACCCGATTGTCGCAAGCCCCTCAACCACTGTGCTCCTAGGCCGCCGTAGGTGTGCCCGTAATCCGGACCCCAAGCAGCTGGATCAACCCCATAATCGTGGAAAATACCACTAGTATCTCCCGGACCTCTCCAGTAGGACGGGTGCTGAGGCGCCGAGATGCCTTGAGTAAGCATGTACTCGTGGATCTCGCGGTTGACGATGCTCTGATTAATCCCCTCGTGTACCCGTCTCTGGTGCTCATAAACTGGATCATACATAAATGGATACGGGTGCGGAAACTCGGCACCCGGAGTCTGGAACGGGAAGGTCGGGGTGGGTGTAGGTGTGACCCTAGGGGGCTCGGTCTCGTCGGGTTCGGTCTGTACGCGAACCCTACGTCGAGGGGGTTGGGCACCCTCCTCGAAAATGAAGAGCTCCTCGGGAATGAGGTAGCTCGGTGGGTCGGGTCTGTCCTCGCCTGCGGGAGTGGGTGGTAATGCAAGTAGTGGGGGTAGGATCGTCCCTTCGACAACCGGGATTTTCATCCAAACCTTGTCTCGGACGCGCCACGAAAATTCCGGGGGATTGCCCCGAATCCACTTCAAAGTGGAGAAGAGGTAGCCACGGTCTATCAAAGGGACGCGGTCGGTGAGACTCTCAAAAGTGACTGACTCCCCAAAACCCCTAATATAGCGCTTTGCTAGCGCGGTGACGATGGCTCCACAACCAATCGGTCCAGAGCCATTGATCTGGCGCTGGATTCCGACACAGATCATACCCGGTGCACTAAACGCCTTCAGGGATTGCCTAAAGGGGTTTAGGTAGTGTCCTAAAATCAACACCTCCAATGAGTGAAGTTTACTCATGTCGGAGCGTGGAAAAACCACATGACTCAAAATCCGCAAGAAGAGGCGGATAGTAGGGTGTGGGATGGCGTTGAGCGCCATAGCGGTGACAGTTGCACCACGACCCGAAAATAACTTAAAGTAGGGGGGTGCTTTCGAACTCTCGGGTATGTCTAGGATGTCTTCAGCTTGGTTAGAGGTAAGTCTAAGACACTCGGACAATGTACTAAGGTAGATGGATTGCTCCTCATTGTTTAACCGAAAAGATATCATACTCTCTTGTCTATCAAATTCAAATGAACTTAAAAATTCTAAAGTGAGTACTCGGTAAGATAACTCACGTAGTGTCCATAAGCCACCGAATCCGGTCATGGACAAGAGATGCGATAATTGCTCGTTCAAACCGAGCTCGATTGCGAATTGTGACGAGCAGCACCGGGTAGCCTCCATCGTCCTAGGTATCAAGGTAACAAAACGAGCTCTTTGGGCCTCGTCCCTGCATTCAATTTCTTCATATCCCGGCACAGGCTGAACAGCAGGCTGCCTTGCATTCCTGTTCCTGTTGTTGTTTCGGGGTGGATTCCTTCTTCCTGCCATGACTATAGCATAATAACAAAACCGAATTATACAAAAATCCCACAAAAAACACAACATCTCGGCCAAAATCAGACCCTATACACAAAAATCGATTTTTGAGCATAAAGTGGTGAAATCAACACAAAATCAAGCATGCAATGGGATTAGTATATAACTAAGGATGAAATTAAACTATAAAATCAAGAAAAGAAGCAAGGAAATCAAAAATCCCGTAATATACCTCAAGGGTGACGGTTTGGACGAGAATAGGGGAGAAAGGGACGAAAATTTCAGAAATCGACACCAAGAAACACAAAGAAACACTCCCAATTGCAATTTAGAAGCAAAAATCGTGAGATTTGGTGAGGAATTGATGAAATAAGAGTGATTTGGGTGAATTGGGGGTTAGGGTTCTTAGGTAATATGAGGGGGAGGGGTTGTTAATGAAAAAAACTGATTTGAAAAGAAGATTAGGAAACAAATAAAAGAAGACGAAAAAACCGAAGTTGGACCCGGTTCAGGCGCACTCGACCGAGTGCAAGATCCACTCGATCGAGTGAACCCTTCGAAACTGGGCAGTAGCTACTCCGTAAGTGCACTCGACCGAGTGCAAGGGCCACTCGGTCGAGTGACCACTGCACCTGCTACATCTCGCCTTTTTCCCATTAAATTGCTTCCAAATCCTGAAATTAAATCAATTAAACCGTAAAATTCCCTCGTCCTCACTCGATAAATAATACTAACTCCCAATTAGAGCTACCAAGCTAAAAAATAAAAAAATAAAAAAAATGCGGAAAGGGAAATTACAAATTTATACAAGTGGTGCCGGGTTGCCTCCCGGTTAGCGCTGGTTTTTACGGTCCCGCTCGACCGGTTTACCTCAATTTGATTAGGTGGAATCGAGAGTGTTGTTGAGGTCCATGGCCTCTATGACACCGACGTATGCGCCTTCGTGATAGAGCTTGAGGCGTTGACTGTTCACCTTGAATATTTCGCCTTTGTCGGTAGTGAGTGTAACCGACCCGAATTTATTCACTTCAGTCACCGTGAACGGTCCAGACCATCGGGATTTAAGTTTCCCGGGAAAGAGTCGAAGTCGGGAATTAAATAAAAGTACCTTATCGCCGACATGGAACTCTCGGGGGATAATGCGCTTATCATGCCATCTTTTAGTCCGCTCCTTATAAATTCTCGCGTTGTCATAAGCATGGAGGCGGAATTCATCTAGTTCGTTCAATTGCATGAGGCGCTTCTCTCCGGCTAGCTTCGGATCGAGATTGAGCTCCTTTAAGGCCCACATAGCCTTAAACTCGAGCTCGACGGGTAGATGGCAAGCCTTGCCATAAACAAGCCTATACGGGGATGTCCCGATAGGAGTCTTGAATGCGGTCCGGTAAGCCCAAAGAGAATCGTCGAGCTTCGAACTCCAATCTTTTCTCGAAGTATGGACAACCTTCTCGAGAATAGACTTGATCTCACGGTTCGAGATCTCGACTTGTCCACTAGTTTGTGGATGATAGGCTAGCCCGGTACGGTGGTGAACACCGTATTTCTTCAGTAGCTTAGTGAGTTGGCGTTCATGAAAATGTGAACCGCCATCACTAATAACAGCCCGTGGGACCCCAAAACGCGGGAATATTGTCTTCTTAAAGAGCCGGATCACCACGTTAGCATCGTTAGTAGGTGAAGCGATGGCTTACACCCACTTAGAAACATACTCTACGGCGACCAAAATATACCGATTCCCATAAGAAGAAGGGAATGGTCCTTGGTAATCTATACCCCAAACATCAAATAGTTCTACTTCAAGAATCCCGGTTTGAGGCATTTCGTGTCGCCGAGAAATATTTCCCGTTCGTTGGCATGCGTCGCAAGAACGGATAAAAGTGGTGGCATCTCTGAGAATAGTGGGCCAATAGAAACCCGATTGCATTACCTTCGCGAATGTCTTCGAAGGACCATGATGTCCACCATAAGGAGAGGAATGACACCTAGTGAGGATAGAATGTACCTCACTCTCGGGAATACACCTCCTGAATAAGCCATCTGCACATTCTCGGAAGAGATACGGGTCGTCCCAAAAATACCTCTTCACATCATGTAGAAATCACTTCTTCTGCTGATACTGAAGGTCGGGAGGTAGAGTACCTCCAACTAGAAAGTTGGCATAATCAGCAAACCATGGAGTATCCATGGTAATAGCGAGCAAATGGTCATCGGGGAATGAATCGTCAATTGGAGCGAGATCCCCGCCATCATATCTTAGCCGGGATAGGTGATCGGCTATGACATTCTCGGCACCGGACTTATCACGGATCTCCAAGTCAAACTCCTGCAATAATAGGATCCATCTAATAAGTCTCGGTTTGGCCTCCTTCTTCGCTAGAAGGTACTTCAAGGCTGCATGATCTGTATACACTATCACCTTCGAGCAAATGAGATAGGCCCGAAACTTGTCTAGAGCATAGATGATGGCTAATAACTCCTTCTTCGTGGTAGCATAATTGATCTGCGCCATATCTAACGTCCGACTAGCATCGTAGATCGCATGTAAAGCCTTGTCTTTCCTTTGCCCGAGCACGGCTCCTACAGCATAATCGCTAGCATCGCACATAACCTCGAAAGGCAAATCCCAATCGGGAGCTCGGATAATAGGTGCGGAAACGAGAGCCTGCTTAATCCTGTCAAAAGCTCGAGCACACTCGTCAGTAAAAACGAACGGGGCATCTTTGAGGAGCAGCTGAGTCAGTGGCTTGGCAATCTTGGAGAAATCTTGGATGAAACGGCGGTAAAAACCCGCGTGACCAAGAAAACTCCGCACACCCTTAACATTAACGGGGTATGGTAATTGCTCAATCACCTCGACTTTCGCTTTATCCACTTGGATGCCGCGTTCGGACACTAAATGACGCAAAACGACTCCCTCAGTCACCATGAAGTGACACTTCTCCCAGTTTAAGACCAAATTGGTCTCCTCACAACGTTGCAAGACCCGTGTAAGATTAAGTAAACATGCATCATAATCAGTGCCATATACACTGAAATCATCCATGAAGACTTCCATGACAGACTCGATAAGGTCCGAGAATATGGACATCATACAACGTTGAAAAGTGGCCGGGGCATTACAAAGGCCAAAAGGCATCCTTCGGTATGCGAAGGTGCCGTAGGGACAGGTGAAAGTTGTTTTCTCCTGGTCGTCTGGGTGAATTGGGATTTGGAAAAATCCCGAGTAGCCATCTAAGTAGCAGAAGTACTTATGGCAAGCAAGACGCTCTAGCATCTGGTCAATGAAGGGGAGTGGGAAATGGTCTTTCCTAGTAGCTACATTTAGCTTACGGTAGTCAATACACATTCTCCATCCAGTCACTAATCGAGTAGAAATAAGTTCATTCCTCTCGTTCGTGATAACCGTGGTCCCTCCCTTCTTAGGGACCACTTGGACTGGACTAACCCATTTAGAGTCGGAAATGGGATAGACAATGCCAGCATCTAGGAGTTTCATAACCTCCTTCCTAACCACATCCTGCATGTTCGGGTTCAACCTACGTTGTCCCTGAATGGATGGTCTATGGTCTCCCTCTAAGTGAATGCGATGCATGCAAAACTCGGGACTAATACCACGTAGGTCATCAATACTGTACCCAATAGCCTTCTTATGTCGTCGTAAAATGACTAACAACTCCGAAAGTTGGCTATCTGTGAGTGCAGCGTTGACAATTACGGGGTTTAGACCCTTATCATCTAGAAATGCATATTTCAAATTAGAGGGGAGGGGTTTTAGTTCAGGTTTACTTACCTCGACCTCCTTTTTAGGGGTGCCGAGACTGTATACCTTCTCGATAGTGCTCTCCTTTCTGTTTAGCATGCGTTCCAGCTCATCCACTTCCGCGCTCCATGATCTCTTCTCGGCATCAGCATCGCCGGATGTAAGCAATTTCTCCAAAGGGTCCCTGCCAAGATAGTCGTCAATATAATTTTCTATTTCCAAATCAATGACATATACGCTATAGCAGGACTCTTCTATCATGGGCTTCCTAAGAGCTTGATCGAGACTAAAAGTCACGGTGTCATCTCCTACGGAAAGTGTGAGCTTCCCATTCTTGACGTCGATGATCGCCCCTGCCGTGTGTAGGAAAGGGCGACCGAGGATAATAGGTATTATGGCATCCTCAGCCATGTCTAAGACAACAAAGTCTACGGGAATAAAGAATTTCCCTACTTGGACCGGAACATCCTCTAAGACACCTAAAGGATATTTGACCGATCGATCAGCCATCTGCAGAGTCATATTAGTTCATTTCAAAACACCCATATTCAATTTCTGACAAATAGAATACGGCATGACACTGACGCTAGCTCCTAAGTCACACAGGGCCTTATCGATAGCTAATGTCCCTATAGTACAAGGGATAGAAAAACTCCCTGGATCCTTGAGCTTTGGCGGGGTACGACTCTGTAGTAGCGCGCTGCATTCCTCTGTGAAAGCAACTGTCTCAGTTTCACTAAAAGACCGCTTACGAGTTAGTATTTCTTTCATAAACTTCGCGTAAGCAGGAACTTGAGTGATCAAATCGGTAAAAGGAACACTTACCTGCAGATTCTTAACGACTTCCATAAACTTACCGAACTATTGATCGAGCTTTGTCTTACGCTGTCGGTGGGGAAATGGAAGTATGATCGGAATCGCAGGCTCCTTTGCTTGAGACGGGGACGCTTGAGAAGAATTAGCATCCTTAGTTGCAACCTGGGAATGAAAAATAGCGGGATTAGGCGTTACGGTTTCCACTCGATCGAGTTCAGGCTGACTCGGTCGAGTATCAGTACACTCGGTCGAGTCACCTAAAGGCACTCGATCGAGTGGCGTCACTGGGTGGCTACTGACCCCTTTTGGAGGGTCTACTCGATCGAGTGGGCTGATACCACTCGGTCGAGTGACCTCCAACTCGATCGAGTCAGGTGTGACTCGGTCGAGTTGACTACGGGACTGCTCACTGCCAGGTTTTTTGGGGTCTACTCGACCGAGTGAGGTGGTGTTACTCGATCGAGTAGCCTCAATTCGTGGCCTACTCAACACTTCCTCGGCTAGCTCTTGCTTCTCCAACTCGGTCTCATCAACCACAACATACTCCTCGGGCATCTTCGGACCGTCATAATGGGTTCCGCTTCTCAATGTGATCGCATTGGCTTGCTCGTGTGATTGTTCGCCTTGAGGAGGTAAAGTACCCGGTGGCCTAGCTTGCTTTTGGGCGGCAAGTTGTGCTACTTGGGTATCTAGCATCTTGTTATGTGCAAGTATCTGGTTGACTTGAGTTTCTAGCTTGTTATGACTTTGGATACCTTGCATCAATAACGCTTTAATCTCCGCAAACTCGGTGTTGGTTGGAGCTTGAGCTTGAGCTTGGTTTTGGTTTTGTGGGATCGGTTGGAATTGTTGTTGGTTCCCCCACCCTTGTTGATTACCCCAAGGTTGGTTATTACCCCACTGTGGTTGGTTACCCCACCCTTGTTGTTGGTTACCCCACCCTTGTTGGTTACCCCAATTTTGTTGCCCTCATTGGAATTGTTGACGGTTATTGCTATGGCTTTGGGAGGGTCGGTTATGAGGTGCTACATATGGGACGGTTTTGTTACCGCCGGGTGGTGGTGGATTGAGCACATTTTGACTCCTATAGGACAACAAGGATTTGTCATAGCCCGGTTGGTTCATGTAGGGTTGGTGTGGTCTCATGGATTGAAATGCATTCGCCGTTTCTACTCTCACACACTCTTGGGTATAATGACCCACATCCCCACAACTCTCGCAAACAACCTCAGACATGGCATTGACTTGGTACATACCGCCTTGTTGTAGGTGGTTTTGGGTTCTAGCAAGCTCCATGGAGTCAATCCGCTTAGTTAAAGCGGCTAGATGGCTAACTATGGCATTTGATGACTCGGAGTCACCACTATTTCCCCGGGTATTACCTCGTGGATTTCCCCAACGTGAGTGATGAGTAGCCATATCTTCAATCAATTTCCATGCTTTATCATCATCGACGTTGTTTTGGAACCTGCCATTAGCTGCAGAATCGAGCGTAGCTCGGCAATCGTCATATAAACCATTATAGAATTGATTGCACAAAAACCATACCTCGAATCCGTGATGTGGGCACTCCTTAACTAGCTTTTTAAACCTTACCCACGCCTCGTAGATATTCTCGTGCGATGTCTGTCGGAAGTTAGTAATCTGACTCCTCAACATGTTGGTCTTCTGCGGCGTGTAGTAGTGCTTGTAAAAAGCTAAGGCTAGGGAGTTCCAGTCTGTGATTCCCTCGGTCTCTTTGTCTAGATCAGTGATCCAGTCTCTCGCGTTATCGCGTAGGGAGAACATGAATAGCATCTCCATCACCTCTTCTTGTGTCACTCCCGCGGGGAGTGGTATAGTTGAGCAATAGTCGGTGAAGAGCTTCATGTGCTTCGCCGGGTCTTCATCAGGACCTCCACCGAATTGATTGCGCTCCACCAATGTAATAAAGGCGGGGCGAATCTCGAACGTACCCGTAGTGGCAGTGGGCCTCTTCAACGGTTTCGGTAGGGCACTTTGCTCCGGCTCGGAATGGCTAGCAAGTTTGGGAGGCATCTTGACTAGCGGTGTCTCGGGGGCAGTAGTGGAATTATCCTCTTCAAAGGACAGTGCTTCGGATATATGCTCGTCGTCCGAATGTTCCACAGAATTTGATCGTTCTGTCTCAGCAATCTCCTTGTAGAATTTCCTGGACCTGCGGAGAGTTCTCTCTGGTTCAGGATCGAATGGTGGTACGTAGCCTGAAATTCGAGAGGACCTGGGCATACGAGGAAACTACAAAAAAAAAGTGAGAAACGGTCTCAAGGAACTGAAGTTCCTCGAGACAAGCAATCTAGAGACTAAAACACAAAACAAGTAAATAAATAACATTGTCTCCCCGGCAACGGCGCCAAAATTTGATAGGGGTAGTCGTATCCCTAATCAAAGATACCCTAAGGTCCACTAACTAATGTAGATAGTGAAGTAGGGGTCGAACCACCAGGAGACGGTACTCAATTACTTGCTCTAAGGTCTAGACTAAAGATTGCGGGTCACTATTTTTTGGTTTGTTTGAGTGGACTAACAACTAATTGCTATAAGGTAAATCAATAATAAAAAGGTCTAGGGTCTCAGGTTCACAATGAATGTCAATCGGGTCAGGGAGTCAATTAACAGGTCAATAATCGAACTGTCTAAGGTGTAGGTCCGGTCGGTACTACTACAAACTTTAGAACTAAACTTAACCTGCAGTCGCTAGAATTAAGCTAGTCTACCCAAAATATCGTGACCTAATTAGTCCTTAACCCGGTCGGCGAAAAGTCCTAATTGTGATACTAACTAATTAATCCTGGCCAGTAATTAATCAATCAGAATTAAAAACAATATTCAGGCGACAGTTCATATAATCAGAGACAGGTCAATTTTCTATAACCCAATTAACACCCATCGATCCCCTTAAACCCTAGATAAAAATTAGCTACTCATGAGGATTATAATTAAACTAACGAAATATGAATTGCAATTAAACATGGTGAATGCGGATTAATTAAACTACGAGACTGAAATCAGATAACTACAAAAACTAAGAACGAGTTAAGACAAGAATTGAACTAGGGAATTAAGACAAGAATTAAACTAGAGAATTGAAATTAGAATAAGAATTAAAATTAAAATAGCGATACCGAACAATTTGAGATCTGAAAAAGGAAGAACGGAATACGATGAATCTCGCGAAGAACGAACGTGACTTTTTTGCCCTAAGCTAATGTACGTAAAGTCTAGAAAAAAATAGAAAAAGTGATAAGTAAAAAGTAGTCTGACAATCCTCCTCCAACTGATTTAAAAGAAATCAGTTGGACTTACAAAACAGGCCCATAATTCTAATTAAAAGAAAATCCATTCCGCGGCCTGAAAGCAAGGCACTCGATCGAGTACATGCGTGCACTCGATCGAGTGGATCCGTATCTGCAGTCTGATTCATCACGGAAATAGGCACTCGATCGAGTGCTTAGCACCACTCGATCGAGTGGGTGCTGCTGGGCTCGTAATTGAGCTATTCATTTGCTTCTTGGCTTTTTCGTTTTCTTCCTCGTCTTCCGTCCTCGTCTCGGCTATCCGGGTTATTACTCCAAAATATGCTCAAAATTGCACTTAACCTACAAAATAGCACGAGGACCGAGAGTATCGACTTTCTAATAGAAATCGACATCAAACATATAATTATGGAAGAAGAAAAGCTCAAAAACGGTTGTCGGGGGACAATAAAATACGATATAAAATACGTTGATCAAACTCCCCCAAACCAAACCCTTGCTTGTCCTCAAGCAAACAACTAATACATACAAACGAGGACAAGTGATGTGAAACACGACTCAGAGCTGAATTACAATCATTCTCCTAAAATCGACCAAAACCGACGAGAAAACCCGTAATGCTCGAGAATGCAACGAGATCAATAATCATGCCATAATCAAACAATTGCCTGCCAAACTTTCAATCTTGCAAGACCAATAATGTCGGACTTCCTTACGGTTGTCGCTCGACACTCATAAGTATGGGTAAGTATATGTGTGAAGATAGGAAAGAATAAAGACACTCACTCGACTTATGAAATATGCATGCAATCGAATATGAAATCAATCTCCCCAATTAAATACGTGTTCCACCAATTAGGACCATAGTACATGCCAAGGACTTACAAAGGGTGGCTTATATGTGAGGGAATAAAATGGATTGTGCCTAAAGCACGTATGGAAATGTGGGGCTAGGACCAGTAGTCGCATCTACACAATAAAAACTATCTATCCAAAAACCTCAACTATGAATTCTGACCACTAACTAGAAATAAAACTCAAAAGAGCATAAGAGGGAATTTTGTCATCCTCCTAATTATAATTCAATTCTAGTTACAAAATCTCGACCGTTCCCCGAAATATTATAAGAAGCATATATGTTTTTTTTCTTTTCTTTTTCTAATTCCATTTTTTTTTTCATTTTCTTTCTTTCTTTCTTTTTCATGCTTCTATATTTTTTTCCAATTCAGACAAGGGGAAGGCGAATACAGAGTCACATAACAGTATTACCCACTAAGATCCAAAAGGTATAGAAATCCAAATTATGAGCGAGTTGTGGAATAATTCTCAATTAAGCTCACTGCGACTGTCCTGGTAAGGTAGGCTGTTCTAGGTTGTAGCTAATTGATATAAATATCATGAAAACTGGCTTACAACAGCTGAAACGGGCTTAACCTACAAAATAGCACGAGGACCGACAGTATCGACTTTCTAATAGAAATCGACATCAAACATATAATTATGGAAGAAGAAAAGCTCAAAAACGGTTGTCGGGGGACAATAAAATACGATATAAAATACGTTGATCAGCTCGTGTAGTGAGTCGTCGCTTTAGGGGGCGCTGGAAGCTAAGGTATCTCCGGGCGTCTTTTCTCATTCTGCGCCGTAGCCGGCGACCCCGCGTTCAACGTCCCCGAAAGCTCAGGAGGGCTCTTATCAAAGCGGGCAAGCGTCCTCAGAGGGCTTCTCCAGCCGCTCCAAAATTCAGGCGCTGCCCTCAGGGTGGGGGTTGTTTCGACAGGGGGTGCCATGAGTGTTTTCCATGGCTACACCCTGAGCAGTTCGACCCCGACTGCTCTGAGCTGTCCTCTTCTCCCGAGTCGGGCCCTTCTTCTCCCCTGAGGAGGAAAGTGGGCTGCGGCTCCTGTGATGATACCGAGACAGTCCCTTATGGTAGGGACTGGGATGTCAGCAGCCGGGATTCCGGCGACAGTGACGGCCAGGGTTACTCCTCTGGTCGTGGGGATGATGACGACTCGGCGGATCCCTTCAAAGACTCTGATGATTGGGACTGGGGATCTGATGTTGGGGGGTACGACAGCCCTGGGGATTACTCCCCAGGCTTTGATGATGATTAGGCCTGCCCGAGGGGTGCAGGAATAGTGAGCCAGAAACAGGGGCTCTTTTTGTATTCCTGGCTTGCACGCCATGTAACTTGCCCGTTTTTCGGGTTTTCTTTAATTTAACGAAAAGATCAGGCAGCTTTGTTTACATGTGGCATTTTTATTATTTGCTATTATTTGCTTTTGTTTTTATTGTTATTATCTGAATGGAGGGAGAATGACGTCACTGAGAGAATAAATTTTCCTGACGTCTATTTGTCTTCTCGAGGCTTTCTTGGGATGAGGAGGTTGGTTGTTAGAGGCGTGACACGTGGGGGGTGATTTGCGGGGGGAGCTTTGTAGAGAGAGGTGACCCTTCGACTGCCCAGACCTATATAAGCCCATTTTCTTCCCCTAATTCCCTTTTTAGCATTTTCAAAACTCGAACCTTCGCTTCTTCCTCACTCTCTTTGCTGCTGAGAACTCTTTCAAGATTTCGAGGGGCGCCTAACTTCGGACTTTTTCGGCGACGGTCATCTTTCTAGGTTAGAATCTTGATTCCAACTCTTTGTTTTTCTTCTTTTTTCTCATACTTCTTCGCGAAATAGAATGTCTCGCGCTCGCGCTCTTACTTTTAGTCTGTCGTCTGGAGGGACGGAGGATAGGAGAGGGGGAGATCCGACCTAGCCTCTTCCTCTGGGGTCAGACCCGGCGGGGGAAACCGCCCCGAGGAAGATGGGGGTGCCAACTCACCCGAACCCGCTCCTTTTGACGTTGTCGACTGCGACGACGGTGCATTGGAGATTGACCCCTCTACCATTGCCGGCCTTGCTCCCAGGGAAAAAGGGAAAAAGTACTTCTTGGATAAACGCAAATACATGGTTCCTTTGAGAACCTACCCTGAGACCAAGAATCGAGACCTGATTCTGGAGAGTAATGCTGCTGGGGAGATTGAGAAATTCTACCACTTTGGGGAGGGGTACACCGTTATAATTCCCGGGGAGAGAGATACGGTGTGTTGCCCTCCTGACGCCTGTGTGGCTGTTTACCACAAAAGCCTGGAATTCGGCCTACGATTCCCTCTTCACCCCTTCTTGGAGGAGGTTTTTAGGAGGATGAACGTGGCCATTGCCCAGCTGACTGCCTCAGCGATCAGGACCTTGGTGGCTTACACCTGGACTTGCCTCTTCCATGGGGAGGGGCCCTCTATTGATGCCCTGCGCGCCATGACTTGGCTGCAAATGGTGTCCTCATCAAGGGGGGATGACTCCCTTGGGTACTGGTCCATTCTGAAGTCGAAAAAATACGCTCTGGTCTGGCCGACTTTAAACAGCCTGAAAGACTGGAAAGACAATTTTCTGTATGTACATAGTGCTTCAGGGTGGCGGATCCCTAGGCACTTTAGGAATCACGTGCATACTCGCATGGAAACCCGTGAGGAATATTATCCGGGCGTCTGGGGAAAAGACCTGAAGGTGAAGCTGAGCCAGGCAGACGAAGACTTGGTTGAGAAATTTAAGGTTACTGAGGGGGCTCCCCCCAATGAGCCTGCTTTCTGGCTTCCTCACGCAGATCTTATCACCACGGATGAATATCTGACCCCGCTGGGCCTGATTCCCAGCCTTGAAGGTAGTTTAGGGGCTTCAATTGGCCTGATGATTTTTCTCGAGGTTTCCATCCCTGTTTCCTTAACTGGCTTTTTACCCGTCTTGCAGGTGCTGCTTCTCGCCTTTGGACCAAGAAGCAGGTGAGGAGGCTTGGCCTGACTGAGGAATTTTTTGTTGCTCGAAAGGTCCCCTCTCTTCCCTCCAGCTTCAAGAAGGGAGAGAAGAACTTGATGAGGTTTGTGAAGGAATTCGCCTCTGGCCGACGACTCCCCTTCCCTTCCCGGCTAAAGCCGGCGGCTCCTTCTCCTAATGCTCAGGGTGGGGAGGCTGAAGTTACTTCCGTGGCGACCCCCTCCCATGCTCACCGGCAGGATGACTCCCCTGCTAGGACTCACGCTTCCCAGGGGTCTCACCCTGCGGACTCTGAGCAGACTGGAGAGAGTGCTCCCTTGGTCCGTAGGAGAAAGAGGAATAGGGAGACTCCAGGGACTGTACCTATGGTTGACTTAGAGGCTGATGTGGAGACCCCGGAGGCGAAACGCCCTGCTCACGACGTCCCGGGTACTTCTCTCTTGGAGGAGAATGCAGAGTTCCACTGTGCTGCAGGCGATAGTGTTGATGTATCAGGCCTGCTCTCGGATTCTGGTACTGTCTTGGCAGACCGCCTTACCAAGTCTATAACCACTACTTCCAACCAGGTGATTCAGTACATACAGCGTACTTCTAGGGTGCTGCAGGCCTCTGCCGAGCTGGCGGCCCTCAGCCGTCTAAGTGATGAGGAGCTGACTGTCACCCCTGGGGCCCCTCCTCCCGATCGCCTAGCCGTGGTTGAAAGGGATGTGACCCTGATTATTGGCTTGAAGGACAAGCTGACAAAGCAGGAGAGCGAGCTGGAGGAAGCGAAGGGGCAGGCCAATCAGTGGAGACTTCAGGGGGAGCAGGCTGTAAGGGAGGCGTCCAAGCTGGAGGTGGAACTGAAGGAGAGCCGCCTGGCAGTGGAGCGTGCTGAAACGTCCCTGGCTGAGATGGAGCATTTTAAGAAGAAAGCAGCTGATCTGGAGGAAGAACTGTCCAAAACCAGCTCGAACTTCAAACAGGCTCAGGCTGGGTGGCAAGATGAGAAAGATGCCATCCTGAAGGAAGCTGAAGCTGCCACGTACTTGAGCTTTGAAAATAGGGCTACTTCCTCCTTCGAGCTTGTTATGGAGGTAATCAAGGAAATGTTTCCTGTCTTTGACGAGGACGCATTTCGAAACCTTTATGCTGCCAAGAATGAAGCTCTGGCGGCTGGAACCCCCAAGGAGCCTGCCGGTCCCAATCATGGTGTGCCTGATGCCTAGGCCTTTTCTCTTTGTTGATAACTTTTTATGCTGAGCCTTAGAATGGCTAGTTTGTCTGTAATGTTCTGACCTTTCTGGATCTTTATTTTGGGCTTTGTTCAAACCATATTACTCTTTTCTGAATTAATCTTTGAATGTTTGTCCTTTATTTCTGCTTTCTTTGCTCTCCATAGAGTATGGCCTGCCCCTACCTGCCCAGGGGTAAGCAGGGTGACTTGTTTTTTATACAAGGTTGGGGGGCTTGCCCCCAGTCATTGTTCGTTTGGCCTGTCCCTGGCTCTTGGTCAGAGTCCAGGGGGCCTGCCCCCTGCCTGCCAAGGGGTAAGCAGGGTGGCTGCGCTTTTTATACAAGGTTGGGGGGCTTGCCCCCAGTCCTTGTTCGTTCGGCCTGTCCCTGGCTCTTGGTCAGAGTCCAGGGGGCCTGCCCCCTGCCTGCCCAGGGGTAAGCAGGGTGGCTGCGTTTTTTATACAAGGTTGGGGGGCTTGCCCCCAGTCCTTGTTCGTTCGGCCTGTCCCTGGCTCTTGGTCAGAGTCCAGGGGGCTTGCCCCCTGCCTGCAGGGAGGCGTTTGAATTTTGTTGGGGGGGCTATTTTCCTTAGTTTTGGCAACAGGGGGGCCTCCCCCTATTGCCCCCTGCTCGTTTATGTGTGAAAACGCAAGTTTGAACAGGCAACGAGTATGGACTTGAGGATCTTTCATTTCTTCGCAAAAATCTAACACAAGGGTGGTCGGAGCCGTCGACATTCTTTGACCGTTCTCCGCCAATTTTAAGAAATGAAGACTATTTTAAGATTCTGTTTAAACATAATATTTCTTCAGGGTGTCTGCGTTCCAGTGAGCACTCAACTCTTGGCCCTCTAGATTGGCGATTTTATACGTGCCTGGCCCTAAGACTCGAGTTACCTGGTATGGACCTTCCCAATTAGCGCTAAGTTTGCCGTGCTCTCTCGATCTTCCCACGGCCTGTGTCTTTCTGAGGACCAGATCACCCATTTGAAAATTTCGCTGATGCACTCTCTTATTGTATGCCTTCCTCATTCGTTGCTGGTAGGCGGCGATATTGGTACCGGCTTCCTCTCTCACCTCACTGACCAGATCTAAGGCCTCTGCCATCGCTACTTCATTCTCAGCCTGGTCGTATTGTAAGGAGCGCAGGGAGGGGATCCTGGCCTCAATTGGCAGTAGAGCCTCTGCACCATATACCAGGCCGAACGGGGTCTGGCCCGTAGATTCCTTCCGGGTGGTCCGGATTGACCAGAGTATGCTGGGGAGCTCGTCGGCCCACCTGCCCTTGAGGTCATCCACCATTTTCTTTAGGCCATTCAGGATCTGCTTGTTGGCTGCCTCTGCCTGTCCGTTGGTCTGAGGGTGACAAACGGCCGAGTAGGCAACTGCGATGCCATGGCTTTCCAGCCAGATTCTCAGGGGGTCATTATCGAATTGCCTTTCATGGTCAAACACCAGCATCTTCGGCATGCCGAACCTGGTGATAATGTTCCGCCAAATCACCTTCCTGACCGCAGGCTCGGTGATGTTAGGCACTGCCTCGGCCTCCACCCATTTGGTGAAGTAGTCAATGGCTACGATCAAGAATTTTCTTCCCCCTGCGGCTACCGCAAAGGGTCCTAATATGTCCATCCCCCACTGAGCGAAAGGGATGGGAGACAGGATGGGCCTAAGCTCTTGGGCCGGGGCGTGGATGGATGGGGCGAAAAGCTGGCATTTTCTGCACTTTTGAGTCAAGTTTTTGGCGTCGGCCAGCAGGGTCGGCCAGTAGTATCCGGCTCTCAAGGCCTTATGTGCCAGCGACTTTCCTCCTATGTGATGACCACATATCCCAGAGTGGATGTCATCCAACACCTCCGCCGCCTGCTCTGCCCCCAGGCACCTGAGCAGAGGGGACGAGAAAGATTTCTTGTACAAGTCTTCTCCCATTATGATGAACCACGCAGCCCTTGCCGGCATTTTTCTCTTTTGTACGGGATCAGTCGGTAAGACTCCGTGTTTCTTGAACAGGAGGATGGGGGTTCTCCAGTCTTCAGGCCCTACCTCTTCCACCGCGCCGACGACCGGGCTGGGGATGGTGGATTTTTCCTGTATGACGTCCACCCATACCGATCTTCTTATATCCTGCAGGCTGGAGCTAGCCAGTTTTGACAGGGCGTCCGCCCGGTTGTTCTGGGATCGAGGGATCTGTCTGATTTCATATGATTTCAGGCCTGATAATTCCCTCTTCACCATTTCCAGGTACGCGGCCATTGTTTGGTCCCTAGCCTCATACTCTCCATTGATTTGGTTGGCAATGAGTTGGGAGTCTGTTGCCAGAACAATCCGCTCTGCGCCTGCAGCTTTGGTTAGGTTGATGCCTACGAGTACTGCTTCGTACTCTGCTTCGTTGTTTGACGCGGGGAAGACAAATCTGAGGGCATGCTCAAAGTCGGTCCCCTCCGGACTGGTCAATACTACTCCTGCTCCTGCTCCATTAGCCGTGGAGGACCCATCGGTGTATACGATCCATTCGCCGGTGGTTGGGCTATCCTCCTCAGAGTGGGAGCACTCTGCCAGAAAGTCGGCCAGGGCTTGGGCCTTGATGGCTGTTCTTGACTGGTATGTTATCCCCAGTCCACTCAACTCGATAGCCAACTTTAGCAGCCTGCCCGACTTTTCAAACTTTTCCTGCACCTTCTCTAGGGGCTGATCTGTTAGCACTACGATCGGGTGTGCGTCGAAGTACGGCTTCAATTTTCTGGCTGCTATAACAACCGCGTAGGCTGCTTTCTCGACCATAGGATAATTTTTATCTGCTGCCCCCAGGGCGTGGCTTACAAAATATATAGGCTGTTGAGCGCCTGCTTCCTCCCTCAAGATGACCGCACTGACTGTTACGTTGGTTACAGCGATGTAGAGGAAGAGTTTTTCCCCTGCCACTGGTCTTGCCAGGGTGGGGAGTTTCTTTAAATGCTTCTTCAACTGCCCAAATGCTTCTTTTTGCTCGTCTTCCCATTTGAATTGCTTGTTGCCTTTCAGTACCTTGAAGAAAGGGGTTGACTTGTCTGCTGACCTGGCGATGAATCGTGCCAGGGCGGCCATGCGGCCTGTCAGACGTTGGATGTCCCTGATGGTATTTGGCTCAGGAAGATCCAAAACAGCCTGAACTTTCTCGGGGTTGGCGTCTATCCCTCGAGAGCTGACCAGGAAACCCAAGAATTTTCCAGAGCGAACCCCAAATGTACACTTCTTCGGATTGAGTTTCATTTTGTAGGCGCGCAGGGAGGAGAAGGTCTCCCGCAGGTCTGGCAAGTGCTCTTTGTCCCCTTTACTCTTCACAATGGCGTCGTCGACATAGGCTTCTATGTTCCTGCCTTTTTGGCTTTCGAACACCTTGTCGACTAGGCGTTGGTACGTGGCCCCTGCGTTTTTCAGCCCGAATGGCATCATCTTGTACATGTAGGTGCCTGAACTGGTGATGAATGCGCATTTAACTCTGTCTGGCTGCCATAAGTACACCTGATGGTACCCTGAGAAGGCATCCAGGAAGCTTAGCATAGTGTATCCACTGGTGGCATCTACCAGTTGGTCGATTCTGGGGAGCGGGTAGCAGTCTTTCGGGCAGGCCTTGTTGAGGTTCGTAAAGTCTACGCACATCCTCCACGCGCCTGACGACTTTTTGACCATGACCACATTTGCTAACCATTCAGGGTAGTCACAGACCTCCATGAAGTCTGCCTTCAAAAGTTTTTCAATTTCTTCCTTGATTGCCAAGTCTTTTTCTGCGGACATGTTCCGCTTTTTCTGCTTCACAGGGCGGGCGTCCGCGCCTACGTTCAGCCTGTGAACGATGCACGCTGGATCGACCCCTGGCATTTCATCCGCCGAGTAGGCGAATACGTCTTTGTTCTCTTTCAGTAGCTCGACCAGTTCGGCCTGTTAGGACTCCTCCAGGTCAGCCCCTACAAGGACTTGCCTCCCTGGCTCCAGGTCCACCAGCATGCTTTCTCCCCCAGGTTCCAGGTGGTTTGGCGCCTGATTACCGGCTGGAATCTCGCCTTCCCTGCTGGGGGAACTGTCGGCTTTTCTTTTCCCTTTTCTTTCGCTTTCGTGAGTCTGCAGGGCCACGGAGTAGCACTGTCTGGCCGACTCCTGGTCTCCGCGCACTTTCCCTTCTAGGCCGAAATCAGTAACATAGGCTATAGTGAGAGCCCTGATTGATATGGCCGCTTCAATTTCGTCCAGGGTGACTCTGCCGATCAGGGCATTGTAAGCAGACTTTGCATCCACTACAACGAATGATGCTCTGACATTTCTGGCAGTAGCTCCTTCCCCAAATGTTACAGGTAGGTCTATGATCCCCACGGGCAATACACCTGCTCCGCTGAACCCATATAATGACCCAGGGGCAGGTCGTAGGTGCCTTTTCTCCAGACCCATTTTGTCGAAGGCGTCTTTGTACAGCAAATTCGTGTAGGCACCGGTGTCCACCATGCACCTCCGAACAATATGGTTGCTGATTACCAAGGATAGCACCAGGGGATCGCTGTGGGGGTACACCACCCGCCCTGCATCTTCGGGGGTGATGCTCAGCGTTACTCCTCTCGGGCTTCCTGCTCTTTCAGCGTAGCAGATTTGGTTCCTTAGCTCACGAATTTGCCTTTTCTGCCCCCTTCGGCTGATTAGGCCTTCTGCATCCCCTGATACCACATGGATGACCAGGCGGTTCTGTACCGAGCCTTCGGGCTTTTCAGGCGTCTCTTTCTGAGATTTATTCCTGGCTGCGTGGTTGGCCAACCAGCCATTCCTGATCAGCTTCTCAATCTCGTCTTTCAGGTGGCGACATTCTTCGGTGGTGTGGCCTACACAGTCGTGGAAAGTGCAGAATTTCTTGGGATCTCCTTTTGGACTGCGCGGTTTGCTCGGGCGGTTCCATTTAGCGGTTTCCTTTTCCAGCTCGAAGATTTCTGCCCTGGATTTGTTAAGGGCTGTGTAACTGTCGAACCTAGGCTGGTAGACGGTGCGCTCCTTTTTAGGGGTATCCCCTTCCTCAGTTCTATGTCTTCCGGACTCGTTTCTCCCGCGTCCACCCTGCGGTTCCCCCTGCTGCCTCGCGGGGCCTGCGGGGGTCTCTGGCAGGCTGTGGAACTCTTCCTGCAGCATAAACCCTTCTGCAATCTTTCTGGCTTTGGCCAGGGTCTCAGGCTGGGCCCTGATCATTTGGTTTTTCATTTCGCCGGGTAGCAGGGAGTTGGTTAGTGCATATGCTGCTGTTGGGTCGTCAATTTCTTTCACCTGCTGGAACGATAAGTCGAACCTCTTTAGATAATCCCTGATAGTTTCGCCCTTCTTTTGCCTGAGGGTCATCAGGTCAAAGCGGGTGAGACGTCGTCGTTTGTTTCCTGCATACTGGTCCAAGAACATCTCTGCCAGCTCAATGAAGAAAGAGATTGACCCCTGCGGGAGGTCCCTGAACCAACCCTGGGCTAGGCCCACCAGGGTGGTGGGGAAGATTTTACACCAGACTGCGTCGTCGGCGTCGTACATGCCCATGTGGCTTTCGTACGCAGCCAGGTGATCTTCCGGGTCTGTAGTTCCGTCGAACTTTACAGTTGGCATCTTAATCTTCGGGATGGGATATGCCTGAACCTCAGGGTGAAGCGGGGTCTTAGTTGGCCTACCCACCATTTTTCACCTGCTCACGTCTGAGTAGCGACCGTAGTCGTCCCTTCTGTCAGGGGTCGGTCGCCTGCTTTCAGGGGAGCGGTGCCTTGGCGGGGGCCTCGGCCTGCTTATTGCCTCATCGCCCTGGAAAGGGGAGTGATACCGCGAGCGCTTTTTATGGGCGGGCTCGAGGTTATCACCCTGACGATGTCTGAGCCTCATGGGCTGGCCGTTGTTGAGTCTGGATTGCAGGCTCTGAGATAGCCCGGGGGCAGGCCGCAATCCCTCGACCGGTGTCAGCCTGGAGAATACATCTTGTTTCTCTCCCAAGCGCTTGGAAACTGGCTCCTTGTGCTTCATGCGATCCCTCAGGTCCTGGGATAGGCCTCCTCTTTCACGAGCGGCCGTGGACTCTGTAGTATGGATGGAGAATGCGCCCTCAGGACCAGCTACCTCCTGCTGTGCAGGCGGCTCCTGACGGGCCTCTGAAATTCGCCTTTGCACTTGTGCGTATGCCTGAGCTGTCTTCCTAGCCTTTCTCTGAACGTTTCTGACGGCGGTTCGCTTTGTGCCCCCGGTTCCTTCTCCACTTTCAAAGTGGAGCAACCTTGGGGTCGTAGCGACCCTGCCTATCAGGTCGTCAGGGGTGAATTCCTGGTCCAGCATGGCTGAGAAGAAAGCCGCAGTTTGGACCATCTGGGCAGGGGTGAGGTTTAGGACTGGCCTCGGCTGGCTCCCCTGCCCAACCATGGCAGCTGCCCCTTGGCCCGGTGCCCCCTGCAGACTGGCTCGCCCCACACCTGGAATCGTGGCGGCAGGTGTCATTTTGGGCGGCATGCCATACTGGGGGGCTTTGGGTGGGTTTGCCACTGAGCTGGTGTCGAAAATTTCAGGCATGTTCAATTGTGGGTTAATTTTGTGTTTTGGAATGGTTGATTTTTGTGGGTAATCTCGTGAGCACAACCTAGATCTTCCCCACAGACGACGCCAAATTGTTCCGGTCACGGAATCAATGAACCCGACTATGAATTCGGATTCTTAGTATTCGGATATTGCTTGCTTGACTTTCTTCGATCTCTCCTTCCTCCTCTCCTATGATCGGACCTTCTCGGCGGATCGAGCCTGCTCCCTGCACAAGCAACGCACAGGGCCCCGGAGGTTGTCCGAGGGAACCCTCTCCGATGCCTAAGTCAGTCCGTGAATGCCTTAACGAACCTAGCTCGTGAGGAACTAGGTGGCGTTTTTTAGGAGTAAGAGTCTAGAGAGAGAAAATCCAACCCCCTCTAAGTGGGAAATGAGTGGGTATTTATACCTTCCCACAAGAGAGAGAGGAGGAGAGGGAAAAGAGCGGGAGAATGGGTGGACGTGAGGACGACACGTGGCTTCTCCTCATCCACCCACTTTCCATTACCTGAGGCGGAATGACGGATGGGCCCTCGAGTTCCCCTGCTCGTACTGGGGGTTTGGGTACCCTGGAAACCAGCACGTTGGGGACTTGGAGGCCCTGCTCGGCTGGCAGCGGGGCCCTGCCTGGCAGGCGCAAGCCTTTCGGAGCTCTCTCCGTAGTCCTTCGCAGAGAGGCCAGACGGGTGATTCTAGATTCACCCTGGGGGCGAACCGTTCCGGGGCCCTGCAGGCGGGCGACCCGTGGTACTTGGTCAACTCCCATCAGTATTGATTATTGTCAATGAGTTATGAGATTATGTTATTGTTTTAACGTTTAATTAGTACTTTGATATTCGTATGAAATTCACGATTTGACCGTTGTTTTCATGTTTATTAATTTAGCCTGATCACCTAGATTATTTACATGAGTCGATTGTTAAATTAATAGTGTTTTAAATTAGGTTGCAGCGTTCTGGTCTAATTTAAATGCTAGAATTTTGTATGATAATTGAGTTATATTTAATTGCAGCGTTCTGGTTTTATATAATTCAATTGATGGGTATTCTTAATGCGACTAAATTTGTTAAGTTAATTCGTGCGTTCATGGTTAATTTGATGAATTTGGTTAGGATTAAACTTGCGTGCGTTCACGGGGTTTAACAAGTCAAAACGATAAAACTAGTAATTTGCGTGCGTTCATGGGATTAACTAGTTACCGATCTATTTGAGTCTAATTAATTGAATCGATGATTAACCCGACTATATCATATATTGCATGTCTCGAATATTGTTGTGATTAATTTCTTTTATTCATTATTTTGTTTTATTTATTTATTATTATTATTATTTTCAAAACCAACAAAACCTCCCCTTTTTTCTATATATCTATATTATTAAATAATAAATTTCCTAAGATAATAACGTCAGTCTCTGTGGGATCGACCTCTACTTACCCTATCTAGTGTAGAGTTAGTAGTGTTTATAAATTTAATTTTGATTGCGGAAACGACACGCATCAAATTTTTAATTTGGCTAATATTAAAGTCTCAAATAAATTTTCCCATTGTAATGCGTGTTTGACTAACAAAAGTCATAAACTTCCTTTTGCTACTAATTCTCTAGTTTCTAATAAACCGCTTGAGCTTATTTATTCCGATGTTTGGACTTCTCCGTCCTTTTCAATTGATGGTTTTAAATATTATGTAGTTTTTGTCGATCACTTTACTCGTTACACTTGGATTTATCCTTTAAAAAATAAGTCAGATACTTTTCTTGTTTTTAGTCGTTTTCGTGCTCTCGTTGAAATTTTTTTAAAATTACCAATTATTCAAATTTTTTCTGACAATGGGGGTGAATATCTTAAACTCACCCCCTCTATCACATCTGATGGTATCACTCACCTTACTTCACCTCCTCACACACCCGAACACAACGGTCTAGCAGAACGACGTCATCGTCACATTGTTGAGATCGGGCCTGCACTTCTCACTCACGCTCATATGCCCACCTCTTACTGGTCCTATGCCTTCACCACTGCGGTTTATCTCATAAATTGCATGCCCACACCTGTTCTTAAGAACATATCTCCCTACACTAAACTTTTTGGACATAGTCCAAATTACAATAAACTACGTAGCTTTGGATGTCTTTGTTACCCATGGCTACAACCCTACACGAAAAATAAGTTAGAACCCAAATCGAAATCATGTGTCTTTATAGGGTACTCACCGACTCAAAGTGCTTATCACTGTCTTGACACTTCGACCAAACGTATTTACTCTCGATATGTGAAATTCGTTGAGGATGTCTTCCCCTTTAAGTCTGGACCATCCACCACACAAATGCCCTCCCCGGATGAATGGTGCACCGTCTCCCTCAACATTATCACCCCTCCCCCTGTCCCGGTTTCCCCTGTTACAGCCCCTCCCTCCCCTGTCACGCACCCCCCCTCCTCTGTCACGGACCCCCCTTCCCTTGTTACCTCACCACTTCCCAGTCCTCTGCGGGTTTACACCCGCAGGCCCCGCCCTCCCCCCGGCTCTACTACTGTGTCGGACCATCCCCCCGGCCCCACTACCGTGTCTGCCTCCCTCCCCGAGCCCACACCTGCGGCTGTCCCTCCTCTCGGGACCACCACCGCGGCTGCCCACCCCCCTTCCCCTCCGCGGCCCGATTCTACTTCCTCCCTTGAGTCTGCCAATGTCACGGCCCCGGTTGCTTCTCGACCCACTACTCGGTCGATGAACCAAATCCGGGTCCCAAACCCTAAGTACGCTGCTCTCACTCACGTGTCCACCAACTCCTCCCCACCCATTACCGTCAAATCGGCCTTGGCTGATCCTAATTGGAACTCGGCAATGCAAGCCGAGTACTCGGCTCTCCTCGCTAATCAAACTTGGACCCTTGTCCCACCTAATTATTCCTCCTATAATGTTGTCGGGTGTCGTTGGGTCTATCGTATTAAATATAAACCTGACAATACCATTGACAAATACAAAGCTCGTCTTGTTGCCAAAGGTTTTCACCAACGCCCGGGGGTAGATTACTCGGAAACTTTCAGCCCAGTCGTCAAGCCCGTCACAGTTCGGTTGATCCTTGCCTTAGCTCTTGCTCGTGGTTGGTCCCTCAAACAGCTCGATGTCAACAACGCCTTTCTTCAAGGTACGTTAACTGAAACTGTTTATATGACCCAACCTCCCGGGTTTATTAATTCTTCACATCCTGATCACGTATGTCGTCTCACTGTAGACACCCGCATTTTGACTGCCACGTGTCTATGGTAGTCTCCGAGAAACACCCGATGATGATCGGACGCAAACGTGACTTGGTATACTCGGACTTGGGCTCGGAATCAATAATATCCGACATGGACTTTTAGCGGAGTAAAAATCTCGCAAAACAGACCTCAAACTCAGGCCCAGTGGGTCATTCCGAGTCAAATGAGACTAATTTGGGCCAAAACCGACACCAAAAATAATTCCCTTCTTTTGGCGACCGGGTCAAAACCCGGTCAAAGACGAAACCGTCTCATAAATCAGCTAAGCTCAGTTGGCGCACCAATCAAAATTCAAAAAATAGTCAAAACAAACAAAATCAAATCTTTCCTTATTTATCTCGATTTGTTGACCCACTCGATCGAGTGGATTGACCCCACTCGATCGAGTGGAGCCTTTTTTACCCGGGTTTGGCCCGTTTGCGAAGGCACTCGATCGAGTGCACTAGGGCCACTCGATCGAGTGCCCCTAGGTCGAGGGGTGAAGTCTATAAATACCGCTTCACCCCCCCATGCATTTCAGAACTTTTCACTCACTTTTACCCTACATTTTTTCAGCCACATTTACCCTACTTCAACCCTACATTCTACACTACAAACCTAAGCCAAAAGCCTACAAAAAACCGAGCTCTTGTCCCTCGATAAACCGACACATACACACAAGCATCCATACACACCATAACTCGCATACATCCTCGATACTCCCAAGCCGTGCCGCTATTCACGAGTCCATTTCCGAGGTCCTTACTAAGCATGTATGTTGAGGGTGTCCTAAACCCCGTCTTAACCTCTTTTATCTAGTCTCATTTTCGCTTTACTTATCGTATTTTTGTATCACCTTTGTAATCGTAGTAACACTAACACTAGCATTTTTGTACCTTTTATATTTTCGTTTTTTGTATTATTTTATCGTCATTAACATTAATAATACCGTGTATACGTAAACTAGTATCAAAAATCGGTTTTAAAACGTTGGACTACGATGATCACTTTTGGTCCGTCTAATCCCTTTACGAGCAACGACGGAGGTGGAGCCCTTTCGAGGAGCCCCGTCCCAATGTACTCAAGGGCGTGACGCGACCGTGATCGGTCGTAGTTGAACGGATTTAACTCCTTTTCCATAATTGGTACGAAACCCGTTGACACGAAAACCGACATCACGTAACCCGAAAGGGTTAGTTCCGATGTCGTGACGTAGAGGGATACATTTCGTCACCAATTCAAAATTTCCTAATCTAACGTAAACATTTTTCATAAACTCCGGTAACGGTATTATAGTCGTTCGTACACGATTATAGTACCGGAGGCCGAGTTAAATACAAATCGTGCGATATTTGTATTTGATTCGGCCGATCATCGATTTCAAGTCATAAAACAAAGCGAGTTACCACTCGTACAGGGGGCACTCGATCGAGTGCCATAGGCCACTCGATCGAGTAGCACCCCAAAAAGTGGTCAGTAGCCACGTTAAACGTGCACTCGACCGAGTCACACCTTAACTCGGTCGAGTGGGTCCTGTAACCCACAAAACCGAGGGGTTTGACCCACAAGTCAAGCCCCGACCTTTTATCGACTTTAGTCATCACGTGTAAAGACTATCACGTGACTATCCTATTTTCAAAACCATGCACATCACGACACGTAGAACGACTTTGACCACCTTTTGACGTGATAAGTCGGGACAAGACTACGAGACATGAGATCGGGCTAGCAATACGCCACAGTCTCATATTTCCGTCCTTCGTTTAGTACACGACATAACGAAACCCTTGGCGCACGAGAGTCATTCTTTACACGATTACCGGTATAGGTGGTATCGGTATCGCAATGCAAAGGGACAAGCCCCATAAACTCTGAAATCGGTGTGGGCTTACTTTGTGTATAGCCCATGACGACATAGAGTGGGCTCGTATGGTTCCGAATAACCACAAAATTCGGTGGCGACTCCATTTTGACTAAAATTTCGAACCCGAGAACAATCTTACCACGAGATTCATTCGCCTACCCAAACCCGCGCTTCGCCGCGTCGGGGTGGACCTACGTCATGTCCACAATTTGGTGACTCCGCTGGGGATACCTGATGTACCACATGTCATCGGGGTTCCTAGGGTGAGACTCGAAGAGAAATCGTTCGTATATTAGTGTGCGCGCGTTAGTGTGCGCGCGTTAGTTTAATGATTCATGCATAACCCAAATTTGCCCGGGCCGGTTACTTGTGACCGACGTCCCACTATACCACGGTGCATTCCTACATGGGTGCGCTAAAAACATCGATGGTGGAACTCGTCTCGGTTTCGCGGCATGTCCTAAGACCAACTCGGCTTAGGGAGTCCGTCCATCACACGAGAAAGCCATCGTTGTTGGTATAGACCCTATTTTGACCGACCGAGACTTAGTGTAAAGCATACATGAGCGTCGTTATAATGCTTGTTTGACTACATGCTACTTGGTTTCCGTGTCAATTTTCAAAAAACCGTCATTTCAAAATTGCATCTTTCCAAAAATACCCACCTTTCGAAAAAACCCGAAATACTCTCCATTTCGGGACCCGTCATTCTAAAACGCCCAATTTTGAAAAAACCCGAAATGCTGCCCATTTCGGGACTCACCTTTTCAAAAAATATCCAATTTTCAAAACTCGGAATGCCGCCGAAATTTAGGATCAACGATTTGACTCAAAATATCCTTTTCTGTAGTCGGCATGCTGTCCATTTTAGTTCTCGAATTTCCCCCACCTTGATTTTCGGAATTTTCCTTTCCAAAATTCTAATCTCGGTTCTCGAAATTCCGTTTTCAGTTTTCAAAACTCTCGGAAATTCGTTCATTTTTGCATTCAAACCTCAACTTTCAACTTTCTTAAAATAAATCTTCCTTATTATAGGATCTACCGTCTATCCGTGTGTCGGGTCTTTGCATAGTACGTAGAGGGTTTATAGCGTCGAAACTCCGTCGATCTTATATCATGAGTTTTCCCCCTTTCCCGAGTCCGCCTTATCTGTCAAGGCACGACCAACCCGCGTAGGGCATACTCCTACAAAGGAAAGTCCGTCCATACACTCGAGTCAAAAGTCTGGGGAGTCATCTCACGTGGACCTTCCTTCGAACGAGACTAGGCCCACAAAGCCGAAATCCTAAGGAAGTCATACCACCCACGAGTCATCCGTCTAGGTGTCTTTCTCGAGTCTTTTCCACTCAGTCCTTTCTTTTTGGGTTGCTCGGGATGTACTGTTTCCTTTGATTCCAAGAATGGGTTCGGTTTCTGATTACGTGGTGTTCTTACAGACAGACCACCATCAACCAGACACACTCGCAGAATGGAAACTGCTTTAGCTGATCTGAAAACCTCTGTGGACGCCATGGTCGACAAAAAGGCCGACATCGACGCCCAACTGAATGAAATGAGGGCTGGGCAAGTTGCCATCGTCACTCGATTGGCTGCGGTGGAGCACAGGACTCCAAATGCCGAGACTGTTGGGCCCCTGGCTGATCTAGTTACCTCAGTACGCCGACTAGAGGAACAAGTTCACTTGACTGGGAGTAATAATATCCATCGGGAGAATAGCCGTGAGTATAACCCACTGAGTGACAAGTTGCCTGCAAACCTGAACCTCACCGGTTTGCCCATGTTCGAAGGGACTGAAGACCCGTTACTACATGTACGGGCCTTCAAGGAGTTCATGGCCATCAAAGGGGTGGACTCTACCATGTTCAAGAACCTCTTTGCTGCGTCTCTTGAAAAGCACCCTCGGGCCTGGTACTACAGGCTAGACCCGAAGAAATACCCTACTTGGGATGATGTGGCCACCGAGTTCGCTCGGAACTATGCTGACAACACCGAGATCCAAACCACAATGAGATCTCTGGAGGTTATGGCCCAAGAGCCGAAGGAAGGTTTTACCAAATACCTTCAACGCTGGAGGGCCGAGAGCGTGAAGCTGGTCGATAAGCCCAGTGAGAAGACTTTGGTGGAGGCTTTTGTCAAGAACCTCCTCCCATCCTACCGGGTTCACCTCCGATATGCTGTCATACCCAATTTCACCACCCTTACTGAAATGGGTATGAGGATCAAAGATGATCTGAGACTGGAAGGCCTCACTAAGGCCGCTGCTAAGGGTTACCAAGGGGCTTCTTCCTCCACAACCAAGCCTCAAGCTGCAACCCGCATCATTTTCGACGCGGTTAATCTACTAGATGCTCCGTCCAAGAAGAACACCCCACCTCGGGTTTTCACTGACATAGGTACGACCTATACTTATGCCTTACAAAGACTATCCTCAAAAGGCCTAATCCAACCGATAGGCCCAACTCCTGAAGTTCCGGTCGAGCGACGCTCCAAGAACTATAATGCTCAGGCCTATTGTCAATACCACCGAGGCAATGGGCATGACACCGAGAAGTTCTGGAAGCTGAAGCACTTGATCCAAGACCTGATCGAAAGCGGTAAAATCCCGCTACCTGGAGATAAGCCTAGCAACAAGGAGAACCCTTTCAGCTCCCACGCCATCTTTACAGGGGAGGTGATTGATTGCTCTCACCTTATCTCTCCATTTATCCCGCAAGTGAACGGGATCTGGTTCGACGACGAAGATGATGTCTACCTCGCAAAAGGGGAAACTGTCCCCATCACCGCCGAGGAGATTCAAAAGACTAAATCCCGAGTCCTAACCAGTAACCACCTTGGTCGTCCCTACCAAGCCACTAGCTCTAGGGACGCCCCTATCCCGACAACCGTCATTACGGAAGTCGCCCCTGAAGAGCCGACTGCTGAAACGGCTCTTGTAAAGCAATTGAAGAAAACCCGAGTTGACCTCACTATATGGCAACTCCTGGTTAGTTCTCAAGAACATCGGGAAGCACTTACAAAGGCTCTCGATCAAATTAAGGTTGACTCTTTGGTTACCCCTGCTGAGATGGTAGCCACGGTCCTGCCCCACCTAAAGGGCAAAGCTAAGGAAGGAGGTCCGACGATCTCTTTCTCCGAAGCCGACTTACCGCCATTCGAGGCCTCCCACTATCTGGCCCTCTACATTACGGTGGTTTGCCGAGGAAAATACCTCCCTATGACCCTGGTTGATGATGGGTCCGCTGTAAACGTCCTTCCCTTGAGGACCGCAAAAGCCCTCGGCATTACCGAGGCTGACTATGTCCCGACTGCTCAGACCATCCAAGCTTTCAATGGGAGCCCGAAGTCGGTAGCACGGGCCGTGAAACTGACCATCATAACCGGTCTGATAGAAAAGGAGCTCGAGTTCCAGGTGATCGATGTCACCTCATCATTCAACTTGCTCCTAGGTAGGCCTTGGATCCACGCGGTCAAGGCGGTGTCCTCCACCCTCCACCGAAAGATCAAGATGCCTCTACTTAACGATGTCATCACTTTAGAGGCAACACCAATGACTGTGGCTAGCTGTAACGCCACGGGACGCACGGACCTCTGGGGGTTCGATTTTGTGGGGATGATCGAGGAAGAGTACCTCTTTAGGCCTTACTTCACTACGAGTATCGACATGATGCTCCAAAACCTAGGATACTTTCCGGGGGCTACCTCTCGACCCGATCTTCCAGCTGGGAAGATCATCGAGGTTCTCAAAGAGGAAGAATCTTACTTTGGTCTCGGTTATGCCATCACCCCCGACAATGTTGTCCGAGCAGGGATCGAAAAGGCCTGCAACATCCTTAAGGGTATCTACTTGAGCCCTTATAGCCCACGGTTGGCTGACTACTTTGTCACATCGGTGTTTGGGGCTATCCAGGTTGGTCTATACCAACCCAATGCTATGCAGCTCGGGACCCACTTGGCCCGGGACTGCAACTATATCCCGGATGACGTGTTCGCCCTCATCCAATCCAACGGAGCTGAAGATGCTGAGCCCGCTCTAGGGCTACTATTTGGGGAGGACACCATAGCCCCAACTCCAAAGGAAGACCTGGTCAACCTGATCCTCCGCAGCAACAGGTTTGACCCGACCAAGCTGATCTCGGATGTTGGTTCCGAGACGGGAAACAGGGCCTGGAGAAAGACTGTCAAGTGGACTGATAGTCAGGGAAGGATCTACAAGCTGGTCACCGGAGAGGGAGACATGCCTGAGTCTGAGTCCGAGTCCGAGTCTGAGTCGGAGTCTGAGTCAGAGTCTGAGATCGAGTCTAGGGAAGTCGGTGCTAGAGTCACTCCTGTAACCCCTCTCCCCTTTATTATTCCTGCTGCTGGCACTTCGGGGTTTGTCCCGAGTGCCCTACCTATCCCGCCACTGACCAATGATCAGATGGCTGCTCTCTTTGAGCTGTTCTCCAAATTTTCAATCAATAATAACAACCGTTCTGCTTACGACTTGTCTCTTTCAAATTCTGTTTTTAAAAATGTTTCATGCTATGACATTGAGAAACCAGACGAACAGGTACCCTTACCTCCACATCTGATCGAGCAAGTAGAGCAACGGGAGTCCCAAAACCCGGTGATCGAAGAAACCGAGTCCATAAATGTGGGAACAACCTTAGAGCCTCAGACACTTAAGATAGGGTTCTCCTTAGATCCCGAGGAGAAACAACAGTTCATAAGCCTCCTCCAAGAGTTCAAGGATGTCTTCGCATGGTCCTACAAGGACATGCCGGGGATAGACCGGGAAATAGCCGAGCACCACATACCAATCAAAGATGGGTGCAAACCGGTCAAGCAGAAGCTCCGCCGAATGAGGCCCGAGTGGTCTCTCAAGGTAAAAGAAGAAGTCGACAAACAATTCAAAGCCGGCTTCATACAAGTGTTCGAGTATCCGGAATGGGTGGCAAACATCGTGCCGGTTCCTAAAAAGGACGGTAAGGTGCGGGTATGTGTAGATTTTCGGGATCTTAACAAGGCGAGCCCGAAAGATGATTTACCGTTACCACACATCGACATACTGGTGGATTACACGGCCGATCATGCCCTTCTATCATTCATGGACGGGTATGCCGGGTATAATCAAATCAAGATGGCGGAAGAAGACATGAGTAAGACAACCTTCACCACACCTTGGGGTACTTACTGCTATACTGTCATGCCTTTCGGTCTCATTAATGCCGGGGCCACATATCAAAGGACTGCTACCACTTTATTACACGACATGATGCATAAAGAGGTAGAAGTTTATGTAGACGACATGATCGTCAAATCCAAAGAACGGGACGGTCACATCACCGCCCTAAGAAAATTTTTCACCCGATTGCGCAAATACAACATGAGGCTAAACCCTCAAAAATGCAGTTTCGGGGTAACATCAGGCAAATTACTGGGTCATATCGTTAGCCAACGAGGTATCGAAGTCGACCCAGCTAAAATCAAAGCCATTACCGAGATGCAACCTCCCAAAACCGAAAAAGAAATAAGGGGATTCCTCGGGAAAGTCCAGTACATCAGTCGGTTCATTTCCAAACTAACCATGGTGTGTGAACCAATTTTCAAGAAACTGAAAGTAGGAGAACGGGTACTATGGGATGACAAGTGCCAAACTGCTTTCGACAAGATCAAGGAAATTCTGTCTGCACCGCCAGTTTTAATGCCACCTCAACCAGGTTTGCCTCTGTCGTTATACCTAACGACGACCGAGACAGCCATGGGAGCTATGCCGGCTCAGACGGTTGACTCCGAAGAAAGAGCCATTTACTACATCAGCAAGAAGTTTTTAGAGTATGAGTGCAAATATACCCTGCTCGAAAAGACGTGTTTGGCTCTAGTCTGGGCCACCAAGAAACTCCGGCAGTATATGCTCAGTTACGAAGTCCATGTCCTATCCAAAATGGACCCGATCAAATACATCTTCGAAAAGCCCGTTCTCAACGGCCGAATCTCTAGATGGACTCTAATGCTGGCAGAGTTCGACTTAAATTTTGTACCGTTAAAGGCTATTAAAGGTCGAGTAGTAGCTGAATTTCTCGCCGATAGCCCGATAACCGAAGAAGGACACACCGACACTTGGTCCTTCCCAGACGAAGATATTTTCCATACTGATACTGAAACTTGGGATTTATACTTCGATGGTGCATCTAATTTTCGAGGGTTCGGAGTCGGGATCCTCCTAATTTCACCAAAAGGGGAATATACTCCCGTCTCCATCAAACTGGACTTTGATGTTACCAATAATGCAGCAGAGTACGAAGCATGCATTTACGGGATACAAGCCGCCGCCAATCTGGGGATTAAAAATCTCCGGGTACATGGTGACTCATCCTTGGTCATTAACCAAGCACTTCAAAAATGGAAGACTCGAAATGCTAATCTCGTGGCCTACCAGGCACGAGTAAGGGATCTCGAGAAACAATTCCAAAAGGTAGAGTACATATATCTGCCCCGGGAAGAAAATCAGTTCGCAGATGCACTCTCAAAATTGGCATCTTTACTGAATATTCCCGACCACGTGACTAGTATGCCGATTTGCGTCGAAAGACGATCCGAGCCAGCATACATTTGCGACATAGTAGACATTGAAGTAACTGATCCCGAACCGTGGTACCAAGCTGTGCTAAATACCTGACAAACGGAGAATACCCTCCCGGGACGGAAGGTCGAGCCAAGAAAGCCTTACGAAGGCTAGCCACCCAATTTATCCGTACCGACGACGGGCAGCTGTACAAAAAGACGGCACAAGGGGCTCTTCTCCTTTGTGTTGACAAGTATAAGGCTGAAAAGGTTATGGCCGAAGTACACGATGGTGAGAACGGCCCGCACATGAATGCCCACATGCTGGTCCGAAAAATCATGAGTCTCGGTTATTATTGGAATACCATGGAAGCCGATTGCCGGTCGTATGTCAAACGTTGTCATAACTATCAAATCTTTGGCAATGTGCAACATATGCCGTCATCGCTACTCTATACCATGACGTCACCCTGGCCATTCTCAACGTGGGGTATCGACATAATCGGGAAAATAAATCCCTCGGGTACCGGTGGGCATTGCTTTATTTTGGTAGCTATCGACTATTTCACCAAATGGGTCGAAGCCGAATCATATCGCATCCTCAATGCTAATCATGTTGCCAAGTTCATCCAAAACAAGATAATATGTCGATATGGGATTCCCTCTGAATTTATCAGTGATCACGGGACTCATTTTCAAGCCGAGACTGCGGCCCTGCTGACCAAATATAAAATTCAAAGGCATACTTCCTCGCCTTACCGTCCCCAAACAAATGGAGCAGTAGAGGCGGCTAATAAAACAATTGTCACCATACTCAAAAAGATGGCTGATAATTACCGGGACTGGCCCGACAAAATACCTTTTGCCCTATGGGGATATCGAACGTCAATCCGCACCGCAACCGGGGCGACACCATATTACCTAACCTACGGGGTGGAGGCAGTCCAACCAGTCGAACTGGAGGTACCGTCCCTCAGAATTCTGCTAGAAAGTCAAGTACCCGAAGCTGACTGGGTTCGAGCACGATATGACTCATTGGTTCTACTAGACGAACGACGGTCCCGTGCTCTCAATAATATCCAAATCTACCAGAAGAGGATCCAACGGGCCTTCAACAAAAGGGTAAGGCCCAGGAACATCAAGGAAGGCGACTTAGTCCTTAAATCAATTCGAGCTCTACTACCAGTTGACCCAAGGGGAAAATTCAAACCCAATTGGGCTGGTCCATATCTGGTGAAGAAGATCCTATCAGGAGGAGCAGTGATGCTGACGGACCTGGACGGGAATGAGTTTGTCAACCCAACCAACCTGGACCAGCTGAAGTGTTACTACCCTTAGCCATTTCTCAATGTCATTAGCAAATTTTATCAAATCATTTTCTTTTACAAAAAGCAAGTCAATGAGCTAGAATTATTTATTCTACTGTCATAAACATCTTGAACCAATAGTCTTGGTGTAATTCGAGATTGCAAATTTCCTATGCCTGAATTACGTTGGTTTGATTCTGCTAATCGCGGATACGTAGGCAGCCCCTCAAAAGGGCACAACCAATGCAATCAAGAAAAGACAGGAGCGGTTTAATAATAAACTTCTTTTATTAATCCCGATAAACTCGGAAAATTACAAAAGTGCAGGAATTCAAAAAAATATACATACAAAAAGGGCACACAACAAATAATAATAATACTTAAATAATAATAAAGCTAAAGGACTCGGCATTCAGGGCATCTTGCCCTTCCCCTTGTCCTTGGCCTCCTTAGTCGTCCACTGGCGACGACGCGGAGGGGAGCGTTCCCGAATCACCACGGGAACTTCTCTAGCTCGGGCTCGATTGTTTGAGCCCGACTCCTCTGTCACATCAATAGGCCCAAGTCGAGCCCTCACGGGCTCAGGGAGCCGGTCACGCGGACCAAGTCGGTCCCGGACCGCCAATCTCGGCCCAAGTCGTCGTTCCAAGTCGGTCTGCCCTCGAGTGCTGCTAGAATCGACTTCCTTAGATCGAGTCTTAGTTTGTGACTTAAGACCCGATCCCCCCCGGACTGTAGCCTCAGGAATATATTCCCCGGTGAAAAAGTCCCTGTTGTCCTTCGCCGATTCGCGATGAACCAATTCAAAGGCCTCCTCAAGCTTCAGGGCCTTTCGAGCTTCCTCGGACTCCTCAGAAGTCCACTTCTGATAAGCCCGCGACACCCAAGCGGATTGGCAAGGGCTGGGTATAGTCCATGTAGGACGAGTGAACCATCGTTGCAACCAGGTGTCGCACATAGCGTCCGTCAATTGGAGCGGGACGCTGATAATGGCTGCAGTCTCAGGGATGCGCTGAGACGAACCGAACTGCCTTAGGAGGCGGTCCGGATAAATGTGAACTGTCCAATATAAGAACAGGATCGTCAAGTACCGGACTTGGTCTCTCTTAGCCAGTCCGGTCAATTTTGAAAGGAACCACCAAGCGACGGTCCACCTGATCAAGGGACCTCCGTGGAATACCAGTTCTTCGTCCCAGTAAGCTCGGGTTATTTGATGGTACGAGCTTATCTTTCGCCTCCTTGAGCTAATTTGACTACTCCGATAATTGGGAATGCTCGAAGGAGTCTCTATGATTGACAGCCGTTCCGACAACCATATCTGAAAAGTATACACAAGCTTCGTAAGCCATTGGATGGTCCGCTACAGCCCACTCGATCGAGTACAGCAGCTGACTCGATCGAGTAAGCCTGTCAAAAACAGGCAGTAGCCCGGTATGAGTGTCACTCGATCGAGTGTCAGGTCCACTCGATCGAGTGACTTACGAAAATCAGGAAATTCGCGTGGAGCGTGAAAAAAAAATCGAGAGGTATACCTGCAGGAAACGGGTACTCCCCATCAACCGTCGGGTCGGGTCGAGCCGTCTAGCATCCAGACCCGTGATGATCTCCCCAGTGGCTAGCCAAGCAGGGCTATGACCAGTCTCCATCTGGTCAACCACTCCGATCAGCCTAATTTGACCCATGCATGAGTCAAGTTCCATCAACCCTTCGAAGACATAGCAGTGCAGCATGCAAAAGGCGAATGCCCTACGCCTATGAGCAGGAGTGGCCCTTACGTCCCGTGGATTCATGAACTTGTCGGCACAAGGAAACGGTATCTCCCTGCACCATCCAATTTGCCTCAGCATGAGACAAACCCAAGAATTCCCTCAAACGCCTCCTTGGATCCGGGTAAAACGGGGGAATGGCGGGCTGAACAGCAAGACCCCAGCCGCCTATGGCCACAATCTCCTCGGGCAAAGGACACATCTCGCCCCTCGGGAATGCAAACACGTGATGGGTGGTGTCCCAAAACGACAGACAGGCGTCCAGAAAATGCGAGTCAACTATCAGACGCTGAAAAGGGAATAAATTGACTATCCCCATCTGAGTCAGCCGGACCTTCTCTTCGTCCCGAAAGTACTGGGACCAAGCAAGCAGCATAGCAGTCAAGTGATCGATACCCATGACAGAAATTTCTAACTTTCTTAAAAGTCTAAAAGTTTTTGAGAGGGGAAAGAAGAGTTTGAGTTGGGATGTAAAAAGTTGAAGCAGGGATTCTCATATTTATAATGGGAAAACTAACTGAAAACCTAACTACCCTGCCTCCTCAGCAAGCTGGGCCCTATGCGCGCGCAGGCCTGATTTCCAACTAGAACCCAGAATAGGAATCAAGCTGTCCCGAGCTTTCCTAAGAATCTCTAAAAAAATTTCTGTGATAAAATTTCTTTGCGATAAAAATTTTCCAAAATTTTGTCCTTCCAAAAAAATTCAATCTTTTTTCTCCCCAACGAGAGTCAACATTTTACCTACGTGTTACATACAAGTTGTTATGTGTCAGCAAACAGGTACACCCCGGACTTCAGAAGCAAGTCCCCGCGAAACTATTTAATTTCCCCAACGGAGTCAGCTTTTCCCCGGTGTTCTACATCCAAAGTGCGATGTGTCGGCATACGGGTACACCTACTCCCCAAAAGAGGCAAGCTTTACTCCCCACGGAGCATAATCATCAGCTCAGGTACGACTCAAGGCTTCAGAAGCAAGCCCGTACAGCTCATATATTTCCCCAGCGGAACGCCCAAGGCGGTATTTTCCCCAAAATGATACGGGATGGGCCCACGTATAGGCACACCCAGGACTTACGCTACAAGTCTGATTCCCCGCGAAGCTATCATCATCAGGACAGGTATGACCCTCTGCTTATGGCTGGCGAGCCCTTCACGCGAGTCCACTGGACTGTAAACGACCCGACCGGAAGTCTACCAGGTCTTAACAGGCTTGGTAGCTACTCTGACTTTCGCCTTGTCCAAGCCTCAGTCAGAGTGGGGGCTCTGTAGACACCCGCATTTTGACTGCCACGTGTCTATGGTAGTCTCCGAGAAACACCCGATGATGATCGGACGCAAACGTGACTTGGTATACTCGGACTTGGGCTCGGAATCAATAATATCCGACATGGACTATTATCGGAGTAAAAATCTCGCAAAACAGACCTCAAATTCAGGCCCAGTGGGTCATTCCGAGTCAAATGAGACTAATTTGGGCCAAAATCGACACCAAAAATAATTCCCGTCTTTTGGCGACCGGGTCAAAACCCGGTCAAAGACGAAACCGTCTCATAAATCAGCTAAGCTCAGTTGGCGCACCAATCAAAATTCAAAAAATAGTCAAAACAAACAAAATCAAATCTTTCCTTATTTATCTCGATTTGTTGACCCACTCGATCGAGTGGATTGACCCCACTCGATCGAGTGGAGCCTTTTTTACCCGGGTTTGGCCCGTTTGCGAAGGCACTCGATCGAGTGCACTAGGGCCACTCGATCGAGTGCCCCTAGGTCGAGGGGTGAAGTCTATAAATACCGCTTCACCCCCCCATGCATTTCAGAACTTTTCACTCACTTTTACCCTACATTTTTTCAGCCACATTTACCCTACTTCAACCCTACATTCTACACTACAAACCTAAGCCAAAAGCCTACAAAGAACCGAGCTCTTGTCCCTCGATAAACCGACACATACACACAAGCATCCATACACACCATAACTCGCATACATCCTCGATACTCCCAAGCCGTGCCGCTATTCACGAGTCCATTTCCGAGGTCCTTACTAAGCATGTATGTTGAGGGTGTCCTAAACCCCGTCTTAACCTCTTTTATCTAGTCTCATTTTCGCTTTACTTATCGTATTTTTGTATCACCTTTGTAATCGTAGTAACACTAACACTAGCATTTTTGTACCTTTTATATTTTTGTTTTTTGTATTATTTTATCGTCATTAACATTAATAATACCGTGTATACGTAAACTAGTAACAAAAATCGGTTTTAAAACGTTGGACTACGATGATCACTTTTGGTCCGTCTAATCCCTTTACGAGCAACGACGGAGGTGGAGCCCTTTCGAGGAGCCCCGTCCCAATGTACTCAAGGGCGTGACGCGACCGTGATCGGTCGTAGTTGAACGGATTTAACTCCCTTTCCATAATTGGTACGAAACCCGTTGACACGAAAACCGACATCACGTAACCCGAAAGGGTTAGTTCCGATGTCGTGACGTAGAGGGATACATTTCGTCACCAATTCAAAATTTCCTAATCTAACGTAAACATTTTTCATAAACTCCGGTAACGGTATTATAGTCGTTCGTACACGATTATAGTACCGGAGGCCGAGTTAAATACAAATCGTGCGATATTTGTATTTGATTCGGCCGATCATCGATTTCAAGTCATAAAACAAAGCGAGTTACCACTCGTACAGGGGGCACTCGATCGAGTGCCATAGGCCACTCGATCGAGTAGCACCCCAAAAAGTGGTCAGTAGCCACGTTAAACGTGCACTCGACCGAGTCACACCTTAACTCGGTCGAGTGGGTCCTGTAACCCACAAAACCGAGGGGTTTGACCCACAAGTCAAGCCCCGACCTTTTATCGACTTTAGTCATCACGTGTAAAGACTATCACGTGACTATCCTATTTTCAAAACCATGCACATCACGACACGTAGAACGACTTTGACCACCTTTTGACGTGATAAGTCGGGACAAGACTACGAGACATGAGATCGGGCTAGCAATACGCCACAGTCTCATATTTCCGTCCTTCGTTTAGTACACGACATAATGTGTATTTAATCGTGGTTAGTCCATCTACATATCTTCGCGGTCTAGTTTATATACGGGTCCGTTTCTATCATCATATTGCTTTCTTTATATCGTTCATTATTTTTATGTAACGTTGTATTGTGAATTCCGGGTTGTATTTCCGCCCGTGTAATTTGTACGTTATTTATTTACTTTCGAGCTTTGTTTATTTAATTGCTTTTACGCTTTATAAATGAACCTCGCATGCTAAATCATTTCGACAAATAATAGGATCCATTAAATGACGTAGTTAACGCAAAATTCACATGTTTAGCTAAAACGCTGTTTGCATATCATTTAATCATTTTACTAGCGCGCGTACACGAACACGAACGGTGTCTTAGTAGAGGCCGCCATGTGCGGGCGGGGTTGGGTGTCCTTAGTGGGCTTCCCAACACGTACCCTCACCCCTTACTCAGAACCTTTGGTTTCCGGATGTCCGAAACCCTTGGCGCACGAGAGTCATTCTTTACACGATTACCGGTATAGGTGGTATCGGTATCGCAATGCAAAGGGACGAGCCTCATAAACTCTGAAATCAGAGTGGGCTTACTTTGTGTATAGCCCATGACGACATAGAGTGGGCTCGTATGGTTCCGAATAACCACAAAATTCGGTGGCGACTCCATTTTGACTTAAATTTCGAACCCGAGAACAATCTTACCACGAGATTCATTCGCCTACCCAAACCCGCGCTTCACCGCGTCGGGGTGGACCTACGTCATGTCCACACTCACTAAGGCCATCTATGGTCTTAAACAAGCGCCTCGTGCTTGGTACACTGAACTTAAAAATTACCTCACTTCATATGGTTTCTCTCAGTCCAAATCTGACCCTTCCTTGTTTCTATTGCATCATACACAAAATCCTATCTACTTACTTGTTTATGTAGATGATATAATTGCCACCGGTCCCACGTCACACGCACTCTCCACATTTCTAAATGCCTTTTCCCGTCGTTTCTCTCTAAAGGATCTTGGTTTCCCGTCATACTTTTTGGGTGTTGAAGTTACCCCCACCCCATCTGGCCTAACTTTAACTCAAACTAAATATACTCATGATATTTTAACCCGGTCTTCGATGCTTGACTGTAAACCTGCAGCCACGCCGATGACAGCCTACCCGCCTCTTCTGCCGAGCAGTGGCTCACCCATTGCCCAACCCTCTGATTATCGTACCTTAATTGGTAGCCTACAATAATATCTCTCCCTTACTCGTCCTGACATTGCTTTCAGTGTCAATAGGCTTGCGCAATTCATGCAGGATCCTCAAGAGTCTCATTGGTTGGCCTTGAAACGACTTCTGCGTTATCTCAAAGGCACTCTCCAGGTTGGTATTAATTTATTTCGCTCATCTCCATTATCTCTTCACGCGTTTTGTGATGCAGATTGGGCAGGTGATAGAAAGTCTTACGTCTCTACCACCGGGTTTATAATTTATCTTGGTCGAAATCCTATTTCTTGGTCATCCCGAAAGCAACAAGCAGTTGCCTTATCCACCACTGAAGCAGAATTTCGTGCCGTCGCTACTGCTACTATGGAACTCATCTGGGTTCGCTCTTTGCTTTCCGAGCTTCAGCTCGAGATTACGTCTCCTCCTGCTATCTACTGTGATAACTTGGGTGCCATAACCTACGCAGCTAATCCAGTGTTTCACTCCAAAATGAAGCATGTGGCGTTAGCTTTCTATTTCGTGAGGGAGCATGTTCATAATGGTCGTATTCGAGTACAACATATCTCCTCTACAGATCAACTTGCTGATGCTCTCACCAAACCGCTTTCGCGTCCTGTGCTCGAACCGATTCTCTCCAAGATCGGACTCTCCAGATCGTCCTCTTTGAGGGAGCATATTAAAGATAAAGATACTAATGATATAGATATAGGATAATATTGTTATATTTTCCTAAATTGTAAAAGATTGATATCTTAGTATTTAGGTAACTGTATAATTCCTGAGATACTAGGTTACGGCTATCTGTTGTAGTTAGTCTCATGTTCACAACTGTATTTATATATCTGTTCACAATCAATGAAATCATCTATTCAAGCATTAACTTTTACATACTGTACTTATTACAGCCTCGCATTCTCTACGCCAATCTCAATAATGTACATGTGTTGTAATGGCAGGTCACCGAGACATTCTCTCCACCTTCCACATCAAAGCTGACGCCATTGAAGAGGAAGATTCCCAGTATTGATTATAATCTGAACGATATCTCAAATTTTGACTCGGGGTCGTCGACAAAGGTATCGGAGAATAGCAAGAAAGAGAGGATTGACCCGTAGTCAGAAACAAGCAGGATTGTTGATACGTGTCTTTTTTTTGGTGCTACGAAGTGGTGATGCGTGTCTTATTTACATTATGAACGTGATAGACTTTACAGTATCGAGCATTTGTATATTTTCGTGTGATTTTGAACAATTTATTTCCGATTTGGTTTGATTAGCTATTGCTTGACAATTGCCCTTTTATATGAAATCATCCGTTATATTTATACATGTTCTTGCAAATTCACATTTAGTTTTACGTGATTGTGATATATATTTGCTTTCGTATTCTGCACGATACTCTTCTTCTATGTAAACGTGATACGTGCATCATTATATATATTTTCATCCTAAGGCATACACAGTGCATTACGCACATTGTTTCTACCCGGACTTTGTGCTGGAGATTAAACATATTCGTGCTCTCTCGATAATATATATATCTCAGACATAAGTAGGGGCGTTGAGACTTTGGAAAAATCTATATATCAAACTTAAAAGTCATCTTCAGCATTCTCGGAGTGACACGTGGCGCCCCTAAACAGGCCACATGCTTCTTTTGCTGCCTTCTAATCCCGTCTTACCGATTTCTAATCTAATCTATATCCAAAAAAACAGAAAGCATTCTCCCAAAGTAACGCTCCCCCTCTTCCCCTTCATCTTCCTCCCACCATTAGTATCCTCCATTATTACACCTCCCTCATAGCTCTAAACCTTATAAAAATTTCAGGATGGTTGATTCTTGCTTCATATTTTCCTGCTTCATCGACCTCCGGATTGCCGCCACGCTGCGACGCCGTTCAGAGCCGCCGAATCGATTCACTCACCGTACTCCATTTATATGGTATTGCCTCAAAATTTGGTGACTTCGGGTACGTTCTCCTGTCTGCTCTTTCCGTTTATTTGGAGTTGCTAAATTCTTGCTCGATCATCCTGTAACATGTTTGTTGCTCTGTTTCACTATTCACTTTGGCCTCAAATAAACTGATTAATGCTTGGTTTGCTGTCTCATTGATCACTATTGCCTCCGACACTGCTAATTTAGGATGCCTTTCAAGTGATTTCGTGTAGCATGTAACGTGTTTGATTTTGTGTTTCACTGATAGCTCTTGCGTTCACCTGCTGCAGTATTACGCTCTAACTCAGTTTGTTTCAATTGCCAGCCGGAGTATTAGCTTCAGATTATTGCTGCAAATATGAGAAGAAGATTGGCGGCCAGGCCAGTTCGCCCCGTACCTACACCCAGTCGAGACCAGGCGAGAGCAAACAGATCCACGAGGAGGCAAGCCATCAGAGAAAACCAGAGAAGAGTAGCTGCTGGATGTGCGGCCAGCTTACTTCCCCCCAACCGTATTTCAGCAGCGGAACAAAGTCGCCCTTCATGCCATGGGATATCTTCACAGATTATCAGCCCTCCTCGCAATCAAGCTTGGTATAATCGATACGCGCGGAGCTGCATTATTCAGCAAAGAAGGGCCATGTCTGGGCAGACCGACCTCGGACATCACCCACGTACACTGAGTACCTGCAGTATTGAACAGACGCCAACGGCCTGAAGACCGTCCAGATATTGTTGCTCGAGTTTTCAAAATCAAGCTTAACGAACTGATTAAGGACCTAACCAAAAAATCTTTCTTCGGGCGAGTCCTAGCAGGTAATTAATAATTACTTACTTACACATTCCCAATGTTTAGAAACACCATTATGTTACAATTCCTTATTTAATACCACCACTTTCTGCACCTTATGCAGTTATATACACGATCGAGTTTCAAAAAAGGGGTCTGCCACACGCACACATCTGCCTCTTCCTGCACCCCTCTGACAAACATCCTGACCCGAGCGACATAGACAAAATTATTAGTGCGGAGCTACCTGACAAGGACACAGACCCTATTGGATTTGAAGCGGTTGTACAGTTCATGGTCCATGGTCCATGTGGAAACATGAATTCACAATCACCATGTATGGTTGATGGGAAGTGCTCGAAATATTATCCAAGAGAGTTTTGTAATGTCACCTCAGTCAGCGAGGATGGTTACCCCGAGTACCGTAGAAGAAATGACGGTTGAGTAGCTGAGAAGAACGGACACACTATTGATAACTGATTCATAGTTCCACATAATATTGACCTGTTGGTGAAATATCAGGCACACATAAATGTCGAATGATGTAACAAACACAGATCTATAAAATATTTGTTCAAGTACATGTCAAAGGGTCCTGACATGGCTCTCGCAAGTGTACATGATTCCAGGGCGGACAACAACAATGACGATAACATTCAGAGACCAGTTGATGAAATTGAGACGTACCTGAAATGTAGATATGTATCAGCCTCAGAGGCATGTTGGCGTATGTTCGCTTTTGAAATCCAATTCAAACAGCCACCTGTTCAGAGGCTATACTTCCACTTGGAAGAAGAACAGGACATTGTTTTCAAAGACACGGAGGAACCAGAAGAAGTCCTTGAAAGGATTGGGCAAGCAAAAACAACTCTCACTGAATGGATGGCAACAAACAAACGTCACCCGGAAGCTCGACATCTAACTTATGCTGAATTCCCCACCGACTGGGTTTGGTTAGCGAAAAAGAAATTGTGGAAAAGAAGAAAAAGGGGCATGAAAATCGGGCGCATATACTTTGCAGCACCAAACTCGGGGGAGTTGTACTATTTGAGATTGTTGTTAAATATTGTCAGAGGGGCGACCGGTTATGAAGACATTAAGACGTTCAATAGCATAGTCCACCCAACCTTTAAATCTGCCTGCAATGCTCGGGGAATCCTAGACGGTGATGATGAATGGCATATAGCATTAAACAAAGCCGGTACATGGTCAACGGCTCGACAGCTTCGTGAATTATTTGCAACCATACTTTTATTTTGTGAAGTGACAGACCCTAAAAGCTTGTGGACAGCACATTGGGAAAAACTTTCCGATGATGTTTTACCCCGACAAAGAAGAAGAACAGGAATCGGCCACTTAATTTTAAGTGATGAACAAGTTCAGAACTACGCACTTCATGAGATAGAGCAAATACTAAATAGAAGCAGCCGAAGCCTCAGGCAATTTGACGATTTTCCAATGCCTGATAATGCTCTATTACAAAACTCTAGCAACAGGCTCATTTTAGAAGAGCAAAATTTCGACGGAGATTCCCTTAAGAATTCAAGCAGATCAATTGCAAGCTGGTTTGAACGCTGAACAACATGCCGTGTATGCCACTGTACTAGATGCTGTACAGTTAGATAAAGGAGGTCTTTTCTTTGTATATGGAAGTGGAGGAACGGGTAAGACTTACCTTTGGAAAACCTTGATATCTCGCCTTAGATCAGACGGACGGATAGTCCTTGCTGTTGCATCGTCTGGTATAGCAGCATTACTGTTAATCTCGGGTCGCACCGCTCATTCAAGATTCTCAATACCTTTAAATTTGAGTGACACTACAAGCTGCAAAATTGACCAGGGTTCTGACCTTGCACACTTGATTAGGAATGCATCTCTTATAATATGGGATGAGGCACCTATGGTGCACAGACATGCGTTCGAGGCCGTCGACAGAGCATTCCGAGATATAATGCAACTTGATGACCCAATGGCAATGGACAAAGTATTTGGAGGCAAAACGGTGGTTCTAGGTGGAGATTTTCGACAGATTTTGCCCGTAGTACCTCGAAAAGGGAGATTAGACATAGTGGACGCCTCTATTAGTAAATCTTCCCAGATATGGCCGCATTGCACTGTATTGAAACTACAACAAAATATGCGTTTGCGGCAGCGATATAGTGACCAACAAGCCACTGAGATAAGAAATTTCAGCCAATGGATCCTTGATATAGGTGACGGTAAAATCCCAGCTATATCAAAGGAAGGTGAACAGGAAAAGACATGGATTAGTATACCAAAAGATATCTTAATCCAGGACCATGGAGATCCCATTGCATCCATAGTTGAAGAGGTATACCCTCGACTTCTTCAAAACTACAATGACCCCACATACCTTCAAGGAAGAGCGATATTGGCCCCCACAAATGAGACTGCAGAGGAGGTAAACAAATATATGCTAGGCCTCATCCCAGGAGAAGAAGTCGTATCAAAAAGCGTGGACAGAATTTGTCCACTGACCAGTGGTGGCTCCAACATGGACGAGTTGTACCCGACTGAATTCCTAAATTCACTAAAGCTCCAAGGTTTGCCAAATCACGAAATGCATCTGAAGGTAGGTTGCCCAATTATTTTGTTGAGAAACATTAACCAAAGAGCTGGGATGTGCAACGGTACAAGGCTGACAGTTACGAAGATACGCAATAGAATCATTGAAGCGAAGGTCATCACAGGTACCAATGTAGGTGTTACAGTTTCAATCCCTAGAATTGAAATGACACCAACAGACACAAAATGGCCCTTCACAGTTAAACGTCGACAATTCCCAATCAAGGTTTGTTTTGCCATGACAATAAACAAAAGCCAAGGACAAACATTTGAGAAAGTCGAAGTATACCTACCACAACCAGTATTTACTCATGGTCAGCTATATGTCGATGTCTCAAGAGTGACTTGCCGTAGTGGATTGAAGATAAGCATACCTTCCAAAGATATGCAAGACATGGACGATGTAAGGACAAAAAATGTGGTCTACAAGGAAATTTTCTCTGATCTCTGATCAAAATGCCTCATTGTTCAAATAGAAAATAACAGATCTTAGGCAAGTAGAAGTATTTATCAGCAATTCTAATATACTCAATTTTTAAATATCAAACTTTGTTTCATCAGTTCACAAGTTTTTGGAGTACCCACTTAAGTCATCACCATGTTGCATATTTACTTCCGTCTTTTGTGTTCTTTTCTACCTAAGCCATCACCATGCTAAATACCAAATCAACTTCGTATCTTCTGTCTTTAGTCTATGTATGATATGATTCTGTTTTAATAGAAAGCCAAAAATTGGGTGTTGTTGGCCCACTAAAATCACTGTTAACTATTGCGAAATGCTAATAATTAAATGTAATGTAACACTAACGCAACATATTTTACGTTAATTAAACTTAGATTAAAACAATGGCCAAAGTGTTACAAAAGCGGGGCTAAGACAATTCTTTATTTGATGAACTACAACATGGCCATACGTGCCTAACAACGCTAATCAATTACAGTCACCCACCCATCATTCTCCCAAGCTTGATACAGTCTCATGTCAGAAATTTGACTTAAAACCACTTCACTAGAGAACACGATCATCACATTGTAGTAACTCCCCAAAGCATGGACTTCCACAACACGACCAACCCACCATCCACCATCTAAAAAAATCTCATTTAGGTCATCTATCGTGAAACTGTTGCTCTGAATATATCGAGGCGCCGGCCTTAAATATTCTACGAAAATAATGCATTGTAAACGGCTGACACCATCTACCTCCACCAAATGGTCAAGCTCCACTTTGACAAAACCATTACCAATTTCAAAAAGAATGGTCGCAGGAAAGTGAACAGCAAACGGGGCAATTTCCGCAAAGGTAACTTCAATTTCATCCCCAGCAGAATAAAAGTGAACCATGTTTCGAACAAAATCCTTACAAAAACACCTAAATGCGAAATAGTGTTAAGGTAGACAATTTTATTTTTGTAGCTAAAGGATATTGCTACTTAGCAGTTTATAAATATGAGTTCTGTGGGATGACAGTAATAATCATCAACAATTAAATTTTTCCAATAATGACCTAGAATTTCAAAGGTCACTAATACCCGCGTTTACACAATACGAAAGGAGTAAATATATACATGAACTTTAAATTTTAGCTGTTACAGAATAGAAAAGATTTTTAGGATAATTTAGTACATTATTAGTATGTATTAGTAATGCACACTAATTACTCATTTTATGTGAAATATGAAGAGTTATGAAACTGAAAAAAACTAATTAACCTAATGTAATTAGACAGCACATTAATCACATACATAATCACAAAATATTAATCCTTGCCGTCAACGTACACTCAGCCGCTCATACCATAATGATCACAAAAACTTGCAACCAATTAAATTTAATGGCAAGTGTTCAGAATTTGTAACTGAAGATCTGAAAAACCCAAACAGCCAACACCTACCAAATATCTCAAACAGGAGTTACACTTAAAAAACCCAAAACACTCTGGTCATCAAATATCACTGATATGCGAAAAGACACTGCCCATTAAATTAAATCATTTACTCATATCACACAGAATATAAGGAAAAGATTTATACTCCGTCCGTTTTTTATTTATTACCCATTTCACCTCCTCACAATTCAATGAAACTATAACCAACCACAAAACTCATCAGCAATGGCGCCACTAATAGCAACTGTAGCAACTTTGACACCATCGAAATCCAAATACCAGATAACGACACGGGTCACAAGAGTTTGGGAAGTGAACCCCAACAACAACAATCAACCTCTATCGCTGGATATGGTTCTATTAGACAAAGAGGTACATACAAAGAACAGACCGATTAAATAACGTGCAGTACAAAAACTAACAAATCGTTTGTGTTATTCTTAACAGGGGAATCATATACACGCTACAATACCTAAACGTTTAGTAAGCTCTTACAAGGAGAGGTTGGTAGAAGGGACGATATACAACCTACAACACTTTGAACTTGCCCCAAACACAAGATCATATCGACCCGTTCAGACTACTGCTAACATTATAAAATACACCTCATTCACAACAATTTCCGAGGAAAAAGACCAGCAACAACCAATACCACTATATAAGTTTGAGTTTTGGAGCCTCGAAAACCTGCAAGAGCGCACAGGAAAAATCGACTATTTGATAGGTACCAACCAAAACCCTAAAATAAGGAAAAAAAATAACCTTTTGCTGATGCATTCATTCTATGCAGATGTCGTAGGCCTCTTAACAACTGTCGAGAATAGACAAGAAGTTGTGACAAAAACTGGCAAAGCACAACTAAGACATGTATACATACAGGATCAAAGGTAACCGTTGTTATTAACATTTAAACCAAACGAGAACCACTCAAACTCTGATGCAAATGATGACCAGGGAGCAACCAGTCTGTGTCACTCTCTGGGGTGATGTCGCCGACCTCATTGACGAAACAATTGCAGAAAAAGATGACAAAGAAAGAACGATTGTGATAACATCAACAAAAGTTGTCTACTACGATGGTAAAAAAAATTACATATAGTAATTTCAAAAAGATATTTCTTCTACACAATACAATTGTGTTACGCATATAACTTTTCCAGGGGAGCATCAACTACAATCTACGTACGGTACAAAATTATATCTTGACTTGGACATACCACAGGCAAAAAAGCTGCTACACAGGTAACTTTTCTGGCTGCAATTGTATTTACATAAATAAAAAAAAAATATTAAATCACAAAGACAATAACCTTCTGGCAGCACACCCGATCAGTGGATACAAGTCAAGTTTGCTGCTTACAACAAGAATAAGGAGAACGACACTACATCATTACCAACGAAATCTACAATCACGGCTCTCCTCGCAATGGAATTGACAGATGAGGTAATAAAAAAAAATTCTACATTACGCATTTCCGACCACTACAAAACAAATTACCCCGTCTGAAATTTGCTCATAAACATCAAACACAGAAACAAGTATTCCTTTGTGATGGAAAAATAACGGAGATACGAACAGAGCTAGACTGGAAATATATCTCTTGCTCATCATGTAAGAGCGGCCTACAAGAGGATAATAGCTGCCAACAATGCAACCAAATTGTATCCTACCCTTTACAAAGGTATGCACAAAACAAACAGACCCTGCCTTCGATTATCATAGGAGATACTCCCAACAATCGCGAGTAAGATATGTAGCTATTTCACCCGCCCAAAACTTCTTGTGTGGTTTTTATGTACACAACAGGTACCGACTCATGGCAACCATATCTGACGGTGAAACTGATGCCAACATTGTAATCTTCGACAAGGAGGCAGAAAAGATAATCGGTCGGCCGATTACAAAGATGCTTGACCTTTGCGAAAATGTAATACGATGTTCCCATATATGCTCCACAACATCAAACATCGACCAATAAATTTCATGTATTTTTCAGGAGGGCGGGAAGACACAAGTGTTGGACATATTACAGCAATGCATTGGGAAGGAATATACATTCAAGGTGAAAGTTGGAGAAAATAGATTTGGGTCTGGCCGAGAGTTGAAGTGTCAAAAAGCATTCAACTACGATGAGCTTCAGGACTTGGGGATAGAGGAACATAGCAAGATATATGCCACACAGAGATAATCTCCCGATGATAATAAAAAAATGGTAGTAGATAAAGATTTAATTATCAATACTTGTGCAGGACACATCACACAACCATATGCAAAAACAGGCTACACGAATGGACAACCTAACAGTGAACACGCCGGAGAAAAGAGAAAAACGAAAAGAACCTCAACAGTAAGTTACACACAATTTCAATTGCACTAACTCACAAAATACATTTGTCGGTTTGGCGAAAGTATATTCTGAAACACGGAACAAATTATTCGCAGGCTACCAACACAGGATAATGGTGATGACATTGGAAAATCCACCGTGAAGAAGAAGCGGTCAAAAACATCGATATAACAATCCGAACAACAGAATATTTGCGGAAGCATACTCCATGTTTTTTTGAATACAAAGACAATATATTTACTCATTCTGTATTTCGCATTTTTTAAAATAAAAACAATAGACTGAACAACAGAATATTTGCGGAAGCATACTCCATGTTTTTTTGAATACAAAGACAATATATTTACTCAATCTGTATTTCGCATTTTTTAAAATAAAAACAATAGACTGCTGCTGCCCTCCAAACTAACAAAAACCGCGCACCTCCATACAACGCAAGCTATAAATGCCCCGTGAATTCCACGGGCAAATGAACTAGTTGGTTATCATTTAGTGTCCATTTACATTAGCACGTATTCTACTGTGATTATGTCGTTTTATATACCTTGCGGTATACATGAAACTTATGTACCATGTTTCAGTTTTGACTTCTGTAGACACCCAAAATTTGACCGCCAGGTGTCTATAGCAGTTTCCAAAAAAAACACCCGATGATGATCGGACGCAAACATGACTTAGTATACTCGGACTTGGGCTCGGAATCAATAATATCCGACATGGACTTTTAATGGAGTAAAAATCTCACAAAACAGACCTCAAATTCAGGCCCAGTGGGTCGTTCCGAGTCAAACAAGACTAATTTGGGCCAAAACCGACACCAAAGATAAATCCCGTCTTTTAGCGACCGGGTCAAAACCCGGTCAAAGACGAAACCGTCTCAGAAATCAGCCAAGTACGTCTCGAAACTTGCGCCACAATTCAAAATCAGCCAAAAATCAATCCAAACCTATCCAAATCAATCACAATCAATTAAGCACAAATCAAGGGCAATCACGCCCAAAATAGCCCGGATTAATTGATCCACTCGATCGAGTGGATTGGCCACTCGATCGAGTGGAGCCTCTTTGAACCCGTCCAGGTTCATTCGCAGGAGCACTCGACCGAGTGCACCCGCGCCACTCGGTCGAGTAACCCGGGGTCGGGGCTCCCTATAAATACCCCATGACCCCATGCACAAACGACACAATTTTACTTCAAGTGCAACCTCTTGCAACCACACTTACAAACTTCTCAACTCATTTGCGTGCATACAAATCCCATACACACAATACTACGACCCTAGCGACCCTAGGCAAGACACACAAAACCCGAGCCCCTCGTCCCTCGGAGAACCGGCGAAGCATACACACATATACACACCATAACTCGCATACATCCTCGATACTCCCAAGCCCGTGCCGCTATTACGAGTCCATTTCCGAGGTCCTTACTAAGCATGTATGTTGAGGGTGTCCTAAACCCCATCTCGATCTCTTTTCTTCTAATCTCATTTTCATTTATCGTATTTTCGTATCGTATTTATAATCATAATCATAGTAGTGACACTAGCATTAATGTTATCATACTTTCGCGTCTTCATTTTCGTATCATCATTTCTTTATCATCATTATCGTCATAATGTCGCATAAATGCATTTTAATACGAAAAATTCGGTTTCGAATGCGTTGAACTATGATAATCAACCAAAAGCCATAGTTGAACGCATTCAATCCCATTTCCAATTAGTACGGAACCCGTTGACACGAAAACCGACGTCACACAATCCGTAAGGATTAATATCGACGTCGTGACGTAGAGGGGCGCAATTCCGTCACTAATCAAATTTTTATCAAACAATAACCTTTTCTACAAAATTCCGATAACGGTATTATAATCATACAAGACATGATTATAATACCGACAAACCGAGTTAAATTTAAATCCGTCAATATTTTTATTTGACTCGGCCAATCATCGATTTAAAACGCATTAAAACAAACGAGTCACAACTCGTACAGGTGCCACTCGACCGAGTACACCTGCTACTCGATCGAGTAGCACCTTAAAAAACGGGCAGTAGCTAATTTAAAGACACACTCGACCGAGTCAGGCCATGACTCGGCCGAGTGGGTCCTATAGCCCAGAAATCCGAGAGCTTTAATGCAACATTCGAGCCTCGTCTTTTTTTTACGACTTAGTCGACGCGTGTAAAGTCAATCACGTGATCTCCTTTTCAAAATTCATGCATATCACGACATATAAACGATTTTGATCGACGGTCTCACACTATTAATTTTATGTCGACGACTCTTTAGTCGTATCCGACGTATAATTAATTTAGACTCCATTTCTTGAGGTGATAAATCGGGACAAGGCATCGAGGTTCGAGATCAGGCTAGCACCACGTCTAGGTCTCGAACCTCCGTCCTTTGATTAATACGCAATATAATGTGTAACTAATTAAAGTTCGTCCACCTACACAAATTCACGGTCTAGTTTATACACGGGTCCGTTTACAATTATTGCTCGTCATTTCAATTGTATATTTCGATTATTCTATTTCATTGTACGCCGTATTGTGAATTCCGGGTTGTATTCCGCCCGTGTAACTTGTAACCGATTTATTTCGCTTTGCTTTATTTATTTGCGTTTTACCGTTTATAAATGAACCCTCGCATGCTAAATCACTTCGACAATAAATTAGATGCATTAAATTGACGTAGCTCACATTTAATTCGCATGCTTAGCTAAAACGCTGTTTGCATAACATTTCACCGAATTACTAGCGCGCATATTAAAAAGTCAAACGATGTCCTAGTAGAGGCCGCTAAGAGCGGGCGGGGTTGGGTGTCCTTAGTGGGCTTCCCAACACGTACCCTCACCCCTTACTCAGAACCGTGGTTTCCGGATGTCCGAATCCATTGGCAACGAGAGTCATTCAATATACGATTAACCGCCCAAGTCGGCATCTATATCGATATGCAAAGGGACGAGCCCAATAAACTCTCAAACCGAAATGGGCCATACTTTGTGTATGGACCATGGCGATATAGAGTGGGCTCGAACGGTTCCGAATAACCATAAAATTCGGTGGCGACTCCATTTCGACTTAAATTTCAATTCGATCCTTCTCATATGGAGGTTCATTCGCCTACCCAAAACCCGCGCGTGGCCGCGTCGGGGTGGACCTACGTCATGTCCACAATTTGGCGACTCCGCTGGGGATCAACCGATGTGTGCCTTACCATCGGAGTTCTCAGGGTGAGACTCGAATAGAAATCGTTTGACGAGTACAATATGCGTTTTAGTTTTACGGTTCATGCATAACCCCATATTTACCCGGGCCGGTACTGGTGACCGACGTCCCACTATACCACGACGTATTCAGTCTTGGATACGTTAAAGGTGTTCATGGTCGACTCGTATGGACTTTGCGGCATGTTCTAAATTCCACTCGAGTTAGGAAGACCGTCCTGTTTCTCGACTAGACCATGAACACTGGTATAGACCCTATTCAGACCGACCGAGACTTAGTGTAAAGCATACATGGCGTCGTTATAATGCTTACGTGACTATGTGCTACTTGGTTTCCGTGTCGTTTTCAAAAACCGTCATTTCAAAAAATGCATCTTTCCAAAAATATTCAAATTCTCAAAAACTCGGAAAGCTGCCGAAATTTAGACTTAAGATTTGACTCAAAACAAGCCTTTTTTTAGCCGGCATGCTGCCCATTTCAAAATTCGAATCTCCGATCCACCATTCGATTTTCGAATTTTCAAAATTCAATTTTCAAATCCTCGCGATGCCATTTTCAACTTTCAAATCTTCGAGATGCCGTTTTCGATTTTCAAATCTTCGGGATCTCATCTTCAAATTTTCAAATCATCGGAAATTTCCTTTTTTCCAACATTCAAATTTTCAAATTTCAAGATATCCAAATTTCAAAACCCGGGACACATACCGAATTTAGAACTTATGATTTTACTCAAAATAGCCTATTTCTAGCCGGTATGCTGCCCAATTCAAAACTCGAAAATATTTTCGAACCATCAAAACCAAGGCCCGATACCCTTTCCGATTTTTCTCGAAAAATCGGGCCTTCCCCCGAGATTTTCTCGGGTTTTCCAAAACTATCAATTTTTCCAAACCTTCCTCTTCTTAGGACTTCCCGTATTTAGCAGTGTCGGGTCATGTCGTAAGTCGTCAAGGTCTGTAGCGTCGAAACTCTGTTGATCTTATATCACGAGTTTCCTTCCCACCCCCAGTCTGCCTTATTAGACTAAGGCAAAGCCCACCTACGTAGGACATACTCCTACAAAGGAGGGCCCGTCTACACACTCGAGTCCAAAGTCTGGGGTTTAGTCTCATGTGAACCTTCCTTCGAACGAGACTAGGCTCACCAAGGCCGAAATCTTAAGGAAGTCACATCACCTACGAGTCATCCGTCTAGATGTCTTTCTCGAGTCTTTTTTCTTTTGGGTCGCTCGGGATGTACTTGTTTTAATTCCAAGGTCTGGGTTCGGTTCCTGATTACGTGGTGTTCTTACAGACAGGCCACCGGCAACCAGACACGCTCGAAGGATGGCCACTTTGAACAGTCTTCAAACCTCTCTAGATGCCATAATCGAGAAGCAAGCCGACATCGAAGCCCAACTGACTGAAATGAGGGCCGGCCAAGTGGCCATTGTTGCTCGCTTAGCTACAGTGGAGCAAAGGACTCCTAATACCGGGGTCACGGAACCCCTAACTGAACTAGTTAGCTCGGTCCGCCGATTGGAAGAACAAGTCTACTTAACCGGGAATAACAACATCCATCGGGAGAATAGTCGGGATTATAACCCGGTAAGTGACAAACTGCCCGCGAACCTGAATCTCACGGGCCTACCTATGTTCGAAGGGACTGAGGACCCGTTACTACATGTACGGGCCTTCAAGGAGTTCATGGCCATTAAGGGAGTGGACTCTTCTATGTTCAAGAACCTCTTTGCTGCATCTCTGGAGAAACACCCAAAGGCCTGGTACTACAGGCTAGACCCAAAGAAGTTCTCAACCTGGGACGATGTGGCTACGGAATTCGCTCGGAACTACGCTGATAACACCGAGATCCAAACCACTATGCGGTCCCTAGAGGTTATGGCCCAAGAACCTAAGGAGGGCTTTACCAAATACCTCCAACGCTGGAGGGCCGAGAGTGTCAAACTGGTCGATAAGCCCAGTGAGAAGACTTTAGTGGAGGCCTTTGTCAAGAACCTCCTCCCTTCCTACCGGGTTCACCTCCGGTATGCTGTCATACCCAATTTCACCACTCTTACTGAAATGGGCATGAGAATTGAAGATGATCTAAGGCAAGAGAGCCTGACTAAGGCCTCTAACAAGGGTTACCAAGGAGCTTCCTCATCCACTACTAAACCTCCGGCCGCAACCCGAAGCATCTTCGACACGGTTAACCTTTTGGATGCCTCATCCAAAAGAAACGTCCCTCATAGGGTATTCACTGATATAGGGACTACCTATACATATGCCTTACAAAGGCTATCTTCCAAAGGCTTGGTCCAGCCGATAGGCCCAACTCCCGAAGTCCCAGTCGAAAAACGCTCCAAGAGCTACAACGCCCAAGCCTACTGCCAATATCACCGAGGCAATGGGCATGACACCGAGAAGTGTTGGAAGCTGAAGCATCTAATTCAGGATTTAATTGAGAGCGGGAAAATACCACTACCCGGGGACAAGCCAAGCAACAAGGACAACCCCTTTAGCTCTCATGCCATCTTCACCGGTGAGGTGATAGACTGTTCTCATCTTATCTCTCCTTTCCTCCCACAAATCAATGGGATCTGGTTCGATGATGAAGATGATGTATACCTCGCCAAAGGGGAAACTGTCCCCGTTACCCTCGAAGAAGTCAGGAAGGCTAAATCCAAAGCTTTAGCCGGTAATTCCCTCACCAAAGACGGCTCAGTCCAGGCAACCGTCACTGAACTTACCAGGACGGAAGAAGCCATTGAAAAACCAAGCACCGATACGGCTCTTGTTAAACAATTGAAAAGGACCCGAGTTGACCTCACTATATGGCAACTCTTGGTTAGCTCACAAGAACATCGAGAGGCACTTACTAAGGCTCTCGATCAGATCAAGGTCGATTCCCAGGTTACCCCTACTGAAATGGTAGCCACTATTTTACCTTACCTCAAGAGCAGGTCCAAAGGAGAAGGCCCATCAATCACCTTCTCAGATGCCGACCTACCACCGTTCGGGGCCTCTCACAATCTGGCCCTATACATCACAGTGATTTGCCGGGGTAAGTATCTTCCGATGACCCTAGTTGACGATGGGTCCGCGGTGAACGTCCTCCCGCTAAGGACTGCCAAAGCCCTCGGGATCACTGAGGCCGACTACATACCAACTGCCCACACTATCCAGGCTTTCGACGGAAGCCCAAAAGCAGTTTCCGGGGCCGTCAAACTGACTATTGTGACCGGCCCGATCGAAAAAGAGCTAGAATTCCAGGTGATCGATGTCACCTCTTCCTTCAATCTACTCCTAGGAAGACCATGGCTCCATGCTGTGAAGGCGGTATCTTCTACTCTACACCGAAAGATCAAAATGCCCCTGCAAGACGGTATTATCACCTTAGAAGCAACCCCAATGACCGTGGCTAGCTGTAACACTACGGACCGCACCGACCTTTGGGGGTTCGATTTTGTAGGGATGATTGAAGAAGAAATCCTTTTTAGGCCCTACTTCACCACAAGCATCGACACGATGCTACAAAACTTGGGGTACTTACCGGGGGCTACTTCGAGGCCATATCTTCCAGCTGGGAAGATTATTGAGGTCCTGAATGATGGGGAATCTCACTTCGGTTTAGGGTATGCTATAACCCCGGGAAACGTGGTCCGAGCAGGGATTGAGAAGGCCTGCAACATCATCAAGGGTACCTACTTGGGCCCTTATAGCCCAAGACTGAGTGATTACTTCGTCACACCCGTATTTGGAGCTATTCAAGTTGGCCTATATCAACCAACCATCACGCATCCCGAGGCTGCACTAGCTCGGGAATGCAACTACATTCCAGATGACATATTTGCCCTCCTCCAAGCTGAATCCAAAGAGGGTACTGACAATGCCGAGCCCGTGCTGGGACTCCTATTCGGGGAGGACAAAGCTGTCCCGAACCCCAAAGAAGACTTGGTGAACCTGATCCTTCGAAGCAACAAGTTCGACCCTTCGAAGCTGATCTCGGAAGTCGGTGCTGATACCGGGAAAAGAAGCTGGAAGAAGACCGTCAAGTGGACCGACGGTCAAGGCCGAGTCTACAAGCTGACCACCGGGGAAGGAAATATGCCAGACACCGATTCTGAGTCCGAGTCTGAGTCCGAGTCGGAGTCTGAGTCCGAGTCTGTATTCGAGTCTAAGGGGTCTGATGCTAGAGTCCAAACTGTAACCCCTCTCCCTGTAGTCACTGCCACTGGAGCCTCGGGGTCTGTCCCGAGAGCACTCCCAATCCCGCCTCTGACCAACGATCAGATGGCCGCTCTCTTTGAGCTGTTTTCCAAATTCTCTATCAATAATAACGAAAACCGTTCCGCTTATGACTTGGCTTATTTTCAAAATACTTTCAAAAATACTTTTTGCAATGACATTGAGAAACCCGATGAACAGGTGTCCCTACCCCCACATCTGATCAAGCAGCTAGAGCAGAGGGAATCCCGAGATCCGGTAATCGAAGAAACTGAGTATATCAATGTGGGAACAACCTTAGAGCCCCAGATGCTTAAGATAGGGTTATCCTTAGATCCCGAGGAGAGACAACAACTCACAAGCCTCCTCCAAGAATTCAAGGATGTCTTTGCATGGTCCTACAAGGACATGCCGGGTATAGACCGAAAAATAGCCGAACACCGTATACCCATCAAAGATGGGTGTAAGCCGGTAAAACAGAAGCTTCGGAGAATGAAGCCCGAGTGGTCTCTCAAAGTCAAGGAAGAAGTAGACAAACAATTCAAAGCAGGCTTTATACAAGTGTCTGAATATCCAGACTGGGTTGCGAACATCGTGCCGGTACCCAAGAAGGACGGCAAGGTTCGGGTATGTGTAGATTTCCGGGACCTTAACAAGGCCAGCCCAAAAGACGATTTTCCGCTGCCACACATCGACATATTGGTGGACAATACAGCAGATCACGCCCTTTTATCATTTATGGATGGGTATGCCGGATACAACCAAATCAAAATGGCAGAAGAAGACATGGGTAAAACCACTTTCACCACACCGTGGGGTACCTATTGCTATACCGTTATGCCATTTGGTCTCATTAACGCCGGGGCCACTTATCAACGAACAGCCACGACCTTATTACACGACATGATGCATAGGGAAGTGGAGGTTTATGTCGATGACATGATCGTCAAGTCTAAAAACCGAGATGGGCATGTCGCTGCCCTAAGAAAATTCTTCGCCCGCTTGCGTAAGTACAATATGAGGTTAAACCCTCAAAAATGCAGTTTCGGGGTAACATCAGGCAAATTACTGGGCCATATCGTTAGCCAACGTGGTATCGAGGTCGACCCAGCTAAAATCAAGGCCATCACCGAGATGCAACCTCCCAAGACCGAAAAAGAAATAAGGGGATTTCTCGGGAAAGTCCAATACATCAGCCGTTTTATTTCAAAGCTAACCATGGTGTGTGAGCCCATTTTCAAGAAACTGAAGATAGGAGAACGGGTGCTATGGGACGATAAATGTCAAGCGGCCTTCGACAAAATCAGGGAAATCCTGTCTGCTCCGCCGGTACTAATGCCACCTCAACCCGGTTTGCCTCTATCGTTATACCTAACAACGACTGAGACAGCCATGGGGGCTATGCTGGCCCAGACAGTCGATTCAGAAGAAAGGGCTATTTACTACATCAGTAAAAAGTTCCTAGAATACGAGTGCAAGTACACAATGCTTGAGAAGACATGCCTAGTTCTGGTTTGGGCCACTAAAAAGCTCAGACACTACATGCTCAGTCACGAGGTACACGTCCTGTCCAAAATGGACCCGATCAAATATTTGTTCGAAAAGCCCATTCTCAACGGTAGAATGTCCAGATGGACTCTAATGCTAGCTGAGTTTGACCTCAAATTCGTTCCGCTAAAAGCTATCAAAGGCCGGGTAGTAGCCGAGTTCCTCGTTGATAGTCCGATATCTGAAGAGGGCTATACCGACACTCACTACTAAAAACAGCGGAAATAGCGTCGGATTAGTTGCGTCGGATTTACAATCCGTCGCAACTGGCGTAACTGTGTCGATTTGCGTCGGTTAATCTGATGCAAAACTATTGCGTGGGATTAGCCGACGCAGTCCGACTCCATGATACAGGCGCCAAAAATTTTGGGTTGGCGCCACTATGTCAAAGGTTTTGCGTGGGATTAGCCGACGCAATCAGACGAAAAAACAAAATTTGCGTCGGCTAATCCGATGCAGGGTGCGTCAAAATAAAAAAATGTAGTCAATAAAAGTAATAGCTTTGCATCGGATTAGCCGACGCAAATTTTGTTCCTTCGTCTGATTGCGTCGGCTAATCCGACGCAGGGTGCGTCAAAATAAAAAAAAATTAGTCAACAAAAGTAATAGCTTTGCATCGGATTAGCCGACGCAAATTTTAATATTGCGTCTGATTGCGTCGGCTAATCCGATGCAGGTTGCGTCAAAATAAAAAAAAATTAGTCAACAAAAGTAATAGCTTTGCATCGGATTAGCCGACGCAAATTTTAATATTGCGTCTGATTGCGTCGGCTAATCCGATGCAGGGTGCGTCAAAATAAAAAAAAATTAGTCAACAAAAGTAATAGCTTTGCATCGGATTAGCCGACGCAAACTTTAATATTGCGTCTGATTGCGTCGGCTAATCCGATGCAGGTTGCGTCAAAATAAAAAAAAATTAGTCAACAAAAGTAATAGCTTTGCATCGGATTAGCCGACGCAAATTTTAATATTGCGTCTGATTGCGTCGGCTAATCCGATGCAGGGTGCGTCAAAATAAAAAAAATTAGTCAACAAAAGTAATAGCTTTGCATCGGATTAGCCGACGCAAATTTTAATATTGCGTCTGATTGCGTCGGCTAATCCGATGCAGGGTGCGTCAAAATAAAAAAATTTAGTCAACAAAAGTAATAGCTTTGCATCGGATTAGCCGACGCAAATTTTAATATTGCGTCTGATTGCGTCGGCTAATCCGATGCAGCGTGTGTTTAAATAAAAAAACAGAATTAAAAAATTTGCATCGGATTAGCCGACGCAGACTTGAATGTTGCGTTGGTCTGCGTCGGTTAATCCCACGCAACGTTTTTTATATAAAAAAAAAATATCGATGTCTGCATCGGAATAGCCGACGCAAACTTGAAATCTGCGTCGGCCTGCGTCGGCTATACCGATGCAGTACCTGTTAATATAAAAAAAAATATCGAGGTCTGCATCGGAATAGCCGACGCAAACTTGAATTTTGCGTCGGTCTGCGTCGGCTATTCCGATGCAGCACCTGTTAATATAAAAAAAAAATAACGCGATACTACTTCATAACCTAAACCCACCCCCAACCCCCTCTGAAATTCGACGAAGACAAAGGCGAAAACGAACGACGACGGCAAACGACGACACCGGCAACCCTAAACGTCCGGCGACCCCCAATCCGGCACCATCACCCTAATTCAATCCCCAAAACCGAAACCCTAAGTTACCCAAAACCAGATCCGGCGAACCCTGCCGGCGGCGAACCAAAATCCGGCCACCCCTGAACCCCCGACGCGCCGGCGCATCCCCACCCCCACGCACGACGCCCGACCCCCACGCACGACGCGCGAACCACCCCCCACGCCCGACCCTGCCGGCGCATCGGAATCCGGTGAAGGCTGCCCCGAAACCCGGCGTACTCTAACCCGACCCAGCCCCGAAAAACCCTAACCCGACCCCCCAAATCTCAGGTATGTTGCTGTTTACGTTTAATTGTTAGTTTACGGTTTACAATTTAATTTTAACACTCAATTAGTTCAATTAATTAGATTAAATTTTACTTAATTTTAGCTCAATTAGTTTACTAAACTGTTTTGATTAAGTTGTAGTAATAATTAGTTTAATAACTATGGTGATTAGATTGTATGATGATTATGTATGTTTAATTAGTTAATTAGATTGTAGGGTGATTATGTTAATTAGGTTAGTTAGTTTAGTAATTAGGTTAATTAGGTTAATTAGTATATTAATTAGGTTCATTAGTATGTGAATTAGGTTAGATTTCGTTTTATTGTTAGACGGTAATTGTAGTATGTTAATTAGGTTAGTTAGTATGTTAATTAGGTAATATTACTAATACTAATTACTACTACTAAAATACTAATAATACTAATTACTACTACTAAAATACTAATTACTATTACTAATACTAATATTACACTAAAATACTTCATTACTACTACTAATGCTACTAATAATATTACTAATCTACTACTAATATTACTAATACTAATTTTCTACTAATACTACTACTAATTTCATACTTCTACTTTTACTACTACTACTAATTTCCTACTTCTACTTTTACTACTACCACTACTACTAATTTTATACTACTACTACTAATTTCCTACTTCTACTACTACTAAACTACTACTACTACTAATTTACCACTTCTACTTTTACAACTACTACTACTATACTACTAGTACTACTATACTACTACTACTACTATTACTAAACTACTACTACTACTACTACTAAACTACTACTAGTACTACTAAACTACTACTACTACTAAACTACTACTAGTACTAATTTACCACTTCTACTTTTGCAACTACTACTACTATACTACTACTACTACTTTTACTACTACTACTACTACTAGTACTACTAAACTACTACTACTAGTACTACTAAACTACTACTACTACTACTAATTAACTACTTCTACTCTTACTACTACTACTACTATTACTAAACTACTACTACTACTACTAAACTACTACTAGTACTAATTTACCACTTCTACTTTTACAACTACTACTACTATACTACTACTACTACTTTTACTACTACTACTACTAGTACTACTAAACTACTAAACTACTACTACTAATACTAATTAACTACTTCTACTCTTACTACTACTACTATTACTAAACTACTACTACTACTACTACTAAACTACTACTAGTACTACTATACTACTACTACTACTACTTTTACTACTACTACTACTAAACTACTAAACTACTACTACATAAACAATACTAAAAAAAGAGAGATTCGTTTTGTTTCTTAAATTTCAGCAGTTAGTGGTTGTAATTATAGTAAGTATTAATGTTTTGGATTACTGTGTTGAGATTTCATTGTTGTTGTTATTTGCTTTAGTTGTGTACTGTGCATGAGCATTGTTTGAAATCTACCCAGACCTACCTAGTTCCCGTTCAAGAGTTACTCATTAGGAGTAATTCTTGGACAGTCCCCGTTTTGGGACTGTTCTTGTGCCTTTCATGTCACTTAGGTGGCAAACATGAGATTGTGTTGTGTTGGTAGGAGCAAAATTCGGTGACAATTCCCTCAATGTTCTTCGATTGCATATGTGGAGTTTTCATATATTCCACATTGTGCTTTTGGAGAACTGAGGCGAATTGCTGCCGAATTTTGCTCTTATCGACATCACACAATTTCGTGTTTATCAGTGACATGGAACGCACAAGAATGGGTTTAGGTTGGAGTGATAAGGTCCCCGATGATGAATCGTTTTTAAAGTGATGGTTGTGAGAGTTCCAACTTCAACTGAAATTCGCGAACTTTTCTTCAAATTCCATGTTGTTGACTTCTTCCCCCACGCCATTTTGTTCATGTCTACATACCCTAATCATTCATAGTTCAATCCGTATAGAATGAATAGAGTAGAACGAAGTTGGATGTACGAGAGACTGTCCGACAATAAGCGACCGAAAATAGAATTTAGAGACGGTGTGGAGGAGTTCATCAAGTTTTCCTTAGATAATAACCCCCACTACACCAGCGAGCAGCTTAGGTGCCCATGTAGAAAATGTCAAAACCGTGCCTTAAAACATGAAGTAGATGTCAAACAGCATCTATACAAGCACGGTTTTGTTGAGAACTACTACGTGTGGACGTATCATGGTGAAAATGAAAGTAGTCGCCTGCAAGAACCTATTCGCGAAAATCCGTACCGGGACTTCGTAGAGGACGCACTGCGTACGACGGTTGAGGACATCATGGAGGAGGAACGTAACCCAGACAACTTAAGCGACGAAGAAGTACAACATGAACCTAACCCACAAGTCCTTTCCTTTTTCGAAATGCTAAAAAATGCCGAACTCCCAGTTTTCAGCGGGTGCGATATGAGTCTGTTGCAAGTCGCTTCAAGGATGCTGACTTTGAAGTGCGAGAGCAACATGGCCTTAAGACATTTAGACGGTTGGATCCAACTGCTAATTGACATTCTACGAGGCACTAAGGAGAATGTCATGGCAAATAATTTCTACGAGGTCAAAAATTTGTTGAAGGGCCTCCAACTCCCCCACGAAAAGATAGACTCGTGTCCGAATGGATGCATGCTGTTCTGGAAGGGAGATTCGGACCTCGACGCGTGTAGGAAATGTGGATCCGGGAGGTACAAGAGTCGAACAAAAAATACTAGGGGGAAGAGAGTACCAACTAAGGTCTTGACTTACTTCCCAGTTGGTCCGAGGCTCCAAAGACTGTATGCGACAAAAAAAATTGCGGGCGAGATGAGTTGGCACCACAGTAACTCCAAAATCAGAGTTAGTGGTATGATGACACACCCTAGCGATGGTGAAGCTTGGAAGACATTTGATATCAAACATCCCGAGTTCGCGAAAGAACCGCGCAACGTACGTTTGGGTTTGTGCACAGATGGTTTCTCACCCTACGGGCAGTTCGGCAAGTCGTACTCGTGTTGGCCGGTTCTTTTGACACCGTACAACCTACCGCCGTGGTTATGCAATAAGAGACAATTTATGCTCCTGTCACTTATTGTTCCTGGCCCTAAGAACCCGAAAGCCAATATGGACGTGTATCTCCAACCACTTTTTGAGGAGTTAAAAAGTTTGTGGGATAATGGGATTTACACGTACGATGTGTCTAGGAAAACTAGTTTCAATTTACGAGCTGCACTAATGTGGACCATCAACGACTTCCCAGCTTACGGGATGTTGTCTGGTTGGAGTACAACGGGTTACCGTGCTTGTCCTTACTGTCAAGCGAAGGATCAAAAATCCTTTTGGCTTAAAAATAGCGGAAAGGTATCTTGGTTTGACTGTCACAGACAATTTCTACCTTCCGACCATCCATTTAGGCATAACTGTAAGAGTTTTCTGAAGAAACAACCCGATGAAACTAGGATCGCATGTAAACGGTTAACAGGCGATGAGATATGGGCAGATGTGCAGAAGTACCCTACAATAGTACACGCTACCCACCAACAGCTGAAAAAATTGAAGGACAAGAAGGAAGGTTGGTGGAAGCAGAGCATATTCTGGGAACTTCCGTACTGGCACACTCTGCTTATCAGACACAACCTTGATGTTATGCATATCGAGAAGAATTTCTTTGAGCAGATTATCAACACCGTGATGGATGTACCGAACAAGACAGCCTTCGGAACAAAAGGCAAAGCAGATTTCAAGGAACTGTGTCTTGGGCGACCCAAATCGTCGTCCTTTGTTATGGACAAAAATGATAGGAAGGCTTTGTGCGATTGGGTGAGTGGTTTGAAGTTTCCGGATGGTTACGCATCCGACTTATCCCGGTGTGTGGACCAGTCCAAGTTAATTTTGCATGGCATGAAAAGCCACGACTGTCACGTGTTTATGTCGCGCTTGATGCTAGTAGCTTTGAAGCAGCTGCTGCCAATGAACACGTGGAATGCATTGACAGAGATCAGTCAGTTCTTCCGAGATTTGTGTTCCACTACGGTGTCAGTCGAGTCCATGAATCGACTTGAGAACAGTATTCCCGAGATCCTTTGCAAGTTGGAGAGAATATTTCCTCCGTCATTCTTCAACTCGATGGAGCACCTCCCACTTCATTTGCCGTATGAGGCAAGGGTTGGCGGTCCTGTTCAGTACAGGTGGATGTACCCATTCGAAAGGTAACGTCCTCAACTGTCCTTCGTGTGACTTTCCGTGCATTGATTACCAATTAAGTCTTACATGAGAGCTAATATTTTAATTTGCAGGTTCTTAAACCATCTGAAAAAAAAAATTGGTAACAAAGCACGTGTTGAGGGTTCAATATGCAACGCGTATTTGTTAGAGGAGACATCAAACTTCTGCTCCTTCTACTTCGAAGAGCACGTTGACACAAAAGCCAAAGACCTAGACGTGGGTGCGCATCAGACTGAAGACCACCAAATAGAGGTGGAACCCTTTCAGTCTGATGTAGGAAGTACCACTGGAAAATGTAAGGAGAGGTGGTTGACCGATGTTGAGTACAAGCAGGCACACTCCTACGTTCTGCGAAACTGTGGCCCTGTAATCAGACCGTACGAGGAGTAAGTAACTCACGTACAACATACCCTCCTCATAATTGGTAGTATGTGTGATTAAGTACAACTGCTGAAAATTTCAGGAAATTCGAGGCTTTCATTATGGCAGAACATGCGGGAGTGAAAACATCTGAAGATGTTTGGGTGGCGTATGAGTCACTGTTTCCCTCATGGCTACGTACTCAAGTATGTTGAAATGCTATTTGCTTGATCATTATAAATTGTGTATGTGTTTGGTACAAAATTTAATTGCATTGTTTTTCGACGAATTTTATGTTGACAATAGCCTGAAGCGCTGGAGGATCCCATGGTAAGACCACTAGTCACTGGGCCGTCTTCACGAGTCAGAACTTGGAGGCGATATACAATTAACGGGTACAAGTTCCGTGCGTTTACCGAGGGTGTTGATGTTCCGGAACTGACCAAAAGTAACGGTGTATGTGTGTTGTCCACCGAAGGGTCAGATTACTATGGAACACTAATCGAGGTGATCGAGCTAGACTACTACGACAGCCACAAAAACTGCAAGGCCATACTGTTCAAATGTGATTGGATCGACAACTCCCCGCACGGAGTCACTGTTCATGAGAACTACAATCTTGTGGATGTCGACCTGTCTAGAAAACTGCGAGGGCACAACCCTTTTGTGTTGGCGTATCAAGTCGATCAAGTCTGCTATGCACCTTACCCAAAGGGAAAAAAGAGTACGAATTGGTCTGCGGTTTTCAAAATCAAGGCAAGATCACAAGTTGATAATCCTATCATCGACGATGACGTCTACCAAGAGAGTGTGGTTGGTAATAATCAGCCGATGTCATCAACTTTGATCGAAGACACTGACGTCAATGAAGAAGAATATGTAGTCGAAGTTGCTGGTGCTGTAGGGGAGGACGACGAGTTTGCCGACTGGATTGTTCCTGAGGGAGAGGGTGATGAGGACGACGACTTGGTCATCGACGATGAAGATGATGGTGATGAGGTGAATACTGACTGGGACGATGATGATGAAGACGGGGACGAGGGGTTCATTGAACCGCACAGCGACGCGGACAGTGACAGTGACAGTGACGATAATTAGCAATTATGTAGTTGTTTGTATCTTATTCGCATAAGTTGTAATTTAATTTGTTGTAATTTAATTATTTGTACTTGAAGACTATTTTGGTACTTATTGAAATTCCTGCTTTACCCTAAACGAACTGACTCTACAGTTTAACTTTGCGCAAACATATTTTGTAGACGTGATTATGGCAGGTACCAGTGAGATGCTGACGGGAGGCAGCAGCCATGGTGACCACATGGAGGAGGACGTGCCTAGGCCTCCTGTCATACATGGTGTGGACGCTGTCCAGGAAGTCGGGGCGACGGTCTACGTTGCCACGCCTGGGAAAGCGTTCCTTTCACGGCAGAAAGTGAGGGAAGCTACTTGGTGAGTTTTAGTTGTTGTAACCAGTTCTTTTCTAAATTTTCACTCATTTATTTGCTTCACATTATCATAATTGACTTGTGTAGGTGGGACGACAAGAAGTACTCGGATTTTTTGCGGGATGCCGTAGTCATGACGTATGCGTCCACGCCTGGCGCCTACCGTAGCTGGACGGAGGCACCACCCGAAGCTCGGGATGCGATGTATATGCACTTCGCGGTAATTACCTCGTCTGTGTTTCTAAGGTTTTCGTTGCACGATTTATACATTCAATTGTCGCTAACGATTCTTTTTTTTTGACAAACAGAGGAGAGTGCGTATAGACCTGGGGTACGACCTCAGGTCGGATTTTGAGACTCGGATAAAGAAGAAGATAACCGACCTCTTCCAGCGAGCTGTCCCGAGGGTCGACAAGGCGGACTGGATTCCGCAAGAGAAGTGGGAGATATTGAAGAAGAACGCTGCCGACCCAGCTTTCAAGAAGAAATCGGCGATTAAGTCGTCGAACAGGAGAGGTGGGCAGGTGGACGGGGTGGCGAAACCCACCAGCTGCCTCGGAAGTAGGAGTGCAGCAACAGCCTTCGCAGCGTTGGTAAGTGCTTATAAAACAAGTAAAAAGTTTGAGTATAATTCAATATATACTATTGGTAAATAAATGCTGAAAGTTTTAACACTGTTATATGAAGGGCCCAACTGCAACCCCGGTCGATCTCTTGGAGAAGACGAAGAAGGAGAAAGACGGGAAGTGGATAGACCCTAGAGGACCGGAGATCGTGGTGAGTAGTAGTAATGTTTTTAAAAAATATACTAGGCATGAAAATTACCACGTGATAGTATGTGTTCTAAAAGTTATAACACTGTTTCATGTTGTTGTTTCAGGAGAACTACCAGAAAGCGGTGGAGGAGGCACGGGCCTCTGATCAGGCACCCAACACGCTGAAGATCTTCCACGATGTGACGGGTGGCTATAACCAGAAGGGACGGTTCTGGGGGATAGGGAATGCGGCGAAACAGCTCTTTCGCCCATGCTTGAACCGAGGTAAGGAGGTATCTGCGGACACGTACCTCCCTACCGCCACCTCGCAGGAACGCACACTCAACGAGCGTATGGAAGATAAATTCCAAAGACAAGAAGAGCGTCTGAAGACGTTGGAGAAGAGGTGCGAAGAACAGGACGAGTTTATTCAGTTCATGAGGGAACGGTTCACCATGGGGAACGAGGGATGCAGTGGAGGGCCACGCATGACTAGGCGCGACGATGACGACAACAACGATGGTCATCCCTTCGGATCGGAGCACATCGAGTCCCTTTCTTAGGTAGTTCAGCTCCCTTATGTTACTTGTTTTCACTTTGGTTACATTGTGTGTATATATATTTTACCAACTCCTAGCGCTGGTTGTCTTGTTTACACTCTGGTTGAATTCTGAACCTAGAAACGGTTGTCTTTGTAATATTTTCATTTTCTATAACATTACATTAGTTTATGTTTGTGTCGTTTTGTGGAGATTTGTGAAGAACACTACAAAAAAAGTAGGTCATTCCAACGGAAAAATCAGTCGCAAATTTAGTAAAATCTGTCGCAAACCCTAATTTTGCGACCGAATCTTGTCGCAAACATGGTGTCGCTAATTTTGGTCGCAAAATTAAGTTTATGCGACCACAAACAGTCGCAAAATTTAAATTTGCGACGGAATAGACAGTCGCAAGTTGAATGCACTAAACCGTCGCAGAGTGGCGGCAGAGTTGACTTAAGGATTGACTTTTTTTAGACAACGACTAAATTTAGTCGCAAAATTAAGGAAAATACGTTGCAATTGATTTGACTTTCGTTGACTTTTGCGACTGAATTCGATGGCAAACATTAGTGTTACTGTCGCATGACTCACTACTACCACAGCATGGTCCTGTTATGGCGCTACCTACCTTTTCTAAAATAATACCTTTATAAACAACATCAACCAAACAATTTTCAACTTGAAATCGAAGGATAATACACCCAAGAAAACATTAAGATTAGTACGAAACATAATTTTATAACTTAATTGAAATTCAATACAAACCAAATAGTCATTGTTAATATCTTAATAAGTTCAAAAGCTTAACCGAGTTCACTAATTAAAAACATAACCAAGTTCACTAATTAAAAACTTACTGAGTTCTAATTATGCTACTTCAAAAGTTTATTGAAAATAAAGAAAAACTTCAAGCTCGGGGGGTGAACGGGGTGAAATGCATTAAAGGATTTCCACTATTTCCATCACGGTCCATGTTTTCGCGATGGTTTTCGGAGCCTTGGTTGCAATTAGGAGTAAAATTTCTTCCAAAATTGAATTGGCTGAGGAACTCCTCCATGGCTCTCATCCTTTGATTGAGTTCTTCATTTTGTGACTTAAGTTCTTTGTTTTGGGATTGAAGTTGTGTATAGAACCCCGGAGTGTACCCGTTTGTCAATGGTTCTGCTGAGGAGGAGACACCCTGATCACCAAAGAAATGGGAAGTCGCATTACCCATGCCATAAATCCTCCCCTTCTCATTGAAGCCACCCAATGCCTTGAAATAAATCTCATTGTCATCCATCGGTTTCTGGTTCGCCCCCTCTGATCGTCGAGCTTGCTCATAGTCAGCCTTTTCTTTAGTGAAAAGTTCCTGATACAAAAAAAAAACGTATATTACTTTATTAGTGATTAATAAAAAACAAACCAATATATTAATAATATCAATCAAAAGTATATATGTGATTAATAATGAACATACGATTATAGTAAAAATACCAAAACAATATAGGTACATGTAAATGAGGCTTGAAAATACATAGAATCTCCTATAAACATTTTATATACAAAACACAAAGAGGAACTTCATATTTTCTTCCAGCAAACAAAGCAAAATGCCCGAATTTATCCTTGATTTTTGAGTAGTACCTAAACTATCGGCAACTTACAACAACTTTATAAAGACATTTTATATACAAAAAATGCTAAAGTTTAAAAAAAAATTGGAGATGAGTCACTTACAGCAGCTTCAGCAGCTTTTTTCGATACCCATCCGCCTCCATTTTTCTTCTTTGTTTTAGTGGCTTTTAGCACCTCAAATGCACTTGGAGAATCTCCAACCCCACTCTACAAATAACAAGATTAGTTTGGTAAGAAAATTCTAGTAATGACTCTAAAATAATTCGCTATAAAAGAACTTAGATCGATATCACTAACCGATATCAAACCCTCCTTGTATCGATAGGTGTTTTTACGACCCATAGTATGAGTACCAAGTGCTTTCCCATTCTCGTCTGCCCCCGACTTACGATTTGCACTTGCTATTTGGGATTTCTTATTGAAATCCTCCGAGTTCATCCTATCTCTCAACGCCTTATGGATCTCAGCGGTCATCCACCCCGGCACTTTCTCCTGTTTTGTTGCTCTATGAACCATGTTCTTTAGCTTAGCCTTGACACATTTCTCAAATGCAGCTCTCACCTCCATCTCATCTCCATCAATGTCAACCTCGTCCTGTTTGTTCAAGCATTAGGTTGAAATAGCCAAGTTCCTAAATCTGGAATCAAAGCATTGTATAACAGCTACCTAATATTCTCCTTTCCAATCTAATAAAAAGCTAATTAAGTTAGTTAAGGACCAAGTGTCTTATTATCATGTCAATTAGGAATACTAGTTAAATCAAATGTAGGAGATTGGTTTGTTGATCTAAAATATAAATGGAAGCATTTTTCTAACTAACCTTAAAGGCGTTCCACCATTTGGCACGAACACTCTTGCTAGCCTTTTTCCAACTCGGTATAACCTCATCGTAATTGCCTTCAATAGCATCACGTACCAAACTCCCCACATCCTCATGCTCAAACCTGTTCTCAAGACATTGAAACCCGAAAATAATATAGTTAAAACAAAATAAAACCAGAGTTTGAATTGCAACTTATGTTTCCATCAAATGTTACTGCACATGTAAATGCACCTGTGTCATTTGCAATGACACGCTACAGCTTGTTCATCTTTTCCCTCTATTTGTTCTCTGCCATCAAACAATGACCAGGTGATAAAGTGGATGACTATCACTTACCAATAACCAATGTCTTCAGTCGATATCAATAGCTTGTCAGTGTTTCCTCGTCGGTGTCTATTTTCATTAACGTCATCATTCTCGTTGTTGTTCTGATGTGAATTGCTACCACTTCCTCTTCTCCTACGTGCTGTCATTTTCGCAGCTATAGTTCGTCCAGGAAAATATTAGTCACATATCTTACAACAATAACAAAAATCAGCATTAGAAAACATATGACAAAAACCAAATCAATATAATTTTGTAATCAATAGTCTCAATTATCAGCCTCATTATTTGTTTATCATTCAGTCATTTGTGAAAATAAACAGATAAAACACATTAACATTACTGTACTTGAAAAAAACGTGATTAACAAAATTTTGAATAGAAAATTAAGAAAGGAAATAGTCATAGTCGTCATTATTTTCTTCTTCATCATCTTCGTCATCTTCATCTCCCTCCCCTTCTTCTCCTTCTTTCTCCTCCTCGTCCTCGTCCTCCTCCTCCTCCTCTTCCCCTTTTCCATCATCTGCTCTTTCTTCCCCATCTTCGTCCCCTTCATCGTCTCCATCGATAATTGATAGCATTGTACCATCATTTACAACATCATCTTGAAAGACAGTCTCATCCACGGGAGCATCAATATGTGACCTAGCCTTCGTCTTGAAGACAGCTAACCATTGTTCTTGATCCTTTTTAGTACTTGGATAAGGAGCATAGTAAACTTGATCAACTTGATACGCAAGAACAAATGGGTCGTATGTGTGACATTTTCTATTACGATTGATATCCACAAGTTTATACCGCTCGTGCACCCTCATCCCTCTTTCTGAATTATCCATCCAATCACATTTGAATAAAATTGCCTTGTAGCTTCCTTGACCTCCTACATATTTTAATTCAATAACTTCATCGAGAGTCCCATAATAGTTAGCTCCTTCAGTTGAAATCACACATACTCCATTGTTAATCGAAGATTTCACGACATCTTTATCATTGTTGAAGGCACGAAAGTTGAAACCATTGATAGAGTAACGCTTCCAGGTTTTCACCTTTTTAGAAGGTCCCATTGCTAAGGCAGTCAATATATCATCATTTAAATCATCGACCTATTATGAAATAAAGATTGTGTTATGATTAAATGCAATCTGAGACAACATCATTAGACTTAGCTTCTAGTTGATTCAGTATACTTACTTGACTCCGTAGCCACTGTGGAAATTTCTTCTCAAATTTACTCCATACGTCATTCAATGAGACCTCAGGATGCTCCTTGAGGATGAACTTCTCAAACATGCTGATGAATAGGAGTTTTAAATTAAATCTTTCTAAATTTTACGCCAAGTTAAGTTTTACAATAAACTTAACAAAAAAATTACTTACATTTCATATGGTCTCAGTGTCTCGCAGTTAGACAAGATATAAATATGAGCACGTTCATACTCTTTGTCCTCTAAGAATCTGACACGACACATCCCAGTTGTACTTCCGTTATGATCTTGAAAAACTTCAGGCAAAGTTTCTTCTGCATGGTCGTCATTCTTACCAATATCGAGATTCTTTGCCTTTGTGTCTATATGTTCTTCGAAATATAGAGAACAGAAATTGGATATTTCTTCAAGTAAGTATGCATTGCATATGGAACCTTCAACCCGAGCTTTATTACCGATTTTTCTTTTCAGATGGTTTAAAAACCTGTAATATATATGAAGGGATTTACCATATGATAAAAAAACAACGTAATTATTTATTCATGGTGAAATATTGCAAGTTATTGATTACCTCTCAAACGGATACATCCATCTGTATTGTACAGGGCCACCAACTAGAGCTTCGTACGGAAGATGAATTGGTAAATGCTCCATAGAATTAAAGAATGAAGGAGGAAATATTCTCTCGAGTTTGCAAATTATCTCCGCGATGTTAGTCTCCAAAATTTTAATGTTTTCAACTTTTATAGATGAGGAGCACAAATCTCGGAAGAATTGACTAATTTCGATTATCGCATTCCACGCTTTCTCCGGAAGTAGATATCTTAGAGCCACAGGCAACAAACGCTCCATAAAGACATGACAATCATGACTTTTTAGTCCATGAAGTTTTAAATCGTATAGGTCCACACAACGACTCAAATCAGAAGCATATCCATCGGGAAATTTTAACTTGGATACCCATTCACACAACAGTTTTTTCTTTCCTTTGTCAAGAACAAATAAATTTGATTTCCGCCGAGAGAAGCATAACTCTTTTAAGTCCTTTTGAGAATTTAGGCTAAAAGATGTTTTACGTTTCACATCCATAATAGTGTGTATCAATTGCTCAAAAAAATTCTTTTCGATGTGCATGACATCTAAATTATGTCGAAGTAGGAACGTTTTCCAATAAGGAAGTTCCCAGAAGATACTTCGTTTCCACCAACCTTCCCTTCTGTCCTTCAACTTTTTCAACTCAGCATCTGAAGCGTCAACAATTGTTGGTAAATCTTGTACGCATTCCCACACTTCTTCGCCCATCAATCTTGTTGAAGCGATATCCTTCTCCACGGGTCTTTCTTTACGAAAATGTACTTTATCATTCCGAAAAACATGACTGGCCGGCAAAAACTGTCTATGACAGTCAAACCAACTCCACTTTCTACTATGTCTTAGCCAAAATGACTTGTTCTCATCTTTCATACAACATGGACAAGCAAGTTCCCCCGCTGTGGACCAACCCGATAGCATACCATAAGCAGGAAAATCATTTATTGTCCACAAAAGTGCAACTCTTAGGTTGAAATTTTCTTTTCTTGACACATCATAAGTAGGCACTCCTGCTTCCCATAATTGTTTGAGCTCATGAATTAATGGTTGCAGATATATATCGAGGTTCTTTTTGGGGTTTTTGGGACCGGGAACAATCAATGATAAGAATATAAATGGTGTTTTCATACACAACCACGGTGGTAAGTTGTACGGAGTGACCATAACTGGCCAACTTGAGTACGACTTCCCAAATTGACCGAACGGTGAAAAACCATCGGTACACAGCCCAAGTCTCACATTCCGGGGCTCACTTGCGAAATGTGGATGTAACCTATCCAACTGCTTCCAAGCCTTGCCATCGCTTGGATGAGACATTGTGCCACTTGTACGAGGATTTTCATAATGCCATTGCATTTGCCCCGCAATATGCTTTGTAGCATAAAGTCTTTGAAGTCTAGGAGCCACTGGAAAGTAGATTAGAACTTTTTTTGGTACTCGTTTGCCGTTTGAATTAACTTTATCCTTATATCTATCTCGACCACATTTCATGCAAATATCCAGATGAGCATGATCTCTCCAGAATAGCATACATCCCATAGGACATGCATCAATTTTTTCATGTGGGAGTTGAAGAGCTTTAAGCATTTTTTTTGTCTCGTAGAAGCTATTAGTCATTAGGTGATCTTCAGGAAGCATGTCAACACTATATGACAACATTCCATCGACACATTTGTGGGATAAGTTAAATTCACACTTCAAACTTAGCATCCTCGCAACCGATTGCAACACAGACATTTTACTCCCCTCGCATACAGGTTGTTCAGCTTGTCTCAATAACTCAAAAAAGGCTGCTACTTGAGAGTTTGGGGATTCATCTACCTCGTCAGTGTTTTCAGCTTCCTCCATGAATTGGTCAACATTATCACGCAGCGCATCCTCTATCATATCCCGGTACGGGTTGTTGGTAGACTCTATATTATCCTCACATGGGTATTCCTCCCCGTGACACACCCAAATGTAGTAACGGTCACGAAAACCACTCAAACAAAGATGTTTTTTCACTTCTACTTCGTTTCGATAAAATTTATTTGAGCACTTCGTATATGGACATCTAAGTTTATTACTTCTTTTAAAGTTTTCTTGTTTCTTAGCGATATCTATAAATTTCATAACACCCTCTACAAACTCACGTCTAAGTTTTTTATTCTCGTCCAGCCTCTCATACATCCATTGTCGTTCGATTCTCTTCATTATAAATCTATCAGCGTGTATATGAACAACATCAGGCAATAACAAAAACATGACATGAAACAAAAAAAAACATAACAAAAATCAAACAATAATTGAGGCTTTTACGATAGTACACTAGTACCAATTTAAGATATTTTATACATAATAATTTTTTAAGTGTATGTTTGGATGTTATGGGGTACTATTCTCAATTACTTAATCATACGTGGACAAATTCATGAACATATATAAATATCATAATTAATCTATGGAAGAGAAGAAGATAAACATCGTAGTTTGGTCAAAAAAAACAATATACTGTCATATTTTGAATAGACACAAAGAAGCTAAGAGATATATAAAGCAAACCCAACATCATAAGATAACCTATAAATCACCAACTTATACAGTCCCGTACAAGCATACATATACAAGCATAAATAGATAATGACAAGCTATTGATAGTCAAACAACAAGAAACTCAAACAATTGACGAACAAAATCAATTAACACGCCACTTTAGTCACATTCAATCAAAAGTTTCTTCGGTAGTATCAAAATTAAATTGAAAATTGGGAACGACAGTAGTAAAGCCACAATTGATGATAGAAATCTTACTTGTTAATGACGGGAATGGTGATGCGGAGAGTATATGTCGCTGATGATGCAGAGAGCCGATGGTAGTGGTGATGCAGAGAGCATGCAACAATTAACACTTTTTTAAGCCACGATCAGTTATGAATTTCGTGGATTTAGGGGAGTTTTTGTGTAATTAAGGATGCTCTCAGTGTTTTTAGCAAATAGGTTTATGAGGGATTAGTGGGTTTGACTTAAATTTTAAAGGTTTAATTTTACGGGCACTACCATAATTAAAGTCGGTTGTTTTTAAATTTTCTATTAGTATTTCCCATCACTAACTCCTTAAATTTCAATTTTTTTATTAATATATGCGACTGAATTCGGTTGCAGTATTTCATAATAATTCGGTCACACCCATTGGCGCCAATTGAAATTTTCCGCGCACTCATTTTCTAATAATGCAACAAGTTAAAACAGTTGCAAATAAATATAATATTCCGTCGCAAATATTATCAAGCGGTCGCAAAACAGTCGCAAATGAAATTTTGCGACTGTTGTTTCTTTCAGTCGCAAAATTCCGTCGTGTTAAGAACCTTTTTTTGTAGTGGAAGAGAGCTTTGGTTGGAGTTATTGATGGATTTTGGTTTAGGATGTGCTGCTGTGGTTTGTTGTAGGAGTGGGTTGTTTATTTGCAGGTTGTTTTATTTCGCGCGTATGGGGAGCTGAAAACAAAGAAACGATTTTTTTTTGTTAATAGGCTTTGCGTGGGATTAGCCGACGCAAAGTCAACGTTTTTGTTGACTTTGCGTCGGCTAATCCCACGCAAAGCCCTATAGTCAAATGTCAGTCAACGGAACTTTGCGTGGGATTAGCCGACGCAAAGTCAACGTTTTTGTTGACTTTGCGTCGGCTAATCCCACGCAAAGCCGTCGACTGAAATCTGACTTAGGGACTTTGCGTGGGATTAGCCGACGCAAAGTCAACAAAAACGTTGACTTTGCGTCGGCTAATCCCACGCAAAGTCCCTAAGTCAGATTTCAGTCAATGGCTTTGTGTGGGATTAGCCGACGCAAAGTCAACAAAAACGTTGACTTTGCGTCGGCTAATCCCACACAAAGTCCCGTTGACTGACATTTGACCTCCATGTGTTCGTATCGGAGCAGCCGACGCAAGCCGACGCAAATCATCTGCGTCGGATTAACCGATGCAAAAAAAAAAAATTGCGTCAAAATATTACGGCGGTCGTTTGCATCGGCTAATCCGACGCAATTTGCATTTTGCGTCGGATATTGCCATTTTGCGTCGGATTTGTCCGACGCAATTCGGGCTTGATTTTTGTAGTGACTTGGGCCTTTCCTGATGAAGACATATTCCATACTGACACCGAAACATGGGACTTGTATTTCGACGGAGCATCCAATTTTCGAGGCTTTGGGGTCGGTATTCTCCTAATCTCACCCCAAGGGGAACACACCCCGTTGTCCATCAAATTAGACTTTGATGTAACCAACAATGCGGCCGAATATGAAGCATGCATCCACGGGTTACAAGCAGCAACTGACTTGGGCATTACAAATCTCCGGGTTCACGGGGACTCGTCCTTAGTCATCAATCAAGCTCTTCAAAAATGGAAAACTCGGAATGCCAATCTCGTGGCTTACCAAGCACGAGTAAGGATTCTAGAGAAACAATTCCAGAGGGTAGAATATATCTACCTCCCACGTGAAGAAAACCAGTTCGCGGATGCACTTTCCAAATTAGCGTCCCTACTAAACATCCCGGAACATATGCCCAGTATGCAAATCTGTGTCGAAAGACGGTCCAAGCCGGCGTATGTCAACGCCATTCAAGATATTGAGATCACCGATCCAGAACCTTGGTATCAGGCTGTTCTAACCTATTTGACTACGGGAGAATATCCACCAGGAACTGAAAACCGGGCCAAGAAAGCCCTGCGAAGACTGGCTACCCAATTCATTCGTACGGACGACGGTCAATTATACAAGAAGACGGCACAAGGGGCTTTACTCTTATGCATCGACAAAACACAGGCCGAAAAGGTAATGGCCGAAGTACATGACGACGAAAATGGTCCGCATATGAATGCCCATATGCTAGGCCGAAAAATCATGAGGCTCGGATACTACTGGAACAGTATGGAAGCCGACTGTCAATCATATGTCAAACACCGCCATAATTGTCAAATTTTCGGTAATATTCGACACATGCCGTCATCCCTATTATACACCATGACATCACCATGGCCATTTTCGACATGGGGGATTGACATAATTGGAAAGGTGAATCCTTCCGGAACGGGAGGCCACTGTTTTATTTTGGTGGCGATCGACTATTTCACCAAATGGGTCGAAGCTGAATCATACCGTGTCTTGAACGCCAAGCACGTGGCCAAATTTATCCAGAATAAAATCATATGCCGGTACGGGATCCCCCATGAGTTTATCAGTGATCACGGGACCCTCTTCCAAGCAGAAACCGCTACTTTGCTAGCAAAATACAAAATCCAGAGGCACACATCTTCGCCTTACCGTCCCCAAACAAACGGAGCGGTAGAAGCTGCTAATAAAACAATTGTCACCATACTCAAAAAGATGGCTGATAATTATCGGGATTGGCCCGACAAAATACCCTTCGCCCTATGGGGGTACCGGACATCGATCCGAACTGCGACCGGGGCAACCCCATATTATTTGACATATGGGATGGAGGCGGTCCAACCAATCGAATTAGAAGTACCTTCCCTCCGGATCCTGCTAGAAAACCAGGTACCCGAAGCAGATTGGATTCAAGCTCGATATGACTCGTTGGTTCTTTTAGACGAACGGTGGTCCCGGGCTCTCAATAACATCCAAATATACCAAAAGAGAATCGAACGGGCCTTTAACAAAAGAGTTAGGCCCAGGAACATCAAAGAAGGCGATTTGGTCCTAAAGTCGGTTCGTGCCTTACTACCGGTTGACCCAAGGGGAAAATTCAAACCCAATTGGGCTGGGCCATACCTAGTCAAGAAGGTTCTATCAGGAGGAGCAGTAATGCTGACGGATCTGGACGGAAATGAATTTGTCAACCCGACCAACCTAGACCAGCTGAAACGCTACTACCCCTAAACCTTATCTCAATGTCATCCACAAAATTTATTTAAACACTTTTTCAAAAGTTTACAAAGCGAGTCAATAAGTTAGGATTATTTATCCTACTGTCACACATCTTGAACTCATAGTCTTGGTGTATTTCAAAATTGCAAAAAAATCTACGCCCGAACTACGTTTGGTTTGATTCCACTAACTGTTGATACGTAGGCAGCCCCTCAAAAGGGCACAACCACTACAATAACGAAAAAAGACAGAAACGGTTTCACTAATAGTATTTTTATTATTCCAAAAAAAACACCGATAAACTCGGTAATTCAAAATTACAAAAAGCCACAAAAAGCCACAAAAAGCCACAAAAAAAAATAACACTACAAAAATAGTAATAATATTTCAAATAATAATAAAAGAGAGACTAGTCGTATCCAGGCATCTTGCCCTTACCCTTGTCTTTCGGGTCTTGAGGGGCCCGCGGACGCCGGGGCGGCGGCGGGGGAGGGCGTTCCCGAATGACAACGGGAACTTCCTTAACCCGAGTCCTCTTCTTCGACAAAGGATCTTCAACTATAGTCACGGGCCCAAGTCGAGCCCGTACATGCTCCGGCAACCTATCCTTAGGACCAAGTCGGCCCTGGGCTGAAAGTCTCGGCCCTAGTCTCCTCTCCAAATCGGTCTGGGGGCTCACCTCCCCCTGAACACCTCTAGCATTGGACCCTCTAGCTCGAGTCCTAGTTCTTCTTCTCTGACTTGGCCTCAGACGGACTATGGGAGCTTGAGTCTCCCCTTCAGCAAAGAAATCCCGGTTGTCTTTGACTTTTTCTCGCCTAAGCAGGTCGAAAGCCTCGTCGATCTTCAGAGCAGCACGAGCTTCGGCAGTCTCGGCTTTGGTCCACTTCTCGTAGGAATAAGACACCCAGGCAGAATGAAGCGGCTTGGGAACGGACCAAGTAACTCTAGTATACCATCTCTGAATCCAGGTGTCACACAAAATGTCGGTCAGTGGGGTAGGTGCACTCACAACCGCCTCATTCTCAGGGATACGCTGTGTCCGCCCATACTGCCTGAGTATGCGGTCGGGATAGAGGTGAACTGTGTGGCTAAAGGACAGAATCACCTGGTAGCGTGCCTTGTCGTCAGGTGCCAAACCCGTCCAGGAATAAATCGGCCACCATAAAACCACCCATCGTATCAGCGGACCACGATGGAACGTCAGCTCTTCTTCCCAATATTTCTGAGTGACGAGGCAAGATGAATCAGTGGGCCGTCTCCTCGTCGTCACCTGATTGAACCAATACTCACTCGGGTTGGGGGGAGGCTCGATCTTGGACAACCTTTCAAGTAGCCAAAGCTGAAAACAAAAATAAAAAAGGAAGCGCTTATGAGATTGCGGACGAATCCAGGCGCCCGCGTAAGAGCACTCGATCGAGTGCCAGGGTCACTCGATCGAGTGACACCCCTAAAACGTGGCAGAACGCTCCTCTACGAGGGCACTCGATCGAGTGTCAGGGTGACTCGGTCGAGTGTCCCCCGCAACAGTATATCGCGAAAAAAAAAAAAAAAAAATCGAAAATCGAAAAAAAGGAAAAGCGATATACCTGCAACAGACGGGTACTACCCGTGAAACGGGCTGACTCATCCCTCTTCCGGTTGTCTAAACCCTGAATGATCTCCCCCGTAATTAACGACGCGGGACTGCACTCCGTCTCCATGAGATCAGCAACAACGAGAAGACGAACGCTACCCATGCAAGACAGCAGGTCCATATGGCCTTCAAAGGCATACACGTGCAGCATACAGAAGGCGAACGCCCTACGGCTATGAATGGGCGTAACCCAGATGTCATACGGGTTCATGAACTTCTCAGCTAAGGCAAGCAGAGAAACGGTATCCCCCTCAAGCATGCGGGATACTTCAGCGTGAGAAAGCCCCAAAAATTCCCGTAGTTTCCTCCTAGGGTCTCGAACGGAGAAAGGGACAGCAGGGCGGAGCAATGGATTCCACCCTCCTATGGCAGCAATTTCCTCGGGGAGGGGACAGATTTCGCCCCGAGGGAAGGCGAAGACATGATGGGTGTCATCCCAGAAGGTCGGACAGGCATCAAGGAAGTGACGGTCCACGTGCAACTGACGAAACGTGAACAGTTGGAATATACCCGACTGCCTCAGAACTACCTTGCTCGCATCCCTAAAACGGTGTGACCAATCTTGCAGCATGTTGATCAGACGGTCGATACCCATGCTAAGTTTCTTGAGAGGAATAAAAGTTTTCTTTTAAAAGAGAAGAGGAAGCTTTTTGAGAATTGTGACAAAAAGAGGAACCAGGGTGATGTATTTATAATATCACAACCCTGGGGCATCCCTTGCAGCTGTGCCTCCTTGGCCCAAGCGGGCCTAGAACATACAGGCCCGACCCATGTTTCTTCCTCACAGACACGGGAATTTAGTCATCCCGAGCAGTCCGTCAAAAATTCAAAAAAATTTCAAAACTTTCAAAGATTTCAAAAAATTCAAAAAATCATTTTCCCCAGCACGAGTCGTTTTACTACCTACGTGTTGCATACGTTTTATGTGACTTTTACAGGTACGACTCAAATAGGGACATGCAACCCTCTAAAATCTCCCCAACGGAAGCCCAAGGCGGCATTTTCCCCGGAATGGTACGGGATGAGCCCACATATAGGCACACCCAGGACTTAGGCGACAAGTCCGATTCCCCACGAAGTATCATCAGCAGCTCAGGTATGATTTCTGACTTAAGGCTGGCGAGCCCTTCACGCAAGTCTAACGGACTATAAAAGACCCGAACGGAAGCCTACCAGGTCTTAATTGACTTGGTAGCTACTCTGACTTTCGCCTTGTCCAAGCCTCAGTCAGAGTGGGGGCTCTGTAGACACCCAAAATTTGACCGCCGGGTGTCTATAGCAGTTTCCAAAAAAAACACCCGATGATGATCGGACGCAAACATGACTTAGTATACTCGGACTTGGGCTCGGAATCAATAATATCCGACATGGACTTTTAATGGAGTAAAAATCTCACAAAACAGACCTCAAATTCAGGCCCAGTGGGTCGTTCCGACTCAAACAAGACTAATTTGGGCCAAAACCGACACCAAAGATAAATCCCGTCTTTTAGCGACCGGGTCAAAACCCGGTCAAAGACGAAACCGTCTCAGAAATCAGCCAAGTACGTCTCGAAACTTGCGCCACAATTCAAAATCAGCCAAAAATCAATCCAAACCTATCCAAATCAATCACAATCAATTAAGCACAAATCAAGGGCAATCACGCCCAAAATAGCCCGGATTAATTGATCCACTCGATCGAGTGGATTGGCCACTCGATCGAGTGGAGCCTCTTTGAACCCGTCCAGGTTCATTCGCAGGAGCACTCGACCGAGTGCACCCGCGCCACTCGGTCGAGTAACCCGGGGTCGGGGCTCCCTATAAATACCCCATGACCCCATGCACAAACGACACAATTTTACTTCAAGTGCAACCTCTTGCAACCACACTTACAAACTTCTCAACTCGTTTGCGTGCATACAAATCCCATACACACAATACTACGACCCTAGCGACCCTAGGCAAGACACACAAAACCCGAGCCCCTCGTCCCTCGGAGAACCGGCGAAGCATACACACATATACACACCATAACTCGCATACATCCTCGATACTCCCAAGCCCGTGCCGCTATTACGAGTCCATTTCCGAGGTCCTTACTAAGCATGTATGTTGAGGGTGTCCTAAACCCCATCTCGGTCTCTTTTCTTCTAATCTCATTTTCATTTATCGTATTTTCGTATCGTATTTATAATCATAATCATAGTAGTGACACTAGCATTAATGTTATCATACTTTCGCGTCTTCATTTTTGTATCATCATTTCTTTATCATCATTATCGTCATAATGTCGCATAAATGCATTTTAATACGAAAAATTCGGTTTCGAATGCGTTGAACTATGATAATCAACCAAAAGCCATAGTTGAACGCATTCAATCCCATTTCCAATTAGTACGGAACCCGTTGACACGAAAACCGACGTCACACAATCCGTAAGGATTAATATCGACGTCGTGACGTAGAGGGGCGCAATTCCGTCACTAATCAAATTTTTATCAAACAATAACCTTTTCTACAAAATTCCGATAACGGTATTATAATCATACAAGACATGATTATAATACCGACAAACCGAGTTAAATTTAAATCCGTCAATATTTTTATTTGACTCGGCCAATCATCGATTTAAAACGCATTAAAACAAACGAGTCACAACTCGTACAGGTGCCACTCGACCGAGTACACCTGCTACTCGATCGAGTAGCACCTTAAAAAACGGGCAGTAGCTAATTTAAAGACACACTCGACCGAGTCAGGACATGACTCGGTCGAGTGGGTCCTATAGCCCAGAAATCCGAGAGCTTTAATGCAACATTCGAGCCTCGTCTTTTTTTTACGACTTAGTCGACGCGTGTAAAGTCAATCACGTGATCTCCTTTTCAAAATTCATGCATATCACGACATATAAACGATTTTGATCGACGGTCTCACACTATTAATTTTATGTCGACGACTCTTTAGTCGTATCCGACGTATAATTAATTTAGACTCCATTTCTTGAGGTGATAAATCGGGACAAGGCATCGAGGTTCGAGATCAGGCTAGCACCACGTCTAGGTCTCGAACCTCCGTCCTTTGATTAATACGCAATATAATGTGTAACTAATTAAAGTTCGTCCACCTACACAAATTCACGGTCTAGTTTATACACGGGTCCGTTTACAATTATTGCTCGTCATTTCAATTGTATATTTCGATTATTCTATTTCATTGTACGCCGTATTGTGAATTCCGGGTTGTATTCCGCCCGTGTAACTTGTAACCGATTTATTTCGCTTTGCTTTATTTATTTGCGTTTTACCGTTTATAAATGAACCCTCGCATGCTAAATCACTTCGACAATAAATTAGATGCATTAAATTGACGTAGCTCACATTTAATTCGCATGTTTAGCTAAAACGCTGTTTGCATAACATTTCACCGAATTACTAGCGCGCATATTAAAAAGTCAAACGATGTCCTAGTAGAGGCCGCTAAGAGCGGGCGGGGTTGGGTGTCCTTAGTGGGCTTCCCAACACGTACCCTCACCCCTTACTCAGAACCGTGGTTTCCGGATGTCCGAATCCATTGGCAACGAGAGTCATTCAATATACGATTAACCGCCCAAGTCGGCATCTATATCGATATGCAAAGGGACGAGCCCAATAAACTCTCAAACCGAAATGGGCCATACTTTGTGTATGGACCATGGCGATATAGAGTGGGCTCGAACGGTTCCGAATAACCATAAAATTCGGTGGCGACTCCATTTCGACTTAAATTTCAATTCGATCCTTCTCATATGGAGGTTCATTCGCCTACCCAAAACCCGCGCGTGGCCGCGTCGGGGTGGACCTACATCATGTCCACAACTTCCTTCAAAAGTTGTTATGTTCTACTTAATATATACTCCCCACGTTCATTGGATTTCTACCATAAGTTGAATATATGTGAGTAGTATTTTAATCAAATGGTAGGATTGAATTCAGGGAATGGGAAGGAGTATATAATTATATATCTATCAAACACTTTGTCCTTCATAATGATAGGAAAGCTAATTATCAAAATACAGAAATTACGTGCCTAGACGACATTGTAATTCCCAAGGGTCGTGCTTTTTCCTAACGAGTCTTTACTCAATCCTAACGACATTTTACTAATTTGTCCTTCTTATTTCACCCAAATTGAATATTTTTTTAAAAAAACCCTAAATTCAACCGCCCATCAACCACCACCCAAAACACAATTAAACCTATCAACACCAACAACCACCACCTAAAACACCAACAAACACCACCCAAAACACAATTAATTAAGTTTAATTTGACATAATAAAAAAAAATTAAGATAGTAAAAACCGAATTAAAAAAATTACATGAAAAGAAAAATCATAATGCACCCTAAATCTCTAACCCTAATTTAAAAAATTAATTAAACCCTGAACAAAATATAAATCAATTAATTAAACAATTAATTAAAATGATATTACTTCATTGATAATTGAATTAAAATTTATAATCGAATTTGAAAGAGTTTAGTTGATTAAAAAAATTGGGAAGGTAAAGAGACGAAGAGAACCAACAAAAATTACAAGTTAGGTTAAATCATGGAGATGGTAAAATTGAAAAAAGTGACTTTATTTTCGTTAGGATTGAGTAAAGGCTCGTTAGAAAAAAATAATTTCGATTCCCAATGACGGGTACACGTTATCCGTTATTGTCTACCTATATATTAAAAAAGGGAAAACTTTGTCTTTAATACTAAAAAATAAACATTATGATTTCAATGGTAATAGTCCGCCCCATCTTTTAACCCGCGGTTTATAACTCTAATAGTATTAGTTGTTGAATGAATCTAATAGAGTCCCCCTCTTTTTTTGAACAAGGAAATTATGATGATTGATGAGGATGATACCGGTAATACCTAAATTTGAAGATTTAAAAAGTTAACAAAAACTCGCCTGGATTCCCCCCCTTTGTCGGCTCTAATACTCTCTCTCCCTCTTAAACTTGAGGCTTCACCAAAACACAACAGCTACAACTCCAACAACAACAACAACAACAACAACAAGAATGAGTGCAGGCGACTAAGTAAGTACAGTACAATGTACAAAGGTGTTGCTTAGCAGTAAATTTGATACACAAATTCTCGTGACTCTCACTCTTCCTTCTCTTTCACTTTCTCTCTCTCTCTCTCTCTCTCTCTCTCTCTCTCTCTCTCTCTCTCTCTCTCTCTCTCTCTCTCTTTCTCATTAATTATTTCCACATTTCATCTGCCGCTTCTTCACATTGTCAATCCCCAAGATTCAATCTTCTTCACCAATTCTTTCTGCTTGGTTTGGTAATTCCCTACTTTTCTTTTTTTCCTTTATTTTCATCTCAATTTTTACATTTTCTCATATGGGTTTGTCCTCTGATTATCATCTTCATGTAAAAGATCTGATCTTCACTACTTTTCTGGTAATTTGGCAATCAGATTTGTTATGATGTTCAACAACAGACAGCCCCCTCCCCTTTCATTGTTGTAGTATTCCTCATTTTAGTTAATCAGTACAGTAAGTAATACTCCACTGTCAGTAGTTTGTTGTCTAAATTCGAGCTTACCTGCTTTATTTCTTCATTGCCATTGCTTCACACTTACTCCTTTATTACAAATTAATTGACTCATCAACTTTTCCTGCTCTATTATTGCTGCTGTAATTTTTAGTTAACTGTTGTTCATTACTTTATTTATTTATTTATTTATTTATTGTTTATGATGGTTTGGAAGTAGTTATTGTGTGACACGTTCTCATGGAAGCTCGCTTTGTAGTATAAAATTATTCATCAATTTATTAGTAATAAATTTAATAAATTAATTGTCTTTTTTGTAAACAAGTGTACCGTTTCATGCGTGAGTCCGTCTTTTGAATCGGAAGGGGGGTTGCGCATTGCGATGTAGTTTGTGGTCCATGAAAACATGGTAATTGCCTTTAATGCCTTTGTGGGGTTCATGTTCAACTACATCTCATTAGTGTAATGTATATCCTCCAAGTTCTTGTTTTCATTTTAACTTATACACACACAATTTTGTAACTTCATGTGATGCATCTTATGCGCAGTCTCATTTCTTTGGTCTATTGATTGTAGGATTTCTTATTGATGTTATTTAGTTGACTTACACTTTCCCTTTGTTTTGTACAAGACGACTTTCCTGTTTGATGGAGTCCTAATGACTTGCAAACAAATGGTGAAAGTCAAATATTAGCGAGTATTTGGTTTGGTTTCGTGGTGAGACGGTCTTGTACAAGGATGGTTGATGAATGCTTTATTTTTTAGTTCGTTTGCCTGTATAGTGAGTATATTTGTATTTTTGACTTGGTTTGTTGTGGAATGTGGCATAATTGAGTAATATTTTTTCGGATTATCAGTGAGATGAGGTGATTTACCAAGGTGTACTTGCCTGGCTTTTGGAGCGTGATCATGAAATGACAATTGAGTTGATCTCAAATATGGCTCATAGTTCGAGATTTTCTTCCATTAGTGCTAATGGCAATGGATCTCCTTCCCATTCAGAAGCATATTCAAATGGAGATGACTATGATAGTGATGGTGCATCAATTTTTGCCCCACCGTGAGTTTCTTTTTCTTCAATGACAATGTATGATGCTAGCATAGCAACGTTTCTGTATGCAAGACGGTAGCTAATGTGAACCACTTTAGCTCATTTTGAGTAAGCTTAGTGATTAGCATGTTTCTATATACAAACCATGTGGATTGAATTGTTTAAGGTTGTGTGAAGTTTTCATACAGGTGCCTGTCTCTATTTCAACGAATGGATGTAGAGTATCATGTCACACTACGTTTTGTTCAGGAAGCTATAATAACATCATCGGCTTTCCTTTTACTATCTGAAACTCTTGAAATTTTCCATTTTCTTACTAGAGGAATCTTTATGCGTTCTTTGTATTACTCCGTTATCTTCCTAGCTCTTAAACATAACTGAAAAATACTGTTATTCAATTTCTTTATGCTCAGTGATGATTCTATGAAGCAGTAACGGTTTATGTACATGGTAGATGAAGTGTATATAGTACTGTTTATACTAATATTACTAAAGGATGATGCATTGTTAAAAAAAAAATTTACGTACCATTTTTAACAATCTTGACAAGTTTTTCAACTGGCTTAGGGAAATGTTTTTATGCGTTGTAGATAAACTCACATTAAATTTTTGTATTCTCAGGAAGCCATATAACATTGGTTTTTTTGATTTTATAACTATTAGAATGATTGTATGAATAAATGCCGTGCTGGTATCAAACATTCTGCTTCTCTGAGTGCATGTCAACCCGGGTCAAGAAATTATGGACTTTTACTGCCTTAAAATGTCTATCTATTTCGTATATCTCATGTTAGTAACAGTCAAGACTGATTACTATCATATTGACAGAACACCGATGAGCCTATCGATGTCGATTCCAGCTGAACTTGCAGGGGCTATTCCCTTGATCAATAAATTTCAGGTGAGAGGATCTTTTCTGTCATTATTCTATTGTCACAGATAGTTTCAAATGCGTATTCATGTTAGCTTATCTCAAATCAATTTGCGATTAATGCCCTGCTGTTGCTCCTCCTGTTGTTTATTTTTTTTGTAATGAGATATGTGCAACCAGCAAATGCACCCCAGCCAAACTATATGCTTTCTTTTTGTGGGCTATACTTGCTTAAACCTCTAAAAATCTGTGGATTATATAATTGGCACTTTCAGGTAGAGGGCTTTTTAAGAGCCATGCAGAAGCAGATACAGTCGTCCGGGAAACGTGGCTTCTTCTCCAAGAAGCCCTCTGGTACTCAATGTCGGGAAAAATTCACGTTCGAGGATATGCTTTGCTTTCAGAAGGTAACATACTTATTATAAGTGCATATTACCTATCTTGCATACCATAAACTGAGACTCAACAAGAACCTGGCAGGATCCAATACCAACATCCTTACTTAAAATCAGTAGTGATTTGGTAACTCGGGCTACAAAGCAATTCCAAACAATTTTGAAGTACATGGGAGTCGATGCTTCGGATAGAGTGGCACCAACAAGCCTAGATGAAAGAATTCAGCTGGTTGGCAAACTGTATAAGCACACACTCAAGTGCCCAGAGTTGCGTGATGAACTCTTTGTACAAATCTCAAAGCAAACCAGAAATAACCCAGACAGGTTTGAAACTTTCTCCGATGGCTACCTCTTATGTGTCATTAGTACTGTCTCCCATTCAAACTTTCCGTCTCAGTTTCTCCAATATCAACTTCTTGCATTAATATCTCCAAACATACGTACAGATACTGTTGTAAACTTTGTTTTGTTGGATACATTAAGGCGATTCTTTTCATAGAATCATTTTTAAGTCGCTATGACTATTGAACATTGTGAAAAATACCGGTCGTAGTTGACATTATTTACTTAATCTTTGCAAGTAGATCCTATCTGACCTTATTTTTGAATAACAGGCAGTATCTGATCAAAGCGTGGGAATTGATGTACTTATGTGCATCCTCAATGCCCCCAAGCAAAGAAATAGGCGGGTATTTATCTGAATATGTCCATAATGTAGCTTATAGCGCAAGTATAGACTCCGAGATCCAGTTACTTGCTCAAAACACTTTAAATGCCTTAAAGAGTTCTATCAAGGCTGGACCCAGGCATGTTATTCCTGGTCGAGAAGAGATAGAAGCTCTGTTAACAGGTAGAAGGCTTACCACGATTGTTTTCTTCTTGGATGAAACTTTTGAAGAGATCACATATGACATGTCAACAACTGTAGCCGACGCAGTTGAGGTACGCCTGGAAAGTCCTTGATGTTGTCATGTAATTCATCAGTGCTCATATCAGATATATAGACTTGAGATCGATAAACATGGGAGCGAGTAACACTTGTCTGCATGTACCAATCTATTCTGGTGTCTACCATAATTTGTTGAAAGCAATTGTATCAAATAAAAATGCCGAGAGGATATTTTCCTATGACCCATGATGGAAATTGCTCTGCAAAATTGCATAAAGTGATCACTCTTTCACAATATAAAGATGTAAATCACTTTAATAACCTATCTGACTTTATTCTATCATAACTCGAAACCAAAGAATTATGAGTTTTTGTTTTCATTAGAAACCGAAATAAAGGAATATGGCTTCATAGGTCATACTTCTATGTAAAAAGTAACATTTTTGTGATGAATATTAGATCTATAAAGTAGCTCATGTTGATAAAAAATTGAATATTGCTGTGCTTAACGATGTTTCTGCCTTCTTCAGGAGCTCGCAGGCATCATTAAACTATCTGCTTATTGTAGCTTCAGTTTATTCAAATTTCGCAAAGTTGTCACTGTTGCGAAATCAAACGATCTTGGTACTGGTATATGCTCATTTTTATGTTTTCCTGTTCTTTTTCCCCCATTATTTTGCTTTCCTTAATGTTCTAATACTCCCTCACCTTTCTGTCACACAGAAGAGTACATCGGGTTAGATGAAAACAAGTATATTGGTGATATTCTGACTGAATTCAAGGCTGCGAAAGAGCGTAATAAAGGAGAGACTTTGCACTGTAAATTGGTGTTCAAGAAAAAGTTGTTCCGGGAATCAGATGACACTGTAACTGATCCCATGTTTGTCCAGCTGTCATACGTTCAAGTAACTTGTCCTACTTCATATTATGCCAATCTTTTAATTATAATGTCGTATTTTTTTATGCACTTGTGAATATTCTTACATGTGCCTTGGTGAACTTTTGTAGTTACAACATGATTATATATTGGGCAATTATCCAGTTGGGAAGGATGACACTGTGCAGTTGTCTGCATTACAAATTTTGGTTGAAATTGGGTTTGTTAGCCATCCGGAATTGTGTGCGTAAGTAAATTGTTATCCTAAAGATTCAAATACTTTACTCTGAGCCATATTAATGTTTACATAAGTATCAATTTGTTTTAGCAAAAATTCTTGATCAACTTTCAGTGACTGGATTTCCCTTTTGGAGAGATTCTTACCAAGACGGATTGGGTTAACTCGGGCGAAAGAGGAGTGGGAGGAGGCTATTATTTCTCGATATCGGTTAATGGTAGGATCTCAATTTTCAGCTTCATTAGTAATAAAGAGCGAGCCACATTTGAATATCATAATATGTTTTACCCATAGAGAATATGTACAAATTATAAGAAAATGTTCACACCTTGGTGTAGATTTCAATTTTTCGAATCCTTGACTGCACTTTTGCCTATGCCTTTCGAATTTGTTTCTGATATATTTTTGAGCTTTCTTGTTTCAATTCATTAACTCCATATTTGATTTTTTTTTTTCATAAATGTTGCTCCTCTGAAATACTATAGATGTTAGAGTCTATAGTATTCTGTGGAACATTGCAGGGTATCTGTCTTAATTTTAGAACGCACGATCCATGTTCTGGTACATTTTTTTGTAAAAATAATAATTGTGTAACAATACCTTGATACTTGCCGATAGCTGCATCTTGCCATCTTGTGTACACTGTATGTATATCAGTACACGGTGTGGATCGTGCCTTTGAAAACTAAGCGAAGAGTGCTAATGAAATAGATTCTTCAGCTTTTAGCCATAATGGTTACTTTGTTAAATGATCTCAATTATTTTTATTTTCCTGTTATCGTTTGTATATAGCTCAAGATGTTTATCATTGTTCAAAATTACTTGCATTTTGGTGTAGGAAAAGTTGACAAAGGAGGATGCTAGGCAACAGTTTCTTAGGATATTGAGATTGCTTCCATATGGGAATTCTGTTTTTTTCAGTGTCTGCAAGATTGATGATCCCATTGGTCTTCTTCCTGGGAAGGTCAATCTTGCCATAAACAAGCGTGGGGTTGGTCCTCTAAACCTTTCACATTATATAGTACTCGTGTGTTTAGCGTGAATATGAATCAACTCATTTTTCTCCAGGTTCATTTTTTTCGACCAGTTCCGAAAGAGTATTTGCACTCTGCGGAGCTAAGAGACATAATGCAGTTTGGTAGCAGTAACACTGCTGTATTCTTCAAAATGAGAGTTGCTGGTGTACTTCACATCTTTCAATTTGAGACTAAGCAGGTTAATCCCTACTTCTCGTTGTTCCCCTATGTGCGTTAAAAAAAAAGTGTTCTGAAAAAGAGCTACACATTATGAAACTCAAATGGTGACTATGCGAACGTTAACTTGCAAGTTTTGGTTGCATTCAGGGGGAAGAAATTTGCGTTGCTCTTCAAACACACATAAATGATGTCATGTTACGCCGTTATTCTAAGGCAAAAGCTATTGCCACCGATGGAGATCTTCCTAATAACTCCAAGCCAATGCCTCCTCCAGAAGTCAATGAGAAGCGTGTTCAAGATTTGCATAAAGCTGCAGAAGATTCACAGAAACAAATTGATAGAGTAAGTGATTCTCTTTGGTTTCTTTGGAAATGAAAACAAAACATGTGCTAGCAAAAATCTAAAGTGGAATAAATTTTAAACACGAGGAAATTTATATGTTTAATCACTTTGCTTTTTATTAAGAATCTATGAAGGCTCTTATGTTTCAATCACACATTGATACAACTATTGGTGAAGGGTTCTACAGAGAACATAGAAGTGTATGCATGATTCTTGACCATCTAAATATCTAATACCAGTATCAGCTGATGTGAATCATTCGTATACGGTTAATTGTTTTATAAACAATGAAAATACTACGGGAATTTGCCCAAAGTATATCATATACCCCGTGGAGGGAAGATATAAAGCTGTTTAGTCGTGTTACTACAGGTCATTCTTAAAGGGAAAAATGATCACATAAGAACAAAAACATGTACCAAGAGTTTGAGACATTATGAGAATTTTTTTTGGGTTAACGACCTGTTTTCTGCAACGTTTGTAATATCTTGGATTTGTATTCATTTTCTGATAACTGATGCACTATACCTTATATGCCTTCTGCCAGCAGGTGTTTGAGAGAGGACTAATCAATTTTACTTGTTTCATTTAGTTATTGGCGGAGTTGCAGGAAAAGCAAAATTTGGAAGACAAGTTGCAAAAAGAGTTGGAGTCACTGAAAGAGTCTACAATTGATGATAAACAGAATTTTAGAACAGTGACAGATGAGTGTGACCGACTAAGGTCATTGGTTGATGAAAAGGAACATGCTCTTCAGGTTGGCATCCTTTCAAGTTCATATGTTGATTTCTAAGTAGACTAGTCTTGACCTGACCCAAATGAACCGAATACCACTTGTAATTGACGCAAAAATCCAATTTGATCCAACTCGATCCATAACCTTTGGATCATAAGTGACCCACTCAAAACTAAATAATGGACCCCAACCTGGAGTATGCCGACCTGACTCAACTTAAAACTAAAGTTGTTTAAAAATGGCCTGTTTTCTCCAGGACTATTTGTTGGTAAACAATCTTCTTTTATTCAAGTTTTCATCTGTAATATTTTAAAATTTTCAGGCTACTTTATTGGAAAAAAATAGCCTGGAAGCCAGATTGTTAAAACTGAATGATCAGATACCTGAGCAAAATACAAAGAAGGGCCTTCGTGGAGCAAATACGGAGGTTAGAATGTGAAACAGTAATAACTTGTACAAGTTGCTTTGTCTCATCCCATGCATAATAATGAACCTATGAAATGAAAGCAGGCATTGCAGAAGATACAGGATGAGCTGAGAATGCGGAGTGAAGAATTGCGTTCTGCTGAACAAACAGTGAAGAGACTAGTGGAAGAAAAGCTGACATTGGAACAAACTATTCGAAGGCTGGAACGAAAACATGTAGAAGAGGTGATTTTTTTTGGTCCGGTTATTCTTCATATCTAAATCTTCATGTGAACATTGGATTCTGATTATTATCTTCCCTGATATTTTAAATTACTTTTCTGTGTAATTATCACTTTCCTTATTTTGAAAAATGTTGTTCGCTTTTACGCTTTTCTTCACTTTATTTATACATTGTATACCCCATATTTGGTATCACATTTTCGTCCTTTTTCTCCTATTATTTATCCGTCACTAAATATTTAAAATCATGATTCATGTCTTTTTTGCTGTTGTTGGATCCCGACTTATGTTTGTATTGCGCTGTAGATGGGCAATGCAGGTAAAGATTTAGAAAAAGAACGGCAAACACTAAAGCTTCGTATATTGGATCTTGAGAGGTCATTGGACGCAGTAAGAAGAGATTTGACGAGCACAGAGGCCAAACTTGCAGCCAAGGAGTCACAGATGTCGTCATTGCAAAGCAGTTTGAAGGAGTTAGACGAACTGAGGGAAATGAAAGCAGTAAGTACTGAAATTCCGTTGAACAGATGGTGTACCGTCCTTTGTTTTCCAAGTTGCTCTATACTGTGAACTGTGGGACTCTATCTCTGGTAGATATACTTCGATTCATGTAAGTGTGTATTACTTGATCTCAGGATATTGACAGGAAGAATGAGCAAACTGCAACTATATTGAAGATGCAAGCCTCTCAGTTGGCTGAGTTAGAGGTCCTATACAAGGAGGAACAGTCGTTAAGGAAACGATACTTTAACGTGATACAAGGTTTTATTCTTTGGCTATCAACAACCCTGTGCATCTAAATCATCTATCCTTTCCAAGTCCCTTTACAAAGATCTTTGACATTCCCTTTCTTGGCCACATTATCCACAAACTTAGTATGGGTCTTAACAACAGTATAGTATCACTCGTATTATTTTATCGTTAAGACTCAACTCAGACTCTCTTATTTCTTCAATATTATCCCTTGGACTCATCAAAATACTTTATTAACTATGTGTGGGTACCACCTTCTCTCTCACATTTCACTACTACAAAGTCTCAAATTGAGCCTTGGATTTCGAAGCCCCAACTTAAGACCCCTGAAAATTAGGAGCACATTATTGCAAGTTTGCACTTGAAACTTGCTTAAGAGTACCAATGTTGTTGGTCTTATAGGATTTTTCCTTATCTTTCCTTCTTTTTTAAATTTTCATTTATTTTTTATTTTTTATACTAGTAATGTATCAAATTGGTCTGATTACAGTTCTGGTATTACAAAAAAAATTGTCCTTTGAAATTTCACTCATCCCACCTGCACCACATATTTGGTATTTTTTGTTGAATTTCTTACAACTCTTTCAAAATCAAAGCAAAAAATCGTTGTGAAGGGGATGAAGTAGCTCCTAGTAGTAAAGTTTATTTCCTTGTAAATTTATCACTCTTCACTGATGGTTTGAGGTACTGACGCCTTTTTACTTGTGTTGTAGATATGAAAGGCAAGATTAGAGTGTATTGTCGTCTAAGGCCTTTAAGTGATAAAGAAAAGACAGACAATGAACGAAACATCGTTATTAGTGCTGATGAATTTACAATTGAGCATCCATGGAAGGATGATAAAGCTAAGCAACACGTATATGATCATGTTTTTGACGGAAGCGCATCTCAAGAAGATGTATTCGAAGACACAAAGGTAGGTTTGAGCATCATTGATGGATAAATATGTCAGCTTGCTTGGTGGAAGCTCATTAATTGGTGAAACTCATGACCTTGTTTCAAAAACCATCCGATCAATCAATCAATCTTTGTAGTTCTCTTTACAAAAATAGTAAATGAGACATTCACTCGCTGCATTCTTGTTGAGTAGAGCGCTTCTTCATGGTGCCTCAAATTAGTCTCTTGTTTTCAAATTAGTTGTCCAATCCTATGTCATTAATTCAGTATTGTTTCGGTTTGTACAGTATTTGGTACAATCTGCTGTTGACGGCTACAATGTTTGCATATTTGCTTATGGCCAAACTGGTTCCGGAAAGACATACACCATTTATGGTAATGAACGCAATCCAGGACTTACACCACGTGCGACATCAGAACTCTTTAAGATTCTTAAGAGAGACAATAAGAAGTATTCATTCGCATTGAAGGTATAGTCTTGTAGTAAATTTGTCAAAATTTGCATCATAATATAGGCTACTTCATATTTTGTATTTATGTTTGTACTAATTTTTGTTTGATTAATATAGGCGTACATGCTCGAATTGTATCAAGATACACTGATGGATCTTTTATTACCCAAAAATGCAAAGAGAATGAAACTAGACATAAAGAAAGATTCTAAGGTGAATTTACGAAGAATCTATATTGTTCATTTTTTTTGAGAATCTATTTGGGATGGTTATTGTGCTTTGATTTCATTTATGACTAATAGTACGATATTGTTTGAAGGGGATGGTTACCGTTGAGAATGCTACCATTGTACATATTTCCACCATCGAGGAATTGAGAAGCCTTATTCAGAAAGGATCGGAGCGAAGGCATATATCCGGGACTCAAATGAATGAAGAAAGTTCGAGATCTCATTTGATACTGTCAATTGTTATTGAAAGTACTAATCTTCAAACACAATCAGTTGCTAGAGGCAAGGTATTATTGTACTGTAATTAGTTTCACATACATATTACGGTTATTTCTACTCCGTAGTCCGTACTATTTTTACAGATGTCTGCTTGAATGCTAAGTCATTGAAGTTTGATACTCATAACTTAGTTCGTTCACACATTGTTGACAGCCCTTATAGGCTCCCTTACACCAAATGTTTTTGTATTGGTGGTGCAGTTGAGTTTTGTAGATTTAGCTGGTTCAGAAAGGGTAAAAAAGTCAGGGTCAGCGGGTAGTCAACTAAAGGAAGCGCAGAGCATCAACAAATCACTTTCGGCCCTTGGTGATGTCATAAGTTCCCTCTCAACTGGTGGACAGCATATACCATATAGAAATCACAAGTTGACGATGCTTATGAGTGATTCTCTAGGCGGTAATGCTAAGACACTTATGTTTGTCAATGTGTCTCCGGCTGAATCAAATTTGGATGAGACCTACAACTCTCTTACGTATGTTTCACTTTCCTTACTGTCTTTGCCTTTTTTTTGTTTTTTAATCATTTTCTTATGGATTATTTGACTTCCTTGAGCTACATTTTAGCATGCAATGAAGTAAAAACCACATCCTCCAATGTTTCACCGGCTCCAATCTAACGTGAAACCAGCTAATCAAACCTATAATTAAACGAGAAATCATGAGGATATGGTTTGTCTTCACACATAACAGCTCCAATCTATGAATGCCTCCTGTTCCATGTCTATGCTGTACATGTTTCGAACTAGTTAGCGGTGAAAGCCTTGAGAACATATGTACTAAATTATAGTACGTTTTATTTATAGATATGCATCAAGAGTTCGATCCATCGTGAATGATCCCAACAAAAACGTGTCATCAAAAGAAGTTAGCCGTTTGAAAAAACTTGTCTCGTATTGGAAGGAGCAAGCGGGGAGAAGAGGGGACGATGAGGATTTGGAGGAGATTCAAGAAGAAAGGCCTCCAACGAGGGGGGATAAATCCGATGGTCGTCACTCTATGTAGGTTTATATATTCTTACTTCTTTAGCTCATGGTAGTGCACTCAAAGGGCGATCTTTTGTAATGCACCCAAATGTAGCCGATGACAACCCGGTTGGTTGAACCACCACTATTGGAAAGTTCTAGTAACTTAACTACCATTACTCAGTAACCATGGTGGTTGTGGCCTGTGGGTGGTCGTCATCTTGTATAGGCAGAAAATGAATAATTGTGTACATGGGTTTTTTTTTGTAACAATTTTCATTTACTAGACTAGATACTGTACCCTCGAAACTGCTTATGCTGTCTAGAACATGTTGCTCAGCTCACTTAACTTTGATCAAATCCCGGCTACACTTAAATGATCGGATTAGTTTCACTTACATCCAAACGATCCTTTGAGCAAAGGACTACTCCTATTTGATTGCATACTCACGAAACGGTGGATAAGAATAATATAGGTTATATCGGAATTACTCCCGAAAAAAGAAAATGTAAACACATAACTGGAACGAGGTGTATGGCAAAATTATACTCCGGTTCTATGTGCAAAATTACTCCGTAAATATTTTTTGTGTATGGCAAATTTTATTAGCAACGCCAGTTGATTTTTGTGGCAGCCGAAAATCCATACTACTAATTATCGTTGTTTCATGAGTCTTCGGACTATTAACTCGGCCCAGTGGCTCACAAAAGAATTCAGATCTGGGTTCGAGATTTGTAAGCATCATAATCGGCCTCATGAATCATAATTTATTTTAAGATGTGTGGAAGATTTAGGAAGATCCGTCACCCTGCTGATGCTACGCTGTGCTTCATGATGAATGAACACAAGGCCGCCGTCAATAATGTGCGTCTGTCAAACTGTTTTTAAATCCAGAAGTCGCAATTAACAAGTCTCACTCTTGCTTTATTTAACGTCCCATTTGACTCACCAAATAAAAATAGACAAGGATGTTTGTTTGTTTGATGCGGATCATTAACGACCCCTAATTATTTGGCTTAATGACTCTTCCTGTCCCTGTCTGACTGCTCAACATTAACTGAATCTGTAATCTATTTTGTCTGCAATCTATTTTTAATTACGACATTACAAGTTTAAGATATATGATGATCTGATTACATGATTAAAAAAACACTATGAAGTATGAAATCATTAATGTACATCTGGCAAAATGGTAATGCACACTCCCTACTAACTAATGTACAAGATGAATCTGAAAATGATGGAAGGGCAAGTTTAAAAGAAAAACACGGTACGGTTTCAAGCCATGGAGTAGTGATCGCTGGTGAAAGGGCTTCGAGGGCTTATCGATGGAGGGGTCCAGCCAGAGCGATCGTACTGCGAGGATGCCATTGGGGTGGTGTCGGGGGAAAATTCTGAGGTGGTTTCGCCTATGGGCCCCATCGAGGGCCACACAAATGCTGGTTTAAAAGGGGGCACTAATGGGGCAGCTGCTGACCCTGACAGTATCTGCACCATTGCCTGTGTCTTTGGCCTTTCACTGGAAATCGGATGTGAGCACGCCAACCCTAGTAGCAAAACCCGCTCTGCTTCCTCCGCCACATACTCTTTCTCTAGCCTCTCATCCACCGCGTCCAAGATAGACCCCTCGCGATGCTTCGACCACACCCAGTCGACCAGGCAGTGGTACCCGTCCTTTTTCACCCACGGACGCTGCCCACACGCTACCTCCAGAAGCACTGCACCAAACCCATACACGTCCGACTCTCTGGTCGCCTTGCCCGTGTGGAAACACTCTGGGGCGATGTACCCCATTGTGCCGTGTACACCTTCCATTTCGGCGTAAGAGGTTTTCTCATGGTCCACAGCGCGTGCCAGGCCAAAGTCCCCTAGGCGGGCATTGAAGTTGTTGTCGAGCATCACGTTGCTCGCCTTGAGATCTCTGTGGATGACCTTGTCGTCGTACTCATAGTGGAGGTAGTGTAGGGCGGATGCGACTCCTTTTAAGGCTTTGTATCGAAGCTCCCAGCTTAAGGGCGTCTCGTTTTCGTCACAGAAGATGTGTTTGTCTAAGCTTCCGTTAGGCATGTACTCGTACACCAATAGGAGCATCCCGCTCTGATGGCACCATCCTGAGACATAGAAGTGTTGGCTAATTAGTATTTTTGTAATGTCATGTTACTTCCATTTCACTTATCTCTTGGATAAATTCACCTCAAGCAACATCAATCCCATTTGAAATACTCGTATTTAGGAAAACATTAGAACACCAACGTTATCCAATGTTTTGATGACTTTTTGTAACTCAGGAGAGATTGATACTCCGTATATGTTTTGTTTCTTGACCCAAAATGAAAATAATTCCCGGGTTTGCATCAAATAACTACATAACGCTACAAGTTTAGTTTGATAAGTTATTTTACTTTATTTATTCACAATTAAAAGTCAAAGAGCGATGTGTTTTGACTCCTTTGAAAAGAGAAACACCTTCACACAACCACCAACCGGATCAAAAAGAAATAAAACTGAAAGATTGGACATGCACATTTCAAGGCGAAATTAAAAAGGAAACTTGAAACATTTAAAATTTTACGTATTTACGATGGTAGTTTAAATCCTACTAGGTACTCAAAAGACAAATTCAAATAATTCAAGTAACTATTTGACTCAACTACTCTATTTCATAAATCCTAAACGATACGAATCCGGACACAAAAGATTCATCCTCAAATCCTCTTCCCTTTTCCCAGAATAGGTGTGTTCAAAGGTACATCACCAAAATTCTCAATTGTCCCAATTAATTAAGACTACGACACTACCCCAGTTCACACTTCACAGCAATTATTACTTGTACAATTCACGATCCAATCCAAAAAAAAAAAAAAACACATCAAAATCAAATCAAATCTAAAGTGAAAATATAAGGAAAACACAGAAAAGAGAAAGACAGACATACCCAATAATTTGACAAGATTCCGATGGCGCAACCTGTTGATAATAGTAAGCTCCGCCAAGAAATCATCTTTACTCTTAATCTCATCTCTCGAAAACTTCTTGACCGCAACATCCACATTCTCACTGGCTATCCACGCCTTGTACACCGTCCCATACCCTCCCTGCCCTAACTTGTGCTTCTCGTCGAAACTATTGGTCGCCTTCCTCAGATCCCTGTACTCGAACTCCCTCGGCTGACCCGGCAGGCTCTTCAGCGCCCCCAGTATGTTCGGATCCGACCGCGACGCGTACTTCTGCCTCTTCCAGTACCACCCCGCCCCCATCCCCGCCACCAGTATCACCACCCCCGCACCCACCCCCACCCCCGCGAACACCGCCGTGCTCGCCCCCGCTTCCGGCTTCCCGATCACCTCCACCGTCAGATTCCAGCTCACCACGCAGTGCAGCTCCGCGATCGTACCCCCCGTCGACGCCGAAAACCCGAAGTACGACTTCCGGTTCACTATCCTGCTCAAATCGATCCCGGACACGTTCATCACCGGCGTCTTCGGCATGACCGCCGTCGCGTGCGGGTCTGTGACGTCGGTGATGTAAACGGTGAGCTGCTTTCTATCTCCGCCGTCGTAATTTATCCACACCTTGTGGAACACCGTCCCCAGCGGCGCAAGCGTGATGTTGAATTTGTTCAGCGACACTGTTTTGTTGGACTTGATGGAGTTGATGTTGAGTCCGATGTGATTCGAATCCGGGTCGAAATCGCCGTTTTTGAAGGTGTCGAGCTCGACTGCGAGAAACTTGTTGGTGACGTTGCCGTCGGTGGTGGCGTTGGAGAGGCCGAGAAACTGGCCGGAGCTGGACAGAGGTACGTTGAGGTCCGGCGCGATGACGAAAGCAAAGCCTTCTCCCGGAGTTATCGGGGTGCTGTCGGAGTTGTTGATACGGTAGATATTAACCAAGAAGGTGGTGTTGAAAGACGCAACCTTGGAACCTTTCCATAATAGGAAAGGTTTATTAAACACGGCTCGACCGGACCGGTTCACTAATTGGTAGTCTCCGGCCGAGTCGGGTGTTATTTGGAGGGCGTCATTGCTTATCATAGCCGGGTACTTGACCGTAAATTTGGTATAATAAGTTTGGTCGAAGGGGAACCCAAATGAGTTATTCGAGTATTTTATTTTCTTCGACGCAGCACTGGACATTGTTCCAGCTGCGACGAAGAGAATAATGAGAAGGGTGAATATGGGCGACGAAGAAGCAGCCATTGGACGTTTGGAGGGAGTGGGAAGGTGAAGGTGAGGATTAGTGAAATGGAGGTTGTGATTTGAATGTATATTTAGTAGGGGGAAATGTAGAGTTTAGAGAGGCGTGATTGGGATTATTGTTGTGTTAATTTAATTGCAAGAGGGAAAAGCGGACAAAAAAAATGATGGCAAGATAAGGTTACTGGGTTGTTTATTAATGTTAAAAACTTTAAAATATTCTGGGTTTGGAAAATACAGCATTGCAGCAATAATCTAGTCTGAATTTTAGTTGGATCCTTTTCAGGTACTCGTATTAATGATTTGTGCATGCAACTATGCAAGAGAGAATAAATTAAAGTAACAAACACCATGCTACTTTACCTGCACACGGAGTATCTCGTAAAATTTACTACGAGTAAAATTTTGAAAAAAAAGTCATCATAAAATAAAGATATTTCTCTTTCTAAAATACTCCCTCCATTCAACTCCAATTTACTCATTTGGGTTTTGGACACTATTCCTAAACCAAAAGAATCATCAAAATTCTACACGATTTATAAGACAAAATATTATCATGAGATCTTATTGGCCAAATAACCAAATTGGTAAAAAAAGTGGCTCAAAGGTGACGGATTGGTATAAAAAGTATCGCCGGCGCCGAATAGGTAAAAAAAGTGGCATCTAAGTGACGAATTGGTAAAAAAAAGTCGCCGGTGCCAAATAGGTAAAAAAAGTGGTACCGAAGTGACGAATTGGTAAAAAAAATATAATCGTATTACGGATTTAAAAAAAAATAACAGATGCAAGAAATTGATAAAAAAACGTAATCGGTGCCAAATTGTTACGGATTAAAAAAAATTAATCGATGCGACACTATTTAGAAAATTAATGTTCGTAAAATAAATTAACTAGCGTTTTGGGTGGGTTTAGATTTTTTCAAAGTGTGCCAATATTCGGATATTGTCACATAGGTTCGTATTTACGGTTCTTACGATACGGTGTAAAAAATCTAGACATGTCGAAATTCGATCCACGACCCACTTGACTCGAACCCGAAAAGACCCATTAATCTAGGATCGAAATCCGACTCGACCCATATTGTAACATGACCAATTTAACGGATCTAAAATCTTCCAATCAAAAAAATTCCGTACGGTGCAAAAAAAAACAAAAACAAATTTTCGTCTACTCCACATCATCATAGCTCATACAATTCTAAATAAGTCAGCATCACAATCAAATGAGTCATCTAGACGAAAATTTGATTTTGTTGTTTTTTTCACCGTACGGATTTTTTTTTATTAGAAGATTTTATTAGATGCCTTAAATTAGTTGGGTTACAATATGGGTCGAGTCGGATTTCGATCCTAGATTAATGGGTCTTTTCGGGTTCGAGTCAAGTGGGTCGTGGATCGAGTTTCGACATGTCTAGATTTTTTACACCATATCGCAAGAACCGTAAACACGGACCTATGTGACAATATCGGCACACTTTGAAAAAATCTAAACCCACCCAAAACGCTAGTTAATTTATTTTACGAACATTAATTTTCTAAATAGTGTTGCATCGATTAATTTTTTTTAATCCGTAACAATTTGGCACCGATTACGTTTTTTTATCAATTTCTTGCATCGGTTAATTTTTTTTTAAATCCGTAACACGATTATATTTTTTTACCAATTCGTCACTTCCGTAAAACTTTTTTTACCTATTTGGCACCGTCGACATTTTTTTACCAATTCGTCACTAAGGTGCCACTTTTTTTACCTATTCGGCGCCGGCGATACTTTTTTTTACCAATCCGTCACCTTTGAGCCACTTTTTTTACCAATTTGGTTATTTGGCCGTTTTATTCGTCTTGACAAGTAGAACAAGAATATAAAAAAAAATTATAAGTTTTACAAATACGTAGTGAAAGATATTAACGATTTAAAATGCGCCTCGGCAAAATGTGCAAAAAGAAATGGGTAAATTGGAGTTGAATGGAGGGAGTATAAAGGTAAATGAAGGACATTCTCTAAATTAAAATATTTTGATTTAAAACAATATTCGGATCAAAATATTCTTCCATTTTTTCTTTTTAAATTTAATCTATACTCATACTTTTATACCATTTGTTAATAATCGATTTATCTAAAACTATTTATTATTTTTTCCGTCTTGATTATTTATTATTTACTACATATCTTTTATATTACAGAGTATTTGTGAAAAATATTCTACATTAATTAAATATAAATAATGGCTAATAATAATATTTTCATTTCTTAGTACCCCTCTCTCATCTATTATACCCTCTAAATGTATATTTAATAATATTCTATCCATTCCTTATTTTTGAAACAAAATGGTAAACGGAAAAATACTTGGACTTGGAGGAAATAGACATTCAACAAAATTCTACATTTCTACCAATCATCTATCTATATATATATAATAAAAAGTCAAACTTTTATGCATCCCTTTATAACACTCGCTTTTGAGTGAATATAATTGTGCCACATCATGAGCCTTCTTTGAACGCCACATGGCGCAACAAATTATCTCACATTCAACATTTGCTTCTCTTAAACACAAAAAAACATGGACTCTATATCTATCTATACTATATTATAAAAAAGTCAATCCTTTTGCATTAGCCTAAACTATCTACTACTACTAATCACTCATTTCACTCATTCTAAACCCACCTCATGCCGCCACGTGTCCTATCTCTTCACTATTATCCTAACTCTTCACTGTTACTATTACTATCTACCTATCTACGAGTATAATAAAACTCCTTTGCCGTCTCTATCTATTTAGCTTCCTCAACCTCTTCGCATTCCCGTCTTAAATTGGATGCAGTAACTCCTGTCTTAAATTGGATGCAATTTAAGTCGTCTTCACCTATTAATAGAACATAGATACGTTCAAATGACTTCTCCCATCTACTCGCATCCAAACGTCGCTCGACAGAACTCAGTTCAACATATATTCGCCGGCCATCATCCTCCACGATATGTTTCGACTCTTTCGCTTGGTCTATTTCCTCCAAACGAAGTAAATATTTTCGTAGAGGTATGCTTATATATCTATACTATAATATCATAAGTAAATAATGAGCATGTAGGCGCACGACACAGGTGGTCTAGCTTGGGATATTTTGTACATCGAACAATGCATTATATTATGTACTCCGTATTATTTAGTTGCCGACTTTATACAGATTAGTTGTCATTGTGTGTCGTCATTAGGAAGGATGGATACCGTCGTTGGCTGCACATTAACATTGTTGTACATTATGCAGAAACACCACCTTACTGATACGCTGCATGACGTATTAATTTGTGCTTAGTTGTTGCTGCATTATTACACGATACTTTTACGAGGACGAGACTCAAGAAAGTTGGAGGAATAACACAAGAATGTCTCATACACAAGGAGGGCAAACACAATATACGTGTAGTGGCCAACAACCTACTAGATTGCTTTAATTTTATTAAGTTTACTCTCTTTGACGGTCAGATGACGATTTAAGTCACTAAATATATTTCTTCTCTACGGATTTGGTTGTTGGTTAATCTGTATCTATATTATGTATTACACATTTACGCTTCTTACATGCTTAGAATTACACACGTTTATTCAACTTAGTATGTCTACATTTCCCCTTTTACACATTTCTAATGCAAGTATAAAATTTTAGTTAGGTGAAAAAATTAACAGACAACATTTTATTTGTAATAATAAATATTATACGTATCCGTGCATTGCACGGGTGACAAAACTAGTTTGAATTAAATAATCTCCAGTATTTTGTATAGTATTTAAATTAGTGTAAATTTTAAATGAATGAGAAGGAGCAATTAATAAGGGCATCCACAATGGCAGTTTGTGGATGGGTTTGTAATTGATGAGTTTTTTTTATAAAATAATGCTCAATATTAAAATAATTATCGAAATAGTGTTTAAATCAAAATAATTATCAAAAATGGGTCCACGTAGGATCGGGTAAGCGAAGTTCTGCTTCGGTGCTTAATCGCTATCTAAGACAGCGATTTGGAGACAAATCGCTATCTTAGATAGCGATTTTCTAGCGTGCCAAAAGCGAAAAAAAATTTAGGAAAGAAAGCCATTGAAGGGATTTGAACCCCAAACCTAATAGACCAAGGTAGGACAATGAAAACAATAAGTTTACCACTACACTCAAACCACCAACTTGATATAAATCCATAATCATTTATATTTATTATAACAGTAAGTGATACAGAAAAATAAATAATCTACAATAACCTCATAATTTTATTGAATTTAAAAACTTTCCATTGAATTTAATATACTACGGAGTACTATTTTCGTATCGGTCATTTGTTAATAAATACGGAGTATTCAATAATACTCCATATTACAGAGTATTTAATTAATATAATACCTATGGATACTTTTTTAAGATTGAATTTGAGATATTTATCATATGAGTACCTTTTTTTATTCATAAAATAGCGCTTTAAATACGATTTGATAAAAAAGAACAACAAAAAAATATTGGGAAAATGTGGGAGTCGAACCCTAGCAAATAAGACACGAAATTTAATTCCACCATCAAATCAAGTCAATTAGATAATACGGAGTATTAATAAACAATTTAAAATCCCGAGCTAAGATTGTTGTAGATAATTTATTGCCATAAATATTATGATAAATAAAAATGAATATACTGTTCTACCAAGATGTTTATTTGGGTGTAGTGGTAAACTTGTCTTGAGGCAATGGGTTAGGGGTTCAAATCCCCAATAATGCTTTTTCAGCTAATTTTTTTCCCCACCCTACAAAATCGCTATCTGAGATAGCGATTTGCCCTAAATCGCTATCTAAGATAGCGATTAATCACCGAACCTATCTTTTGCAGTTTGAGTTGGTTGTAGTCGCTATCTGAGATAGCGGTTTCTTACCAACCCGAGCTTAGGAGATGACGTGGACCCATTTTTGATAATTATTTTCAAACAAATACCATTTCGATAATTATTTATTTTTAGAGCATTATTTTATAAAAAAACTTGTAATTGATGGACGGAACTCCCACCATTGTTGGATAAATTTTTTGGTTCGTTCGTGGGGAGAGGTTCATGCAGAAGAAACAAGTCCATGGTTGAAGCAAGAGAGAGAGAGAGAGAGAGAGAGAGAGAGAGAGAGAGAGATGGAGTGTGGGTGAAGTTCACGCATACAAATGAGCAATTGAGATATCAAGTACATCTCAATATTCCTCCACACTCTCATTCATTTCATTTCAAATTTTCACATCCCATTCAATTTTGCTTAACAAATTAGTATGTATCTATTATTTTGTATGTATCTATTATTTTGTCTAATATTTTGTCTATTAACAATAATTTTTCTATTAACAATAATTTTTCTATAGAATAATTTCTTTATTAACAACACGTTTTTATTGTCGGAATCTGAATTAGACTCGATCCAGAAAAATACTCTGACCCGATAAATTTATACGTACTAATTGACAGATAAATTTATACCTGCTCTTTAGGTTCATGAGCCCTTTTTTTAATTTACCCGTAACCCGTTTGATTCGAACCCGATACGACCCATTAAGTTTGAGTTCAAACTCGACCAACTCAGTATATACTATTTCCGACCAAACAAGACAAACAAATATCTTATTAAAATAATTAAACAATACATTACTACTAAACATCGACTACAGACATTAGAATAAAGTACTCCGTACAACTTAACTAAACAATACTAATTAAAACAAGTAACACTTACTAGGAGATATCTTTATAACGCTGGAAGTAATACTAAATCATGGAATAACACGTTAAATAAAATAGAACTTAATTAAACATTTAAAACACGACACATTTATTAGTAGAAGTTATTGTCATCAGATGAAGTATCATTGTCATCAGATGAACTTAATTAAACATTTATAACACTACTAATATGTAAGTTTTTATAATGTTAAAATAATAATTATGTAAAAGTAATTTAGTTTAATTTAATTTTTTTAAAAGTGTTTGTATTAATTATTTTTACTAGTTCATTGTTAAAGTAATCCAAAAAGATTATTAATTAAATATAAGATATTTTATTAGTAGAAATTAAATTTTGGGAGTAGATTATGGGTGGGACCCATTTATGAACTTGAATGAACTTTTACCATTGTTGATAGAAGTTCATAAGGATTGGGTTTGTAAGTAAATGACGTGACGGTGACGTGGCGATAAATGAACCACAGTGGACGGACAACCATTGTGGTTGCTCTAAGTAAGCATTGACAAATGATTGTAAAGGTAGTCAAAATTAGGAGTAATAAAAGAAGTAAAGAAGTGGGGTAGATTTGGGGTGTGATGTGCATGGATTTAGACTTGGACTTTGGGAAGCACAAGTAGAAAGGTTCGAGGAAGTTGCAAGTTGCGACGTTGAGTAATGGGTTGGTGTAGGTGTAGGTGTAGGTGTAGGTGTAGGTGTAGTTGACTAGTTGGCCATTGCATTGTCGAATCTTTAGACGAAAGGGGTTTTCTGGGTTTAAGCTAATACAATTGCATCTAGTAGCAGTAGTAGTAGTAGGAGGGGGCTTAATTAGAGCACGTTTATAAAAATTTATAATAATAATTTGACCAATCAATATGTTGGGGGCTTGACTCACTGAGAGTGACACCATCGTTATCTCAACTCTCAACTCTAAGGCCCTATTTTTTTTTTTTTTTTTTTTTTAATTTTGTTAGTTCGGTTAAGTTCAATTCAGCTTGAAGGTTCATTTAATTCGCTATTTTAGTTCACTTTAACTCAGTTTAGTTGAGTTCAGTTCAATTCAATTAAGTTCAATTAAATTCAGTTAAGTTTACTTCAGTCCAAAAGAACATGACCGTATTATTAGTCATCGCCTCATCGGTCATTTTATTTTGTAACACCCCATATTTTTCAAATAGAGTTAAAATTTTAAAACATTTATTTAAACCAAGTTTAATGCTTGAAAAATTATTTTCGTGAATAAAATATTTTGTTTTCGTTTTAAAAACATGAGAATTTATTTATCGTATTATTAAAAAAATTTATCTTTCGTTAAATAAAGTTTTAAACTCGAAATTATTTTCAAATAAATGACCTGTTGTTTTAACGTTTTCTCGTCTTGTAAAAATTTAATAATTTATCGAATTCTTAAAATAATGATTTCTTATAACTTTTGTTCCATAAAACTATTTACCGTCTATTTACTTACCGTCTCACAAATTCCTTTTTAAAAATAAATTTTACATTCCATTATTTTAATTCCGTAATCTTATATTTCAATTTTTTTAAGAAAGAAAGAGACGGCTGTACGAAAAATGGACCGGAACCCGAAATTTGTGCCCTGCTTACCCCTCCCCACGTGGCCCCCATACTCCCCCTCTCATTCCACCGTTAATACCTAACTCCTATACTCCTTACACTACTCATCCCTACAACCTACTCTCTCCTTCAAAATCCCCCACGTAGGCCGCACCCTACTCCCTCACCTCTTACACTCCGTCATTCCCTCCTCCACCGTATGCTATAAATACTACGGAGTACGTACTACTATACATATACGGAGTATTATGTAGTACTAGTTGTACTACTACTCCTCTTACATACTCTACTAATCTACGTACTTACACTATATACTTCATACTACGGAATACTATATTACGTACTAGTACTTCTACTTATTATACTATATACTTCGTACTATTTACTATATTTACTCCCTCATTTTTCTATATAATTGGAGCATCGGGAATGAGAAGCTGTCCAGTAATTGGCGGAATCATTTTTCTAGTACTGTATTTGGGTCAAATCATTTCCACCCGAAAATTTCTTTAAAGGAGGAAGGAAACGACTTTTCTATCGTAGACAGTATTTTTGACCCCGTCGACCTTAATTCTTAATAACGTTAATAAATATCCGTAATAGCTATTAAGGTAACCAAACTTTTCTTCTAACAACATTTCTTATATATAAGTATATTGTGTTACTAATTTAATAAATTGCTTATTTAAATATTTTGGCTTGTTTGTATAACTAAATTACTTACGTATATATAAAAATATTACGTGATATTTTATTTGTGTTATATATTTATTTATGACTAAATTCGACTTAACTAAATTATCACTTGTTTAATTTATTTATCACATTTATATTTCTATTGGCATGAGAAAATGAATAAAAGAAATTAAAATGATAAAATTGACTTATATTATTTTATTGATTTATTTCTATTTGTTATGTATATTTATTCTATGTACTTTATATTTTGTTTGTATTTTATATAATTGTAATTTTGATCATATTTAATTTTCGTTAGTATTTTTACATTTGTTTATATATTATAATAATAGAGTAAATTAGTAACTTACAAAATGTTGTATTTTAATCAAATTTCACTTATTAATTTTATATAGGTAAAAATTTATAAATTTCATTTTCTAAAAAAAAATGGATTTATTATATTCCGAAACTTTTACACGATATTTATAAATATTAAAAAAATGATTTTACGTCAAAATTTTGTAAATCGATTAAGTACAACTTAATTTATATTTTTCATAAACTTTTATATTTTTCGGAAACTATAAATTTTAAAATAAAATTTTTTTATTATTATATCTTAAATTTTGTTTTTATATAAAACTTCATTTTAAAAAGATTTACTATTTTAAAAATATTATACGATACGATATTTGGGATATAATGTTTCAGGTGACACTTGAGGATTAAAGTGTAACGTTGTCACACTGAAAGTAAGTATTTGAGGATTTGACTGTTTCAAATGAGTCCGACCAATTATTGAAGGTCACCAAATAATATACTACTTGTTCACGGGCGACTTTTATATAAAGTTTACGATGCGAGTCTGGGAAGAATAGTTTGTGTTGGATTCTACCATGCGTGGTGTTTCGACTGCACTTGTAATGAAAAGCAGACTCGGAGGCTGCGGTCCGAGAGTCGACCTAATGTTTAAGGTAGTCGTCCTACGGCAGTGAGTTCTGCGGTTCAAGAGTCTGCGTAGGGTATGTGGCGCACATATAGACAAGTACTTGATCAGTATTACCACCTAGGTAGCGGGGGCAGAACAGGATTCTGAAAACTGCGGGTTCCCTCTTGGTGATGCAGAGAATGTAATCATCAGCTTTCATTTCAGCCCAGAGCCCCGTTTGAATAAACGTATAATATAATAGAAATTCGGGTCCAATTGAGCCTTATGGGTGAGATGTAAACCTCATAAGATCGGTTCGGTCTACGAGTTGGTAACATGGTTACTTTTATTGGTGAGATGCAAGCCAATATGAAGTAGCGGTGATACTAGGAGCCACGACTCGTGTGTTTATTCTCTGTTTACGTGAAAAATGATTTTTAAAATCAAATGGCTGCCAATGTCCCATCTTTTAAATTTCACCGTTTTCATCACCTCACATGTCGATTAATTGAAGTAATGGAAACTATCTGTTACGTGATATCCTTTAATATTTTTATAAGTATATCATTGGTTATTCACATGATTATCTTATGTGTATGAGGTGATAGATGAACGGTTTGGTTGCTGTCCCGCTAAGCGGTCTCTCTACTCTATATATTTGTGCAGGTATGGGGCGATGGGAAAGGATCGAGCGAAAGAGATTTAATAATATGTTTAGCTTAAAAATGAAATTTATATTCTGTACTAAGTGAATCAAGACTATGTAATTAATAGTCGTTTATTGTAAGGATCCGTAGCGATCCGGATTTGTTTACACTCTGATATAATTTTAATTAAATGACTTAGATAAATTTCCGCATTATCTATTATTTTAAGTCATCGAAAATCCGGGTTGTTACATATTTCGTGTCGTCGGGTTTTATAGAGTGTACATTTTTGTTCTTAAAAATAAAAAACACACTTCTCCTCCTACTTATTTATTCATTCTTAAAAAAACTCGGTAATTATATATATATACTTCCTCTGTTCCATTTTATTCTATACGTTTGCTTTTTCACATTTGTCAATGCACGTTTTCTTTTGTTCATATCTTTAGCTACATATTTCGAAAAAAATTAAAAATTTGATATTTGTAACGTACTTGATTAGACAATTTAAACAAGATCTCACATGACTATATTTTATCTTATATATTAGAAATTATATCGACAATCCTTCACTTATGAATAGTACCCAAAAAGCAAATATAAAGAACTAATTGGAACAGAGAAAGTATAATTTATCATTAATTAATCGTAACTCACTAATTATTTCGTTAAATTACAATATATAAAAATTTATATGAATTTGGTTCCAATCCCTTATTCGCTAAAATCTCTTACTATTCACTAAAACAAACAACAAAGGGTAAAGATGTCATTTCAACTTTTCCATCTGGATTTGACAAAGTAAACTTTTGTCCAATTTCATTAAAAGTCCAATTGTCCTTTACAGAGCAAGGTTTCCTTTATCTCATCTTGTTGAGCGATTGTTCGCAGCTTATTATTCAGATTGCAGAAATGGATTCGTCTTCTCCGCCTATCCTAAGGATTATATTATGCTTTTCTTTCTCTTGTTTTCATTATCTTTCTATTGTTTATGTACCTAAAGAGAAGAACAAAAAAAGGTCATAACTTAGCAATTATAGACTTAGAGTGCTTGCTTTATTTTTAACTCTTTGCATTTTTCCTTACGAGTAAGAAAAAACATTCCAAGTTCCAACCACGATTAAAGTGTAGATTCGGTCCTATGTCTACTGTAACCGGTAGATGGGCCCACAAGCAATATCTTAATACTCCCTCCGAGTTCGTATGATTGACACCTTTGATTTTTTTGGAAATTATGGAAGGAGTAAACTTCATCCGTTCCATTCGATTTTTTGCATTTGTTTTTTGGACATTATTCATATGAGCGAAATCGTTAACGTAACTTCTAATATATAAGATAAAATATAATCATGCGAGATCGTGTTTAAATTGTATAATCGAGTACGTTGTAAATATCAAAAATTTATAATTTTTAGAAATACGTAACTAAAGATATAAATAAAAGAAAATGTGCATCGACAAATGTGAAAAAGTAAATGCAAAGAATCAAATGGAACGGAGGAACTATTATATTACGAAGTAATAAAAGTGATCGGTGAAAATTAAGAGAGATGAATATTATATTAATTAAGTAAGAAAAAGTAGATTGAAATATGAGAGATGAATATATTAATTAATGATGAATAATTAGTGTAATATAAGAAAAATAGTGAAGCTAAAAGAGCATCCTCATCCACCTCATTACTTTTATCCTACCTTTTCTATTGTAAGAGAACTGTTTCATCCAAGAATGAAGTTTTTATTCTCAAGTGGGTCCCAACACATTTCATTATTACTCTATTCATTCATTTAGCCATCTCTTTAATTTATTTTAATATTAATATTTTTATTATGAGGACTCACGATTTTCATTCTCCACTCCCTTTTTTTGAAAGAATGAATATCTTCTATTGTCTATGAAGAATGATTTCTCCATGGATGGATGAACCATTTTTCTCCATTCTTGGATGATGGATGAGGATGCTCTAAGACGGTAATGTTGGGTGTAAAAGCTTTCTTTCAACGGAAAGAGATAAAATTATTACACCCAACTAGAAAAGGAATACATGTCAATGATAAAAACCTCTAACGAAGTACTCCCTCCGATTCTTTAGATTCGCAACATTTACTATTTGCACAAATAATAAGGTTGTGAGTGAAGATGGTGGGTAAAGCTTATACAAACAAAAACCTACCTATTATAGAAATGTTGCAAAGCTAATGAATTTGCCAAATATGAAATATGTTGCGAATCTAAAAAATCGGTGGAAGTAGTATTCAAGAGTGTTTCTACGTAACGGTTGTATTGGAGGCCCGCCAATAGTAAAGAAACCTAAATAAAGAGGTGGAGACGGAATATGATAGTCAGCCTGGAAACATTAAACATGGGTCAAAGTTACCATATCTGCTCTGGACTATGGACTACGGACTATGTTGTGTTTCCTGCTCTTTTCCATCAACACTTTATATATATACAACGCACATTTGATGGCACATCACTTTATGCTCACTTTATACCTTTTTTTGTTATGATTAGTGAAAACATAAGCCTCAAATTTTAGCAGATATATATGCTATGGCCCATATGGCCATATGGGCATGGGTTGTGAAAAGCCTTGCAATTGAGCTAGTTTACCCTTAACTGTTTAAGTCGTATGACGGTGAGTAAATTGGATTAAATCAATTTTTTTTTCTTTTAAAAAAAAAAATAGAAATCAAAGAATTTTTCGTCTTTTCATTTAATAAATACGGAGTAACAAACCGACAGGTTTTTTTTATTAATTATAGTTCTTCTATTGATTGAATAAGTTGATCAAATGATTCTCACTCAAAGAATATTTAGGTTTAGCTTTTAGGTGGAGTCATAGTGGTTGCAGTATGAATTTCAAGTTTCAATCAATTCATAGGGTCTTAACAAGAAAAATGCCGTGTTCCCTACTATATAGAAAAAACCACATTAAAAAGAAATGTAAAAGAAAAAAATAGGAAAGGAGAATATTTTGTGAGACCGTCTTACGAAAATATATTGTGATACAGAAGATAAAAAATACTGTGATAAAAATAACTATATGAGAGATCTTATTATTGTGAGACCGACCCATAGAAGAAAAGTTTGTATTCGACTCTAATTCATAAATTCCTCAATATATAATTCTTAAAAAAAGAAAAAATCAAAGCATAAACAACATTTTTTTTTTGAGGGAAAAGCATAAACAACATAGATGATCCAGTCGAGGTGAAGAAAATTTAAACAGATAAACAGATTTAAGTTCTACAGTATAGTTTATCACAAAAAGCTACAAGATGAACAAAAAGACGGTTTGGCCGAGTGGTCTAAGGCGCCAGATTTAGGCTCTGGTCCGAAAGGGCGTGGGTTCAAATCCCACAGCCGTCATGCTTTTTTTGGTTGGCTTTTCATATGGGCTCTTGCATTGGGTCACTCTGACACTTTGTGGATCGGTCTTTGCACAGCGGCCCATACCTGATGCTTGCCTGCGCTGAATTACACCAACTTTCTACTCAGATTATCATATTTTTTTGTCCACATCGAGAAAACACATTGCCGTTACCTTTTTATTAAGTACGCATTATAAGCAAACCCTGCTAAATAACTTGACTATAGTCACTGCACTCTTGCAAGACGAGAGGCACCATCATACGCATAAGTCGAGGATCATATCATCATAATCAATGAGATCCAAAATGCCAAAGAAAAAAAAGATATTGAAAATACATTGCTCTTCGCAGTACGCATTTTACTCGACGCAGTACCGTTTTTTCGATTTTGCCCCTCTCACTTCACCTTTCTCAAATTCATCCTTTTTGTTTTTCATCTCTTTTGTTTCTCTTCTCCATATTTACTTTCCTCAACGCAGTACATTATTTTTTTTACTTTTACGTAGTACGTTTATTTATTTTACTTTTACGCAGTACATTTTTTGCGGTACATTTATTTTAAAATTTCATGCAATACATTTACTTTAATCTTTGATATAAAGTATTTTTTTAACTTTATCAACCCAATACGTTTTTTTATCACGGAATAAACATGTTTTTTTCTTCAATTTTGACGCAGTACAGAAATAAGAAGAAAAAATTACGGTACACAAGTCTCCGTACAAAACAATGAAAAAGTAACCCTCCAAAACTACCGAAATTTGTTTTCTAACACTCAGTATATACTCAGTTCATAACTGTACTACACTATCCGATTGCATACTTCCAACAAAATTGAAAGTATAGTATTTGTTAGAACCCTAATTTCAATAACAATAAACAAAAAAACCAATTATTTTGAACTTTGAAACAAAACTGATAATTAAATTTTGAACCCTAATTTCAATTAATGATAATTAATGATTGATACATGTTTTTCAATCAAAATCGTATCCATGATCTATTAAATTTAATAAATTGAATGAATGTGGAGTTAGATTTGAAGATATTCAACGATAATTAAAAAAAAAAAAGGTTTTTAGGGTTAGGTGTAGACACCAAAATTTTATATATTTCGGTATCTATTTATGTCAAATATCTTTATTATTTAGAGATAATTATCAATAAATATTGTGATAATATCTTAGGATACCGTAGATTCTTAGCTTCCTCCAGTGTTTAGGGTTTAGAGGAGGTCAGATGGAATAAGTCTCAAAACGATCCCGTCATCCTACTACCAAATTGTAGGTAAATGGAATAAGTCTCAAAAAGACCCCATCTTCCCCCTACGGATCTAAGTCGATAAGACTCCGTAGAACTATCAAAAACCATTATCAAAATTTTATGTTTTACATTAGGGTAGAGAGGGTGGGAGAAGAATGAAATTATGTTTGTTTTTCTGACAAGGGTATGCACGCAATGGAAAAATATTGGTAAAAAGTACTGCGTCGAGTAAAATGCGTACTGCGAAGACCAACTCCGTAGATTAAATAATGATAAGGGAAAGGCAGTGATTACTGATTAGTATACTTATACTCATATATGGAGTACGAGTATGTTATATATCTATTAGATTTAAATAAAAATAAAAAAAATTAAATAGTTGTCACTTATCAGTATTTTATTGACGTTTGATTAGATTTTACAGTAAGATTTTAAGTTGGGTTGTAGATAATGTCGAGGTCATTCCAATGATAAATTTACGAATCAACTTTTTAATACTCCGATAATAAAAGAATCGTTTTAGGTGTAAAACCGTTATGAAATCAATACTGGTACAAAGCCAAACCTAGATCACCACGCACTTGTGCAGTACTGTTATGGGTTATTGAGCTGTGACTGGATACGAAGCCATGTGTATTAATTATGATACAATGTACATATCTTAATCTTATACGCAGTAGTACTTGTAGTATTTGTTTGCGAGTGAAGGGAATGACAACTGGTCGGATTTTAGCTCAGATGTTGACATTTCAACCAACGTGGACCCGACCCGATTTGGATTTGCCCCATCTCCAAAACTCTGAATTATATGCATGGACTATATTATCATAGTACGCTCATTTCCCTTATTAGATGTCAACTCCTTTGGCAGATCAGTTGAAAGGTCCAGAAATCTCCGGAGCTTATTACCATGGATGAAGGAAATATCTAATCTAAATTAACTCAACGTGAGACGGTTTGTCTTTGTACTTTGTTAATTTTGAATTCTGATGTACGTACTTGAGCCGTAGAAGTCAAATGAATCAACATGATTGTTTATAAATACAGAATACAGTCGATTTACATTACTCTCGTCTTAGTGGTGACATTACTCTCGTCTGTAAACTCTGTTACCAAAACTACTCCATGTGGAATTAAGTAAGGTGCTGTTCTATACTCCATGCATATATATTACCTATAACAACTATTCACAGTATTTGCTCAAGTCTCCCTAGCTCTGATCTACAACAACCTCTACTCACTCACAACTGTCTTCCTTCGACGAGCCACGAGAAGAGAGTACACCAAAGAGTGACGACAACTGCGGCCAAAGCGTAAGTCCACAGCATGATGACCGAACACTCTCTCTGCCCTCTTCCAAACAGCTGAGTTACAGTTCCTGTAAAAAAAGATGGCAAATTTGTTTGTGAGACCCTGTCATACACTATTTACGGACAACTTGTTAAGAAAGACGGTTTTCAAGGTACATGTACACGTACCTAGAGTCATTGCAGGCGGTAGGGCATAATGAAGCATTAGCGAGAAGTGAAGAAGCGGATTGTGAGATTCGACAAAACCCAGGTGAACTGCCCCTTTCACTATAAGGATGCCTATCAGCGGAAGGAGGATGTACCGCACTGCTATTATCCCGATAATCACTGTATGTTGAACCTTGCATCCCCTTAAACCTTTAAGAAGGTTGGCTCCAAGTATTAGAGCAGTACATGGGATGGCTGCATCTCTGTTTGATTGAAAATGAGGAAAAAAAAAGTCAGATTTTAAATGAAATTACTACATTTTAGTTCTCAGAGTCGTTCAAATGAAATTAATTACTGTACTACAACTACATACCCAATCGCAGAACTCGAGCTTGAGATGACACGGAGAGGAGCACTGTCACCGATCAGCATAGTCTTCAGCGGAGAAATCATTCCGATTGAAATTCCAATAATCTATATTGCGTTAAAATAGTTTATCAGATCATATACATACAACGTATTACCAATTAGTAGCTAGCATCACTTGCATGTAGTCCGAATATTTGAAGAATAAAATCTTACCCCTGCAACAGTTGAAGGTGCCATTACTTTACTGAAATTCATCTTCTCTGAGGCATCTCTTAAGCATCGCTTTAGCATGCACGCTAACGCTATCTGCACAAATTGCGAATATCCACAAAGAATTAGCAACAAGATCTATGTATAAAGAAATTTGATTTTATACGATCTTGTCTTTAAACACTCACCATAAAAGTAAAAGTCCCTGAAGGCTGAGGAAGACGGTCGTCTGCATCATTCGACAGTGTTTCTTCGTTGTTAGCCTTGTTAGAGGAAGAGTCGGAGAGTTCATCGACTGGAGCAACAAGAGTAGAGTTCATGCGTGAAAGCAGCTCTAGATCTTTCACGTTCACTATTGTTTCCTCGGCTTTTCCTTCAGCAATTCTACCGCTGTTCTCCACGTCCATGTTTTTAGGCACTGTATCTGTCGGATAGATCCTCACAAGATTGTACGTATACGACCAGAAGTACGTGACCCCAATCTGTACAGTCGGAGTACCATATACAGAAATTATTAGTTAAAGATCACACTAAGATGAAGTGTAGTTAGTTGATTCGATTATGGAATTAAGATGCATACCGCCATGGAAAGGGAGCCGTAAATCTGAGCATGTGGAGTACAAATATCAGGTGTTCCAAACGGACCGCTTTTAAGTTGACACATTGCAGGGATGATGACGATGGGTAAGGCCAGAAAGTTGCCTAGTCAATCATATAAAATCAAGGAACCATAAATCTTCTGACAGACAAATAATTGTTCCTCCAGGCCAAGACAAAAATGTCGTCGTCATAGATTACCTGAAGCACAGGATGCTAACATTAGACATTTGATGTGGTTCGGAGCTTTAATGACTCTTCCAAGTATCCATCCTAGGGCAGAGCCGATCAAGTACGTCAGCAAAATGTTTACCGGCATGAACCATCTGCCATGATCCAAAGCGAAAAAAACATGTCAGTACTCAGTGCAGTGAAGAAAAGAACGCGATAATTATGTATGAGTCAAGAAAGATGAGATAGGAAAAAAAAACTAACAGAGTTATGAAGCTTTTAAAGGTGACTGTTTTAGCGAAGCTGAAACACACGAGCGCTGGATTGAACAGATAAAACACGGTCTGTAAAAAAAAAACAGAAATTCAACAGTTAGAGAGCTTATTAGAAAACAGAATGTTATGAGTACATTTGGAGAAGGAAAATTTAGACGCGCACGCACCCTATTCAAATGATGGCGAGAAGTATCACCCAAGATGTCAACACTGTCAAAAGCGAGGAACAAACCAGCAGCGGTCATCAAAAGAACCTTCAAAACAGGAATTAAAGATACTGAAAACATGTCTAAAAACGAAGCCATATTGTTTTGTTGCAAGGAGATTTTTTGTGTTGAGATGAGAAAAGTAGGGACTAATGCATTTAAGTTATATAGACATGTTGTGAGTCCCAAGTAGTGGCTCTGAATACTTGAAAGGTCAGTGATTACACGGGAGAGGTCTAGAATTGAGTGACAACTAAGTTGTCTCATTCATTTGCAAACCAAATGACGCGCACCAGGGATTGCATTGCAGCAAGGGGAGGGTGATACGAGTCTGGGACCCTGACGTATTTAATCCTTTCTATGTTGGCCATAAGTTTTAAGACTCTGCTGTAAGGGGATAGGATATCTTTAACGGTATACTACATTACCGATGCTGCAGGCTAAATGCTGGTCATTTTCAGTTTGATTGATAGGAGTCGAGGATCGTTTGTGGATGAGCTGAAAGTTCAGAATGGAATTGTTGATTTAAGGGAGTGTCTTATTCAACACACTGTTTCTAAAGACACTAAGCAGGAACAGTCTTATACAAGTTGGTCACTACTTACTACTAAGCAGAAGCTAACAACTACAGCCGATGCTAGCCAAGTATATTACGCAGCATCATAAAATTAAAGCCAGCGCTTTTTGCAGATTAGATGTTACTCGCGCTAGGGTCTGAAGTTAGTGATAAGAGAATCATTGTTGTCCGTCATTTCAAAACAATTGAACAGAAAGAAATCATCGATTCATAATTTTATTAGCTTCATAACGACCATGATGATCAGGTACACTGAAGTATCAACTATCAAGAGTACATGGAGTCCATAAACAGAGAAAAGAACAAGAAAATACAAGAGTAAACCCAAATCAAGTAAACTGACTGAAATGGCAGTTGTGACTTCACATGATAAGTTGACAGCATACATAAACCCTTGAAACCATCAACCTTGTATTCTTTGAAATGTCGGTCGCATGAACTTTTGGGGCTCATCCCAATTGTATGATAACATGTACTGCACCATGCTTGTAATTGAGTCGTTGTTCGTAACCTAGATATTGAGATGGCTATAGCATAAACCATGAGATGTACTCCTATGTTGGGATAGGCTAATTAAGATACAAGGGACATGAAGTATGTGGCCCAAAGGGTTAAGGCGAGTGCTGATACAACATATGTCCACAGCATAATGACGGAGCATTCAGCTTCACCTGACTCGAAAAGTTGGCTTATTGTACCAATAGTCATAGCAGGTGGAAGAGCAAATTGAAGCATAAGAACAAACTGATACTGTTTATTGTCTCCCACCATTCCAAAACGATGCGCAGTCCGCACAATTACAATGCCAAGTAGAGGTAATGCCACATACCGGACTACTACTACTCCTACTATAATCAACGCACTCATTCCCGATCTCCTTAATCCTGCACAGAATTGAACAGATTAATGGTATGTTGTGAGTTTGATCAATGCGAGTATTAAGAATTGTCATTGAGTTACCTCTCAGAAGGTTTGCTCCGACAATGAGTGTCACACATGGGACCGTTGCTCCCCTAATGACACGAAGAATTAATAATAATAAAAAGAAGAAAAAGACGGTTAGCAGTAAAGGTACAAGGAAGTAGAGAAGAAAGGCGAATACCCCAAGATTTCAGCTGTACTGTAAGCGACACGAAGAGGAGCACTGCTGCCAACCATCAAGTGCTTTAGCAGAGGGACTACTCCAATTATGAGTCCAATTATCTTTGTGAAGCAAAACATTTCATTATTAGACACGCGACTATATATGAACTTCAAACAAACAGTTAACTAACCAAACAAGCAGCAGAACAGATGTATGTATATATACCGAACCAATGGTAGTGGGTGCCAACAAATGCTGTAAATCGAGAGTTCTGAGTTTCCTTAGTAAACCTGTTGAAACATCCTTCATTTTCTCCAACATGGGTATCGGCCCAACCTACAAGCAACAACCATATCAATACCGTTCTCTTATATACTTATTAGCTTCCGTTACTTCAATTCCTAACTCCGTCACAGTTAGAATAGTGAAGTACCTTTGAGAGTAAGGGTTGGGTGTTGCTTGCTTCGTTTACACTGACTACTATACTATGGTGGCTGCTGTCTCCCAGCCGTGTTCCTCGGTTACTTTTCTCTGCTGATATCTTCATTATCACATACACATATGACCAAATGTATATCGCTCCTACCTGCCATTACTATAACAAATTAGGCATCGCCTCATTTTAAGTGTCAGATCAAACAGAGAAGTGTTCGATCTCACATTTCATGATTTCAAGTCAAAATGCGACATTGACCCTTGAAAGCATGTTTGAAAGATTTTACGCAAACGTATGAGTGAAGGAGTAGATACCGCCATGGAGACAGAAATATAAGCAGCACCATCAGCAATGCAAACGGAGTATTCGCCAAAGGGGCTGTTTGGTTCATGACATATAGCTGGTATGATAATCAGAAGCAAGTTCCCTAAATTCCCTGTTAGTTCATTATCATTTCATAATTAATCCTTCAATAACTCTTTTGTTTTCGAATAATTCGACAAATTATGAATTGTATAAGGTCAGGTCAGACCGTCCTGTGAAACAATTTGGCGTTAGTTAGTTAGTTAGTTAGTTAGTGTACCTGCAGCACAACAGCCAATGACAAGGCCGCTCAAATTGTGTGGAGCTCCGGTGATTTTAACAAGAATCCATCCTAGAATTGATCCTATGATAAATGTAAGCAAGATGTTCACCGGCATGAACCACCTGCATAAATAATTAACGATGCATCCAAAATTAATACTCCGTAACAAAGTGTAACATAGAGGTCGTGCGTTCGACCCCTCTAATGCACCTCAAACTTGGAACCGGTTTTGGTGTACTTTGTAATAGTCAACAAAAGAATGATAAAACTTGCTGTAAGTAATTTGCTAGGAATATAAAGGACTTACATTTCGATCATAACGTCAACTGTAACTGTCTCGGCTAGATAAGCACCCATAAGACATGGACTAAACACGTAAAACACCATCTGTTCCATCAATTCAAAATGGAGGACTACATTCATTAAATTTGTCAACTAGAAGCCTCATTAATTTATTACTCGTACTAATTAGGTGATAAGGAGTACTCCCTATAAGTTAAAGTAATAACAAGTCTAATAGGACGGTCACTTATGTATTGACATAAGAAAAAAAAAGTCACCATCTAATTAAGTAAAGGATCGGGCAAGTAAAACCGTTGTTGTCAATACCAAAAAGGTAATAACGAATATTAACTGTGTTTTATTCTAGTGGTTAATGTGGAAGTACGTTGGATAATGGATTTCTGAGATTTTGTTATGCAACTAAATGCGCGTTTTCCGGAAAAAAAAAATACTCCGCATATACTTAACTTCAACTGAAACAAGTTTACCATAAGAGTATAAGACCATAATTGACTAATATGAAAATCTATGTAAAGAAGAACTTCAGGAATTTACTAGTAAGATGATTAACACAGATTATAAAGTAAGAATTGTAGAAAGGGATCGTCTCATAGTGTAGAACGTTTCACACTGTAACGTGTAACAGTTTAACGAGGGGAAGTAGGACTAGGGAAAATATGGATGAGTGTGGAGTACATACATTATTGAGACTCTGCCTAGCAGACGGGCCCAATAAATTTATGCGATCCATGGCCAATATTAGGCCTATTGCTGTTAACAACAACGTCTTCAACACAGGCATTAGAGCCACCAAAAACAATTCCACAAACCCCATTTTTATTTCTTTCTTCTTAACCAAAAACCTAAATAATAAGTGTCACCCACCAAAAACTGATAACTCACCTTCTTTTTTTTTCTTTTTTTTTTTGTCTTTTGAATTTTTGTGTGTAGGACTTAAGGCTGTTATATAGCATGATTCCAGGAATATTGGCTGGTTTTAATATAAAAAGCATAATAATAATAATAATAATAATAAATAAATAAATAGAATTAACAGTCATGTTAGAAATGTAGAATGGACATTTTCCTCATCTTTGCTAATTCAAAGCTAATAGGGTGTCTATTCACCATTACCAAGAGCATGCTCTTACATATTTTTATCATTTTATGTCATTTTATTGTCAATGCTATGTTATATACAAAAATGTTTTATGGATATGATTATTTAATACTTCGTCTGAGTTCCTGCCATGATTTTCTGTATTTTTTTTTTTTGAACCGAGTTTGATTTTGTTTTCTCTTTCCTTATTTAGGCTATTAATATGCCATTCGCATTTATCTTTCTATTTTTCTCTTTTCTTCCTATTTTTTTGAGCCACTTATTTTTCATTAGAAAAGAAAGGGGAAACATATGAACTTGGAGGGAGTACTATATTGGTATAATTAAGGAGTTGAAAATATAGAAATTTTGACATTTTAGGATAAAGAACTTTCTACACTCATAAAGGAGGCAAAAATGCGAAAGGACATTTTCAAAACTCAAAAGCGATACAAAACGTACGGCTAGATATATATACGACTATTCGAGTACAGACCAAAGATATTTATATTCACAGAAATAATGAACTCAACCAATTCAACTTAAATGATTGATAACACAAAATCTCAATCATCGACTTTTTTATCCTTAGAACTTGGAAAATGCTCGAATTTACGATCAAGCATCTACCACGAGTACAACACTCCGTAGTACTTTTATTTTATCATAAATACTTTTCGACAAATCATGATTATTGTTGATGAGAAATAACATACAAGGCAGCCAAAGGGAAAAATCTATGATCATTCATTAGTATTCTCTTTTTTGAAAATTTTATTTATTTTATGTAACGCAAACATTCTAGTGTATTGGTCATTATGAAAACAATAAAACCGATTCGATTTTCATTTACAACCAAATATTCTAAGTAAATATCTTGGAAGAAATTAAACGACAATCGAATCAAATAGCTCTTATTATTATTTAGTAATGGTGTTTATGATTATGAGACTTGATCAACATTTTTACGTTGTAATATTAGGCTATACACGTAGGTTTGCAAGAAGTGTGATTTGTATGTATAATGTGCTCCATAATGTATGAAACAAGGAGAAGAGCCGTTCATTGGCATAAAGGACGAGGCAAGCTAAGGCATGTTATGTATTCCGACTCCACTGGATATTGAATTGGGGTCACTCAACATTAAATTAAGGACACATACATTATTCAATTTGTTGCGTTGTATTAATTGTACTTTCTCTCATTCCATCCGAGGGTAATATTTACCGTAAATTCTAGCTACTTCGTTTTTCGGCTATATGTCAATGATGAATCGTAAAGTCTTGTAGCTTGGTTGGACCCACATCATTAATTTCATCCAATTAGACACACTGGTTTGTTAGCTACAAACAAAAAATCATCTGCAATAGTAAGCTACTCCCTCCGATTCATTTGATTATTTACGTTTGCTTTTATCACATTTACCAATGCACGTTTTGTTTTGTTTATATCTTTATTTATACATTATTTGATGTACTCATTAAGAAAAGATCTCACATGACTATGTTTTATGTTTTAAGTTAAAGATTAAAAGTTATATTAGAATTCTCTCCCTCCATGAATAGTGTCAAAAAGTAAACGTAAAGAAACGAATGAATCAGAGAAAGTACATGTTTAGCATTTTGCAAATAATGGACTTGGTCTAAGTGTAACGCTGATGGGAGGCCCAACACCTCAACCTGCAAAAAAAAAAAGGTTGGAGTTGATGTGAGTTAATGACCCAATGTTGGCATACCATTATTGCAATTGGGCTGACCCTTCAAATTCAATCAGCTCTCTCACTCTCTCTCAAACACCAAAAGCATGCAGCATACCAAGTACGAGTATTACACAAACTGCCCTTTATCTATCTTCAATTTTATTTGCACTTTCCTGCAGACTACCCCAACCCAACTAGTAATAATTTTAAATATAAATATGTATTTTTATTTAGCTTATAATTTGCTTTTAATAACCTACGCAGTAATATTTATTATGATAAATTAATACTGTTGTATTTATTATGTACAGTCGTACAGAGTAATTATGAATCTTATTATATACGGAGTAGGTTACGTAGATACATCAGTAATTACTCGCTATTAAGCTTCCCCTATTTTGGTGTCGTCCTATTTGTATAAAACAACATCACACGAAATACGAGTATTAAGGATTTAAGTTAATGGCGAAAGACGGATTTAACAACAAAAGACAAACAATTAATTTTTTATTATAGAGATACTCCGTACTAATTAAACTATAGTTAATCTACGTAGTACATGTCCGTCATAGTCTTGATTCTTGCTGCTGATGAGTTACATTTTACACGAAATAAGCAGCCTAATATTATTCATATAATACGGAGGGAGTAATTTACAATTCTACAGCGTTAATTATCTACACTAGCTAGCAATTAGCGAATTCAACATTATCTTACACAATTAATTAGTTTTTGTGACGAGCTAGTAATTCAAATTTCATAGAGATTATTCATCCAATCCATACTAGACACGTAATCGTCGTTAGGGTCATAGAACATGCCATCCAAGGAGCCTGGTGCGATTCCATATTGGTCACTGAATAGTTGAGTGTCGATCACATTAGTAGTTTGATACTCTATAGTCATCGACGAACTTGGACTGTTACTTGAATGAACATTGTTATTGTTATTAGGAGATGATATTGATGAAGATAACGTTGGTCTCTCTTGCACCCTTTTCAACTCTTTCTTCGTATCCTTCAGTTCATCCTTCAAACTCAACACCTATTTCACAACAAATCCCTAATAATTCAATTAAAGTCGTCGTAGATTAAATTCTTGAAAAAAATACAAAACGAAATGAACTCACGATATTCTTTTATTTATTTACAATTAATATACTCGCTTAATGATTTCACACATTTTTTTGTTAATAACGAGTATAACTTTGAAGCATGAAATAAGTCGAATAAATACTCCATGGATTGAATAAATAGTAGAATACTCGATGGTTAGAGTTAGGATATCGAATATTACTCTCTTAATCCTTAAAAGAGATACAAATTCTTACTTATGACAGATATATCCATCATAAGCGAAAACTTGCTTTAAACTACAAAAGTGGTCCAAAGGTACAACCCAAGGAGATCGAGTAGCCCGCCTGAGTCCTTATACAACTATTCCTACAAAAGTTAAACCGTACGGAGAAACTCCACATCATATTGACATTCATGCACCGCACCCGTTTGTGTTCTTTCGTAGTACACTATGCTTAGTACATTAAACATTTGGCAGGCAAATTCCTGTTTAGTTGATCTCTCTTGTGTCGGATAGCTTAAGACGGGTCAAATAGATACTCCCTCTCATCCATTCAATTCTTTACACTTACTATAAATGGACAATCCACTCAATTCTTTACATTCCTCTTTTGGCAAAAGATTTTACCATATAACCCCCTATCTTTTCTCTATTTACACAAAATACCACTACTTTTTCCTTACTTTAAATTTGGTGGACCCATAAAATCATTTGATTTACCAATAATACCCTTACTTTTACCACTTTTCTTAAAATTTGTGAAACCCTCCATGTAAAGCATTGAATGGATGGGAGGGAGTAACATTTAAGGGGAAAAGGATAAAGATCTCACCAACCTCACTTTTGTCTTTTCCCCTCAAATGTTATCTACTTGGCCCGTCATTTGTCTGTGACGGATATTTCCGTCACAAACAAGAATTTGTGATTCCTATTTGTAATCGGAATATCCATCACAAATTTTTGGAGTCAAATAATACGAGTATTTTATTTTCCTTAATATTAAGTTTTAAAATCATTAGAAATATAAAGCGGCATATCAACCACAAATATTTTTATTTTATTTTTCTGACACGACAAATAAAAAGAAACGGTGAAAGTACTAATTAATAAGTGTTACCGAGTTTTATTAGACAATATACTCCCTCCCCACCACTAAGATTTTCCCATTTTCCTTAAAATGAAACTCCACTAGGATTTTCCCACTTCAAAACTTTCCATATTCATCCATTATACTCTCTTTCTATTGGTTACTTTTTGTGATTTGACATCTTGAACCCCACCCAACAATTTACCACCTTTCATTACCCATTTCTTAATCCATGTGTCATTATAAAGTGGGAAGATCATTGTGGTGGGAAGGGAGTAGGTAATTTCATATATAGAATATAATATTATGTCCGTATATATAAATTATTTACAGTTTTACAAAATATTTGTACGAGACGGTATCACAGAAGAATTTCTCAAAAACAAATTGTTGCTAATTTGCTTAGCTGGATCAATCATAGGTAGTGTTGCTAAAGTTCACATCAAGATTAGCGTTTCGAATATTTCTATGTAAATTACAAGGTGACATAACTTTAATTAAAATCATCGTCATCATGTGCAAGAGAATGATAGGGGAATATATTTTTTTTTACCTCAGTTTCCAAACGACATTTTTCAACAACGAGGTTTTCATGCTTGTTCTTTAACTTGGAGTATTCATCCTCTAACTTCTTGGTTTTCCAGCGAGCCCTACGGTTCTGGAACCAAACCGCAACCTGCCTCGGATCCAAACCTAGCTCCTCTGCTAGCCGGTCTTTACGTTCCGACTCTAGCTTGTGTTCACATCCAAAGCTTATCTCCAACATATTCACTTGCTCATCGCTTAGCTTTCTCTTCTTTAAGCAACTTCCACTTCCTGAACCCGCCTTACTCTTCTTCCTACGACGTCGTTTTGGTTGATCCCCTATCCATTTTTATTATTAATTCCATCATTAATTAATCACTTATAATAGCATTATTAAAGCCAAGTCACACATGTTTTTTCCAAGGGTTTTTTGTCAAAAAGGCACCTAACATTTAGGCATTCTGTAAAAAAGACACTTATAGTTTTATTTTTTGTCCAAAAGCACCTTAAATTTACATTTTTTTGTTGAAAGGCACCAAACCTCAATTTCCGTCAAAAAACCGTTAATATTGACGATCCTCCTCTTTTAATCATCTTCCTTCATCTCTTAATCAACCATTCTCTCTTAATCAACCCTTCTTTCTTAATCAAATTCAATCTTTCCTTAATCAAACCCAATCAACCATTTTCCATAATTCAACACTCATTTTTTAATCAAACCCTCGTTCCTAGCTACTCTTCATTTGCATACATCTCAATCAATCTCCATTATTTAAGTCATAACCACCAAGTTTTTGCTCAATCGATTAGTTTTCGATCATAACTTTTCATTTAAGTAATCAATAACAAATTAAATTTTTTAATTCAATTTTTATTTTTATGTTATTTACCCTTAATTTCGGGTATAATTTTGGAGTATGTGTATTAGAGGTTATTAGACGAATTTTTGAGCTATTATTGAATTGAAATTTCTGTTGTAAGAAACTAGGAACACTAGTTTGTGTTCAAATTGTGATTTATGAGTAACCATTTGTTATTTTTTTTTGTCAATTCATTTTTGGTTTTAATAACCATTTGTATTTCATTCTTTATGTGTATAGTACTTAAAGATGCCATTTTAATTGAGAATATGCAAAAGTGAAGAAAAAAAATGTGTGGTTCAATTAAGGGGAAAATAAAAGGGATTTTGTATAGAATTAAGTTTTTTGGAAAGGAAAAATGAAATATTTTGACCTTGTGATAAATAAAGGGGATGAGAAATTGAGATAATAAAGGTAATGTAAAGAAAGAGGGTAAGAAGATGTTAATTGAGTTTGATTAAGGGATGAATGTTGATTAAGATTTGAGAAAAAAAGATTAAAGGATGAGAGCCGTCAATATTGACGGTTTTTTGACGGAATTTGGTGTTTGGTGTCTTTTAACAAAGAAATGTAAATTTAAGGTGCTTTTGGGCAAAAAAAAAAAACTATAGGTGTTTTTTTTGCAAAGGGTCTAAATGTTAGGTGCCTTTTGACAAAAAACTCTTTTTCCAATGAGTAAATCTCCCATGACGGTCAAATGTCATCCATATAGGTAGATAGAACAAAAAAATCACAATATATTGACAACAGTAAATAGAAAAATGGTGTAGCACTGCTACACTAAAATTTTTTAGAATGTAGAATTTTGTTACATTAAATTTTGTTATTCATCTTTTGATTTACGTGATTTCTGTAGATTTAATGTATCCTATTTCAGAGTAAAAGTAAAATACATCTGACTATATGACTATATGCGTAACTGAGAGAATATTGTAAATATAATAATCAAGACTTAAGATGTTAATGACTATATTTTGATATTGAGTAGTATATTTTTGTATTACTGACTCAATAAGTTTTTGTACTGAGCTTAATATATTTTTGTGCTGCAATTAATATACTCCCTCCATATCTATATGTTCGTCCATTTATTAATATAATACTACTCACATATATTAAGCAAAGTGGACAAAATTAAGGAAGTATAGCTTATTTAGGGGAATTATTACTCCCCTCTCCCACAAGTAATGCATTACCTCCAATGGGGTAATTAATCTCCTCGTATCTCTTTTACACTATAAAATGTTACAATTAAGCAACAAGTTCATCCATTTCTAGTTCATTTTTGCTCTATTAACCCCGGAATAATTAACCTCATCCCAAGCGAACCCTTAAACTTATTAGTAGTACTTCTTTTTCCTATTAACATTATCAAATCACTTTACACACAAATAGAGTGAATACTTACCTACAATGAAAACAATTATTACAACAAAACTTGCCAAAAAAAAATAATCAAAATTATTACACCAAATGACCATAATGTATCTTCAAAGTAGCACGATTAATGGTTAGTTTATTATTATGGATAATCACACTGTTTCTTGTTGGTTAATTTGTAGTAGTACTAGTAGCTTATTACGAAATCCGACTTTGTAACACTGACGTCAACTGGTCACGCGTGTTACTATCGTTCTAGAGAATTGTTATCTACCTACTCTTTTCTACCTTCTTTTTTCATATTTGTTTAAAATATTGGTTATTTCGTCTTTTCTACTTGTCAACCTTCTCACCCAATATATATTTAGTTTAATCGGTTGTGAGAGAGGAAAGGGATAAATTTGCTACGCCATACAAAAATTTCTGGATCCGCCCCCCTAACAGTAAATGATTGTCTTTATCTATGCACACAAGTCTTTATTTTATTCATTACAAACTAGTACGAATATATATTTGTCATGAATAAAAAATTGTGTTTTTCGAAATAACATAAAAATAATAACTCTATGCGTTGTTGTCTAGATAGTGATTAAGATGGATGTCATGAGTACAATAAGTTTCGAAAAAAGAAGTGAATTAGAGTTTAATTATATTATACCTTGTGGAGCAAGATGGTGATGGTAAAAACCGGAGTAGAGTTGGGATATGAGACCAACTGGATCATCATCTTCAACTTGCATGATTCAATGATTAATTAAAGTAAATATATTATACTGTATGTATTTTAATTAATAGGGTTAGTCAAATCAAGCTCTTTATGTTAATTTCTTGATTGATTGATTGATTGATTTTATGTTATGTTTGGGGTTGCAAATGAGAAGGCAATGGGAAAATGTTTGGAGGGGTGGGACAAAGGATGCAATGCAATGCAACTAGGAAGACTTCATTTATAAAGGGTTGAGTAAAGGCCTAACCTACACGGCGGTTATTTTAGTACGGAGTAATTTTTATTCTCTATTATTATATCTCACGATAAATTATTGGGAGACGGTCTCATACGAGATTTACTGTTATTTTAATTAAATAAGGGATTCATATAATCACTATTATTATATTTCACTAATCACTTTACCCTCTTACATTTTTTTACGAGTACTAAATACTGCATCCATTTTTACTAAATACAGTCTATCTTTGTTTTTCTTTTTTCAACTTTACCTTTCCCTTATTTTATTAATTTACGGAGTATTATTTCGTGCAAAAGAAACTAAAAGTACCTTGATATTTCATCTGAAATGTACGAAATACAGTGGTGTATTTCGTGTTAAACGGACTAAGTACAATGGTGCATGTATTTCGTGTAAAATAGACTAAAAGGTTCTGTCGTGAGTTCTGGAAATGATAATTTTTTCCAAGTGCATTATCGTTTATACGAAATTTTTGATTTAAAGTAAAAAATGCCACTTTTACAATTTGTATTTAAGACTTACCATGAGTTGAAGATATTTTGGTAAAAAAAGTGTGATAAAAACTCAATCATGAGTAGTTTTAAAAATTATTTCTATCGAGTTTAATTAACTTAAAAGGTCGATCAACTATACTCCGTCTTAATTAATAATGCCACTTTCTCTAGCCAGTCATCTAACATCTTACCATTTGATTATTTTATACTCACTTAAATGAATATTCAATGGAAAAAAGTTAAATCGTAAGAGGAAGTAGTTTTTTTTACTCGTTACTACTTATGATCTTCATTTAATACAAAGTACGGAGTATAATACTCCATACTAATAAGGTATATTTATCAGGTCCGTCAAAAAGTAAGTTTAGAAGGTGTTGGACACATGGACCCAAAAAAAAAAGGACCTCAAATATGTTTACTTAATTCATTTGTGACACACAACAGTTGAAAGTAACATAGCATTTGGGGGGATGACCAGGGTTCAATTCCTTGTGTCAGCCTTCTTTAAAAACTTTGTCATTTATTGTCTCACACCTTAAATTTGATTACGGAGTATTAATTATTAAATCAATTAATTCTCATTTACGCTAATTTCTAATTATTTAATTTTTGTTATTTATTTTATTAATTTCCTATTTTAATAATTATATTATTCATAATTTCCTATTTTAATAATTAAATTGTTCATAATTATGGAGTATTATTGGTGAAATTCAATGATGTTCAATACATACCTATTACTCCGTAGTTATTTAATCATACTTCATGAAGCACAACTTTTTTGCTTAGATATTGATAGTATTACTTTGTACTCCGTAGTTGGTAGCCTTGTCGAGCAAATCGTCCAAAAATTGTTCAAAATTGTAACTTCATATTTTATGGAAAGAAAACTATAAATTTTGTACAAGTTAACCCTCGTTAATATGGGAGCCTCCAACGAAAATTGAAACCGGACCACCGAATATTATTTGACGGTCCTGATATTTATAAATATATATTGTTATATATATATATATATATATATATATATATATATATATATATATATATATATATATATATATATATATATATATATATATATATATATATATATATATATCCATTTGAGAAATATGGTAGTAGTACGTTTATGTATGTTCCTATGAGAAGTGAGAAGTGAGCAGTGGACTAGATATATATACATACTACTGAGTATATACAAAATAATTTTTTTTAATATATATATACTTTGTATTTATTATGACTTTATGAGAGAAGTATATTAGAATAATTATTACGAGTATAAAATTTTCATAATATATTGAGTGGAGAAAATATTTTCAAAACTAAGAACTCCATGTACGTGTAAATAAGTTACCGCTCAAATCTAATACTCCGTCTTATTATGAGATTTTTTTTTCCTCTTTCCTCATTGAGACTAGTTTGCTTTATCATCCATCTTTCCATTTTGGATTATATTTTTAATTAATTCTTTATTCTTTCTTCAATTCTAACTTTATTCTTTTTTTTTCACACAAACTTCACCTTATTTCCACTTTATACTCCATTTGTTCTTATTTTAATCAATTCTTTATTTCTTTCTTATTTCTTGTGCCAAAAAAAAAAGAGGGAAACGACTCGTAATAAGAGGGAGTAGACATTTTTGTCTTTTGAATAATAATAATAATAATATGTTATCACCGTAGTAGTAGAAGTAGGGAAAGAAAAGGGATAGATCTTATCTGGAACAAAGTACAGAAGCTGTGTCGCGACAAACGTCACTGTCCTAAAGTTGATTTATGCCCCGTCTGCTACACACGGCCTCAATGGCACTCAACTCCCAGGATTCTACAACTATACCGTAACTTCAGTGTAGGTGAAGAACGGTTGAATACAGCCAAGAACGTTCGCCAATAACTTAACCGGAACATAGATGATGATATGAAGTATGAGAGTGAATGAGTGTTGAGTATGTTTGATGTGTGACTGAAGTGAAGAGAAGGGCAGTTTATATAGGAGAGCAAGGGCAAGAGTTCAATGTACAACAGTAAATGCACACTGGAAACTTGTAGCAATCAGTATAGTAATCAGTCTCGAAAATGCACACAATCAGCCTCGGAAATGACAGAGGACTTGACTGAGTTTAAAAGGATGCTTCTGGAATAAAACAATAATCCGAGTTTAAAAGGATGCTTCTGGAATAAAACAATAATCCGAGTTTAAAAGGATGCTTCTGGAATAAAACAATAATCCGACTACTAAAAATTACCCGCAAGCGGTGCGCCGCAGGCGCTCTACCCGAGCCCGAGCCCGTCTCGTCTCGTCTCAGCGCGCGCGCGCGTGTGTGGTGTACGTAGTCCTCTCTTATACACAACTAGTAGAGCATTTTAGTGGGTCATATATAAACATAGTTTAGTAGTCATAAATGATCCATGTGGGATAGTTAATGCTACTTAAATAAGCTTCTTTTGAAGCATTAACTAACAATCCCCCACATGATTCAAAAGAAGAGAAGATGGAGAAATTATTGGCAAACGGAGTTTTAGTGTTTAGATGTTCAGTGTCTTGTGGACTTTAACTGACACCCAGTGCGTACAAAAACCTAAAACCATCATTTAGAGGTGGATCGAAGCCTTTAATCTCCTAATGATGTTGGTAAAATGTTAGTTGCGCACTTACCGTACTCAAATCAGGGCTAGTATTCGCACCATCCATGAACTCATCATGAACGTTAACTATATGTAGTAAGTGTTTTACTTGGACTTCCCAAGTGCTCTCCAAATAAATCCTGGTAATTCATGAATGCCTCTAGAGATCCTAAAGCCTAAGGATCTCTTGGGGTTTATATAGAGCAATAATCCCCCACATTCACATAGGTAAATTCATCAGGTTTGACTGTCACAAACCATCCATTTAGGACTATGAATTTATTAAGAGCCAAAGCTCAACCTTAACACACACGATAATGGATATAAAAATAAAACATATGTCACGCAAAACAATTACAAAAGGAAATGGTTGTGACATTATTACTCGAGTTTACTGTGACTTCATTTGACCGCATTTGACCTTAGCTGAGCTAAGTTGGGTATCAATCACAGTTTACTCCTTTACGGGCTTTAAACCCATTTCCCGTGCTGTCTCCAGCACCATCTTTCTACCAAGGCCTTTGGTGAAAGGATCCGCTATGTTCCTCTCGGATCTTACAAACTCAATTGAGATTACATTTTCTCTGATCAGATTCCTCACAATTCCATGCCTTAGGCGTATGTGTCTCCTTTTCCCATTGTAATTTTGACTGTGAGCTACCCCAATTGCAGCTTGATTGTCACAATGCATGGAGATTGATGGAGTCGGCTTCCCTCACAACGGAATGTCAGCTAGCAGACTCCTAAGCCACTCAGCTTCTTGTCCTGCCAATTCTAGAGCAATAAATTCAGATTCCATTGTCGATTTAGCAATGCAAGTTTGTTTAGACGATTTCCATGAAATAACACCACTAGCAAGTGTAAACACATAACCACTAGTAGATAAAATATCTGGAGAATCGGCTATCCAATTAGCATCAGTATAACCTTCTAGAACCGCAAGTGTTCTCTCAAAATGTAAACCTCAATCCATAGTACCCCTCAAGTATCTCAACAAACGAATAAGGGTCGTCCAATGGTCTTGCCCGGGGTTATGAGTGTACCTACTTAGTCTGCTTACTGCGTAGGCAATATCGGGTCTAGTATAATTCATTAGGTACATGACACTACCTATAATCTTGGCATATTCCTCTTGTCCGACACTGTTCCCGAGGTTTTTTGGCCAGATCTATACTAGAGTCATAGGGTGAGGACAAGGGTAAACTATCAAACTGATTGAACTTTCTCAGAATTTTTTCCGTGTAGTGAGACTGACTCAAACATAATCCTGTTTTAGTTCTAGTGATTTTTACCCCAAGAATAACATCGGCCTCCCCTAGGTCTTTCATGTCAAAACACGAATTTAGAAAATTCTTGGTAGTGTTTACCACATGCATGTTTGTTCCAAATATGAGCATATCATCCACATACAAACATATTATCACACAACCAGAATCATCAAATTTAGAATACACACATGTATCAGAATCGTTTACCGTGAAACCATTGGATCTGATAGTTTTGTCAAATTTGTCATACCATTGCTTTGGTGCCTGTTTCAGACCAAGGACCTGATGAGCTTGCATACCTTGTTCTCTTGTCCAGGGACCAGAAAACCTTCTGGTTGTTTCATGTAGATCTCTTCATCAAGATCGCCATTAAGAAATGCAGTCTTTACATCCATCTGATGAATGACTAAATCATGTATAGATGCAAGTGCAATTAGAGCCCTAATGGTAGACACTTTAGTAACAGGTGAGTAAGTATCAAAGAAATCCAAATCTTTCGTTTGACGATTACCACATACAACAAGTCTGGCCTTAAATTTATCAACTGAGCCATCAGGTTTGAGTTTCTTTTTAAAAATCCACTTATTACTTAGGGGTTTACAACCCCTAGGTAAATCTGTTAACACCCAAGTGTTGTTACTCATAATAGACTCTATTTCACTATTAATGGCTTGAAGCCAAAAAGTGGAATCAATCGAACTCATAGCCTCTTTATAAGTTCTAGGATCTGTTTCGAGCATAAAAACATTTACAACATACTCATCAACTAAACTCGTTTCGGCAAGGAAAGCGGTCACGAAATCTGGACCAAAACTGGTCTTAAATTTATCAACTGAGCCATCAGGTTTGAGTTTCTTTTTAAACACCCACTTATTACTTAGGAGTTTACAACCCCTAGGTAAATCTGTTAACACCCAAGTGTTGTTACTCATAATAGACTCTATTTCACTATTAATGGCTTGAAGCCAAAAAGTGGAATCAATCGAACTCATTGCCTCTTTATAAGTTCTAGGATCTGTTTCGAGCATAAAAACATTTACAACATACTCATCAACTAAACTCGTTTCGGCAAGGAAAGCGGTCACGAAATCTGGACCAAAACTGGTTTCGGTCCTGGATCGTTTGCTCCTTCGAGGTTCCTCGGGAACCACCGCAGGAGTAGGGGGATGAGCTGCAACAACAGGAGCCAAAGAGTTAGTTTTCATAGGAAAATATGCTCAAAAAATTCTGCATCTCTAGATTCCTTTATGGCCCCGAAACCGAATGAATCTTTAAGAATGAAGCGGTAAGCGGCACTGTTCATGGCATGCCCGATGAAGATTCCGTCTATGGTTTTCGGTCCAATTTTGCTCCTTTGAAACGTTGGAATCCCGATCTTCACTAGACACCCCCACACTTTGAGGTATTTGAGATTGGGCTTGTATCCTTTCCACAGCTCATAAGGAGTCTTACCTGTTTTCTTATGAGGTACACGATTCAGAACATGACATGCATAAAGAACTGCTTCACCCCACATATTAGTTGGCATTCCAGAACTCAACAACATTGCATTCATCATATTCTTAAGTGATCGGTTTTTGCGTTCGGCAACACCGTTTTGTTGGGGTGAATAGGGGGCAGTCCTTTCATGTATAATCCCATGGGTCTTACAATAGTCATTAAGTGGATTACCGTCGTATTAACCTCCCCGGTCAGATCTTACTCGTTTTATTTTAAGGTCTAATTGATTTTCAACCTCGGCTTTAAAATCTATGAACTTATCTTCAGCCTCATCTTTGGTTGTTAATAAATAGACCCTAGTGTAGCGAGAAAAATCATCCACAAAAGTGATATAGTACTGAACTGAGATGAGGTATCTGGTTTGACTTATGTGCTCGGGAGAACGATCCTCGTAGTGAACTGGTAATAGGAATGTACCGAAAGTAAATCCCATTCCCCTAAGACCTTAAACTGCTGAAACCCGTCTTCTTGAGTCAATTCTTACCCAATTTTTTGAAGGTAGTTAGATAAGTGGGAAGGATAATGAGTTTATTTCTAATTTCGATTTAGAAGCGATTTAAAATATTATATATTGTTAAATTAATTAATTGAATAGTTTATAGTGGAGGATAAATTTATGTATATATATCACTTTCTAATCTAACTCGTAGTTTGTTTTGTTAACTTTACTAACTTACTAACTTATAAAATATTTTTAGTTTGTCGTCGGTTGTACCTACTTTGGTTAGTCTAAAATGTTTTGAAGGTTATCTTTTGATTTTTAATTTTAGCTCTTGAGTTCTCATTGTCGAGGACGACAATGGGCTAAGTGTGGGGGAATTTGATAAGTCAATATTTATGCATATTTTTACCCCTTTAATATTATATTTTCTATGTCGTTTTTGTATTATTTGAGCTAAACGTTATAATTTAGTAACTTTTGATATACCATTGGCCTTAAATTATTTTTGGTGCTAAATTGGGTATTTAATATATATTTTAATTATTTAATATGGAAAAGACTACTAAAATCGTATTTATGTTTACAGGTCCAGTTCCATCATCTAATGGGGTCGAAATCAAGTTTGAAATCATCACCTCATTATGGAAAAATAAGGAAAGAAAATCGGGTGTAAAAAGGAAAGAAGAAGATGTTGAATTGAAAGAGCAGGATCAATTAATTAAGGAAAGAAATAAATTTACTAACACCAAATTCAACACTATAAAAGAAGGCATTAGGGCTTCAGAATCAGGTGGAAAAAAAAAGAAGAAGAAGAGAACAAGGAGTCACAAAACACATACATAGCAATAGGGCGAAGGCCTTGGCCTTTACGGCCAAGGTTAGTTAGGATGCAACCATATTTTAATACGGGACGCGATCAATTCAACTCCTAATTTATCTTAACGGTTGTATCTATCTATCTATCTATCTTATTTAATTTATCGTTTAATTAGTTATTTAGTTTAATCTTTCAGTTATTCAAACATGTAATGTATTGATTATTGTCAATGAGTTATGAGATTACGTTATTGTTTTAACGTTTAATTAGTACTTTGATATTCGTATGAAATTCACGATTTGACTGTTGTTTTCATGTTTATTAATTTAGCCTGATCACCTAGATTATTTACATGAGTCGATTGTTAAATTAATAGTGTTTTAAATTAGGTTGCAGCTTACTGGTCTAATTTAACTACTAGAATTTTGTATGATAATTAGTTATATTTAATTGCAGCTTTCTGGTTCTATATAATTCAATTGATTGTTGTTCTTAACGCGATTAAATTTATTGACTTGATACGTGCTTACATGGTTGAGTCGATATAATTTAGTTAGGATTAAACTTGCGTGGTTAACGGAGTTTAACGAGTAAGAAAGATAAAACTGTTAATTTACTTGCTTACAAGAGATTAAATAGTTACCGATCTATTTGAGTCTAATTAATTGAATCGATGATTAACCCGACTATATCATATATTGCATGTCTCGAATATTGTTATGATTAATTATTTATGTATGGTGATGTTTTATTTTATTTTATTATTTTTATTATTATTATTATTATTATTATTATTATTATTTAAACCAACAAAAAAACCCCCCTTTTATATATTTATACTATTAAATAATAAATCGTCTTAGATAATAACGTCAGTCTCTGTGGGATCGACCTCTACTTACCCTATCTACCGTAGAGTTAGTAGTGTTTATAAATTTAATTTTGATTGCGGAAACGACACGCATCATTCCCACCCCTACTTGTGGTGTTTTTAAAGTCAGCTAAGTCTGAGTGAATTAGCTCAAGAAGCGTAGTAGAACGTTCCACACATTTATTAAAGGGTGTTTTAGCATGCTTAGCTTCGACACATATTTCACATTTATCAAAATTTGTGTCGCTAAAGTCAGGAATAAGGTCATGCTTTTTCATGTTTTTAATGGAGGTCACATTAACATGTCCTAGTCTAGCATGCCACAAAGAAACAGACTCGGCAATATAAACAGAAGCAGACGAATTCTTATTAATAACTTCTTATCTAGTACAAATAATCCACCATTACAAAAGCCTTTACCAACAAAATTTCCATTTCTAGTGAGCACAAGTTTATCAGATTCGAAAGCTAATTTGATACCTGCTTTGTTTAATAAACCTCCAGAGATAAGATTTCTTCGTATATCAGGAACATGTAGCACGTTATTAAGTTCAAGAGTCTTACCGGAAGTGAGCTTCAAAATGACTTTCCCTTTACCAAGTACCTTCACGGTGCTAGAATTTCCCATAAATACGCATTCCCCACTTGGTACTTGAGAGTAATCCAAGAAAACATCCCGATTGGAGCAGATGTGCCTTGTAGCGCCGGTATCAACAACTCATTCGGAAAAATTGCTTACTAAATTAACTTCTGATACAACAGCAGCAATAATATCGTCATCTTGTTCAGTAAGATTAACATGAGATTTATTGGGATTCCGTTTACCAGCAGGAGAAAAGCCTTCGGGACAAAATCTAGAAGAGTGACCCGGTTTACCACATGTAAAACAATTTCCCTTAAATTCCCGTTTACCTTCACCTTTAAAATCCCCTTTGCCATCCCGTTTGAAGGTATTCTGGTTTCTAGTCCCATGAACTTGATTAGAAGACTTGTTACCCCGTTTCTGACTCTTGTAATGATTCTTAGACTCGGTCAGATTAGCCATGGACACTACAAAAAAACAAGTCAAATTGCGGCGGGAAAATCCGCCGCAAATATCTTAATTCCGACGTAAATCGACATTTACGTCGGACTGACCGACGCAAAGGTGTCGCCGCAATATTTCGTCGCAAATTTTTTTTGTGCGTTGGACCTGTCGACGCAGAGGCTAATTGCGTCGGAAATGCGTCGAAAAAACCGACATACACTAAAAAGTCAAAAAAATAGTCAAACTGATTTGCGACGGACTTGCCGTCACAAATTCCGTCGCTAATTTTATTTGCGACGGCAAGTCCGCCACAAATCGTGGATATATATATATATATATATATATATATATATATATATATATATATATATATATATATCCTAAATGATATATGTAGTCCAAATAGAATATACCGTATAAAATAATATAATTTAAATTTCAAGATATAAGTAACATGGAGTATCGTTTCTTACAATTTTTCACAAATCGAAAGAATACCATTACAAAGGTTTTCAAAAAAAAGAGTGTGAAAAAAATATCAACTCATCTTATGTTTTCTACGAAAGGTGCAACATACTTATGTTTTTCTGCAAAGATAAAAAAAATATCTACAAAACTATTAAATCCTAACTAGAAGATCCGACTAATTAGCTCCCAAAAGTGAATGCGAGAATTGCTGCTTTCATCCGGAAGCACCGCAAAGAGCATTTATCTGGTCACATGAAAGGGTGGTTAGGGCCGAGAAAGACGGTGAATATTTTCAAGAAAATAAGCACAGAAGTCAATGTAACTTTATATGACATCTATATACCTATAGTACATACAGAAAATTTAGTGACAATACATCATTCAACGCTTAACAAAGGTAAAATAGAAGAGCATATTCACATACTATCTCATACGAAAATATGGTTTCTCCTTCTACATCACATACTACTTGACTATGATGTTAAGAATGAAAAGAAAATAAAGAAAATGTCATACCCATGTCCGCTTTTGATATGGCCAAGAAACTTTGATTAGTGAAAGTACATAACTGCACTGAGAAAATAAAAGGAGAGACAAACAACAACATTAGCATTAAAATTAAAGAAAATTAGAATATGACTATAAAGTAATTTAGTGAAAGTACATAACTGCACTGAGAAAATAAAAGGAGAGACAAACAACAACATTAGCATTAAAATTAAAGAAAATTAGAATATGACTATAAAGTAATGGAAAAAGGATAACGTTCTGTCGATGCTACACATCATAACGAGAGGAGAAGCTTTCGCTACACTGAGAAGATTCAATACCTGTTACACGTAAGAGTGATTCAGAATGCTTATAATATGTTTACATCTAAAAAATATACTTGTAGTGAAATCATGGTTCTAAGCGTAGAATAAGAAGTCAAGCAATGTGAATAAAAGATGTACTAATGTACATCTTGTGCAAATATTGAAAATGATGGCAAAAAAATTAATTATTTTCATCACTTTTGATATACTTCTACTAACCATTCTGTTCATCCTAATCTCAATCTCAAATAATAAAAGTTGGTGGATTGAAGTTTTTTTTTAAGCCAAGTGTTTTTGTCTGTAAAGATGTTCTCATAAATACAACTACTATTACTACAATTACTATTACTATTACAAACACTAACAAATATTACTACTAATACTACTGCTACTACTTACTTCGTAGTACTTAGTAGCAACAACAAGAGCAAGAGCAATAACTACTACTACTACTACTACGATATTACTACTAAGCTAACAAATGTTATACTAACACTAACACCAACATCATACCACGACCTATACATTACAACCAAACTACTACTACTCCAATACTACACCACCACCACCACCACCACCACTACTACTCCTACTAATACACCAACAACAAAAACAACTACAATAACGATAATATTACTACTATTACCACTACTAATAATAATTACACTACTACTAATACTTCTACTACTAACATACTCCTACTATTACTAACAACACCATACTACCACGAACACACTACTAGCTACTACTAATTCTAATACAATAGTACTAAATTCCCATCACTAAACCTACTTAATCTCAACTACTACTACTACCACAACCTCAAGAACACCAACAACAATAATAACAACACCACCAACATCAACAACAACAATAATACTAAGACTACCACCCATACTATCATCTCCATCATTTTACTCCATGCAATGAGTTTTATGTATTTAGGCATTTTCATTAATCATCAAACATTACTATCTTTTTGCTTGAAAAAGGTGAAAATCACCACAACAACAACTACTACTACTACCACCACCACCACCACCACCACTACTACAAGAACAAGAATAACATCAATAACGATCCCTTCTTCCCATAAAACAACAACAACTACTACAACAACAACACCATAAACAACAGCAACAACAACCCACAACAACAACACCATCAACTACAATAACAACAACAACAAACAAGAAAATCCACAACAACAACAACAACAACAACAACAACCCACAACAACAGCAACAACAACAACAACAATTATAATAACATTAGTAACAAAAAAATCCAAAAAATAACCTCAATAACAAAAATCGCAGGCGGAAAAAGGGTGAGTGGAAGGATCATGGGAAGGGGAAAAGGAAAAGGGGGTCGCCGGAGTAGTAGGGACGCCGGTGGTGGGGATTCGCCGGAGTTCCAACAAGGGTGAAATTGAGGAGTTTGGGGTTAGGGTTTGGGGTCGGGGGTTATGATTTGGGAGAATTGGGGAAATGACGAAAGAGAAAATGGTTTCGCTGTCATTTTATCGGGTTTTTTTTTCCCAGATTGCGTCGGACTTGCCGTCATAAATTCCGTGGCAAAAAAATTTGCGACGGAATTTGTGGCGGAAAGTCCGACGCAATCTTGAAAAATAAAAAATAAAAATGCCTGGATACAGGCTGTCCTTGCGTCGAATTCAGAACGTCTACGTCGGTTACTCCGACGCAAACAACTTTTATGCGTCGGAGTTGTGTCGTCTATTCCGACGCATAGATTGGCGGAAAATATATGTTCTTGGCGCCTTCATCTAGCGTCGACATGCGACGGGTATTCCGACGCACCATCTGGTGCGTCGAGCATTCCGTCGCAATCAGACGCATGCATTACTCTTGCGTCGGATTGTTGGTCCGCCACAAACTTTCCGCCGCAATTTGAGTTGTTTTTTGTAGTGGGAAGAAGAGTGTTCGACTTGTTTACCTAAAGTCTGTATACGGTTTTGTTCCTCAATCTTTATATGAGACACTAGTTCTAAAAGAGTAAAATCTTTTTGTTTGTGTTTCATACTACGAACATAATTTTCCCAAGAAACCGGAAGTTTATCTAATAAACAATTAGCCTGAAAAACTTCACAAATTTTCATACCTTCCGCCATTACCTCTGCACATAGATTTTCGTATTCATGAACTTGATCTAAAATGGGTTTCTCATCGACTAGCTTGAAGTTTAACCAACGACTGCAAGCATACTTTTTCGTTCCATAATCATCAGAACCATACTTGGTTTTGAGAGCATCCCAAATTTCAGTAGCCTTCTTAAACTTACTGTAAATCAAGTACAAGGAAGAAGTCATATAATGCAATAACATTCCCCTACAAGTAACATTATCCGTTCCAAAATCTCTACCCGAATTTTCTGAAGCCTCAGTTTTTGTAAGTGTATAAATGACCCCTAATTGAGTTAGAAAAAATTCCATTTTATCCGACCACATACGGTAATTTTTTTCATCAAAAAGTTATAATCTGGACATGTCGGGTATGAAAGGGTTATGAACAAAAGCAGTAGGAACGGAAGTGACAACAGGAGGTGGAGGAGTAGAGACAACAGCACTAGCAGGACTACCAACCATGATGATAAACGAAATTTAAATCAACTTTAGATTGTTATCACCGTAGTAGTAGAAGTAGGGAAAGAAAAGGATAGATCTTATCTGGAACAAAGTACAGAAGTTGTATCGCGACAAATATCACTGTCCTAAAGTTGATTTATGCCCCGTCTGGTACACACGGTTCAATGTGCAACAGTAAAGAGCCAGGGCAAGAGTTCAATGTGCAACAGTAAATGCACACTGGCAGTTTACCCGCAAGCGGTGCGCCGCAGGCGCTCTACCAGCGCCCGGCCCGGCCCGGCACGGCGCGCGCGCGCGCGTGTGGTGTACGTAGTCCTCTCTTGTACACAACTAGTAGAACATTTTAGTGGGTCATATATAAACATAGTTTAGTAGTCATAAATGATCCATGTGGGATAGTTAATGCTACTTAAATAAGCTTCTTTTGAAGCATTAACTCTATCATAATATGTAACAACTAAAAAGAATCTTCAATATTATCGACAATTTATAAAAAAAAATATAGTTGTCACGTGAGATCTTGTTGATTCGTCTTTATATATAAGTTGATTAAAAATATCAATTTTTTTTATATTTTTTGATAATGTAAAATGAAAGAATATTAATGATGTAGAACACGTTTCGAAAAAAATGTGCAAAACGCATAAATGCCTACATAGTAAATACTCTGTATGCAGTTACGGAGTAGTAGAGTACTTAATTAAACGAGGGAGTACTAACGAAAATAAAAACAAGTGGATGATGTTAGAGTCTAATAAACAATACTCCCTCCGATTACCTGTGTTCTTTCCCTTTCTTTTTGGGGAGGAAAATAAGGAGAAAATATTATATTAATGGAATATGGAAGGTGGAATGAAAAACTAAGAGAGATAAATATTATATTAATTAAAGGAGAAAAAGTGGGGTGGAAAAGTAGGAGAGATGAATATTATATTAATTAAATGAGAAAAAATGGGGTGAAAAAGTAAGAGAGAGGAATATTATACTCCCTCCGTCCTTTATGTTTCTTCCCGCTTTTTAAGATTTGTGAGGAGTATTTTATTGAAACAGGAAGAAACATAAAGGACGGAGGGAGTATTAGTTAATGAGTAGTGGAAAATTTTCCTTAAATGGAAATAGGGAAGAAAATCAAACTCAACCCAAAAAGGAAATAGGGAATAAAAAAGGTAATCGGAGGGAGTATGTAATTCAAGACAATATAATAAGACGAGACTTCATACTCCATTGTCTGTAGGGCTGTGCAACCGGGCCGACCCGGTCCGACCCGGACCGGACCTGGTTAGACCCGGATCCGGAATCGTCAAATTTCATGACCCTGGACCCGGACCGGAAACCAAAATATTGACCCTGGTCCGGTCCGGAAAAATACCGGGTCCGACCCGGACCGGACCGGTTGGCCCGATTGGACCGGAATTTTCAATTTTTTTGGGAATTCCGGTCCAAAATTCCGACCCGTTTGGACCGGTTGGCCCGGTTTGGACCGGAAAACCCGGAATTTTTAAGAAATAAGCATAATTCCGGGTTTTCCGGTCCGGACCGGAAAATACCGGGTCAGGACCGGACCGGACCGGAACCCGGAATCGCCCAAAATGATGGCCCGGAGACCGGACCGGAATTTTTTATTCCGGATCCGGGCCCGTAGATTCCGGTCCGGTCCGGTCCATTTTTTCGGTCCGACCCGGATTTTGCACACCCCTAATTGTCTGTATAAGTTATAAGGATGATGGACCTCCCTATTGAGTATGAGTATCCAAGTAATCCTAATCCACTTAATTTAAGAATATATAACATGCATTGATTGATTAAAGCCTTTCAAATCAAAATGGAAATAATAATAATAATAATAATAATAATAATAATAAGAGTTATTTGCGAAACACTACCTAATATTTTCCCCTATTTGCGAAGAACTATCTAACATTTTTTTTTTTTGCGAAACATTACCTAAACTTTAATGAGTTTTGTGAAACACTACCAAGTAACGATTTCTGTTAAACTTCCGTCACAATTGACCCATGTTTAAAGATATTTTCCTCCATATTTTCCTTCCCTCCCCTCCTTTTCCCCCTCTTTCTCCTGTATACATTTTTTTTCATTCTCACATATTATATCTCCTTTCTACCATTTCCAATCTACCCTCCTTTCTTTTTTTTTCTCTCATCCTAAGAATTTTTGCAGTTCCAAGACTAAGTTACAATATAAATAAGAAAAAAGATATCAGCTCCGAGACCGGAGGTTCTGTTCTGACCAAGATCACAAATCAATAAACTCAATGATAACAATTTGTTGAAGCAAATACGTGTTCATAAATTACTCCGTAGTTAAAATGGGACTTTGAATACATTGTCGTAGCAATTACAAAAAATAAATCACCCATTGATTTGGGACACTCCCAACAACAAAAGTCTAGCATAAAATTTTGCCAGTGGTTACAAATACTTGATATCAACTACAATAATAATTCATTACTAATATATACTTGAGCCTTAATTGATGATTTTGATGGTGTTAACTATCATACAACTTACCCATATTGGTTTTAATTTTTTTTTTAATAAAGTAGGCCCCACTGCAACGGAAATTTAACAGAAACCGTCACTTGGTAGTGTTTCGCAAGACTCATTAAAATTTAGGTAGTGTTTCGCAAAAAACAAAATGTTAGGTAGTTCTTCGAAAATAGGGGTAAATGTTAGGTAGTGTATCGCAAATAACTCTAATAATAATAATAATAATAATAATAATAATAATAATAATAATAATAATAACAACAACAACGATTTTTCTAACATGTGCCCAATGAGCACATTTTAACACATTAATGAAGGTAAGTTTATCAAATATATTTCTATTCTCTAAGTATGATAATTATAAGTTAATCTTTCAACTTTTCATGATAATTTGATTAATAAACCTACCTTAATTAAGTTATTAACATGTGTCTAGTGGACACATGTTAGAAAATCCGTAATAATAATAATAATAATAATAATAATAATAATAATAATAATAATAATAATAATACACATGCAAGGTAGACGACATCTTCAGATGTGACTAACCTCTCTAATGTGAGTAAGTATTAAGAGTAAATCTCTCTTGTAAAGGATATATTCGTCATAGATTGATGACGAATCAAATAAATCACATGGGTATGTAGATAAAGTAACTCATAAGTAGTTACTTGTTTGTCTTTATCCATCCAAATGAATACTGTACATATTATTTAACCTGTTAAAAACATATGACGGATATTCCCGTCCCAAACAAAAATTGGATGGTGGTATAAAGAATGGATAAGCATCAAATAATAGTAGCACAATAGGAAGTACCCCTACTTACGTAGGGTAATAACGTACGCCCCGGCCCCTACTCATAATCAGATAGATGGTTAACCAATCCAACACTTCTTCCTAATTCCTCATTAGGGAACCAACAACCTTAGCTTGGAGATACATACCCTACGTTTATATATCTTCTCTTTAACTAACTGGGGTCACCCTCACTCACTTATTATATATTAACCGTAACTAAGTTAGTGACGATTTTTCATTTAAATTTGCACTATGCGACAACCAACCATCATTTCTTTTTGGAATGTGCACCCTACAATTGTAAAATTACTCTGTGTATGATTATTAAGTACGGATTACAGTGTAACGGTGTAATTCTGATAGAGATATCATAATATTACGGTTTCATGATAAAGATATCGTATTATTACGGTAACTATAATTTTTGTGTTAAAATAACAAGTTTTGTGGCATTAAACATTGTGATTTGTGATACATGAATACGTGTATATGACATCATTATTTGTAGTATTAGGTAGAGTTGTATAGACATATAGTCTACGTAAACTAGGATTATGTCATAACGATAATATATCTGCTTTGTCATTCTCACTTCTCGTATGAAATATACTCGTACTTGTTATGTGAACCAGACATGTTTTTGAAAATTCAAACACATCTGATCTACGAGTAGATAGCTAGACCACCTTGCTTAGCACGTAGGGCTTTGCATGCAAAAATAAGATAAACACAAGTTGTTGGTTCTCAGATGAGTAATTGAAGGGGAGTACAGTGCGTGGTAAAAGTCATGCATAGCCACCCATTTTGGTTGGTGATTGGGAGGTACGAGTAGTTCCTACTTTTTGGCCAAAGGAATGTGGTTCGCGTGGCTCGAGAAAACTTACTTCAAAATTCAAGATTACAAGTGACAAGTGACGAGTGGATTGAAGCCTAAGTACCAATAGCAATATAAGGATGTATTCGGTGTGTTCTTATTCGCACATTTTATGCTATTTGCTTCCATTCATCTCGTAAAGGACTACTTCAACAAAAGAATGTCACCTTTTTTGAACCAAAATATTTCACCCATACTCTTATAATATACGAAGTAGTAATATACCACCATTATGCCGTACAACAGACCTTAAAATTAAAAATTTATGATAAAAAGTTACCACTTTAGTTTATTTATTGATCACTTTGAGTTCAATAATGATCACTTTTTAATACAAAAAAATGGTAATTATTTATGTGAAAGTGATAATTAACTAACCTAAAATGGTCTGGTCACCTTTTACCATGAATTACAAATTGTTACTATTGTCACATGGTACAACGGTTGTACACAATGATTACAAATATAAAATGCTATCTTAAGCCAATTTTATTTTACAAATTAAAATGATTGTTTCATTGTTAATCCCGGTACGGTGTCTCCCCTCATGATCCTCTATACATACGGAGTAGTCTTTTATTAACCCATTCTTTATTTTAATGCAATTTGAATTCAAATTACATGAAATATTTGTTGACATAATCAACAACAAGTTATCGTAAATGTTTTAGTCTAGTGGTTAAGATAAAGTTACCATGGACGATAGGTTTTAGGTTTCATCCTCCGGATTAAGTTTATGAAAACGATTATTATTACTTCCTCCGGTTTTCTTTTATCTTCCCGTTTGAGTATTAGACCATGTACAATAGAGAGGACAACATCTTCCTCTTATTTTTTCTCTTTCATTCTATCTTTTTGACACATCATTCTCTCTTTCATTCACCTCATTTTCCACTATCTTCATCCTCTTCATTTTTCTTTCTCTAATTTTTACCTCACAATAGAGAGGATCCTCTTAATTATCTATCTTATTATTTATTTTAATTATTTAATGATTGATATTATTTTTATTTTATTTAATTTGTTGCATGACCAATAACCTTTGATAGCATGCACAAGGGCTAATGTTAAAAATCCTCTAAAATTAGAGAAATAGAGGAAGTACTCGACTTTCTCTAAACAAGATAATCTTCCATGTTGATCTCACAATGGAGATGACCTCCTCTTGGAGGAGAGAGTGCTAAGAGGAGGGCAAATAATCCTCTCCATTGTATATACTCTTATAACTATGGTAGTAGCTAGAATCTAGATATGAAATACGGGATTGGCGGAGTAGTGGGTGACGCTTAGATTGTCAGAAAAATATGACTGGAGGTCATTCCTTATGGATTTTTTCGACGGTCCAATGTTGGTGGTCTATCTCATACGGAGTATGAGTTTTCTCCTTACTTTGATCAATTTTTATGCTTACCTTCGAGACGGTGTTTCCTCATCCCTTCGCCCCCTCCCATATTTTTTTTTCCGGCATAACGACACCCATGGTGGTGGTGTCGTGATGTATTTATATACAATCTGTAGTTATAGTTTTGAAAGGAGGGGTCCGGTAGAGGGTGGTACAAGTATACAAGTAAAGAGGAAGAAGAGACAAAAGGAAAGATTGAGTGAGAAGTGACAAGTAAAAGGGTCACATGGGCTTAGTATTAAGTCACCACTCAGCGAAGCCCAATTATACACGCGTCCAAACCCCTACTCCTTCTACTTCCCCGGACCACTTCCCCATTTTATCCTCTCACTCTCACGTGTGCACCCCCTGATCCCCCCCCCCACCCCCCTTCACACTACCATTGCTTCCCCACACAGCACGCTCGTCATGTCCTATTTCCCCTTGTCTGCACATACATTAATCGGGTCGGATTTGAGTTTGAGTTCGATTTGTAATAAATTTTAAAATAGATCATTTTCTATTACGTTATTATCTACTCTTTGCCATACTTTTTAGAGATATTAGGTTATACGTGTTAATAAACATATGGTTACAGATCAAACTATAGTATTCAGTTCGAATGTCAAATTGGATACGGTTCAGATTACATTTCACTTAGGTTGCGTTTGGGTACTCGCAATTAATTTGAATATCGTGAATTTAATTCTTGTATTTGAATTTCTAGAATTCAAATCCAAATCCAAATCCAAAATTGTGTTTGGGCACCCTTAGATTTGGATTTGGAATTTGGGCGGGTAGAATCGAGTCATCATCATTTTTTGTTTTAATAAAACTTTATCATTAGAAAAATATAAATTTCAAATACGAGAAAAAAATATATTCTAACAAGATTCTGTGAAAAAAAAAAAAACATGTGAGGAATTTGAAACGATTACCATATACTAAGAATTTGAGAAAGCCAAATTTGAACTAGGTTGGATTTGGTCTGAATTTCAAATTATTTCAAATCTGAATTTCAAATCTAAATTCAAGTTCCCAAACATACTATTGGGAAATTTCACTTTAGGAATAAAGTACTCTTGGACATTTTATTTTAGATTTTTCATTTACTTTTTGCATGATATATAATATTATTCCCTTTGTAGGTTAATTTTCTTCATTTTTCTATAATATATATATCGAGCAGTAATTAAAAGAAAAAAATATTATGATATGAAGGGACTACAATAGTACACTGTAGTAACGTTTTAAATTGAATGAGTAAGAAAAACAGTTACTTCGTATTTCATAATTAAATGCGGAGTATCACACAAGACACATTTTACTTCATAAAACTGATTCGGTAAATTGTGAAGAAAGGGTAAGCTCAAGTAATACGTAAGAGCTCCTTTACTGCGATTGAGAGTTTGAAGGTTTGATTATTTTTACTTGCGATGTAATGTTATCTTCTCTGATTTGGTTAATTAGGATAGATATTTCCCAAAAATGAAACTGGATAATTTGAACTTGAATACTCGCTTCCATCCAAACAAATACTCCGTATTTAAATGGATATTTCATCACTTTTAATTTCTAAGAGAATGAGTTTAAGTAAGTGTAGTATATTATTAATTGAGCCACCTAAAATTAAAGTTGATATATAATAATGACATTTTGTGTAAATATGTAGAATGATATGAAGATTATATGCCGTTTATTGTCCATTTATAGAGTAATATTTAATGGATTGAAAGATTTACTAAAAAAAAAGTCAATTAACTATTTTTAATTAAAAATGAACATTTGTTTCTCAGAAGAAAATAAAAATACAAGAATATACAAAATCGGATACCGGATATTCTAAAACCAAAGTTTTTTTAAAAAAAAAAATAGGATATCAATTTTTTGGATATACAGAAAAGGGGATATCTGATACAATTTACAAAACCGGATATCCAATATTGCTCCCCATGAGACCATCCCCATCCAACCTCATGACCTAGGTCAAGTTGGATGGAGTCATGCTAATGAGTAATTAGGAAACTCCACTCTAGATAATTAAGATGACACTCAACCTTTGAGTGTCAAAGGATGACACTCACAAAGAAATGCATGACCTCCACTTTTGGAGGCCCACCTCTGCCAAATAGTACCTGTTTTTTTTTATTTTTCAAACATATCTTATTTTATTCTTCAATTCTCACTCCAACTTTCAATGCTTTGCTTGCAAAGTCTACTTTTCCAACGTAAAAAAATGAGAGATGATTGACTTGAAAAGGAAAAAATAATTGGGTTGATGACCTAAATCATGATTTTCTGAATGGGAGTGTATAGGATGAGTGAGGGTCAACAAATTAATTAGAACACTAAAATAAGGATGACCTCCATTAAGGTGATTCTTGGATGGGGATGGTCTAAATTCACCCACGAAAACCAAATGGAAGAGGTGGGGGAGAATGAAATACTCCCTCCGTTCTTTATGTTTCTTCCCACTTTTTAAGTTTTGTGAGAAGTATTTTATTAAAACGGGAAGAAACATAAAGGACGGAGGGAATAGCATGTACTCCTACTAGTCCTAAGCCCTAACTGCCGTAAATGCCGAAACAGTCTATTGATTGAGATTGATTGGTAATGGAGGCTACCATTCATACCCTTGTCATGCACATCAATAGTCCATTGGTCCATTTATAAAAATGAGCTTTGTTAAAAAATACTCCCTCCTATTACCTGTGTTATTTCTCCTTTCTTTTTGGGAAGAAAATAAGGAAGGGTATTATATTAGTTAAATATGAAAGGTGGAATGAAAAAAAAGTAAAAGAGAGAAATATTATATTAATTAAATGAGAAAAAGTGGGTGAAAAAGTAGAAGATAAGAATATTAAATGAGGAAAAGTGGGGTGAAAAAGTAGGAGAGATGAATATTATATTAATTAGTGAGGGGTGAAAAACTTTCCTTAAATGGAAAGAGGAAAGAAAATCAAACTCAGCCCAATCAGGAAATAGGGAAGAACATAAGTAATCGGAGGGAGTAATCAATAATTGAAGTCATGTCATCTACTTTTAAATTTATAGTAACTCAATCTAATTGATTAAATTGAATTGAAATGGATTGAATGAGATAAGATTGAATTTAGCTAAAATGAATTGAATAACTCCGAGTTGGCTGATATGATTTGACTCAATTAGATTATGTGATTCAAAAGTAACTACTCCCTCCCCCACTAAGATCTTCCCACTTTCCTTAAAAGAAAACTCCACTAAGATTTTTCCACTTCAAAATTTTCCTTATTTATCCATTATACTCTCTTCCTATTGATTACTTTTTGTGATTTGACATCTTGAACTCCACCAAACAATTTACCACCTTTCATTATCCATTTCTTAATCCATGTGCCAAGTCAAGGTGGGAAGAACATTGTGGTGGGGAGGGAATAACTTGGATGATATAATTTGAATAGGTTTAAAGATTTTAAATTTTTAATGTACATGAAGATCAGATATAAACAAAACGACTGGTAAATAAAAAGATAAAAATGTTACTCCTATTTCGATAACTCAAACAAATTGGTTGAAGAGATTCTAAACCGTTTTATTAGAAACTTTATACTTCGTATTGTGTAGCAATGGGGATTATTAGAAAGCAAACGATGAGCATATATATATTGACGTGCGAGGCCGTAATGATGTTTTTAATTCTGTTTTCTTAATTTGTGAATCTGGCATTGCATAAAGCATTATATGAAGTAGTCACAGCAGCACTAGGCTAACAATAATTGTACTGTGTAAATAAACGTCGATGAAAATATATAGTAATAGTCCAGTAAAATATGAAGAATGATTGAGTATATATATAGGAAGGAAGATGGGGGACAGTGGTCAGCTGTGTTTCCCATTTCCCTAACTTTGTAATTTGCATCTTAAACAGCTCATTCGCTAAACAACAGCCTAATCGCGGGATTGGATTTGTTCCATTAAAACAAGTAGCAGCTTAATTGAATCATTTATTTGATTTGTAGATAAGCACGCACCTAATTAGGTGATAAAGTTAGGAATTCAATAAGTATAGGTTTAGCAACCAGGCCATGTGCTGATGATCAATGTGCTTTCCTCAAAAAAAACGAAAAAGTTAACAACAACACATACTTGCATCACCCTCTCAACTTGCATCCAACTTGTAATTAAATTGGATTTTTTATGTTTATTAGCATTATACTACGTTGTATGGAAGCGTCATGGGACGTGATCTGATAAACGGGTCATTTGATTAATTCGATTCAAATCGAGTTAAATTGATTTGTTTATTATTTAGCTAACCTTAGTTTCAGTCTCAAATAGAGAGTACACCCCGTACTTATATACGGAGTACGAAGTAATATTATACGGAGTATCGAACTTACCATCTTCAAACCAAGCCGATTACGCTAAATAAAATAGACCGATAATTACATTTAAATCGCCAACACTCTCGTCCCGTACAGCAAAATCCAACCCCGTCCACCTCTTTGTACAGTCTCTGTCCATTTAAATAAGATACGAAGTATGTTTGTTAATTGTTATATGCATATAAATTTAAGAAAAGTAGTTTATGAAATATGGAGTACGTATATATCTTATTCAAATGATACAAACCTTTCAACGGTTCAAATAGTATCCATGTGGAGTAATAAAACAAAAGCAAAATGCCTTGAAAATGACAATGTTCTTTAATTTGTCTTATCTATCCATATGGTTAGTATTCGACCCGTTGCAAGCTTGTGACGGACATACCCATCACAAGGGAGATTGCTGTTCAAATGAAGGGAGGAGGATGGAGTCCTAAGAGCATGTACAATAGAGAGGATTTACCCTCCTCTTAGCACTCTCTTTCTTCTAAGAGGAGGTCCTCTCTATTGTAGGGTGTTCATGGTTCATCCTCTTAGTAAGAGGAACATGGGTTCTTCCTCTAATTTTAGAGGAAAATTGACATTGGCCCTTGTGCAAAAATATACTTAAAAAATTGTCTTCTTCTTAGTAAGAGAATATCATTTGTATTTTTATTATATTTTATAAAAATTGAAAATGATTTTTATTTGCTTTTATTTTTTATGTTTTCATTTTTTTTTTATCTTTTACTACTATATAATCGTGTTTCATAGTTGTACTTATTTTGGCATATATTATTATGAACAACATGATTGTGGAAGATGAACACGATGAATATCTAAATTATACGGACTCACGAGAATATGTTCAAGAACATGTTAGGTTTCATATACAATATATATTTTCATTTAATTTGTTTTATTATGATTTTTATGTTACTAGATTTAATTTAATTAGTAATTTTTAAAAAAATTAGTTTTAGTAAATTATGAAAAACAATAGTATAAAGTAAGTCAATAGTATTAGTTATATAATAATTAAAATAATAAGAAAAGTATTGTAAGAGGATCCTCTCTATTGTGGAAGAAAAATTGAAGAAGAGAAGAGGAAGAGGATGTAGATAGTGGAAAATGTATTAGATGAAAGAGGGTATGAGATGTCAAAAAAATAGAGGAGGAAAGAAAAAATAAGAGGATGAAAGTATCCTCTCTGTTGTACATAGTCTAAAACTTTAATTTAGTTCACCAATTAACAATGCTGATAATAAGGCCAATAATCTACAGGACAGGACTAGCTAGCTTAGAATTAGAATGATGCTTGCTTGTTCGTTGATTAATCAGAGAATTGAATTGAATGCTGATTTGTCGTTACATTAACATGCCTAGCTGCTAATTGTAGAATTAAAAAAAATAGTGACATAATCAAACATATACGGAGTACTACTTCAATATAGAGTACTCCTTAATTTGTGTTGTTTAATAGAGTAGGTAGGTGGCACTGTAACCAAAGCCGCAAACAGTCGCCTCCCGTGTTTCCCGCTTCACATACTAATCTCTAAGTTAAGTGCCCTATCCCTATCCCTATCCCTATCCCTTAATCTCTAAGTAATTGCCTTCATTAATCTCCCCTTTCTATTTACTTACGGATTACGAGTATTTCTTTATTTTATTTCATGCATGGTTTATTCCATTAAACAATTCTCCTAACTTTTCAAAAAGACGCATTTCAACCAACCCTAAAAAAACGTCCTTAATTGCGTACAGTAGTAACTCACCTACTAGTAGTAGTGTACTAGTAGTACTATTATTCAATACTAAAATACAAGAGTGAGTTCAACCAATAAAACCCCTAAATTACGCCTTAAATTAGGTCCTAATCTCGAGGTGCTGCATGCTCATAGAGATGGTCAAACATGGTGGATTCCTCAACAAGGACAAACCTAGAGCTGGCAGTTAGTCGGGCCGGGCCGGGCTTCGTGCCGTGCCCGGCGGGCTTCGTGCCTGGGTGGGCCGGCCCGGTCGTGCCTAGACCCGGGCTCGTGCCGTGCCCGGCACGGAGCTCTAGCCGACCATGCCGCCGAGGCACGGCCCGAGGCCCGGGCCCGGTCGTGCCGTGCTCGGGCCGGGTCTCGTGCCCGGTCGTGCCCGGCCCGTCGTGCTAGTTTCGTGCTCGTGCCCGTGTTTCGGTTTTCGTTCCGGTTTTCGGGTTTCGGGTCGTGCCTCAATCTATTTCATATTTTTTCCAGCAAAAACAAGACGCGTTTGTGTGCAACCCGAATATTTGTAGGGTAATTATATATTATAATATTTGTAGCCTTGTAGCTATCACTCCACAAGTCCCACTTTGGAAATAGTTAATACTCTTTATTAAAAAAAATTGAAATTGTAAAAAAACACAATTACTAAAAATTACAATTGCTAAAACAATTACAAAAAATAATAGTAATTATACAAACTAAAAATTATAAATTAAATCTTCGTAGGATGTAAAAGAAACTAAAAAATAATTAAAGTCGACTTGTGAAATTGTAATTGAAAAAATAATTATGTCTATTACTCTACGATTCGACACTGCCACTCGAAGGGGTATCGTCGGTGTCGACATCACTATCTCTTGGTTCCTGACCTTGTTTTCGGTCTCTTGCATCCATCCAATCTTTGTAGCAGACACACATGCGGAGGGTGTCGCAAGACAAAGACGTACGTTTGTCGTCCAACACCCTTTTAGAGGCACTGAAGCAACGTTCGGACGCTACAGATGAAACTTGAACGGCGTAGAAGTCTCGTGCCATTGCTGACATCACCGGAAGAAATTTTTCATGTTCTCGCCACCATGCTAGAAGATCAGTGCTTAGTGTATCGAATTCGGAAATATTGTTGAAATAATCATATCGTAGGTACATATGAAATTCAGCAAGATCGGACGCCCGTGTTTGTTGAGGAGATGGCATCAGTCGAGACATTCGTGACATGGCCTTGCCCAATCCTGCAGCGATCGTCGATCGGCTACTGCTAGCACCTGCACCTGATCGAGAAGTAGTGGTGGGGTTAGTTTGACCATAAATCCGCTCGTATTCACCAAATACTACACCAAAGTCGTGTCTAACCGAGGCCGCATAGACCTCCTTGTCGAATTCTAGGTTCATTGCTTTTTTATAACTTTCAACAACGTTAATGGCACCCTCAAATTTCCACCTAGGGTCTAAAATCATTGCAAATACATAGACAAGAGGAATATCGTCCCAATATTTTAACCATTTTTCCTCCATGTCGGGTAGAAACGTAGAGTAATCAGGTAGGCCTCGATATTTTTGGAAAACAGTGGCAATATTGTCAATATGAGCAATGAACAAAGGGACCGTGGGCTTATATGCATGAGAAAATGCAGTGGTCGCCTCCTCAAAGGCTGACAACAAGTCGATATACATTTCTATTTTCTCCCAATCATCTTCAAGTAATTGTTCATCGGGAAAACGAGTGTTCCAAAAAGTAGTTAGCGGATCCTTGTATTCTAAACATGACTGCAACATTATGTACATTGAATTCCACCTCGTGTTGTTCTCTGCGGGAAATTTTCTGTATTTAATTTTATTTAATTTACAAAAGTGACGCCAATCTTGGCGCCTCATTTGAGACGTGTTCAAGTGAATAACTATTTTTTTAAACTTGGTGTGATAGTGTCGTAGACCCACTAAACCGTCCTTAACACACAGGTTTAAAATGTGACAAGCACATCGAACATGTAACAATTCACCATCTAAAAAAATATTTTGTAAACTGGTTTTCAACATGTTAGCACAAGAAGTCATAGACGTTGCATTATCAAAAGTAACTGTCAAAATTTTATCTCTAATTTCATACTCGCATATCGCTCTCACAATAACGTCGTGGATATTAGCAGCGGTATGCGGACTTTCTAATCTTGCAAATTCAATTATTCTTTTTTGTAAAACCCAATTCTCATCTATCCAGTGAGCTGTTAAACATAGGTAAGAGTAATCGATGCGAGAGTCCCAGCCATCGGATGTTAACGATATTTTAGACCTCATATTTTTGAAGCATTCTATAAGCTCCATTTTAGCCTCCATATATTGTTTCATTGCTTTACTTTTTACAGTTTTACGGCTCGTTTGTAGATGAGCCGGTTGGTTTGCTTTTACGTATCTGTTAAACACTGGGTGTTCAGATAAAGCGAAAGGTTTTTCCGTTTGAATTATCATTCTAGATAATTCCTCAGCGCATGTGTTATAATCGTACTTATACTCTTCTTCTGATTCGGGTCGGGTCACAAATTGGTCAAGGGATGTTTGGCCGACCTCTTTGGGAACACATTTTTTAGCATGTCGTCCTAGGTGACCGGTACCATTTGCACTTTTACCACTAAATATACTTCCACAATTATTACACTTAGCATATTTTTTATCTACACTCTTAGTGAAATTTAGCCATACTCTACTTGTTCTACCCATCGCACACAATCTAGCCATTTCTTCTTTAGTCTCCCAAACTATACCGTCATCGGACGATTCGCTCGTTCTTGTTTGTACATTTACATTTGTGAATTGTGACACGGTTTGTGCCGATGTGTCGTGTTGTGCAGACTCTGTAAACGATTGTGGTCCTTCTGGACCTCGTTGTGTAAATTGTTGACCCGTTTGTGTAAATGAATACGATGGTAAAGGTGGTCTCCCCGACATTGCCTGATATGTCGACATATCGAAATTAAATAAGTTGGGTGTCATGGGAAAAGGTTGTTGGGACCCTTGTCCCGTTTGTGCCCCGGTTAAATCGTAACCGTAAGGGGTCGACCCGCTCGGATTGCCAAAGTTCATGAACGAAGGCGTGACACCGGACCATTGATTAAATTGTGGGGTCGTAAATTGACCATGTGCCTCCGATTGTGGTGTTTGTGAACCGGAGGGTCGTTCGACGCTACCTTGACGTTGTTGTGATCGACTCCTTTTTGACCCTGACTCGGTGTTGTGTGATTCAGACATGATTTAAATATTTTAACGGATTAACAATTAAATTATCAAATTAATTACCAAATTAATTAACAATTTAACTAACAAATTTAATAACAATTACCAATTTAGTATTTTAGTTCAATTGACAAGTTAATATGTAAAAAATTATTTAATGGTGACTTAATTATAAAAAATTAATAAGTGAAGATTATAATTAACTAATTAAGTAATAAACAAAAATAATTAACAAAATTAAAGTAAAAGAGATTAAGTAAGAAAATGCAAACAAAGCTTGTAGAGATCCGGAGATGCGGTCGAATATCGAGAATCGACAGACTATAATAAAAAAACCCGTAAACCCGATACGATCAATTCTTCAATATAGTAGATTAGCACCAAAAAACGCAACCAAAACCTTCAATTCTTCAAATTTCAAGATTAATATATAATACTTGTTATATTAAGATTATAATATTATTTATATATTATTTATAAGATTAGTAATAATTTTTATATATATTAGTAATAATTTTATAAGATTAGACGATTAGAATTTAGAAATGTATACTTATAGTCTTATAGAGTATTGAAATTCTCAAAAAATTGATAAGAATGATTATAAGATTAGAAAAAGAATAGAATGATTTGTGAAATGAAGATGGATGAAAGTGGGTAATTTCTAGGAAAAGAAATGAAAAAAAAAATATAGAGGAATGGGAAGGATTGAAGGAGCCGTTGGATTGTTGGAATTTGGAAAAGGGGAAGACTGAAGAGGAGGCAGAGCCGCAGAGCAGCAAGCCAGCAGTCAGAGCAGAGAGCCGTTGAGGCCGTGCCGGGCCGGGCCGGGCCGTGCCTCGGGCCCGCCGTGCCCGGGTCGGTCGTGCCTGGTCGGGCCAGCCCGCGTGCCTGTCAGCGGGCTGTCAGTGGGCCGTGCCGGATCAGGCCCGGTCGTGCCCGTGCCTGGCACGGGGTTTTCACCCACTTCTTCGCCGCGGCCCGACCCGAGGCCCGAAGGGCCGTGCCCGTGCCAGGCCCGATTTTGCACTCGTGCCGGGCCCGTCGTGCCAAATTTCGTGCCGGCCCGGGCCGGCGGCGGCGGCCCGGCCCGAACTGCCACCTCTAGACAAACCCTTAAATATACATGGAAGATCCTAGACTTCAACTTACCTTTTAATAAGACCATGTATGTAATTGTAGGGTAAACAAAATTGTGGACTACTCCCTCCGTTCCTATGATTTCTTCCACCTTAAAATGACACATTTCTTAAGAAAAACAATAAAATAAGTAAAAGTAGAGAGGAAGTAAAGTAAGTGGGCCACCTAAAGGAAAGTGGAAGAAATCAAAGAAATGGTTGAAAAAGGAAATGTGGAAGATATCAAAGAAACGGAGGGAGTACTATATTACTCCCTTCATGCACTAAAACTCCTTTAATTGGTTAATAAAGGTTTTTCCAATTTTCAAAGCAGCTTAATATCAAATTCAAATACTTTCTTAATAATTGTGTATTTTTCTAACGGTAACTCTCATGTGAGACCGTCTCACGATAATTTTATCGTGAGACCTCTCACATGAGCACATAGGGGGTGGTTACAAATTTAGTAACCACCTCTTATATGAGCCGTCTCACGATAAATTACCGCGAGACGGTCTCATACAAGTTTTTGTGTTTTTCTAAAACTACCTATATTTTGTAACGGAGGGAGCGAGTATAACTTAGACAACTAAGGAAGTATGGTATATAATATACGGAGTATAATATTCTTGAAACCAAGTATCATATAAAAATGATTTGTCCGATACGAAAAATCGATAGGACTAAATCTTTTCACATAGAATTAGAATAGGGCAAGACCCGTGAACAACCAAATAAATATTTAGTGTTCGATCGAGACATGTATGTCCGATTCATGAATAGATTTTGATTCAATAAAAAATACTCGTAAATATTTAGTTTAAGAAAGGAAAATAACCTAAATATTTAGTTTGATCGTAGTAATACTTCTTTTTATTACTCCGTATTTGAAATTGTCTCATTATTTATTTATACCTGACATTCTAAAAAGCAGGAAGGAGTACTACTCTGGATTGATAGACATGATGGTCAAATGTTTGAAAGCAACCGAAAAAAGAAAGCCATTTGAACTTTTATTATTGGAAGACAAACTAAGCCCTATGTCCCAAGTCCGAACTAGGTTATCAGACACACCACACCACACCACACCACTTTCAGTAAAATAATCACTCAGCCCTCATAGTCATACAACATATGCATGTCTCTTAGAAAGTCGCAATAATAACTCCGAAGAAAAAGGGACACTGTTTTGGTAAAATTTTACCGAGTTAGGATTGAGTTTGCGGGTTAAAGTGATCGGGTTAGTCCTACACGAATTAACGAGGCGAATCGAATCTAGCAAATGAAAGCGTAATGAGAGAAAGTAAAGGGACTCGAGTTTTGGTGACGCGGAAACCCGAATGTGGGAAAAACCGCGGGGGGAGTCGGAATCCCGCCAAACTTCTACTATGAATGAACGGAATGAAGCACAAATTGTAATACAAATATTTTGACGGTATTGAGCTATGAAAGATCTTTCGCTAGTATGTTGGCTTCCAATGACTTATCGTTGAAGATTGACTATCCCCCCTCCTTATACTCCTCTGTTGCGCTTTTTCTTCCCTTCTCCCTTAACCGTCGCCCTCTTCTTCTCCTGATTTCTCTTCTGCTCTGGTGGCACTGCCCTGGAATTTAGGAGGTTGGTTATTGGACCGGGTCTTTATGCTTGGGGTAGGGTTTTTTAAAGGCTGGCTGTCTTCGGCCCATCTTGGGGCTTGGATGATTTCTGGCCCAATATTGTTGTTGGGTTTTGCTTCGTTGACTTTCTTCGTATTGACCTACGACTTTGGGCTTCCCGTGTATTATTTCATGACTTTCCTTGTCGATTCTTTGACTTGTTGACTTTGACTTTTGACTCGGGGAATTTCCACGTCATATCTGAGGGTGCGGATTTTATCCCAAACAAATGCCCCCAAATTTCCGACTAAGCTCATCTTAGGCGGGAATTTCCGTTTGTATTTTGACGTTTTGATTCTGATGACGATTTTCTTCCACAGAGTTTGTTTTTGAGTCTGTCACTTCTCGTTTCCCTAACTGGCTCTTCTCCTTCCTCATGATGACTTCCCCCTCATTATTACTTGCGTTTCCCCATGTTTCTTACTCTCTTTACTCTACCTACTTCTATCATCCCTTTCATTTACTATCCTCCTTCCCACTTCATTCATATCCCCAAATCTTCTTTTTCAAATTTCGAATCACCCTACCTCTCCATTCTTCGCCGTTTGCCGTCACCGCGCTTCACACTCCCGTTTTGCTCAGGTGATCCTCCGTCTTCGCTTGTTATTTTCTTTTTCTTTTCATGGCGTCTAGATCGGTCCGGGGTAAATCATCGGCTTCTGCTTCGTCGTCGCCGGCGATGGCTTTTTCTCCCTCTAATAAATTAGGTAAAACTCATTCCTGCGACTCTTTCTTTGCCGATGTGGACCCTTCCTTTGTCAGGGGGGTTTTTGGCTTTGATGAGGGGGTCGAGATTTACCTTCCCTCCTCAGGCCAGCAGGCAGATTTCGTCCTTCCTGGATGGGTCTGCATGTATGCCTACCCCTTCCTCTTGGGCCTTCGCTTTCCCTTTCCCCCAATTGTTCAGCAGCTCTTAACCCACTACAAGCTTGCCCCATGCCAACTCGCCCCTCACACCTGGAGGGTGCTGCTATCCTTCTATGTTCTCAATCGCCGCCACCAGAAGGATTTTTCGTTACTCGACATCTGCGCCGTCTTCCAGGTAAGGCCCCTGGGGAATGGTCAGGTGACGATGCGCGTTAAAGATAAGAACTTCCCTGGTATAATCTTCCCTCCTAATCCTCCTGATGCGGGGTGGTTCAAGGGGTTCATCTTTGTGAAGGCTGATTCTCTCTCTTCCTCCTGTGATTATCTCTTTTCTCAATGGGCGCCTGTTGCAGGTATTCATCGTATCACTAGCTTTTCGGTTCCTCGCACACTTATGGTTCTTATTGGTTTCGTACTGTAGGTCTTCAACAGCCGGAGGGAGTAACACCGATTATCGATCTTGCTGCCAAACTCTCTGACTTAAGTTCCGAGCAGCTCTCTTTCAACAATCTGTTTGTTCCCTCTGCTGGTGGTTCCTGTTCCCCTTTCGACGACACGATGTCTTCTGGTGAGAATTGCTGAGTAGATTCTCACTTTGTCTCTTTTTTTTTTTTTTTTTTTTTTTCATGTGGTATACTTGCTTCTCTCAGGCAGTGCCAAGGTTCCCATGACCCTGGACCGGGTCAGGAGAAAGAGCATGGCTACTCGCTCTTCATCCCGGAAGGTTACTAGCTCCTCTCCCGCTCCTTCGACTAGTTCGAAGAGAAAACGTAGCTCCTCTCCTCCAACTCAGGCGGACTCGGCGGAGAAACCACATGTGATCCAGGTGCCTGATTCTCCTCAGCCTTCTGCCCCTCATTCGGCTGGGTGCAGTTCTGACGAAATCACGATGACCTTTCCCCGAAATTTTGGGGTCATCCGGAACCTGGAAGACCTTTCTGCCCTGGACCAGTTTCTCTTTCCAGGCTCTGAGGCTGTGATGGCCAAGGATCCTCTGATGGAGACCGCGTCCCACATCGTTGCCCATGGTTTCGAGGTAATTCTGTTATTTTTTTTTTTTTGAATTTGTTCCAGCTTCGAGTTGCATTACTGACTGCTGTCGTTTTATTCAGACTCTTCAGCTGGCTATCTATGTGAAGGCCCGTATATCGCACCTCCTAGAATTGGGGAGCTGTCTCCAGGCGGACAATGCTCGTCTGATGGAAGAGGCTGCCCAGGCCAAGGAGAGGGTTATGGAGCTTGAGGAGGAGGCTAAGGCAGCTAGGGAAGAGACCGTTGAGCTGAGGGGAGAGCTGGACCAAGTCAGGGGGAGACTTGCTGAAGAGGAGAAGCAACGGGAGGAGGCTGCTGCAGGGGTGAAGGCGGAGCTTGCCAAAGTTCAAGATGCCAACTCTGATCTTCAGGGGAAAGTGGCAGCTTTGCAGGAGCAAATGGTCGGTGCTCTCAGCTGGTCAGCTCTAAGCACTGAGATCCAGATGATTGAAGCTTACGCCCATGGGAAGCATGTGCACTGGGATTTGGCTGCTCTGAAGGAGAGAATGCAGGTGGAGTTTCCCCATGGCTTCGATCTGGAGGTGCTAGCTGATGGTGAAGGGGAAACAGTGGAGGAGTCGGTTTCTTCCCCTCCAGCAGTCCAAGAGACGCCTGGTCCTATGGTGACTGCTGAAGATGCTGCTGTGGTGGTGCCGCTTGCTTCTCTTCCCCCGGAAAATGATGTTTAGGCTGTTTAGCCTTCTTATCTTTTGTTAACTCTGGCCCTGTGCGGCGAAAACAAAAAATATTTTGTTAAAAATTTGTTATGTCCTGAATTTTCACTCTGCTCAGGGGAGCAGAGTGCCTGAAACCTTTTTTCTGCTCAAGGGAGCAGAATCGTTTTAGACTTGTTTCTATGGTACTCGTTTTGTTTATTTGTGGTGTTTGTTTTGTTTGTTTGGTTGCTGTCAGCTGTTTGTATGCATGCCTTTGTCCGTATGGTCGACCCTGATGGTTGGTGGCCTGGGATTTAGTATGCCCACTCAGTCAGAGGTGCCATGCTTTGCGTGGGTGCTGAGTGGCGCAGGGGACTTGTATTGCCCTGGTTGTAGGCATTCAGCACAAGACGCACGCCTTCTGTGGGAGTTATACGCTCCACCAGATTAATCGTTAATTTTGAATTGAGGATAAAATGAGATTGTAAAAAAGGAATTCAGTTTGGTGGTATAAAGAAAGAATAAGAGGAGAACATGTGAGAAGAGTTTTAAAATTTTAAGAAATACACAAAAGGAAAGGAGGTTCAAATGGTTGGATTTGAAAACAAAAATTTTCCCTTTAACTTTTACGATGATCGAGTCGAGTTTTGAGGTATGAAAATAAGATAAGTTTTTTTTTTTTTTTTTAAAAACTTTGTAAAAAAAAAGGTATAGCAGGTTTAACAGAAAGACCTTGAAAAGAGAAAAAAGCTTAGCAGAAAGATCTCGAAAAGAAATAGGCTTAAAAGAAATGATAAGTGAAATTGAACCTTGGTTCTGGTGGAGGCGTACCTGGCAGATTGAATGCCTCAGCTCTGGCGACAACGGCCCTTGCTATTGGTGAATTTTACTTAGAAGAAGTATTTTTTTAAGTGTATTATGTTCCAAGGCTTCTGGATGATCTCTCCTTCCATGGTCATGAGCTGATATGCTCCGTTTCCAACTACTTTCTCCACCTGGTAGGGCCCCTCCCAATTGTAAGCAAATTTCCCTGCTTGTTGGTTTCTGGTGTTCTGGAATACTTTTCTGAGGACCAGGTCTCCTTCCTGTAGAAGCCTGACTTTAACATTCTTGTTGTAGCTTCTGGCGACAGTCTGTCTGTAGGAGGCCATTCTGATCTGAGCATCAGTTCTAAGCTCGTCTATGGTGTCTAAACTGTTTGCCATTTCCACTTGGTTTCCTTCTTCTGTTGTGCAGCCGTACCTGTGGGTGGGTACCCTTACTTCTGCAGGAATGACCGCCTCAGCACCAAAGACCAAACTAAAGGGTGTCTGCCCAGTAGCCACCTTAGGTGTGGTTCTGTCAGACCATAACACCAGAGGGAGTTCATCTGCCCATCTGCCCCCTGCTTCCTCCAGTCTCCTTTTCAGGTTATCCATCACAATTTTGTTGCTGGATTCTGCTTGACCATTGGATTGTGGATTCCTGGGAGTAGATTTGTTGAGAGCGATGTTCCATTTGGCGCAATAGGCTTCCATCTTATTACCAATAAATTGGGACCCATTGTCGCAGATGATCTCTGAGGGAACTCCAAACCTGCAGATAATGTTACGTTTAATAAAGGATATAACCTGCTTCTCAGTCACCTGAGGGAATGCTTCTGCTTCTATCCACTTGGAGAAGTAGTCGGTCATTGCGAGCATGAAGACTCTGTTTCCTGGTGCTCTTGGCAATTTACCTACAATATCCATTCCCCACTTCATGAAGGGCCAAGGAGAAATAATTGGATGTAGCGGTTCTGCTGGCTGGTGGTTGACTGGTGCGTGTCTTTGGCAGGCGTCGCATTTTTTGACATATTCCTTGGCGTCTCTTCGCATTGTTGGCCAATAGTAACCTTGGCGGAGTGCTTTGTTGGATAGACTCTTGCCCCCTGCATGATTTCCACATTCTCCACTGTGGAGATCATGCATTACCGTCTCTGCTTGCTCCTGGTTTAGACATCTTAGGTATGGCCCAGCGGTAGATCTCTTGAATAGTACATCATCAATGAGTGTATATCTTGACGCTTTCATTCTGAAACTTCGCGCTTCTCTTTTTTCTGCTGGCAGGATATCGTTCTGCAGCCAATCTTTGTAGGGTTTTCTCCAGTCGGAGACTTCCTCCTGTTCTACAGTGTTGCTATAAATCCTTGCTTCCTGAAACCATTGCAGCCCTTGACCTGGTGAACCTCTTTCTGGTGTTCCCTGCTCTTGCACGCTTCTCCGGATTGCTGGTTCCAGTACATGGACTATGGGTATGGTGGACACTTCTCCTGGCTTGAAGGTTGCCCCCAGAGTTGCTAAGGCGTCGGCCTCTACGTTCTGCTCTCTTGGGACTTGGTTAATTGAAAACTCTGCAAACCTTAAGGAGAGGTCTTTTGCTACCTCAAGGTAAGCCATCATTTTCGAGTCTTTTGCGGTATATGCACCGTTCATATGGTTGACTATCAGTTGGGAGTCACCGTACACCTCCAGCTGCTTGATTTTAAGGTCTAGGGACAACTGGAGACCCAGGATCAAAGCTTCGTATTCTGCTTCATTGTTTGTTGTTCGGAATTCGCATCGGACCGCTTGAACTATAAGATCTCCCTGAGGTGACCTGAGTACCAACCCTGCTCCGGATCCTCTCATGTTCGATGCGCCATCTACGTTGAGTTTCCACACCTGTTCACTCTTGTTTTCCCCCAGGAGGATGATGTCTTTCTCTGCCTGCGTCTGCAGTGTTGGGCTGAAGTCAGATATGAAATCTGCTAGGGCTTGGGACTTGATTGCTATTCTGGGGACAAATCTTAAGTCGAAACCGCTCAAGTGCATGGACCATTTCGCCATCCTACCTGACAACTCAGGTTTTCTCATAATGGTTTTCAGTGGGTAATTTGTTATTACAGATATAATGTGTGATTCAAAATAGGGACGCAGTTTATACGACGCAGTAACTAGTGCAAGTACAAGTTTTTCAAGGGACGTGTACCTGGTCTCTGCAGGAAGCAGAGACTTACTGACGTAGTAGACAGGATGCTGTGCTCCATCATATTCTCTTACCAACACCGCACTAACCGCCACCTCAGTCACTGAAAGGTACAGGAAAAGTGGTTCTTCAGGCTCCGGTTTTGATAGAAGTGGTGGAGTGCTCAAATAGTGCTTTAGTTCTTTGAACGCTTTCTCGTGCTCTTCCGTCCAGTCAAATCTTTGGGCCTTCCTCAGGATATCGTAGAATAAGCGACACCTATCTGAGGATCTGGAGATGAACCTGTTCAGGGCGGCAATCCTTCCAGTTAATCGCTGCACATCCTTCGGTTTCTGTGGGGACTCCAGTTGTAGTATTGCTTTGATCTGCTCTGTGCTGGCTTCGATTCCTCTCTGGGTGACCATGTACCCCAGAAATTTCCCACAGGATACTCCGAACGTGCACTTGGAAGGATTTAGCTTCATCTTGTACTCTCTGAGGGTGTTGAAGGCGTCCTCCAGATGTGCCGCGTGTTGTGTTGCTTGTTTGGACTTAACAACCATATCATCAATGTATACTTCCATGGTCTTGCCAATTTGCTTTTTGAACATCATGTTAACCAGCCTCTGGTAGGTGGATCCTGCATTTTTCAGACCAAAGGGCATAACATTGTAACAATAGATACCTCTCTCGGATCTGAACGCAGTTTTCTCCTGGTCTGCTGGGTGCATCTTGATTTGGTTGTATCCACTCCACGCGTCGAGGAAAGTTAGCATCTCGTGACCTGCTGTGGCGTCTACCATGGCATCTATGTGTGGCAGGGGGAATGGGTCTTTTGGGCACGCCTTGTTCAGGTCGGTGAAGTCGACGCACACTCTCCACTTGCCTTTCTTCTTTGGGACTACTACCACGTTGGACAGCCACTCTGGATATTTTACTTCTCTGATTTTTCCGGCAGCCAGCAGATTATCCACCTCCTGGTTTATGACTTGGTTCCTCTCTGGAGCGAACTTCCTCCTCTTCTGCTGGATTGGTTTGTAGTTCGGGTCCACGCTTAATCTGTGAGTTATGATATTCGGATCTATTCCTACCATATCATCATGGGACCACGCAAAACAATCCATGTTAGTTTTTAATTATTCAATAAGGTTTTGTCGGATATTACCTGTGCATTCTGAGCCGATCAACACTTTCCGCTCTGGGTGCTGTTTGTCTAGGTTTACTTCATCTACCTCTGCCTGAGGGGGTTCAAGGTATTCCTGCTGAGGTAGGTGAAGATTCTGTAATTGCTACGCTGGAGGACTCGCCGTCTTCTTCAGTGCCACTCTGTAGCAATCTTTAGCTTCTCTTTGGTCGCCACTGATCTTCTGCACTCCCCAGGGTGTGGGGAACTTCAAGCACTGGTGGTAGGTGGATGTAATGGCCTTCATTTCGTGTATCCATGGTCTCCCCAGGATCACGTTGTAGGTGGATGGCCCATCAATAACCAAGTACCGTACTTGCTTGTTTACCCCTCCAGCGTAAGTGGGAATCGTAATCTCTCCAAGGGAGTATTTAGTTTCTCCACTGAATCCTATGAGGGGAACCGCCCTTTTGCTCAGGTCTTCTTCACTGAACCCCATGTTTTGCAAGGTTTCCAACATGATGAGGTTGACAGAGCTCCCAGTGTCTACCAATATCTTCCTCACAGTGCAGTTTCCTATGGAGAGCGTAATGATTAGGGCATCATGGTGGGATTCTGGAGATGGTTCCGCATCGGATTCGTCGAAGGTGACAGCGGGGAGGTCTGGGCAGCTGATTCTGCAGGAATGTTCTGGTTTGTCTCCTCTGGACTGGGAAGCGTGTCTTTAGCTGCTGAATAGGTCAGACCGCTCAATTCTGATCCTCATGTGATCACGTTGACAATTCTGGTGCACAGGGGAGGAGGCGAAGGTAGCACCTGGTCTGCCGCATTCACTCTGCTGGAGCTCCTTGATATCAGGTGATCCAGATTTCCCTGGTCATAGTGATATTTCACTTCCTTCCTGAGGAGGACACATTCTTCGGTGGTATGCCCAATATCATCATAGAATTCACATCTCTTGCTGGTGTCCCGTCGGTCGTTGGCGTATTCCTGTCTTCTGGGCCATCTGACTTTGCGCCCTAACTCCTTTAGGGCCCTGAGCAGACCAGACACGTTGGTGGAGAATTCGTACTCGTTGATTTTAGGCGGGAGTCCGGGGTTCTCCTTCCAATCTTTGTCTTCCGAGATCTTGTGAACATTTCTGTCGTAGGGTTTGGATCTTTCGCCTCTCCTCTCCGCTGGTGCCTTCCTGGAGACGTGCTCAGATCCATAAGTAGCTCTTCTGGGGCCCGAATCTTCCTCCAGCCTAATGGCTGCCAATGCTTTGGTTTGCACGTCCTCGAATGTAGCACAAGGATATTTAGTGAGATCTTTGTAGAGATCCGAGTTTTGGAGAAGTCCTTGACGGAAGGCTTCAATGGCAGTGGCTACGTCGCATCTGGGGATAGTCACTTTCTCCTTGTTGAATCTGTTGAGGAAATCTCGCGTAGATTCATCGACTCTCTGTACCACCCTGTACAGATCACTAGTTTGCTTCTCCGGTTTTCTGCTGCTGGCAAATTGTTGGTTGAAGGAGTTAACCAGATCAGCAAAGGAAGCGATACTCCTGTTTGGCAGGCCGACGAACCAGTGCAGGGCTGCTCCTGAGAGGGTGGAGCAGAACCCCTTGCACATGCAAGCTTCCTTCAGAGGCCCTGTGGCGGTTATCACCATCATTTTCTGCTTGTACTGGTTGATATGATCCATGGGATCTGCAGTGCCGTCGTAAAGCGTCATAGCTGGTGGCACGAAGCCCTTGGGCACAGCAACACAGGCCAGGTCATCTGTGAAGGGTGAATCTGCATAGCTGTCCCTGGCTGCTCTCTCCAGGGGGCGCGGCATTCTAGGAATTCTATTGATCAGTTCCCTCAGCTCCTTTAACTCTTGGGATTGCTGATCTGCAACACTGTTGGTTCCTGCCAGAGGGTTAGAAGCAAGGGGAAGAAAACTGAAAGGGGTACTTCCTGTCTGGGGTCCCCCAAGGTGCAGACTGTTCGGAGGAGGCGGCGAAGCGAATGCAATCGCCTCAGGCCTGGGTTGCCACTCTGGTGCCTGATGGTTGGGGGCAGATGCTGCCCATGCTCCTCCAGAAGGTTGGCTGCTGGATAGGGGATACACTCCTGGCGATTGCGTTGGTTGCCATCTTAGCGTCTGATGAACCGGGGTACCTGCAAGAGATAACGCGTTAGTTTCTCGATTTTCAATGCCGGAGAAGAGATTACCTGAGACGCGCGATCTGTCGGATGTGGGCCCGTGGGTCAGATAGCCTAGCCCTTGTGGCACAACAGTTTGGACGGGTGGCGATAGCTCCAGATCCAGCCTAGTGACCACCTCTTGGGGAATTGCTCTCGATGCTTGTCCGCTGACGGCGGGTTCTCTGTGGAGGCTTGGCTCTCCTCCAGATATCAGAGGCAGGATCTCTGGTGGTGACTGAATTGGAGCGGATGGTGGCCTCGACACCGCTTTTATCTGAGCCCTGATGTCACGGTTATCCTTCTGCAGGGTCTTCACCGCTTGCTGCAGAGTATTGATCCCCTGAAGTATTTCCATCACAGGATCTGAGGCTGACGGAATCCTGAGCGCATCTCCAAACAACCCTCCGTGAGTTGGCGTCTTAGATGGTGCTCCCTCCTTACTAGATCTGAGTGTTTTTGACATCGGGGGCCCTGGAGGTGGTCTGGAGATTGTCGGTGCAGGTCCTGCTGTTAGACTGACAGGGGTTGCCTGAGTGAATGGCGTGGTGGGCTGACTTGCTGCCCCTGAGGATGGTGTCCCTCCAGCAGACTGAGTGGAGGCATCTTGGCTACCAACAAGGTTTTGATCGGATCCAGACATGACGATAGGTTGAATTTCTGCAGAATTTTGGCTAACAAACGATCACTTTGCCCCACGGTGGGCGCCAAATTGTTTTGGTAAAATTTTACCGAGTTAGAATTGAGTTTGCGGGTTAAAGTGATCGGGTTAGTCCTACACGAATTAACGAGGCGAATCGAATCTAGCAAATGAAAACGTAATGAGAGAAAGTAAAGGGACTCGAGTTTTGGTGACGCGGAAACCCGAATGTGGGAAAAACCGCGGGGGGAGTCGGAATCCCGCCAAACTTCTACTATGAATGAACGGAATGAAGCACAAATTGTAATACAAATATTTTGACGGTATTGAGCTATGAAAGATCTTTCGCTAGTATGTTGGCTTCCAATGACTTATCGTTGAAGATTGACTATCCCCCCTCCTTATACTCCTCTGTTGCGCTTTTTCTTCCCTTCTCCCTTAACCGTCGCCCTCTTCTTCTCCTGATTTCTCTCCTGCTCTGGTGGCACTGCCCTGGAATTTAGGAGGTTGGTTATTGGACCGGGTCTTTATGCTTGGGGTAGGGTTTTTTAAAGGCTGGCTGTCTTCGGCCCATCTTGGGGCTTGGATGATTTCTGGCCCAATATTGTTGTTGGGTTTTGCTTCGTTGACTTTCTTCGTATTGACCTACGACTTTGGGCTTCCCGTGTATTATTTCATGACTTTCCTTGTCGTTTCTTTGACTTGTTGACTTTGACTTTTGACTCGGGGAATTTCCACGTCATATCTGAGGGTGCGGATTTTATCCCAAACAGACACTTGTGTCTCATTTCAATTAGGGTTGTGTTACTTTGCACTCCTTCAAATCAAGGACAAAGACATGTTATAAGTATCAATCCAAAGAAAAATTAAAAGAGAAGGATAATGACTATACATATGTTATTGGAGCAGAACAACATCTTATTAAGAGAAAAACTTCGTATAAGAGCTATAGTAAAATCCAACGGATTGAATAAAAGTATAAAACAATCCAAAGGTGATACTCCTTTGGTATCCACACAAATAATACAAATGTGCGACGTATAAGTTAATATAAAAGTTTGCGAGACTGTCTCAGAATTTTTTTCCCAGATCTCTTTTACTCCGTATAACTCTACATATTAGAGAGGGGACCAGATTATTTCCATAACACTAGTAAGTATTACTCGTATGTCGTTATTTCCTTAAATCTTTTTACCATAGCACAAGGTAACATCATAGCTGACTCGTAATACGAGTACTATTGACCTGTAGTATTAGTGACATCTCACACATCATGAGACATCTTCGATAATGAAGTTATTTTGTTGAAATGACACGCATAAGATACATACTAGACTTCTAGGCCTGAAGAATTTTTTTTTGGAAAGAGGTCATCATTTTGTTCTAAAATAAATGATGTTTTCATTTTATGAGATGAATTTTTTAATTTAGGTTTTACAAAAATATATTACTTGGTAATTGAAAAATGATAAAACTTATACCATAAAATTCTTCACGAAAAGACTTATGATATGAATATACTCCCCGGACATTATTTTTTACTTCACTTCGTTAAAATACTCCTCACAAATATTGAGGTAATGGGGCAAAAAAAAGTGTCCGGAGGGAATATATTTCAATACATTTATTATTAGTTTAATATTTTGTGTAATACTCGGTAATATAGATGATATACATGAATAAGGTAGTCATGATTTATGGTTTCAGCTAATTACTCTCTACTACTTTACATTATGATCGTAATTAAGTAGCTACGCACTCAATTAGGTAGGCAGTCAGTACTCATCCTAATGTCGTATCAGTACTTGTAATTAACATTAACTCCCATGCATATATATCACGTAGCAGCTAGCCAGCAGTGAATTAGGCAGCGTGCGTGGTTTGAATGTTTGTAATTTAATGAAAGATTATGATGTGATGAGATGCAGTGTATGCATGTATGGGCAAAATGTAAAGGTAGTATTGATGAATTATCCTAATCCATTAATTACTGTATTAAAAAACCCTTTAATAAGATTTAATTTGAAGGTTTGAACAGATGGAGCGTGATTTGTTAATAGCAACATGATCGAGAATAACATACATGTGCGAATGCCAACAAATTAAAACAAACACCAAGTAGTACTGTAGTAGTTATAGTTGTATTCTTGTATGCTGTTTGTCTAACACACCAACCAAACAAGCAAGCAACCAAATCAGCATTCACACCGTACCGCGAGTACACCTTAGCTTTTTACACTCCCTTTTCTCCATTGCAAGTCTTTCTACTTCATTGGACATCGTCGCACGTTTCTTCTGATCAACTCACAACTCACAATCAATCTCTTGCCTTTTCTCACCGGTACGGTTTAGGTCGAATTTATACCCTCGTCAAATGATAATCATCTCTATTAAAACTTTAAATGATAGATTGAACTTAATTTAGGATTTTAGCCATGCAAGCCTCTCCCACGTACGACTACTGCATGCTTTTTGGACTTGAAGTACTCCGGTACACTACAAGAATAACTGTCCTCGGCGTCCACCTGGTGGGCACCGACAGTGGACGTTATAAGGCGACGGGGGTCCGCAAACAGACGCCAGAAAGCGGAAGCCACGCCTGCTCGCCCTTTTTTAAAACGGGCGTCCACTATTGGACGCCAGGACAAATGACGACCGACAGTGGACGCCAAGCTGGCGACCGACTGTGGACACCATGTGTCTCTAAGTGGCGTCCACAGTCGGACGTCTGGGGCCTGAAGTTGGCGACCGACTGTGGACGCCACCCACGTACATCTCGCGTCCACAGTCGGACGCCAGTATAGGTTCCCCTGGCGTCTGCTATGACGTCCGTTATCGGACGCTATTTACGCTGTTGCATGACCGCAAATATGCGTTCAATGTTTAGCCAAAACCTGCAAAATAAACCACAACTCAACCACAAATGTCGACTATCCACAATACCTCAACCACATTCAAGCTCAGTCAACCAAAAGAGTTCATCTCTCGACTCATTTATGCTGAAAAAACTTATATAAACAGATTTAACGTACGGTTTGAAGGTACACAAGTGTAAAGTAGTTCAAAGATACAGTTAAAACAACAACAACAAACAATCAACTAACTGTGAAGCTAGCTGCAGCACCAGAGTTACCGCCACCCCCGCTAAAGGGGTCTCTGTCGTCTGGAGGGGGTGGGGGAGGACCTTGGTTGCATTTGTCAAACATGGCCTGAAACATGGCCATCTGTTCCTGCATTTTCTTGATGTGTTCCGCCTGCTCCTTCAGTTGCTCCTTCATTTGCTCCTTCTCCGGATCGGGCTGCTGAGATCTGGCCGGTGTGTACTCCATTTGTGTGGAGGTGCTCAGGCGCGATGTGGGAGGTCTGAAGTACATACCGTGTGCATTTCCCACACCGTACACACTCCCTTTCCTGTAACCCTTGACGACCTTGAACCAAGTCTCGTTTGGGTTGACTTCCTCAACATCAGGATCAGCCTCGAGTCTCTCCATCTCTTGTTGGTAGGCGTCCTGCGTACAGAATAACGATCTCAATTTCAGTTATTATTAGATGAAATCATTGAATATAGTTATCCACCACCTACAGTCGATTTAGTACTCACCCAAGTCGCCTGTTCCTTTTTCGATTTAAAGGTAGTCCCTTTTTCATCGGTCTGCCCATGCATGTCGAAAAATATTTCCGCCGCGGTTGGCTCCCTCCCGAGCTCAGCACGCAGCTATTAAATTAGTACGAAAGTTAGGCAAATAAAAATTATGCAAACGTAGTTTACGATTATTCAAGGAAGAGTACGGTATTAATTAGTAGAAATCATACTCTCTTGACACGAGCGAAAGAAGACTGAGAACCCCGATGATGTGTTGGGTTCGCGCGGCCTTCACGGTCACAGTTCGCCAACTTGTTCCATTGGGCAATTTCGGACCTCACCTTAAACTCTTTCTGATCGTGGTAGGCAATCCATCTCTCCAACGCCTCCCCTAAAATATGACGACCCAATATATTATTTAATACAGTGAAAGACTGAAGTTAGATTGCTTATTTGTTAAAATTGATTACCCAAAAAAAAATAACTAACACCTTTAAGGTCCTTCAACGGAGTCCCCTGTGTACGTCGTTTATTCATCACACAGGCGAAACGTCGTGTGCACGTTTCATTATACCGTTCCCAGACCCTACCTTCAAACTCTGAGGCCCAGCTGAACTTGAACTATACAGTCAAGACAGATTAATAAGTAGTATGAAAAATATTTACAAAGTCCAGATTATAAAATAAAAACTCGGGAGCAAAAACAATCAACGTACCTTGAACTGGTTGAACCACCACTCTCGTATCTCAGCCGGTACCTGAGACCAATTAGCATACCCTTGCCCTTTGTCGACCATGAAGCTGTTGGTACAGCCTTTGACGACCTCTTTGTGCAGAAACCTGCACCGAGTCGAGAAGACCATATATGCAGTCAATCATACAAAATGTAGTACAAAAATGAATATTTACAAAAGAATAATCAACAAGTTAGATTATATTACCATGTGCCTGTTGGTTTGAGAACATACCGCCCCTCCTCGTCCTTCTCCAGCTCCTCATCTGGCCCCTGTTGCTGCTCCTCCTCCTCCTGCTCAGCGGTCTGCTCCGGTCCCGTTTCGGGGACCACCTCCTCGTCCTCCTGCTGAGTGGTGGACGTGTGAGCAGACCTACTACCCCCACCACGTCTCCTAGTCGATCTACCGCCTGCTATTATATGAACCTGTCAAAAAATTAAACAATGTCAACAACAATTAGCCATGTCATCAACAATTTCATTCTAACTTTATTCAAGTAAAATAGCCTACTACAGTAAACATCAAAATAACTTAACCATGTAAACATTTATACATACAACAACTCTAGTAGTCACCGTCACTGTCGTTATTTTCTTCAGCCTCATCCTCCTCAGTCTGATCCTCCTCCTCGGTCTCCTCGCCCCCAACTTGATCGTCCTCTGAGTTCTCTTCATCGTGTCCGTCATCCTCCTCGAGGTTCTCCGGAACATCCCTGACCATGTACTCTCCTTGTCCATCATCATCGTCATCCTCAAAATCTTCCTCTGCTCCTTCATTCTGATCTTGTACGGAGAATATGTTCTCTTCAATAGAAGATAAGCGTGTACCACTTGAAGCCGCATCTTCCTGGAACAGAGAACTGTCTATTTGTCCCCGTGGTTTAGTCGTAAAGACTGCCCACCATTGACTTTGATTTCTGTCATTTCTCGTGTAAGGAGAAGGAGCAAAATAGACTTGCTTCGCCTGATGCGCGAGTATGAACGGATCGTACGTAGGATATTTCCTTGTGTGATTAACTTCCACAATCTTGTAACGTTCATGCACTCGGGTCCCGATCACGGAGCTGTCTTTCCACTCACACTTGAATACTACAGCTCTATACCCTCGTTCTTTGCCAGCGTAACACAACTCAAAAATATCCTCCAAAATACCATAGTACTCATCACCATCAAGAGATGACACACTCACGCCAAAATTGCATCTCGCCTTGTTCTTCCCGTAGTTGAATGTGTGAAAATTGAACCCGTTCACCGAGTACCGGTTCCAGGTTTTAACCACTCGCACTGGACCGAATGCCAAACTTCTAACCAAATCATCACGTATGTCTAAGGCAACTACGTGATCCTTGAGCCACTTCGGGAAATGTTCGTCGTGCTTACTCCAAACGTCATCAGGGTTCACGGCAGGGTTCGCAGCGACATATTCAGTTACAAATTGTTTCTCATAAGGCTCTAAGATCTCACAATTCGAAAGTAGGTAAAGGTGCGCTCGGTTGTACTCTTTCTCATCTAGTGTCCTAGAACCCTCAACGGATGAAGTTCCTTCATCGTCCTTCTTTTGAAAAAATTCGGGTATAGTGGGGTCAATGGACACCGAATGTCCTAGGTTCAGGTTCTTGGTTTTTGTTTGCACATCTTTATCGAAGTAGAGGGAGCAGAAGTTTGCAATCTCTTCTGTCAAATATGCATTACAAATAGAACCTTCTACTCTAGCCTTGTTCCCAATTTTCTTCTTCAAATGATTCAGGAACCTAAATAAACAAGTTATATATTTCAATCAATACAAATTAGTTAGGCTTATTTTTTTTTAAACGAAGTTACTAAAAGTTACTTACCTTTCAAATGGATACATCCATCTATACTGGACAGGTCCTCCAACCTTAGCCTCGTAGGGCAAGTGGACAGGTAGATGCTCCATGGAATTAAAGAATGACGGTGGAAAGATCATCTCAAGTTTGCACATTATCTGCGGAATTTGATCCTCGAGCCGAGACATGTCCTCAACTGATATTGTAGAGGAACACAAATCTCGGAAGAACTGAGATATCTCAGTTATGGAATTCCACACCGTCGGTGGCAGAAGGTGCTTTAGTGACACCGGAAGCAACCTCTCCATGAAAACGTGACAGTCGTGACTCTTTAACCCTTGAAGCTTCAGGTTCTTAAGATCAACACAGCGTTTGAAGTCGGAGGCGTACCCATCAGGGAATTTCAACTTCTCTACCCACTCCAACAACGCCTTTCTCTGAGCCTTGTCAAGTGTGAACAAGGCCCTTGGTTTCGACCCATCCCGTTTTATGTGCAGTTGAGGACGGTCACAAAAATTCTTTACATCTCGCCGGGAGCCTGTAGTGTCACAACTCTTCCCCTCCACATCCATCACCGTGTGAATCAACTGCTCGAAGAAGTTTTTCTCTATGTGCATCACATCTAAATTGTGACGAATTAACAAAGTCCTCCAATATGGTAGTTCGAAGAATATGCTACGTTTAAACCAACCATTTTTCAACTTCTTGAGATCTTTGAACTCCTGCTCGGTTCCGTCAACAGTAGACGGGTAATCAGAAATCAACTCCCATATTTCATCTCCTGGGAGTCGATCAGGTGCGTCGTCAAGCACCTCCTCACCCTTCTTGAACGCCTTCTTATTCTTCCTATATGGGTGACCTTCTGGTAGGAACTGCCGATGACAGTCAAACCAACTTATTTTACTAGAATTTGGAAGATAAAAAGCTTTGCTCTCACCCATACAACACGGACATGCTTTCTGACCCGCAGTAGACCACCCCGAGAGCATACCGTACGCAGGAAAGTCGTTTATAGTCCACAACAAAGCTGCTTTCAACTGAAAGTTTTGTCTCAGAGAGACATCATAAGTTTCCACCCCTACCTCCCACAGTTGTTTCAGTTCCTCAATAATAGGTTGCAAGTAAACATCCAAATGGTTTTTCGGGTTTTTGGGTCCGGGAACAATAAGAGATAGGAAGATGAAAGGTTGCTTCAAACACAACCAAGGAGGTAGGTTGTAAGGTGTGATCATCACTGGCCAGCAAGAGTACGATTTACCAAATTGACCGAACGGTGCAAATCCATCAGTGCACAACCAAAGCCTTACATTTCGGGGTTCTAACGCAAAGTGAGGATGTAGTCTATCAAAACGCTTCCACTCCTCACCATCACTCGGATGACACATCTTCCCTAGTACCCTAATGTCCTCCTTGTGCCACCGCATTTGCTCAGCTATGGTTTTTGTGGCGTACAATTTCTGAAGCCTAGGTGCAATAGGGAAGTACGTAAGCTGACTTATTGGGATTGGTTTCTTACCCCTGACACTACTTTTCCCTTTTCTACCTCTCAAAACAATATCCCCCTCGACCATCTTATACCTACCCTTACCACATCTCCTACATTCATCAAGCATCGCATCGTCCTTCCAAAATAGCATGCACCCATCTGGACAAGCGTCAATCTTTTGATGCGGGAGTTGAAGTCCCTTCACAACCTTTTTGGTTGTGTAGAATGATCGGGTCATGATATTGTCTTTTGGAATAACTCTCTCGAGCAAGGCAGCAATACCATCGACACAAGCAAAGGGCAGGTTGAACTCACATTTAAGGCTAACTACCATAGACGCGACTTCTAACAAAGTCACATCGCACCCTCCGTATAACGGTTTCTCCGAAGCTTCCAACATGTCAAAAAATGCCTTTGCTCGTGGGTTAGGCTCTTGTGGGTTAGGTGAATCTTGTGAGTTGGGTGAGTCTCGTGGGCTAGGTGAGTCTCGTGGGTTAGGTGAGTTAAACAAGTTGCACTCCACAACATCAACTATCATACCTCTCAATCCCCCCTCATCTTGATGGTTTTCGGTTCCCTCAGACTGAGATGACTCACCATGACAAATCCAATAATAGTAATCGGGTGAAAAACCACTATAGATGACATGTTTCTTCACTACAAGGACCTCAAGAAATTTTAGGTTCTTGCATTTAGTACACGGACACCTAACCTCCCCCCTCGATGCGTAGTCTACCGACTTTTTAGCGACCTCGACAAATGACTCAACACCCCTCAAAAATTCGACTGTTGGACATCTCTTCTTATCAAGTCTTCCCTCGTACATCCATTTCCGTTCAATTCTCTTCATTTTCTATGTTCAAAAAATATATATAACATATTAAAGTTTAATTTCCCTACTTTAATTTATAACTTACTAAACGAATATTTAATCACCATTTAACTTAAACTTCATTTCTCTAACTAATACGTCAAAATAAACCCAAATGTCTTATTAATTCAGAATTGACCTTACAAAAATTTAGTAAACCCAATTTTTTGTTTTTTTTGGGAAAATGTAAGAATTTTGTATTAAGTAAACCCAATTTCTAATTTGCAAATGTCTTATTAATTATTAATTGACCTTACAAAAATTAGTCACCGAATTTAATCACAATTTAATCCCAATTTACAAAAACCCTAGCTAATTTATCTATGTAATCCCAATTCAACCAAACAAAACACAATAATTCATGCCTTAGGTCACACACAAGCAGCTTAAACAGGTCAAAAAAGGGTCAAATTTTCGGATGCAGATATAAAAATTCCGAAAGCGCCGCTAACACCTATTTACAACCCCGATCAGGATAGAAGTGGTTTCGGGAAAATCCGGCATTATTACGACACCTTTTGGTTCGTCTCAAGTCACACAAAACTTCACCCTAAACCCTATAGGTCATTCTAGCTCAATTCAACCAAATTAATCAAACCCTAGTCAAAATAACGATGGGCATAAATAATCTAACTAAGCGAATTTGGGATAAACTAATCAACCTAATCGAACTTGGCCTAAACTAATCAACCTAATCGAAATTTAGACCTAGACGAAATTAACTAACAAATTATCAATAAATAACGCTAACAATGGAGAATACGAACTAATTATAATGAATAGAAACGAAATAAACTAAGAAAACGAACCGAAATTAGGAATAAAGGATGAAAAAAGGGAGAGAATAGGGTCGGCGAGCGTAGAGGGAGAGTGTAGAGAGAGATTTTTTTTTACGAATGAAGGGGGAGAGGGGGGTGAGCGGGTATTTGACGCCACACCCAACTCAACGGGCGTCCGCTATCGGACGTCACATTCAGACGCCATTTTGATGAATATGGCGTCCGATAGTGGACGTCATTTGGGTTATATGGCGTCCGCCTGCGGACGTCATTTGGGTTCAATTTTGTCCTCCCCAAATACAGTCGGACGCCAAGTTTAGCGTCTGACTGTGGACGCCCGACTGACTTTTCGGACGCCATGTAGGCGTCCGTATGCCCAGGACGCCAAACAGGTGGACGCCCGGGACAGTTTTTCTTGTAGTGGTATCCTTTTATGTGATGTCCGAACTAACTCCAACTTTTATGTGGACGCCAAACAGGTGGACGCCAAAAAAACTACTCCGAGTTCCTATTTTTGTCCAACTTTCTTTTTGAACTAAGTTTGATATTTGTCCCACTTTTCTTTTTAGGCCATCAACGTGTGATTCACATTTACCCTCTCATTTCCCTTCTTAACGTAATGCTAATTTTGCAAGGGTGAGACTCTAAACATATTTGATCGCATGCGATAAGTTAATAAAGAGTGGAACATTGGATGATGGAATGAATATGCATCTTATCTTTCACGTACTTTAGCACATGATAAGCACCAATTCAACCCCCCTTAGCTTCCTCCATCCTTGCTGTATTTGGGAGTTTCTTAACCTAGATTAACATTTTTATTTGGTAGATTAATAACAACAATAGATGGCAATGATACGTGTCGATGTTGGAGTCGTAGTGTCAGTATAATTAAAGCTTTCTTCATTAATTTTGTTGTTAATTAAGTCAATAAAATCCAAATTAAGATATGGCTTGCTTTACAAAATACAGCAAGATCATCACCTCATTCATTCCCTTACTTTGATGCATACTGTGGTCCTTCCTCTTACTGTACTCTCTTATATAGGTGCCAGTGCCACCATTTCTGAACGTTGCCACGGAGTATAGGATAGGAACCCAAAATATTTCCATTTTTTTTGTGTCATAAATATTTCAACTTCTTTATTCTGTTCTTGAATGTTCTAATTAAACACGTATTCTAATTTATAGATGTGTTTGTCCCACATCTTCATTCATCACAGTTCGATTCTTATAAAAAATTACGGTAAGTATTGTGTGCGACCGTTGTACAGTACAATGAGCAAAAAAACAACCACTTTAAATTAAATAGTGATCACCTTAGGTTAAATTACGTGGTCTGAATCTCACCTAAACTACTTACGAGTATTATTTACCCTAAAATGATAACCTTCTACCATAAATTGATAGTAGTTTTTATTCCGTACCGTACCATACAATGGTTATACTTCCTCCATCTCGTTTATTGGTTTATCTTTGATTAAAATACTTCTCACAATAAATATAAAAGACAAATAAATAAATACTCTGTATGTATTGCGGAGTAGTTGAATGACAAGTGGATCAATTCACAAGTGGGTGACCAATTTATTTATTAGCTAATCAAATTAATGAGCCATAAAAATGAAATAGGCAAGTACTCCAAATATTCCTGATGTTACATAACAAATCAACACCCCAATTTACAATCGATTTATAAGTGGGTGCTCAGAACTTCAGAACCCATTGTGCCCAACCTGTTCGGAACAGGTTTGGGCTGACTGAACACGCACACTCTTTTGGCGCGGCCCAACCCGACCTATCAATACGGGCCGTTTTGTTATCCTAGCTTAGCTAAGCCTTCACGGGCTGACCCACAATCGCCTCAAATAACCTACATGTACTCATAGTAAATTTAGTAACCATGGATCCCACCTTTTCTTGTTTAAGATGGGTGTATCTGTAAATCGAAATCCGTTTTAAACGTATGATAGGTCAAGTTGTAGAGATAAAGACGGAAACAAGACTTCGATAAAAAGTACGTAAACGTTTTGTCTTATATATGCAAGTTGAGTGGTATTTGACAAGTTATAAGTTTAAGACGGATAACCTATATATGTATGAGAGACCTCTAGTAGATCCTACTTTGTACGGAGTACAACTTAAGCGCAATAACCCCTGTATAGCGTAATGCGCTCCCTGCCGTGTTTCACTTCAGAATGAAATTCTTATCTGATACAAACCAAATTAATTAACATTATAAGTTATTTCTATTTTATGTTTATTTCTTTAAGTTAATTACTCATTTGATTAATTTGTTTTAAGTTTACTTTATAAACCTAATTTCTCATATAGAGGTAATCAACCAAGAATTTGATTAATTTGAAAATCTAGTGTCATCATTTTCTTCTCTAAATTAAAGCTTCATTTCTCTTATCTATATAAAACAATAAAAAGTCATCATTTCTTAGTTACTTAGGATAGCAAGCCCTCAGAGGCCGACACGTGGCATGCCAAATGAAAGTCATCCTAATCCCATAAATGAAAGTCTAATCAATTGATAGCCGGGATTTGTCGTCAATCCTACCATCAAATAAACCAACTAACCTAAACTAGAATAGCAAGGGTAAGTCGGGTCGAATCCTCAGAGAGATCGGGAATGAGTACTAGTTCGGTCTCGGATTACAAATTAGCTACGCAAATCAATTATCAAGGGTGAAATTAGACTAATTAAGCTAACTAAGAAATGCAAAAGTAAACTAAAAATCAAACAAATAACAAGAATGATGATCTAATAATAATTAAAGGCCTAGGGTCCGACTTAACCACCGACATATCATAATTATGAGCAAGGAACACCGATAGTGGGTTGTTAGGGATATTAGACGAGTGGAACGCCTCTAGGATCGACTACCTCCCTCCCGGGTTCGTAGTCCAACTAAGTAAAATCCGATCACTTCCCTCCCGGGCTCGTGAATCGGATTCCTAGGTCAATCGAGTGAGTCCACTCCCGTGGTACCCAATCCAAGGTCCTAGGTCACTAAGTACACGTCTTAATCCCGCTCCTTTCTCTCCCCTCTCCCGAGGTGAAGAGTCTAGACCGATAGTTAGGGTACCCTACCTAATTCTCACTCCCGTGTTCAACTAGGCGGGGCAAGGCAAGTCAAGAGGCGAGGTTTACTACCTAGACCTAACCGACTCCCATCGGTGGACAAGGGTCAAGGGTTCAAACACAACCTAAAGACAAGTCGATTCCCAAATCCCAAACTATCCTCCTCCGTATATCCCAAACAAATCAAATACGGAATTTCAAGCCCACAATATAGACATGTCGGGGTCAAATCGTCCCTAGTAAAGACACTACTCACTAATCATAATTAATCTAACACAAAACACACAAATAATTATTCTAGTCATAACACAAAACATAATAAAATAATAAAGAAAGAAACTTTAATTAATCCTAACATTAACTACACACAAACAAACAAGACTATAAAATAACATTGCAACACACAATTAACAATAAAGATTAAAACTTTAAACTAATTACTAACTAAATATAATCTAAATATAAAACTAAAGATAAATGAAATAATAAAGGAGAAGAGATAAGAATTATACCAAAAAAAGATGGAATTAATTGAAAGCTTGAATTTGAGGAAGAACGATTACACTAATATTAATTAAAAGAAACTAATTAAAATTAAAAAAAGAAAATAGAAAACGTGGGCTGCTGCATTTTTTACTACTACTTCACTGCTCCTAAACCCTCCTCTACTCTATCTTATTCTCTATTGTCAGCCTTGTTCTCACAATGAGGGTTTAGCCCTTGTAAATATCCCAAAACAAAAGTGAAATGACTACAATGTCCCAACTTAAATGAAATAGAAACAAAGTGAACTGAGGGCTATATCGTCTTTTGCTATTCCAAATAGAACACCCAATTCATCAGCCCAAATCAATTAAATTGATTGAACCATGACGGATTTCTGGGCTCGGGTCGCCGGAGTAGTTGGTCGGAATTGACGGAGAAAGGGCGGCGGAGGTGACGCACGCCGGGCGCGGTGGTGGCTCACGGTGGATACAGAGGAGGAGCACAGTGGTTGTACGGGTGGAGCGCGGTGGTCGGAATAGTTGCTGGACGGAGATGCACAGGGGTGACGCGCGCCGGTGGGTCGAACGACAGTTGCTGGTGGTGTGGTTGACGGAGGTTCGCCGGAGTATGGCGGCAGGCGGTGGTAATTAATGGAGGTAATGAAGGTTTGACAATGGTGATTAATGTGATTGATTGGTGAAGATGGAGGGGTAAAGAGGATGGAGATGGTGGATAAGAAATTAGGAATGGTTGATTGAATTAGATGATAATGGTGGTGTTGATTGAAGTGGAGGAAAAAAATGGTGATTGATGACGATGATGAAGTGATGGACAGTGATGATGGATTGATGGTGAGTTAAGGAGAGCAGGAGAGGTGAGGGAGAAATGAAGGCCTTGGTCAATGTCGGGTTTGACCCGTCTTGATCGTTTCGATTCTTTCCGGATCGGTACCTACAAAATCAAATATCGAGACACAGTACCAAAATTCCGAGAAATAACATAATTTGACACTAATTTACAAAACTCGACTAATAATCTAATTAAACGTAAAAATGACTAATTACTAACAAATCGGGTTATAAAATTGATCGAATAAGAGTAGAAATATGGGGCAAAAACGAGTAAAATCACGAGTTATCATCAATGCTTCATAATCTACTCCCCTCTTCCTTCACCTCGAAATAGAATAGCCCTCCATTACAACTCATTTACTCCTCCATTAAAGTTCTCCTTCATTAAATTTCTCGCGGTTACGATGGCATCCGAAGCTCAGAAGTCATTTGAATGTATTTATACTTTCCATGTTCATACAAATGAGAAAATGGCCTTCACTTCCCTTCCTCTTTTTGTCCCTCTACAGCTTTACCGTCAATTTGCTCCGAAAGTTGCTTCCAATTGCATCCTTCTTCGTTGGTAAGATTTACGCTATTTGGTTGTTGTTTTTTATCGGTTAAATTGAGGTTCTTCCTCTATGATATTGAATGTTGATGTTGAAGTAGAGAAAGGCCAATGAAGCTTTACAATTAGTATAAGCTAAATGTATGCAATACGGGGGAGTGTATAAGTATGTGTGCGTCCATAATCATTCTTGCACAAACCTGAGCGGAGCCGATTAGATTACTGAGATTGAAGGTGCTTTTATTACCTTCACGGAAATTTGTCGGTTCATGCTTCGTTCCTGTAGAGTTTGTGTATGGTATATTCTTGGTAATTCGAATTATTTATATGTATACCCTGACTTAGCAGAGCATTTCCGATTAATTATTTTCACAACAATCAAATTATTTTCGTAAGTATTATTTCACAGTTATTTGCTCTCCGCAAATCAACCTGCAAGAGGAGAAAGAAAAATCGGTTAGTATTAGATAAACACTTGATACTCCATACGAGTATAAGATAAGAGCATATAGTTGAACATCACTACCAGCTGCACTTTCTCTGGCTTATTTATGTTGGGGCCGCGTTGAATACCTACTTTATCTCCACCACTTGCATCAGTACCAGCTGAGAACAAAGTCTCGAATTCTGAAATATCTATCTCCTGAGCCCTGTAGCAAAATGGTGGCCTATTACTATTGACCTCAGTGGAGCCAATTAATTCTGTAACACAGATGATTTATAGTCTGTATCTTCCTGCTCTTATTTATTATTTACTCTCCCAATACCAGGTCATGCCTTTGCAGTTTGGAATCCAACACTAGCCCGTGAAATGAACAATATACAGGCGGCGGAAGAACCAAACAACGTCATTGGACTTGATAGAAATCAGACGCGTATGAATAGATTTACAAGAAAGTGCATTCTTGCAAGCATGAGAGCGCGACACAACCTTCAGTCAAAGGGCTGCCCAGCCTAGGATTACCCCGCCGCAACACAGCCTCTAATGCAGCCACAACCACAGTTGGGGTTGAATCCTCACATTCGTCGCTTATACGCTCATCTAACAAAGAGAAATAGGCGCTCAAGAAGAAATATTTTGGACCAAATGAGAAAATCCAGACTTCCACCGCTTCCAAGTCGGTCAGGAAGGGGTACGAAGAGGAAAAACATCACATCAGCAGAATGAAGGATCCACTGGGCAACCGAGCCGGAAGAAAAAAAAGGCAGGAAATGTTACCGCTCAATCCACAACCCAGCCCTGCGCTAAGAAGGGAGAAAGCATGTCTGAAGTTGGAGAACCCAGTCGCCGAGCGATTTGCAAACAACCCCTTGAACTTGCCCCTACCTGCAACATTATTGGTACATCTACTGCCTACATAACTGCTGCTCTTAGATAGAAACAATTATTAATTTCATTCGGCCGCCTTGCTCCCTTTTGTAACTACATATATACAGGAACCCACTGTTCAGCCCAACCACAAGTTGAAGCCCCCCATTTAGCAGGGAACACTGCGAGTCGACCGGGTCGGAAGAATAAAAAACAAACAGCTGTTGCCGGTGCCTCGAAGAGGTGGTCCAACGTTAAAAAAGGCAACGCTCAACCTGTTGTCGATGCATCCAGTAGTCGGTCGCCGCCTCTGAGGACCAAATAGCAACCTCCAATGCACAGAAACTATTGGTACATTCCGCTGCCCTATTGCTGTGCTCAGAACAGTTAACAATGTCATTTATCACCTAACCTCTCTTACACTTCTACATATGCAGCAACCCAATCTCCAACCCAAACAGGCTCCACCAGCAACACTAAAAGTATGCTCTCATACAATTAAAGCCCCAACATACATTGTCCCTTGCTTGCAACTTATTGCCATGTTTTTTCACAGGAGTTTTTGTTGAACCTTGGTTCTTTGGCGGCCCTACCGGGACATGTGAGTTTTGTGGTGCGGTTATGTGGATTGAGGAGTCAGTTGGTAAGCGTACCAAATACGGACAACCTAAATTTAGTATCTGCTGCCAGAAAGACAAAGTGAAGTTTCCTTTGCTACATGACCCAACTGCTGACAATGTCAATGATATTCACAACAGAAACAAAAATAACTTGCAACGCGTAGAAGGAAACGAGGAAAAAAATACTACCGTAGACTCGTCAGAAGACGAGATGCTTCTCAATACCCCACATAAAACAGAAAATTCAGAGCGCCCGAAATAGTAATTACAAAACAAATTACATTTACAAATAATCATTACATTTGCTTCATTACGCAAATTGACCCTAATCTGTCTACAATGTAATATAGAGATGAACCTAAAGCGAAAGAAACAAACATGAAGGGGATTAGCAAGGCTGGAAAGCGATTGAGACCAACAACATCACACCACACTTAAGAGGAGCACAACTAAGCAACCTACAAGCATTTGTTAAAAAATTATTTACGTATTATTGTTAGTTAAATGTGTCGTATTACAGTAAATAAAGGATTCTTATTTAAGTACCATTTTTCGACTATCACGAACTATATTCCAATTGGTTCAACAAGATTTGGAGGTGTGTCTCACCTAGATTCGCACATTCCTTATTTACTAGCATTGTTTTGTTCTCTACCTTACGCTTATAGTTGGGGTTTACACAACTTCATGTAACAAAACCAATCATTAAGAATTTTCACTCTTTCACCAATTGATCTCTACGTTGACAACAAACGCTCACAAAGAAAAGGTACTGCGCTCAAGGAAGGTCGCACAAATATATCATTGCTAGCGCCGTGAATTTCACGGGCACGAAAACTAGTTTTATCTAAAATCCCAAGTGGTCGTCCCCACCCAAACCTACTCCAGATTATAGTTTATAGAACCTATTGATTCCGGAAATCGAACAGTTGTAACATTATGGCCTTGACATATCAAATATCAATGATGGAGTTAAATTTAATTGAGCACCATAAGGTCGTCAGGAATACAGAATTGAACTAATTACTAGTAATAATTAAGCTTCGACGGGAACTGCACTCTGCAATACTTTTCACAATTTAAACAATTGAAATAACAAATGATTTGGTATCTCCCTCCCTTTGAATATGTAGCCAACTACCAGCAATTTGTGCAGCATTCATTCAGAGATTCTGAGATATAACATTCCTGTTCCTGCCCTTCAAAATCACTTGCCCCATGTACCTGCACACAACATAGTCTAGTGGTTAAGACAGACATAGTCCGTATATGTAATGAATGTAATGCATCCAATGATTGGTACGAGACCTTCCAAGCATCATGACAGTGGCCTGAGGATTAGTCCCAGGAGAGTCATACAAGGTTGAACCATCGATAACTCGAAGCCCGCTCACATTAAAAACCTTGTAATCCTTGTCGACCACTCGACCAACCTGGCAGCCCCCGTGGTAGTGCCATATAGTCATCACAGTGTCCTTGCAAAACTGCTCAAGGGTGGTGAACTCGGTGTCATTAGCCGTCCTCGGCACTTGATTCAGGGGTAGGTTATACATAGTGTTGAGAAGGTCCTGCACTGAAATGTCTGCGTATCGGAAGTTTACGAATGATTTTGATTCTATGACCTTGATGATGGTCTCCATCCCTCTGACACACCTGGAGAGGTCTTCCTTCTCCTTGAAGTAGTTGAATGTGACTGAGGGGTTGTCATTTGGGTTCTTGGTCTTAAGTTTAAGGTATCCTGAAGAAAGAGGTCCTATGATTTTCTCAAGAATTAGGCCTGCGTGGAGCGTGTCATCATCATCTCCTAAAGAGCTCAGCAACTCATTAGACTTGGCCTTTTGTTTCTCATTCTTCATGCTTGTTGGTTCACTCAACTGCAAAACCCATCCCAAACTTAATTAATCTTCCTACTTACACGACTTGTACTCTTTTGGACTTGTTTTTTTAAGTTGGGTTCGATTCAATTTAGTTCAGTTTAAGTGTTTAATCATTTAATTTCCACATTTCCTATATAAATTGACACTAATGGTTTTAGTTTAGATTTTTTTTTGGTGTCGATTGTATACCACTGGTAAGTTGACTTGTTATATTTGGAAATTTCTCCCTTGAATGCTCACACATGTGTAATTAATCAGATAAATTTGAGTAGGACCAGTGAATACTTAATGCTTTTGAACTTTTTGTACAACCCTCGTAAACGGCTATTTAAAATTAGGGGTGAACAAAAATATACGATACGGTTTTATTATACGTATATGATATGGTATAAGCTGTCAATTATACGAATTTCCGGATATCCGATACGAATAACTGAATAATTGGATATACGATACGGGTTTCCTTAAAACCGTAGCGGATACGTATTTGGGAAAATTGAAACCGGATATCCGGTTTCCGATCCGGTTTTTTAAAAAGAATAAAAATTATTAAAATTATAATCCTAATATTAATTATACAATAAAGAATTCAAAACTCACCAATTATTTTCAAAGGTAAAAAACAAAACTATTACTAAATTTATGATATTATGTAATAAAACGTAATATTTTGTTAGAATAATGGTACCGTAAGACATATATACCATTTTTTGAGGCTTTTTTTTATGCATTTTTATTATATCAATTTATATAAAACGTAACGTTGCTTAAAATTCAATTAATTACTCTTACTTATAAATGAAAAATTTGTTTTAAAAAAAAAAAGAAAAAAAAAAGAAAACTATAAAACCGGATATCCGAAAAAAACCGGATCGGATACGGATCGGAAAATTTTTAGTTTTTAAAATCGGATATCCAGTACGGTTTACAAAACCGGATCGGATATCCGGTTTTGCTCACCCCTATTTAAAACCTTAATAAGGCGAATACTTGTCTTTTGATCACGCTGACTCTAATATCATGATAGATGAACCATCTCAAAACCAAAATCATCGTTCAGGCTCGACTAATATATTCATATGCTATTAGTACATATTAAAAGCTTAAAATAAAACCAAAATTTAGATTAGGACGACAATGAAATGGGAAATATGTACTCTAAATGTTATACGAAGGTTGTTAGAAAGTTAAAATGTAGAACTTTGATGCGGAAATCTTAACAAGTGAGAACGTGTATGTCTCATTCTCGTACAACGTAGAGACACATGCAACGAAGGGAGTATTGAAGATAAAGATATAGGACAGTTTTTCTGTTATACTCTTCTTGATTGTAGATATCATACAAGCAACGAAGGATATAAGAGCCGTAACCTAGTATCGGTTACCAAAACACTAGTGATATGGTATCTACAATGAATGAGAGTATAACAGAAAAACTATCCCATATCTTTATCTTCAATAGGGAGTAGCTAGTAAAGACGATGCATTTAATGCCCAAATAAATGAGTGAAACAGAGCGAGTGTAGCGCGTAGGTATGTATAGTGGTGGGTAAGGGTACCTGGTAGGAGTGAATAATGGCAGCGGCAAAGTTAGTACTGCTGGCAGCTTCAATGTAAGTACCAAAGTCAGTAATCCCAACTGCTTGGATGAGAGATACTTCAACAGGGATTGGAGACGGAACCATTACAGCATTCATTGAATTGTCGGTCATCCCTTGGCCCACCATCGGCTGGTCAACTAGGACTTGTATACCGAATTGTGTTAGATGGGCCCGAGGCCCAATCCCACTTAACATCAACAACTGTGGGCTTCCAACTGCACCTGCTGATACTATTATCTCATTCTTTTCTGCTCTCTTTAGGTATGCCTTGTGTTTTCCTCCTTTCGAATCCCTGAATATTACTCCCTGGGCTCTTGCTCTTTTTGCGTATCTCCCTGCATCGGTATAGCATGATTAATCATGGGAATGTCCATCGTAATTTTGTACCTTCATGTCACATGTACTCAAAATAACGTTAATACTCTTTGACTTATAAATTTAAAATCGAGGATATATAGATATGAAAATAAGGAATTCATTTCACGGATAAAAAACTAAGAATTCGCTATTTTTACCTATGAGTACTATATTTGGAAATAGACAATTAATTTGGAATGTATGCAAGAATAAAGAAAATGACACAATAAAAAAGTGGATCGTGGGAGTATTTATACATAGTACTAAAACATTTTGAAGATTTATCGGAGTGACTTTGACTCGAAATCTAGAAAGTATAAAGTCTCACTATATATGTACTCGTATTTGATAAAACATAATCACTCTGTACCAAGATGATCTTCTCATTTCATTATTATATTCCTCATAATTGAATAAAAATGAGAAGGTCTTATAATTAGTGATATGGAGGAAGTATGTAGGTTACTTCATCTATGTTAGTATTGCTTATTCATGTACAGTACCTATATTTCAATTGTATTTGGTTAAAATATTGTCTAACAACTTATACTCATAGTAGACATAATTAGTACTCGTACTCTCGCATAGTTTTTTAAGTGACATAGTAACTTTTGATAAAAGAAATAACAGTAAGTTATTATCTAACTGTCTCTCATTCACTAACACATTAGTTAGAGACATAACATTAACAATTTCCTTTGTTACCTTAAATTTTTCTAAGTCTGGTAATCTCTTTTACTTTCTCCAACTTTCTACTAAGATCTTTACATTGTATATTCATTTACAAGAGGATAAAATAATTAAATGATAAGATTATATTTCCTCTGTTCCATTTGATTCTTTGTATTTATTTTTTCACACTTGTCAATGTACGTTTTCTTTTGTCTATATCTTCAGTTACGTATTTCTAAAAATTATAAAAATTTGATATTTATAACGTACTCGATTAGACAATATAAACAAAATCTCACATGATTATAATTATCTTATAGAGTATATATTACAAGGTACATTGACAATTTCACCCACCTATTAATAATACCCAAAAAGCAAATGCAAACAATTAAATGGAACGGATAGATTAAAAGGCTAGAGCTGAGGAAGTAATCTCTCTCATCTATTCAATCGTTTACACTTATTATAAATGGACAATCCAATCAATTCTTTACCTTCCCCTTTTTGTAAGAGATTTTACATTATAACCCTCATATCCTTAATCTATTTACACAAAATGTCACAACTTTTTCTTTACTCTAAATTTGGTGGACTCATAAAACCATTTGATTTACCAATCCCCCTTTCCACTAACAGAATAACACTTCTCAAACTTTTCCCGCCTACTTTGTTTGGGCTATTAATTGGGCTTATTATCTTCATTGGGTCATATATCACGTTATCTTTATTGGTTGGCTAATCTTTATGGGCTATTGTATTTTTATTATAATACCAATGTTATATCACGTTATCTTTATTGGTTGATACATTTAATTGTGAACGTGATATAATATGATTACATGATGTGATGTAATATAATTATTATGTCATAAATTCCGTATATAATGCATAAATTCCATATAACATGCATATATATTATTTTTCATATATTATGCCATAAAATTTCATATATATGCCATAATTATTATATCACGTTATATTTCATTGCATATCAAGTGTCTTATAATACCGATACTTATGGAGTTATGTTACGTATCAATTAATCAATTTCCAGTAATTATGTCTAAGATTGTGTAATATACAGTATTATATCCATATAATTATGCTACATATCAAATTATCAATACACATGCAATTTTCCATATTATTATGCCCTAAATTCCAAATTTTATTAAATTTTACAACACTAATAATATTAATAATTTTTTAGAATAACCGTGTATATTTGAATATCTTTGACAGTATAATTTTAACGGATAATAATATTAGAATACCTTTAATAGTATAATAGTTTATATTCCAAGAGTTCTTTGCATACATTTGGTATATAGCATAAATGTGCAAAAATTAATCATATGTTTTGATAAATATTGAGGAGAGAAATATGACGGACTCGAGAAACATTAATGACATATTAAAAAACAGTGGAGTAGTATTAATGTTAGAATACTTATTTTATGGTACCATTAGCTAAACTCCCTATTTTAATTAGTTTATTTTCAAGTTATTTTCTCAAAATAAAATATTAAAATGAAAAATATGAGAAAATAATGAACTGCTAATCAAAATTTATTTCGTATAAATAATCAACTAAAAATTAAACTTTTATATATACCGTGCTGGATACGGGGTCTATACTAGTAATATCTTTAATTTTATTACTTTTCTTAAAAGTTGTGAAATCGTAAAAGATTGAATGGATGAGACGGAATATAAGTTTCGTTTTTGGGAAGAGAAATTGGGTACAAAATTTTGTTAATTGTATGGAGCATTCAATTGTACAGTACATATTTAAACTTTATACAGCTAATTTATTTATTTTTGGTGACAAGTGAGAAGTGACAACTCGGTACAGCTTAAATTTAAGTGGTTAATCTATACATAATGTATACCCTTAAAGTTTCATATAGCGCAGTTATCCATCGTTATGTTATACGAGTATTCCATAATAATTAAATATTGGTCATTTAATTAAATAGAAAATAACAAAACTTTATTTCTTCTGTAAGTAGTCGGCTTTTATCTCTTTTTTTCCTACGTAAACGAGTAATATTTTACCGTTATAACATAGGAGTATCAATTAATCTCTTATGAGATCGTCTCACACTAAGGTGCTGTTTGGCCTAGTTTCTTGAGGTGTTTTTAGAATTTTTTAAAGGTAAAAGCTCATATTTGGCCAAATATACTTTTTTGCAAAGGTAAAAAATGTTTTTTAAAAAGCTCAAAATCAACTTTTATCACACAAAAACAGAATCATCAATTTGATGCTTCTGACTTATTTGTTTATCTTTACAATATTTTCGCTCAAATGACAAATATGTAATTCGTAAACATTTAAATAAAATTGAAAAAAATATTTATTCGTTCATATTTTTTAATTTTCTACAAATAGAGACCCATTTTGCTATACTTTTAAAATATATTTTTTTGTCTTTCATTTGCTCAAGTGAAAAGCTATTTTTAATAAATAGTTTTGTGAAACTATAACCAAACACGTAAATTTTTTCCGAAAAACATCTTGTGAATAAATTATTTTAAGAAGCAAAAACTATTTTAATTAAGCAAGGCCAAACACCACCTAAGATAGTGTGAGAAATATTTCTAGTGTACTAAAAGTTTGTGTCTTGACCGAATTAACGGATTGTTAAGTCTTTTTTCTCATTTTAAGTGTGTGCATGTGAGACGAGAGGGTAATACAGTTGCTCATTTTATAACTTGGTTCTGCCCCTCCGAGGGAGATGAAGTTGTATTTGAGACAAATATTTCGTCACCAATTACTGAGTTGGCGGAATTTGATTTAATATAACCCTCGCTTTCCCTAAAAAAAACTAAAAGTAAGAAAAAAAAAGAAAAAAAAAATAAATCTAATAAAATAACTACCCATCTTGTAAGAGATCTCACAATAAATTTATTATTAGACCATCGCATATAAGTTTTTTGTGATAACACAATTCATGTTGAATATCTCGTGGTAAACGAAAATGTGTGGTGTGTATAAGTTTTAGGGCTAATTTAGCATCTCAATATTTTTGGGGAAGAGTGAAGCAGGTGTAAATTCGTCCGAGGTTAGGAGCAAGTGAGTAGAGTAAATGGAGAAAGAAAGAAAGATGAGAAGGAATTGGTTGAATGATATACGTACCTTTCCTAATAAACAAAATCCTATGGACCGTAGCATACAAATAAACAGTGGTTGAATTAGCAACTGCGTACTCCAATAAATCAGCTGCGGTGTGCCTTTTCCCGTTCTTATCAAATATAGTCCCACCTATTTTAGTCCCGGTTCTATGATCATACGTAAACCCATTATACGGCCTCACCCCTACCTCGTACAACCCATTTCTAAAGGCTGTTTGAAATTCCAGCATGGGCGGCCTGAACGCCACCTTCTTCTCGACCCACGCATACGACTCGTTCACCTTCGACCCATCCCACCCCACTCGCTCCACGTAGTCCGGGCTAGCCCTCGTGTAGAACCCTGCATTGACTGCTGAGCCACCCCCTAGCACCCTGGCTCGGGCGTTCACCACCCCGTCCTCCGACACAAACGGTTGGGCTGAGGCCGCCCATGAGTCGTTCGCTAGGTTGGACCCGAACTTTGCCATTTCCTCCACGTCTGGCCTTCCGTAGGGGGCCCCACCCCTCTCCAGGAGGAGCACTCTGGACCCTTCTGAGAGTGTCGCGGTTAGTGCACAGCCGGATGTACCTCCACCCACTACGATGTAGTCGTAGTATGATACTTGTGGTGCTAATGTTGCATGCTTCATGAAGCTATATTTCGGAGCTGCATATATACAATATAATTGACGTGAAACATTATTTGAAACTCGTACTACTTCAAAAGTACGGGTTAGGGTATAAACAAAATGGATCAGTTTTATTGAATTGTACGTATGTTACCTTGTAGAGAATCAGTAGGAGAGAAGAGTGATGAGGAAATGACCCATAAGGTAGTTGCAAAAAAGTAAGCCGTACGCCGTGAAGTTGAAATCATGATGAAAACATACACTAGCTTAGCTTATAGCTTAATAAATACGAGTAGTAAATACTCGTAAAACAAAAAGCTAAGAAGTAGCATGTGTGGTATATACACAGTGGAAAAAGTAAGGGTTTTTATAAGAAGAAGATTAATATTAATGCTCCAACTCCCAAACTCCAACCCGTAATAAAGGCCGGGCGGGCCCTTGGATGAAGCTCTCTCTAGAAATAGAATTTGCGTGGCTCAGTAATACTAATACTTTACTACTTCGTGCATTAAATGGTGTATGTATAGCCATTAGCCATTAGCCTAAATTATCATCTATCAATTGCTTTGCGTATACATACTGTTTTACAAAGCGGCTCTCCAATAGGACACGGGCTCACCAACATATGGTGGCGGGTCCATAATTCTACGTATAGAAGGCATAACTTTAATTTTCAGTAAATTGTTTTCCAGAGGGTGATACAACACCACCCGGTGACACTCAACTCAACTCAAGTCGTTAATTACGTGGCAGATTCATATCAATATATCATGCTGTCCCGCGTGCAGTGCCGGTAATTATACATTGGACAAATAAAGCTTAGAACTAGTTTTGCAATTGATTCTACATTGGACTCTAATTTGTACTCTTAAAGTCTTAATCAATCATTCGTTCTTATCTATCATAGCTTGTATTTGTGTGTTGTCTCGTCTTTAACAACAGTACACTTTATGGTTTGTAAATACGGAGTATCATTGTGGAGTCGGGCCGGGGCTGCTGCAACGGCAAATGGGCGATGATGCTCCGTTTCCCCAACCAATTGAGGACTCCAGTACGCACGGACTTCTTTGCAATCACTATACTCCCTCCGGTCATTATTTATTGCCCCGTTCACTTTTGCACGTAAAATAAGGAAGGAATATAAAATGGTAAAAAATCATGGTGGAGTAGTGAAAAATGAATATAAAATGGTAAAGAAATGAATGGTGGACCTTAAAGTGTAAAATTCAATGGCATTTCTTGTAAATAAAGGATAGAAAGAGGGATAATATGGTAAAAGTGTAAGATAGGAAAGGAAAGTGGAGAAGTGGGGCAAAAAATAAAAACCTTCCAAATAAAGAAAGCGGGGCGATAAATTGTGTCCGGAGGGAGTATTATATATATATATATATATATATATATATATATATATATATATATATATATATATTCACGAGATGTCCACCAACATGGCTATGTGCAGTATGCACACGCTAGCTCTAGTCAACGTAAGATACTCCCTACGTACACTGCATGCATGTTGATGTAGTCATACTCATGCATGCAATGCAATGCAATGCAATGCAAACCTCCCCTCATTCTCTCAAACTTTCACTTTTATTTCTAAACTACTTCCTGCTCAAATATGTCTATAACTAAAAAGATACGGACTAGTAAACTTCTAAAATTTCAGTAGAAATATTACTTCCTCTAATCTTTTAAGATTTTTCCATTTATATTTATTTAAGAATAAAATGTGAAATTAAACCGAAAAATCTTAGAAAATTAGAGGAAGTATTATTTCTTCATAATCCATATACATATGAGTATATATTTGAACTTTAAATTAGCTCATGATTGAATGATTATCTATCTCATTCAAAAATCATGCAATTCACATTGGTATTATTGACAGCCTCAGGGCCTGAAAGCGACCACACTTTCTGTAATTTTACTTAAACAACCTTCCCTAGTAAACATTACGAGAAAATACTTTGCTGTGTATCTTTCTGATATATATATATATATATATATATATATATATATATATATATATATATATATATATATATATATATATATATATATTCATTAAAAGGTTTAGATTACACATATACTCGGAGTCAGGTAAATTAAGATCGAGTTAAATGAATTATATGACGGTTTGTATACTTAGTTGACCAAGTGAAATGGAGGCTTCAAATAAAGGAATACCCCATAACATTTAATTATGAATAACTCATCACTTATGTTTGATTGATTGGTAGATGCATGCGTTTTCTTTATTTATTAGTGTGATTTGATTTGAAATTTTAATGTGTATCTGTATATGTCGACTGCGATCGTCAATCATGCATGATTATCTTCTCTAGCATAATAATTATTTATGTTGAAAAAAAAAGGCCATCCATGTATTGTTGCTCACTTCGTGGCCAGAGAATCAAGTCAATAATGCTCCAAACTAACTAGACCTGGTCAAACGGGTCCAGATATTGTCTTAATTTTTTTTGGTAGATTAGTACGTTATTATCTTTGATAAATATGTCATTGTTCAAGGAATTTATAAATAAAAAAAGGATAGGTAATATATAATTCCAGAACATTGAAAAAGAATTGTACCCCTACTTCAAAATTTCTAGGTCCGTCACTGTACAGACCTATCCATTGTGTGTTTTTCTTCTTGAATTTGGATATTGAAGCTTGTTTATTTCGTAGTGCTGCCAATCTTCCATCATTATGTCCTCCCGAAAGTATTGAAGATGTCTTAGTCTAGTGGTTAAATTAGATACGTATATATCTAAATGGTAGTCCTCAGATTGAATCCTCCTCCCTATATATCGTAATGCAGTGCAATCTTAATTGAACCAAAAAATTATTTACCCCTGAAAGTTGAAGGCCATCATCGGAGTTACTCCTAAATTATTGTGCATTTTATCATCTGGGTAGTCTCGTCATTAAGTTGATGTTACATCACATTATTACACGCACGATGCTTCATTGTCGTCCGAGTTTGTAATGGAAATTCGACACGAGAATATATTGATTATATTATTGATTCAAATGTATTCTGCTCTTTACACATAAATAATACACAAATATATATACTAATCATACAAATTATTTACGGAAATTATATGCAACAGCTATAAAATAATTATGTAATATGGCAAATAATATGTTGCCTTTCTATGAAGATTGGGAGTAACGGCTAGTAGCTTGGACCATATCTCTTATTACCCCCCTCAAGTTGGAGTGTGGAGGTTCGAGACGCCCAACTTGGATAGAAGTTCATCGAATGGTGTTCGTCCAAGAGCTTTAGTGAAGATATCGGCCAATTGTTGCTTAGTATGGACGTAGCTTGTAGTAATAGTGCCTTTTAATATTTCATCTCGTACAAAATGACAATCGATTTCTATGTGCTTCGTTCGTTCATGGAATACGGGGTTTCGTGCAATATAGAGAGCAGATTGACTATCGCTAAATAATCGAATGGATAGCTTGTGGTCAATACCAAGAGAAGAAAGGATGCCTTTAAGCCATTTGAGTTCGCAAGTAGTCTGGGCCATGGCTCGGTACTCGGCCTCAGCCGAGGATCGTGAAACGGTGTTTTGTTTCTTCTTTTTCCAAGAAATCGGAGAATCACCCAAGAGGACTAGATAAGCCGTGAGGGACCGTCGACTTACTGGACAACTTGCCCAATCGGCGTCACAATATGCTTGAAGGCGAAGTTCAGTGTTAGCACGAAGGAGAATGCCTTAACCGGGTTGATTCTTAATATATCGTACAACTTGTAACGCGGCTTTCCAATGGTCGGTATTAGGAGCATGCATAAATTGTGCAAGGGTGTGGACAGAGTATATTAATTCGGGTCGGGTGATAGTGAGATAGACTAAACGTCCCACTAACCGTCGATAAGGCTGAGGATCATCAATTGCGGGAGCATCAGAGAGTGCTAACCGATGGTTCGGCTCCATAGGAACCGAGGCAGGACGTGAACCAAGAAGACCCGTCTCGCTGAGGATATCAAGTGCGTATTTACGCTGAGAGATAAAAATACCGGAGGCGTTGCGAGCAATTTCGAGACCCAAGAAATATTTTAATTGACCCAAATCTTTCATGTGAAAACATTTACTAAGATATTCTTTGAACCGTTTGATTTTAGAGGAGTCGTTTCCACAAATAACCAAATCGTCAACATAAATAAGAACGTGTACCTCGGACGTTGGAGTGATGAGTGAAAATAGAGAGTGGTCTAATGGACACTGCGCAAAACCATAAGTAGTAAGAGCCGAAGCAAGCTTAGCATACCAACAACGGGGCGCTTGCTTTAAACCATAAAGAGACTTCCGTAGGCGACAAACTTTGCCGTCATTGTTCGATAGAAAACCAGGGGGAAGTTTCATGTAAACTTCTTCGTGTAGGTCGCCATGGAGAAAAGCATTGTGAACATCCATTTGGTGGAGTTCCCATTTCTTGGCCGCTGCAACAGCTAGAAGTGTACGAACGGTCACTAGTTTAATTGTAGGTGCAAATGTTTCATTATAATCGACACCCTCCACTTGTCGGTTGCCCATAACGACCAATCGGGCTTTGTATCGCTCAATGCTACCATCGGCATTATATTTTATTTTATAAACCCATTTGCAACCGATCGCCTTTTTGTTCGAGGGAAGAGTTTCGAGAGTCCAAGTTCCATTCTTTTCGAGGGCGTCAATTTCGAGTTTCATCGTGGCACGCCATTCGTCGACCTGCATAGCTTCATGAAATTGACTAGGCTCGTAACCTTTAGTCACGGCCGACAAGAAAATACGATGTTTAGGAGAAAAAAGACTACAATCGACATAATGAAAAATGGGAAATTTCGTACCTGATGAGGCTGATAATGTGGTGAGGGGCTGAGGGCGTAAGGTGAGGGATGTGTAGTATCTAAAACATAGTCTTTGAGACGAGTACTCGGTATTTTTGATCGTTGCCCCTTGCCCATTTGTTCGGGTTGTATGGTAGAATTAGACAAGGGTGGGTGTGGGTGGGAAGGTGTTGAGTTAGCCGATGTAGAGGAAAGTGCGGTGGGTGATTGTTCACTCGTGGGTGTGGGTGAAGTCGTTGGGTTGGGTGGGGATGTCGTAGTAGGAGTAATAGTAATAGAGTCAATGGGAGTTAAAGAGTCTTCGTTAATAAAAGAAAAATCGTCGCGAGTTTCAGTAATATTAATAGCGTGAAAAGGAAATTCATTTTCAAGAAAGACAACATCGCGAGATTCGAAATAATCACCTGTATTTAAATCATAAACTTTCTAAGCCTTTTTGCCAAATGGGTAGCCTAAAAAAACACATTTTCGACTCCGGGTAGCAAATTTGTCATGAGATCGATTAACATTTTTAGCGTAGCAAAGACAACCAAAAATTCGTATATTACTCAAAGGTGGAGATTTATTAAAAATCATTTCGTATGGGGTTTTCCCTTCAAGTAGGATGGTAGGAGTACGATTAATTAAATAAACCGCGCTTAAAACACATTCCCCCCAAAAGAAAAATAGGTAAAGATGCTTGAAATAAAAGAGCTCTTGCGACGTTTAAAATATGACGGTGTTTTCTTTCGACCCGACAATTTTGTTGAGGGGTATCAATAGTCGAAGTTTGGTGAATTATACCATTGGTATGAAAGTAAGAATCAAGACAATTAAATTCAGTTCCATTGTCGCTTCGTAAAATTTTAATCTTTTTATTAAATTGACGCTCGATCATGGCAAAAAAATTTAAAAGAGTTTGACGAGTTTCACTTTTAAAGCGAAGTAAATAGACCCATGTTGCACGAGAAAAGTCGTCGACGATGGTTAAAAAAAAACGTGACCCACAAGACCCATTCGCGGAGTAAGGTCCCCACAAATCGCAATGAATTAAATCAAAAATATTGTCTGCCTTATTAGAGCTTAATGGGAAATGTTCGCGTGAATGTTTTGCTCGAAGGCAAATATCACAATGTTTACTTAGAAAAGAAGAATCAGTACGAGATGTTTTTAAAAGAGGCAAAAAACGAGAAATACTGGAAGATGGGTGTCCCAACCTCCGATGCCACAACTCCACTGTGTCCGAAGTCCCTACCGCAAAAATTCGTGCCTCGTCGGTTCGGATATTTTTAAAATAGTAAAGTCCCTCACTTTGTTCACCCGCACCAATCACCATCCTCGAGGAACGGTCCTGAATCAAACATAGTTTATGAGAAAATTGAATTGTGATAGAACTGTCGAGCAAAAGACTGGACACAGAAATTAAATTGCAATGTAAATTTGGAGCATATAAAACATTTTTAAGAGTAAGGCGAGAAGAAAGAGCAATATCACCGGTTTTCGTTGCGATCGTGAGATCACCATTAGGTAACCCAACCGATATCGGAGGAATTCCCCGTAAATTAATAAAATAAGACAAACATCCCGACATATGATGGGATGCACCGGTGTCGATAATCCAAGAGTAAGAGATATTACCATTGAGAGACTCGGTAGTGGGTGACGCAGCCTTCCGTGCCTGCCAGAGACGAGTAAATTCGTCCAATTCGGCAGCGCTAAGTGAATTTAAATCCACTTTATCAAGGGAAGATGAGAGTTGGCGCGAGGACGAGGCCCCACTACCATCGACCATGTGTGCACGAGCATTAGGAATGCGCTGATCAGATTCACTAGTGCGACGTCGAGAATCGGGAACGACCACAGGTTTAGTATTGTTATTGCTTATGTAAATACGATCCCTCGGTCTGTCCCCCCACCATTCGGGAAATTCACCCGTAACCCGAAAACAACTCTTGAGGGTGTGGCCAGAACGAGTACAGGCAGTACAAAAAGGTCGAGATTTGTCGGATGTGTCGGTCTTATTAGAACGTGGTGGTCTGTTTTCAAAGATAGTGTCGCGAGCCCCTCCCGAATAGCGATTCCCACTGTGAGCACGGGCAGCAAAGATCATTGGTTCAGGACGAGGGTCGTGTTTATTATTCGTAAAAGTATGAACTCCTTCCTCCTGAATCAATTTATTATAGACTATATTGAGAGAGGGCAAGGGATCTGTACCAAGAATTTGTGATCGAGCAATAGCGAAACGAGAATCCAAACCCATAAGAAAGTCACGAACTTGATCCTTTGCACGACGAGATGCATAAAGATCAACTAATTCACAAGAATCAGATTTACACTTACCAGTAGGCAGAGCATCACAATCATTAAGATCGTCCCAAAGTTTCTTGAGACGCCCGTAATATGCTGAGACAGGCTCGGTTGAACCTTGCTTGCAGGCTATGATATCGGCTTTCAATTGATAAATCCGAGCATCATTCCCGCTTGAATACCGTTGTTTTATATCGTCCCATATTTGCTTTGCTTCATCACGAATCGAGATAGTGGAACGGAGATTGCTAGAAATTGTGTTAAAAATCCATGAACCCACCATGGCATGAGAGGCATACCACGATTCGATGTCGGTAGCGGAATTGGTCGGTTTTGGGATGGTTCCATCAATGTAACCGAGTTTGCTTTTGGCACGAAGAGCAAGACGGAACGCTTGAGCCCACGCCTCATAGTTTGTGCCATCGAAATGAACTTGAGAAATGCTAGCACCGGGATTATCGATCGAGAAGGAGGGATTTGTGGAATTTTTTGAGTTTTTCGAAGAATCGGGTTGGCCGGAATCATTGCCTGTCATGGCTGCCGAGAAGAATTGGAGAGATTGAGAAAAAAAATAATAATTGTGAGTATTCGAAACCTTAGGGCTCTGATACCATAATGGAAATTCGACACGAGAATATATTGATTATATTATTGATTCAAATGTATTCTGCTCTTTACACATAAATAATACACAAATATATATACTAATCATACAAATTATTTACGGAAAATATATGCAACAGCTATAAAATAATTATGTAATATGGCAAATAATATGTTGCCTTTCTATGAAGATTGGGAGTAACGGCTAGTAGCTTGGACCATATCTCTTATTAGTTTGGATCATCTCCATTACTTTCTATCAATTACCTCTCACAATCCATTATAATATCATTTCTCTTCCTCTTTCATCATCTTATAGCATTCATATAAGAACCGCTGGATCGTTTCGAAATAAAATCTGATCCATTGATGAGGAATGGAGAGGCTTAATGGAGAGGAGGTAATAGAGATGATCTTATTTGTTGTCGTCCTCCTTTCTATTGCATTACAAAATGGAGTATATCATCTTTCAATCACTGACGTGAGTTTAAAATGAAAATTTGGGGTAATACATCCACTTTGTTTTAGAAGGAAGTTTTATATTTTTTTGTAAATTTGGGATTTTTGGATAATAAAACTCGATGGGTAATTTAAATTATTATATATTCCGAGCTCCAACGTTTGGGATAGCCGGTGCTCCCCTCATTTTTAAATAGTTATATTCTAGGGTTATACATAAATTCTAGGGTTTGGTGAAGTACAGCTATTGCTATGTTGTCGTCGTTATAGTCAAAAGTTATCACCTTGCAATATGATATGGAGAGTTTACGATGGGAAAACTATTCTGATGTTAAGGTACATATACATTATTATTGTAATGTTGGGGCGAGATAAGTTACTCCTTATTAGTTGCAAATTGAATTCCAAGCTTCTTATATATCATGCATACGACAATTGAAGGGACATTAATTTAAAAGAATTGTACAATATGATCGATATGATGTACACATATAACGATCTGTATCTTAATGAATGGTTTCGTTACATGGAGTTATCAGAACAGCCTCAAGCTTTAAATGTTGAAATAATAATGTCCCTCTGATTTCTCAACCTCACTTAAGCCAACCCTACTGGGGAATAACAAGCCCGGGACAAATAAAAGAAAAACTAGAGTATTCCTTACCACGAAAGTGAATATACCAAATTTAGATTATTACGGAGTGCTCTTTCTGTATCTATATGTTCGTCCACTTTGTTTAATATATGGGGGGTGGATTATTATATTGAAAGTGGATGAACATATCGATACAGAGGGATTATTATTTATTGTCTTAGCAAGTGAAGTAAGTTGAATGAACAAATAATCTCAAATCTATGAAAACGGTTCAATTTGAGTAATTTGTTAATTAGGTCGTACTTGGGCACGATTCAATTAAACCTGAATTTCATACCACGTGTACTGTCTGGAGTCGATTCAGAATTTACCCTGCCCAATTCACGCATGCACAAACAACAATTATATGTCGCGTTTACATGATTAACCCATTTTCATTCGACGATTTCTGCCCATTTTTATTTCGCACCCCGAATCTCAAAATTGTGTATTATACACTTCAATTTAAGTTGCCCGAAAATCGTGTCGCTGAACGTTTCAATTTATCTTGATTTTCATACCACGTGTCTTGGTCGCGCTTCTGAATGTACCCTGCCCGATTTCACACCCAAACAACCAGTATAAGTCGCGTTTACACAATTAACCCACTTTCGGCAGACGATGCTGTATGTCTGGGTTGGTTCAGGTTATACCACGCTCGATTTCGCGCTCAAACAACAAGTATAAGTCGTGTTTACACGATTTACCCCTTTTTGTTCGGCGGTCCTGTAAAACATATCATCCTCCTCAAATGTTATCTATTGCTCCTAGACCTGTTAAACGGGTCGGGCGGTCGGGTTTCGGGTTCGGTCAATACGGGTTCGGGTAAAATACGGGTCGGGTGTATTTCGGGTTTGAAAAATACGGGTTTTATACGGGTCGGGTTTATACGGGTTTCGGGTCAAATACGGGTTATTAACGCACTTTAAAAACATTACTTTTCTTTACTTTTTTTTTTATCATAAATACACTTTTATTCTTAATTTTCTTAATCATCTCATTTAATATAAGATATTGGTATGTGTAGACACCCGCATTTTGACTGCCACGTGTCTATGGTAGTCTCCGAAAAACACCCGATGATGATTGGACGTCAACATGACTTAGTATACTCGGATTTGGGCTCGGAATTCATAATATCCGACATGGACTTTTTAGCGGAGTAAAATCCCACAAAACAGACCTCAAATTCAGGCCCAGCGGATCGTTCCGAGTCAAATGAGACTAATTTGGGCCAAAACCGACACCAAAAATATTTCCCGTCTTTTCCCGACCGGGTCAAAACCCGGTCAAAGGCAAAACCGTCTCAAAAACCAGCTGAGTTCAAGTGAGCGCACAAATTCGAATTCAAAAATCAAGTCAAAACAAGCAAGATTTTCTTGCCTTATTTATCTCAACCACGTTGATCCACTCGATCGAGTGGATTGCCCACTCGGTCGAGTGGAGCGTCTTTCGCTGGATCATGACCCGCCCAAATAGGCACTCGATCGAGTGCACTAGGGCCACTCGATCGAGTGCCCCCTAGGTCGTGGGAAACGTCTATAAATACCGACTCATTCCCATGCATTTTCAAGACTTTTGACAATCACACTTTTACCCTACAATTTCAGCCACATTTCACCCCACTTCAACCCTACTTCATCACACATCAAAGCCTTAGAAATCCTAAGCAAAAACACACAAAAACCGAGCTTTCGTCCCTCGATAAACCGACGCAACACACACATCCATACACACCATAACTCGCATACATCCTCGATACTCCCAAGCCTTGCCGCTATTTTACGAGTCCATTTCCGAGGTCTATACTAGCATGTATGTTGAGGGTGTCCTAAACCCTTCTTCTATCTCTTTTCTATATCGTTTTTATGTACATTTTTCCATCATTGCATCGTAGTAACACTAACGCTAACACTAACATTTTTGCATTTTTATATTTTCATTTTATATCATTTTATCATCGTTCACATTATTGGTACCGTGTATATGTAAACTAATACTAAAACCGGTTTTAAAACGTTGAACTACAATAAATCACTTTTGGTCCATCTAATCCCTTTACGAGCAACGACGGAGGTGGAGCCCTTTCGAGGAACCCCGCCCCAATGTACTCAAGGGCGTGACGCGATCGTGATCCGTTGTAGTTGAACGGATTTAATCCCCTTTCATAATTGGTACGAGACCCGTTGACACGAATATCGACATCACATAACCCGAAAGGGTTAGTTTCGATGTCGTGACGTAGAGGGATTCATCTCGTCACCAATTCAAACTCTTTTTAATCTAACATAAACGTTTTTTACAAAATCCCGATGACGGTATTATATTCATTTATACACGACTATAGTACCGGAAGTCGAGCTAAATACGAATCGTGCAATATTCGTATTTGGTTAGGCCGACCATCGATTTCATGTCAAAAAACGCACGAGTCACTACTCGTACAGGGGGCACTCGATCGAGTGCCATAGGCCACTCGATCGAGTAGCACCCCAAAAAGTGGTCAGTAGCCACGCTAATGACGCACTCGACCGAGTCAGTCAATGACTCGATCGAGTGGGTCTCATAAACCGCAAACCCGAGGGCTTGGACACATATTTCGAGCCCGTTCTTTTATCGACTTTAGACCATCGACTGACCCTCATATTTTCAAAACCTACACGTCACGACACGTAGAACGACTTTGACCACTTTAACGTGATAAGTCGGGACAAGACTACGGGACGTGAGATTAGGCTAACAATACGCCGCAGTCTCACATTTCCGTCCTTCGTTTAATACGCGACATAATGCGTACTTAATCGGGGTTAGTCCATCTACAAATTTCGCGGTCTAGTTTACATACGGGTCCGTTTCCATCGTTATTTTGCTTTATTTTACGCAATGTTGTATTGTGAATTCCGGGTTGTATTTCCGCCCGTGTAACTTGTACGCTTTTATTTATTTCCTTTCGAGCTTTATTTATTTGCTTTTACGCTTTTATAAATGAACCTCGCATGCTAAATTATTTCGACCACATTTAAGATGCATTAAATGACGTAGTTAACGCAAAACTCGCATGTTTAGTTAAAAACGCTGTTTGCATATCATTTAATTATTTTACTAGCGCGCGTATCACGAACACGAACGATGTCTTAGTAGAGGCCGCCATGTGCGGGCGGGGTTGGGTGTCCTTAGTGGGCTTCCCAACACGTACCCTCACCCCTTACTCAGAACCTTTGGTTTCCGGATGCCCGAAACCCTTGGCGCACGAGAGTCATTTTATATACGAAAGCCGGTGTAAACGGTATCGGTATAACAGTGCAAAGGGACGAGCCCCATAAACTCTGAAATCGGAGTGGGCTTACTTTGTGTATAGCCCATGACGACATAGAGTGGGCTCGTATGGTTCCGAATAACCACAAAATTCGGTGGCGACTCCATTTTGACTTAAATTTCGAACCCGAGAACAATCTTACCACGAGATTCATTCGCCTACCCAAACCCGCGCTTCGCCGCGTCGGGGTGGACCTACGTCATGTCCACAATTTGGCGACTCCGCTGGGGACACCTGATGTACCACATGTCATCGGGGTTCCCAGGGTGAGACTCGAAGAGAAATCGTTCGTAGAATAGTGTGCGCGCATTAGTTTAATGATTCATGCATAACCCAAATTTGCCCGGGCCGGTTACTTGTGACCGACGTCCCACTATACCACGGTGCATTCCTACATGGGTGCGCTAAAGACATCGATGGTGGAACTCGTCTCGGTTTCGCGGCATGTCCTAAGACCAACTCGGCTTAGGGAGTCCGTCCATCACACGAGAAAGCCATCGTTGTTGGTATAGACCCTATTTTGACCGACCGAGACTTAGTGTAAAGCATACATAAGCGTCGTTATAATGCTTGTTTGACTACGTGCTACTTGGTTTCCGTGTCATTTTTTTTCAAAAACCGTCATTTCAAAAATGCATCTTTCCAAAAAATACCAAATTTTGAAAAATCCGAAATACTGTCCGTTTCGGGACCCGTCTTTTCAAAAATATCCAATTTCAAAAAAAAAAAAACTCGGAATGCTGCCGAAAATTAGACTTACGATTTGACTCAAAACAAGCCTTTTTTTAGCCGGCATGCTATCCATTTCAATTCGAATTTCCGATCCACCATTCGATTTTCGAATTTTCAAAATTCAATTTCAATTTTCAAATCTTCGTGATGCCATTCGCGATTTTCAAATCCTCGAGATTCCATTCTCGATTTTCAAATCTCCAAGATGTCGTTTTCGATTCTCAAATCTTCGGGATCTCATTTTCAATTTTCAAATTTTCGAAAATTTATTTTCGATATTCAAAATCTCAAAATATTCAACTTTTCAAAAAACTCGGTCCTGTCGGCATGCTGCCAATTTCCAAAAACGGGACCGTCCCCCAATTTTTCAAAACGCGAAATTAATCGCAACCATTCCAACATTTCAAAATGCCCGATCCTATTGGCCCACTACCAATTTCAGGACCGTCCTCTCAATTTTCAAGATTCAATCATTTTTCAAAACCTTCCGATTATAGGACCTACCGTAATCCGTGTGTCGGGTCTTTTCATAATTTGTCGAAGGTCTTTAGCGTCGAAACTCCGTCGATCCTACATCACGGGTTTCTTCCCCATCCTAGTCCGCCTTATTCTAAAGGCACAACCGACCAACACGAGTCATACACTCGTAAATGGAAGGTTCGTCTAAACACTCGAGTCCTAACTAGAAAGTCCCATCTTTCAATCCGTTAGTCGAGTCATCTCAATTCAAGAGTCCTTTAACTTAAGGGTCTACCCTAATCACAAAGTCTATCCTTATTCAAGTCAAGTCAAGGGTCTCTAGCGTCGAAACTCTGCCGATCTTACATCGCAAGTTTCTTCCCTTACCCGTCCACCTTTTCTCGAGCCCGAGTCAACCTTTTACAAGGCATAGCCCTGTAGCTAAAGGTTCGTGATCCTTACATCTAAGGGTCACTCGTCCGACACTTGAGTCTTAGCAAAACCTAGAATCTCACTTGGGGGCTATTCTCCGACGGAGTGATTAATCACAGTCACTCCGAGAATCACACCCTACGTGTTTGTCTTAGGAGAGTCTAGCCCGAGTCAAACCCGAGTTGTCTTTCCTCCCGCGCTATTTCCTATGCCTCGGCGTATTCAAGTTCCGAAGCAACATTTCTGATTACGTGGGTATTCTCGCAGAGTATGGCACCCACAACCGGGAATAGGGACATGGAAAACACCATCAAAGAAATAAAGGCTTCGCTGGAAACAATGGTTAGTAGGCAGGCCATAACCGAAACCCATATAGGGTTCCTGAAAACCAACCAAGAGGCCATGAATGCTCGTTTAACTGTCATTGAACGGCAAGACTTCAATTCTGAATCGGTAAATACTGGGCCATTTGCCAAACTGATCAGCACGGTGCATGAGCTCGAACAACAGTTCCACGCCCTTCAAGGGAACAACATTTATATTGAAAACTCTCGAGACTATACACCCATCAGTGAGAAATTACCAACAGATCTCAACTTAGAGGGGTTACCCATATTCGAAGGGACGGAGGATCCATTACTACACCTCCGAGCCTTCAAAGCATTTATGGCGATCAAGGGGGTCAAAGCCGACATGTTCATCAATTTGTTCGGCGCATCCCTCGGGAAATATCCAAAAGCCTGGTTCTATAGGCTTAATACAAAAAGATTCCCCACTTGGGAAGATGTGGCTACCAAGTTCGCTAAAAACTATTCTGATAATGCTGAACTTCAGACTACCATGCGGACTTTAGAAGTCATGGCCCAAGATCCAACAGAGGGTTTCACCAAATACCTTCAACGTTGGCGGGCTGAGAGTGTTAAGCTGGTAGACAAGCCCAGCGAGAAAACACTAGTGGATGCATTCATCAACAACCTCCTACCCTCCTATCGCATCCATCTTAGGTATGCCGGCATCTCAAACTTTGCTGTGCTTACCGAAATGGGCACTAGGATTGAAGACGATCTTCGACATAACGAAGATTTGGGTGAAGCTTCTACCAAAGGCTACACTGGACATCCACTCGAGTCCTTAGAAGCTGAAGACTACTGACAACCCCATCCAAGAGTCCAGATTTGATTTGAGTCCGAGTCTGAGTCCGAGTCTAGGATGTTCTATCTCTTTCAATTTCAAAGTCAGAGTCAGAGTCAACTGTATTCTGTCCTCTTTTTTTTTCAATCCAATAAAATCAGCTTTTTCAGTCTTTCATATATGCTTCCCTTTTGTGTTTCCGAGAACATGATGAACACCATCATACACTGTGAGCACATGCACGTGACTATTATAGGCACATCTATGATGACTGCAGGAACTGAGGCCCATGTTTTCCTTTACCTGTTCCATGTCTGGTATAGAAAGCCACATAACTACCCTTAGCAGGAGCGGTATCGAATCCTATGATAAATCTAGGTAGTCTCCTAGTTTGGGTTCAAGACGGGAGGCAAGCCCATTTCCCACAATAAACACCCATCCAATAAGACTAACCAATCCCTACCTTAGGCGTTTAGTCTGACCAGAAGCAAAAAAGAAGCATCGTGACTCTATAGGCTTGATGCCAAAAATACCCAACTCGGGACGATGCTCCCACTAAGCCTGCTCGGAATTATGATGACAATACCGAGATCCAAATCACCATGCTTACCATAGAGTACTCCACCGCGAGTTGCACTCACACAAACACCAACTAGGCTTACACCTTACAAAGATTTAGCTCCACAAGCCTAATCCAACCGATGGGCCCACCCCCATATCCACCCACAACGCCATAGGAGGGGATTACCGTGAAAAAAAAAATTGGACAAAAAAAATCAAAAGTCCAAGGAAAAAGCAAAAGGCCCAAAACAAAAGAGCTGGCCATAAAAAAAAAAGAACTCTCAGCATCCCCCGACCAGATACGGTCAATCCCGCGACCGGGGCTAAGAGGTCAACCAAAAAAAAAAAAAAAAACAAAAAAAAAAAAAAATTCAAATGCCCATGACCGTGGTCAACGGTCAACTCAAGTGAAAGTCCCTTGACCGGAGTACGGTCAATTCAAAATTATCAATGCCCATACCATCAAATAGGGGAGAATCAACCAAGCTGGTCAGCTAACACCACACCTAGCCTTCCCACATTACAACCCTCAAGACCTTCCCGAGGCCTAGGCTAAGAGACAACCCAAAATTTTGAGGATTCAAGCTCCATAGGATACACCCTAACCATTAGGGCCAGACATGGAAATCAGATCCCACATTATCAAACTTATCCTGATCGAAGTTCGAGTCATTTTTACTCGACTTCCCCCTTTCCTACCACATTGCAATACCTTACCCTCGAAGCCTTAGCTCCACATAATTGAGCTCCAGATTTCGAGTCATCAAAGCCACTTGCGACCTAGCTCCACATTTCCAAAAACATCCAAACCAGTTACCAGCCCCAAACACGGGAACTCAACCTGCGGTCGGCACAGAACATGCCCAAATAGTTCACACCATCTCTGGGGGCTACCCCGGAGAACGCTCACAGTCACAGGATCAGCATCCTAATTGTTCTACCCCTTTGATCAAGACATCATTGGGAACACACCTAGCCTACACCATCGTTGTGGCTAGTTACACATAAAGCCCTAATAAACTAGGCACCATAACACTGAACTACGGCTTGGTTTGATTTCACTATCACGTGAATACGTAGGCAGCCTTTCAGCAAAGGCACAACCACCCACACATTCAAAAAGCACCGTCATTCCGGTCACGACACTGTCATGTTCTCAGCAGCTAGCTTTGTCATCCTGGGGGCTTCTCTTAGGCAGAAGACCCCCATCCACTCACATAATCCAAGTGACTTTCAAAAACTAGCCTCCTTTCTATAGCGTGTCCTAGTACTCGGCTCAGTCGAAGACGAGAATCTGTCAGGGACTCGATGCGCCACCCACTTGGGAGAATGTACCCCAAGACCAAAAATTCAAAAAGCAGCTACTGCTAAGTCCTGCAAAAACAGTCTCATTACAGACTACTGCAGTTTCCCTATATCGGATCCTTCCCGTTTTGATGTTCGACCGTGTTGCCACTCGCCTAGGCTACGGAATAGCGCAACTTAAGAGTCTTGTCGTCTTAGGTGGCCCACCCCCTACCGAGTCACGGTCCAACCCCTCGAGAGTCCAGTCGTGTCTGTCAGCTCGTCCTGTTACGTCCAGAGGCGAGTCTGTCGGTATGTCTCTCTTTTCAAATTCTTGCTTTGAAATTTGCAAAACTTAGCCATTTGAGAAAATCCTTTTCGACAAGGTCAAATTTCGGTCTATTTAAAACTGCAAATTTCTTTTCTACCCCTTTCAATTTTGAAAACCTATCTCCTAGCACATAAGTTGCTTTCAGGACTTCGATTTCAAAATAAAGCAAAAATCATTCTCCCCAGCGCAAGCCAGTCTATAGATGCTAACTGCATTTCCTGTATGCTATCTTGCTATGTACTATGCCTGCTATTTCTGCCTATGTATCTAACATTTCAGGTACCAGCTAGTGCTTCCCAACGGAACATCAAAGGCGGTGTTTCTCCTGAAATGCTACATGCAAGTTGTCATGTGTCGGCATACGGGTACACCCAAGACTTCAGAAGCAAGTCCCCGCGCAGCTACTTTTCTCCCCAGCGAGAGTCAACATTTTACCTATGTGTTACATACAAGTTGTTATGTGTCAGCATATAGGTACACCCCAGACTTCAGAAGCAAGTCCCCGCGAAACTATTTAATTCCCCCAACGGAGTTAGCTTTTCCCTGAAGTGCTACATCCAAAGTGCGATGTGTCGGCATACGGGTACACCTACTCCCCACAGGAGGCAAGCTTTACTCCCCACGGAGCATTGCCATTAGCTCAAGTACGACTCAAGGCTTCAGAAGCAAGCCCGAACAACGCATATACTTCCCCAGCGGAACGCCCGAGGCGGCATTTATCCCGAAACAATACGGGATGGGCCCACACATAGGCGCGCCCAGGACTTATGCTACAAGTCTGACTCCCCGCAAAGCTATCATCATCAGGACAGGTATGACCCTCTGCTTATGGCTGGCGAGCCCTTCACGCAAGTCTACTGGACTATAAACGACCCGACCGGAAGTCTACCAGGTCGTAACGGGCTTGGTAGCTACTCTGACTTTCGCCTTGTCCAAGCCTCAGTCAGAGTGGGGGCTCTGTAGACACCCGCATTTTGACTGCCACGTGTCTATGGTAGTCTCCGAAAAACACCCGATGATGATTGGACGTCAACATGACTTAGTATACTCGGATTTGGGCTCGGAATTCATAATATCCGACATGGACTTTTTAGCGGAGTAAAATCCCACAAAACAGACCTCAAATTCAGGCCCAGCGGATCGTTCCGAGTCAAATGAGACTAATTTGGGCCAAAACCGACACCAAAAATATTTCCCGTCTTTTCCCGACCGGGTCAAAACCCGGTCAAAGGCAAAACCGTCTCAAAAACCAGCTGAGTTCAAGTGAGCGCACAAATTCGAATTCAAAAATCAAGTCAAAACAAGCAAGATTTTCTTGCCTTATTTATCTCAACCACGTTGATCCACTCGATCGAGTGGATTGCCCACTCGGTCGAGTGGAGCGTCTTTCGCTGGATCATGACCCGCCCAAATAGGCACTCGATCGAGTGCACTAGGGCCACTCGATCGAGTGCCCCCTAGGTCGTGGGAAACGTCTATAAATACCGACTCATTCCCATGCATTTTCAAGACTTTTGACAATCACACTTTTACCCTACAATTTCAGCCACATTTCACCCCACTTCAACCCTACTTCATCACACATCAAAGCCTTAGAAATCCTAAGCAAAAACACACAAAAACCGAGATTTCGTCCCTCGATAAACCGACGCAACATACACATCCATACACACCATAACTCGCATACATCCTCGATACTCCCAAGCCTTGCCGCTATTTTACGAGTCCATTTCCGAGGTCTATACTAGCATGTATGTTGAGGGTGTCCTAAACCCTTCTTCTATCTCTTTTCTATATCGTTTTTATGTACATTTTTGCATCATTGCATCGTAGTAACACTAACGCTAACACTAACATTTTTGCATTTTTATATTTTCATTTTATATCATTTTATCATCGTTCACATTATTGGTACCGTGTATATGTAAACTAATACTAAAACCGGTTTTAAAACGTTGAACTACAATAAATCACTTTTGGTCCGTCTAATCCCTTTACGAGCAACGACGGAGGTGGAGCCCTTTCGAGGAGCCCCGCCCCAATGTACTCAAGGGCGTGACGCGATCGTGATCCGTTGTAGTTGAACGGATTTAATCCCCTTTCATAATTGGTACGAGACCCGTTGACACGAATATCGACATCACATAACCCGAAAGGGTTAGTTTCGATGTCGTGACGTAGAGGGATTCATCTCGTCACCAATTCAAACTCTTTTTAATCTAACATAAACGTTTTTTACAAAATCCCGATGACGGTATTATATTCATTTATACACGACTATAGTACCGGAAGTCGAGCTAAATACGAATCGTGCAATATTCGTATTTGGTTAGGCCGACCATCGATTTCATGTCAAAAAACGCACGAGTCACTACTCGTACAGGGGGCACTCGATCGAGTGCCATAGGCCACTCGATCGAGTAGCACCCCAAAAAGTGGTCAGTAGCCACGCTAATGACGCACTCGACCGAGTCAGTCAATGACTCGATCGAGTGGGTCTCATAAACCGCAAACCCGAGGGCTTGGACACATATTTCGAGCCCGTTCTTTTATCGACTTTAGACCATCGACTGACCCTCATATTTTCAAAACCTACACGTCACGACACGTAGAACGACTTTGACCACTTTAACGTGATAAGTCGGGACAAGACTACGGGACGTGAGATTAGGCTAACAATACGCCGCAGTCTCACATTTCCGTCCTTCGTTTAATACGCGACATAATGCGTACTTAATCGGGGTTAGTCCATCTACAAATTTCGCGGTCTAGTTTACATACGGGTCCGTTTCCATCGTTATTTTGCTTTATTTTACGCAATGTTGTATTGTGAATTCCGGGTTGTATTTCCGCCCGTGTAACTTGTACGCTTTTATTTATTTCCTTTCGAGCTTTATTTATTTGCTTTTACGCTTTTATAAATGAACCTCGCATGCTAAATTATTTCGACCACATTTAAGATGCATTAAATGACGTAGTTAACGCAAAACTCGCATGTTTAGTTAAAAACGCTGTTTGCATATCATTTAATTATTTTACTAGCGCGCGTATCACGAACACGAACGATGTCTTAGTAGAGGCCGCCATGTGCGGGCGGGGTTGGGTGTCCTTAGTGGGCTTCCCAACACGTACCCTCACCCCTTACTCAGAACCTTTGGTTTCCGGATGCCCGAAACCCTTGGCGCACGAGAGTCATTTTATATACGAAAGCCGGTGTAAACGGTATCGGTATAACAGTGCAAAGGGACGAGCCCCATAAACTCTGAAATCGGAGTGGGCTTACTTTGTGTATAGCCCATGACGACATAGAGTGGGCTCGTATGGTTCCGAATAACCACAAAATTCGGTGGCGACTCCATTTTGACTTAAATTTCGAACCCGAGAACAATCTTACCACGAGATTCATTCGCCTACCCAAACCCGCGCTTCGCCGCGTCGGGGTGGACCTACGTCATGTCCACAGTATGTTTTATTTAATATATTGTTTAATATACGTTATATTTTATTTCTATAGGAGGTACGAATATATATGACGAACTTTGACTCGATTTATTGAATTTTTTTTTCTCATTATAATAATCATGTGATAAAAATATGATTTTAAAGATATATATAAATATTATTTCTTAAATTTTTGAAAATAAAAAATATTTCTTACTATTTTTGAGAAACTTTTGTTTATAAAAGCAATAATTTTTTAATTTATCTATTTTCGGGCGGGTAACGGGTTCGGGCGGGTTTTGACCCAATATATTCGGGTTATTATCGGGTCGTGTCACTTTCGGGTTTCGGTCATTTTTGGGCGGGTTTTTCGGGTTTTTTTTCGGGCGGTTTCGGGTCGGGTCAGTTTTTGACAGGTCTAATTGCTCCTGATAATTTGTGAGGATATTTCAGTCACTGACCCGATCTACAATTTGTGTCATTTCTTCCCACTTTAATTACAATCATGTTAGAGTCACTTTAACAGATGATCGTATATGCAAAATAGGTTTAATTAATAATATATAAGTAGGTATGGAAGTCAAAAATAAAATAATTTAAGTAGGTATTTTTATCTAATATTTGCTATCGTTGCATCTTATAATTAACCTGAGGTAACAAGTCAAGGATGATGCAGGTCTATTTGTAGAAAATAGTAATGTATTTAAAATGAATTTATTTTGAATTAAAATGTGCTCCTTAGTGGTCGAAATTTCTTAAGATTTTGCAAGAGTACTCTCATGACTCCCATTTCCCAATGAGTTGGCCTCGTATCTTTAATTTCGCCTATATATGCCCGAGCACGTAACAACCAGGCAGCTACCATGGGATGGGTATGTAACTTTGACAAGCTTTAAGTGGTAACAATATACTCATGGGTACCTACTACTGTAGATATTTGGATAAGCTAATATGGACAAGCAACATGATGATGGTGTGACTTCAAACTCAACTCAAACACGAGACAACAAAGTAAATTAAAAAGCGTAATCTGGATGCTGACCTTCAACTCCCACAAGGACAAGAAGATGACTGAAATGGCAAATAAGCGCACACACCACACAAAAAAAAATGAAGTGCGGCCATTAATTAATTGATTGAGTCCAGCTGATTGATTCTCTGCCCAAAATGTGAACCACATTACATTTTTCGACGTCTATATTTAAATAATGCAATCCATGTGCTGCCACAGCTACCAGTTCGCATTAAAAATGTCAAAGCAATATAAATGAAACACAGTTATGCATCTACCTGTTAGAGTTGTATAGTTGAATGATACACTTATCATCTAAATCAAAATTTTAAAGCGATGATTTATTGTCTAGGTCAGGGCCGACCCTGGGCATAGTCTGGAGGGACAATGGCCTAGGGCCCAAGCTAAAAAGGGGCCCAAAAATAATCTGATTCATTGTATAATAAAAACTTGAGCTTGTTTTGAGTCATCATTTCTACTTTGGCATAGTGGTTGTTGAGGGCCCTTTAACTTTTTAATGGGAAGGTCAAGGGTTCAAATCTTGATCCACCTTATTTTTTTGTATTTATTTTATGTTCATTTACTTCATTCACTCTTGAATTTCTTACAGCTCTTCGTTTTTTTTTTTGAAACCGGCTTTATTATTATTTTTAAAAATGTCTTACAATATTTTATAATATTGCCATGTACTATTACAAAAGAATAAAAATGTAGTTATATGAATCTTAGAAATTTTTTCACTTGTAAAATTTGTCGGTTGTTTAATTTGTTAACTTTATAAAGAACATCTCAAAAATAGTAAGGAAAATTGTTAAAAATATCCTATTTATACAAACGACTACATTTTTGTAAGGAAAACTCCTATTAATGCAATATTATTCATGGGACGTAAATCTGAAAGAGTGTAGATAGGTATACTATTTATGAGTTACACTCATAATATCTGAAATATTGTAAACAACTTCTAATTAGTACAATGCCTCTAAATAATAACACTACTACATGACCTCAAAATATCATTTGACGGCTCAGTTTGGTTCATTCATTAAATATTGTTACTACTATGCTAAAATTATACTCCGTATTATTATACGAAAATCTTAACAATTTGTTTTTGACAAATTTGTTCTTAAACATGTAACTAATGAAAATTTATATACCCAAATAAAAGCGTTAAGATGATATCTGTTTTGGTAAAAATTTACCGGGTTACGAATTAATTTGCGGGTTAAAGTGATCGGGCTAACGTTTCACGAAACAACGGAATGAATCGAGCAGACGAATGAACAAACGGTAAAAGAAAGGGAGAAGACACGAAAATTGGTGACGCGGAAACCCAATGAGGGAAAAACCGCGGGGGGAGTCGGAATCCCGCCAAATGTCTACTATGAACGAGAAAATGAACCAAGAATACAAGTATCGGCTTTTAATTATCGGGGACTATATTTCTCTTAATTGTGCCTTTTTTGTAGTAGGGTTGAAGTGTACTGTAGAGCTGCTCATGCCTTCGTTTTTTTGGTACTGTTATGCTTTATATTCCCCTTTCCCTTCTTAGCCGTTGCCTTCCCCTCTTTTCTCCTCGTTTCTCTCCTGCTCTGGTGGCCTTTCCCTAGATTTTAGGAAGTGGTTGCTTGACCGGGTCATGTGCTTAGGGTTGGATGGTTTCGAGCAGTTGGGCTGTCTTCGGCCCACTTAGTATTTGATGATTTCCTTGGCCCAATTCTGTTGTTGGGTTTTACTTCGTTGATTCGTTGACTTTCCTTGTATCGATCTCGTGACTCGTACGACTTCGGACTGAGTGACTCTTTTGACCCTTTGACTTTTTGACTTTGACCTTTTGACTTGGAGAGTTCCACGTCATTCCGAAGGGTGCGGATTTATCCCAAACAATTGCCCCCAAATTTCCGACTAAGTTCATATTAGGCGGGAATTTCTGTTTGTTTACGGTTCTGGTGACGATTTTCTTCCACAGAGTTTGTCTTAGAGTCTGCTACTTCTCGTTTTTCTAACTGACTCTTCTCCTCCCTCATGATGACTCCCCCCTACCCTCATAATTGCTCACACTTCCCCGTACTCCCTCTCTCTCCTTATTCCACTTGTTCTACTCCCTTTCCCATTTACTCCTACTCCCTCTACCTCCCTCACAACCCAAACCTCTCTTTTCTTTTCAAAATTCAAACCATCTTTTCCCTTTGTCCTCCGCCGTTCGCCGTCGTTGTACGCCGTGCTTTCTGCTTATTCAGGTGATTTTCTTCGTTCTTGTCCGTTATTTTAGTTTCAACCATGGCTCCCAAATCAACTCGAGGTAAGTCGTCCGCCCCTTCCTCATCGACGCCGCTGATGAACTTTTCCCCTTCTTCCATCTTGGGCAAGAAGCATTCTTGCGATTCTAGCTTCTCTGACGGGGATCTCCCCCTCGTCAGAGAGATCTTTGGTTTCGGGGAGGAAGTTGTGGTCCACCTCCCTTCTCCGGGACAACAAGCCGACTTTGTTTGTCCCGGATGGATTTGCATGTATGCATATCCATTCCTCCTGGGTCTTCGCTTCCCCTTTCCTCCTCTAGTCCAGGAACTTTTGACTCTCTATAGATTGGCCCCTTGTCAACTAGCTCCTAACACCTGGAGGGTGCTTCTGTCTTTCTGCGTTCTAAATCTCCGTCACCAGAAGAGCTTCTCGTTGCTTGACGTCTGCTCCGTGTTCCAGGTACGACCCCTGGGATGCGGGCAGGTGACCATGCGGGTAAAAGACAAGAATTTTCCCGGTATAATTTTCCCTCCCAATCCTCCTGATGCGTAGTGGTTTAGGGATTTTATATTTGTGAAGGCCGATTCCCTTTCTCCTCCTTCCTGTGATTACCTGTTCTCTGAGTGGGGGACTGTCACAGGTATTTGTCGCGTTCTCAGCTTTGTAGTTTTCTCGCCTACTTATGGTTCTTATTGACCTCGTGCTGCAGGTCTCCAGCAACCGGAAGAAGTAACGCCACTCCTTGATTTTGCGGCTAAACTTTCCGATTTGACCTCCGAACAACTCTCCTTCAACAATTTGTTTATCCCCTCTGCCAACGGTACCTGTCCTCCCTTTGCTGCCACGATGTCTTCTGGTGAGGATCGTTTTTGCTAAGTAAACTCATGTTTTGCTTTCTCTTTGTCAATTTCTGCGGAACCTTAGACTGAGCATTTGTTCCCTTTAGGTAGTGCAAGAGCTCCCCTGACCTTAGATCGGATCAGGAGGAGAAGCATGTCCACCCGCTCTTCCTCCAGAAAGGGCTCTGCTTCCTCCCCTGCTCCGTCAACTAGCTCAAAGAGGAAGCGTAGCTCCTCTCCTCCTGCACAGGTTGACTCTGAGGGGAATCCTCATGTGATTCACGTCCCCGATTCTCCTCAGCCTTCAGCTCCTCACTCTGCTAGATATGGTCCTGATGAAGTCACCATGACCTTCCCTAGCAATTTTGGGACTATCAGGCACTTGGAGCCTGTCTGTCCTGGACCAGTTCCTTTTTCCTGGTTCTGAGGCTATAATGGCCAGAGAACCCTTGATTGAATCGGCGGCCCACAATGCTGCCCATGGCTTCGAGGTAATTTCTACTTTTCTGGCTTCGAGTTAATTTCCATTTAAACTGTGCTGCTGACTGTTGTGATGTTGTTCAGGTTCTCCAGATGGCTATTTATGTGAAAGCCGGCATATCTCGTCTTAGGGAGCTAGGGAGTCAGCTTCAGTCGGATAATGCTCGACTGATGGAGGAGGCTGGCCAATCCAAGGAGAGGGTTATGAGGCTGGAGGAGGAGGCCAGTCAGGCTAAGGAGGAGGCCAATAAGCTGAGGGGGGAACTGGAGCAGGTTAAGGGGCAACTCGCTGAGGAGGAAAAGCAGAAGGTGGCTGCTGAGGGGATGAGGGCTGAGCTTGCTAAGGCTCAGGACGCCAACTCTGATCTCCAAGAGAGGGTGGCGGCACTTCAGGAGAACATGGTTGGGGCTCTCAGCTGGTCTGCTTTGAGCACCGAGATCCAAATGGTTACCGCCTACACCAAGGGGAAGCACACGAACTGGGACCTAGCTGCTCTAGAGAAGAGGATGTAGGCGGAATTCCCCAATGGCTTCGACCTGGAGATGCTGGCTGTGGAGGGAGAGGAAGTGGTGGAGGAGTCAGTTTCCTCTCCTCCCATTGCTCAAGAGATGCCTGGACCGGTGGTGGCCACTGATGATGCTGCGGTGGTGGAGCCCCTTGCCTCCCTTCCTCCTGAGGATAATGTCTAGGCTATTCAGCCCATTACCTTTTGTTGTCTGTGGCCCTGTGCGGTCAAAAATATTATGTTAAAAAATTTGTTGTGTTCTGAATTTTTTCCTTCTGCTCAAGGGAGCAGAGTACTCGAATTTTTTCTGCTCAAGGGAGCAGAATCATTTTGAACTTATTTTGTGGTACTTGTTTACTTTACTCTGTGGTGTTTGCTTTGTTTGCTTTGTTTGTTTTGTTTGTTCTGTTTGTATGCATGCCTTTGTCCGTATGGTCGACCCATGATGATTGGTGGCCTGGAGTCTTGTTTTGCCCACTCAGTCAGAGGTGCCACGCTTTGCGTGGGTGCTGAGTGACGCAGGGGACTTGTAATGCCCTGGTTGTAGGCAATCAGCACAAGACGCACGCCTTCTGTGGAAGTTATACGCTCCACCAGATCAGACATTAATTTAAGTTAAAAGAATTTTGGTAAAAAAAAACTGTTATATTGCAAAAAATGCCGTGTGAGAGAAAATCACATTTTGGCAAGAGTGTGGAGGAGTAGTGAGATTCAATTTTAATGGTACAAAAAAAGAAGAATAAAATGAAAACATGTGAAGAGGAATTTTAAGAAAATTGGATCTTCAGAATTTCATAAAAAAGGTTTCAAATTTCTGGATTTGAAAATGGCGAGAATCTAATTAACTCTTTTTAGTTTCATAAAAGTTAAATTAAATTTTGAGGTACATACAAGAAAAATGAGCTAAGCTTCAAAAGATGAAGGAAATCTTGCAAACTTTATAAACAAGGAGTACTTTTGAAAGGTAGAGTAGATTAAAAGGATGAGAGGTGAGTTTGAACCTTGGTTCTGGTGGAGGCGTATCTGGCAGATTTGGATGCCCCTGCTCTGGCGACAATGGCCTCTGTTTCTGGTGATTTTTACTTAGAAAAAGTATTTTTTTTAAGTGTACTATGTTCCAAGGTTTTTGGATGATCTCTCCCTCCATGGTCATAAGTCGATATGCTCCATTTCCAACTACCTTCTCCACTTGGTAGGGCCCTTCCCAGTTATAAGCGAACTTCCCCGCCTGTTGGTTTCTGGTGTTCTGGAATACCTTCCTGAGGACCAAATCTCCTTCCTGCAGGACTCTGACTTTAACACTCTTGTTGTAGCTTCTGGCGACTGTCTGCCTGTAGGAGGCCATTCTGATCTGAGCATCAGTTCTGAGTTCATCTATGGTGTCTAAACTGCTTGCCATCTCAACTTGGTTTCTTTCTTCTGTTGTGCAACCATATCTGTGAGTGGGTACCCTCACCACTGCAGGAATGACCGCCTCAGCACCAAAAACCAAGCTAAAAGGTGTCTGCCCGGTAGCCACCTTAGGTGTGGTTCTGTCGGACCACAGTACCAAAGGGATTTCTTCTGCCCATCTGCCCCCTGCTTCCTCCAGCCTTCTTTTCAGGTTGTCCATCACAATTTTGTTGCTGGACTCTGCTTGACCATTGGATTGCGGATTTCTGGGGGTGGATTTGTTGAGGGCGATGTTCCACCTGGCGCAATAGGCTTCCATTTTATTGCCAATAAATTGGGACCCATTGTCGCAGACGATCTCTGAGGGAACTCCGAACCTGCAGATAATGTTACGTTTAATAAAGGATATAACCTGCTTCTCAGTCACCTGAGGGAACGCTTATGCTTCTATCCACTTGGAGAAGTAGTCGGTCATTGCGAGCATGAAGACTTGGTTTCCTGGTGCTCTTGGCAATTTGCCCACGATATCCATTCCCCACTTCATGAAGGGCCAAGGAGAGATAATTGGATGTAGTGGCTCTGCTGGCTGGCGATTGACCGGTGCGTGTCTTTGGCAGACGTCGCATTTTTTAACATACTCTTTGGCGTCCCTACGCATTGTTGGCCAATAGTAACCTTGGCGAAGTGGTTTGTTGGATAGACTCTTGCCCCCTACATGATTTCCACATTCCCCGCTGTGGAGATCATGCATTACCATCTCTGCCTCTTCCTGGCTTAGACACCTCAGGTATGGCCCCGCGGTTGATCTTTTAAATACTACGCCGTCGATAAGAGTATACCTGGATGCTTTCATTCTGAAACTTCAGGCTTCTCTTTTGTCTGCTGGCAGGATACCATCTTGTAGCCAGTCTTTGTAGGGTTTTCTCCAGTCGGAGATTTCCTCCTGCTCTGCTGTGGTGCTGTAGACCCTTGCTTCCTGAAACCACTGCAGCCCTTGATCTGGTGGACTTCCTTCTGATGTTTCCTGCTCCTGCGCACCCCTCCGGATTACTGGCTCCAGCACATGGACTATGGGTATAGTGGATACTTCTCCTGTTTTGAAGGTTGCCCCCAGAGTTGCTAAGGCGTCTGCTTCCACATTTTGCTCTCTCGGAACTTGGTTTATTGAGAACTTTGTGAACCTCAAGGAGAGGTCTTTCGCCACTTCAAGGTAAGCCATCATCTTTGCGTCTTTGGCTGCGTACGAACCAATCATGTGGTTGACTACCAGTTGGGAGTCACCATACACCTCCAGTTGCTTGATTTTAAGGTCTAGGGACAACTGGAGACCCAGGATCAAAGCTTCATATTCTGCTTCATTGTTCGTTGTTCGGAATTCGCATCGGACTGCTTGAACTATGAGATCTCCCTGAGGTGATCTAAGCACCAAGCCTGCTCCGGATCCTCTCATGTTTGAGGCGCCATCTACATTGAGTTTCCACACTTGCTCGTCCCTGTTTTCTTCCAGGAGGATGACATCTTTCTCAGCTTGTGTCTGCAGTGCGGGGCTGAAGTCGGAAATGAAATCTGCTAATGCTTGGGATTTGATTGCTGTTCTGGGGACAAACCTCAAATCAAAGCCACTCAAGTGCATAGACCATTTCGCCATCCTACCTGACAACTCAGGTTTTCTCATAATAGTTTTAAGTGGGTAATTTGTTATCACAGATATAATGTGTGACTCAAAATAGGGACGCAGTTTATACGACGCAGTAACGAGTGCAAGTACAAGTTTTTCAAGGGATGTGTACCTGGTCTCTGCAGGAAGCAGAAACTTACTGACATAGTAGACAGGGCATTGTGCTCCTTCATGCTCCCTCACTAGTACCGCACTAACTGCCACCTGGGTTACCGATAAATATAGAAAGAGTGGTTCTCCAGGCTCTAGTTTCGACAGGAGTGGTGGGGTGCTTAGGTAATGCTTCAACTCTTTGAACGCCTTTTCATGTTCTTCAGTCCAGTTAAATCTTTGGGCCTTCCTCAGGACATCATAGAATAAACGACATCTGTCTGAGGATCTGGAGATGAACCGGTTCAGGGCGGCAATTCTTCCGGTCAGCCGCTGCACATCCTTTGGTTTCTGTGGAGACTCCAACTGCAGAATGGCTTTGATCTGCTCTGTGCTGGCTTCGATTCCCCTATGGGTGACCATGTACCCTAGAAATTTTCCATAGGATACTCCGAATGTGCACTTTGAAGGATTCAACTTCATCTTGTACTCCCTCAGGGTATTGAAAGCATCCTCCAGATGTGCCGTGTGCTGTGAGGCTTGCTTGGATTTGACAACCATATCATCGATATACACCTCCATGGTTTTGCCAATTTGCTTCTTGAACATCATGTTAACCAACCTCTGGTAGGTGGATCCTGCATTTTTCAGACCAAAAGGCATAACATTGTAACAATAGATACCTCTCTCAGACCTGAACGCAGTTTTCTCCTGATTTGACGGATGCATCTTGATTTGGTTGTATCCACTCCATGCGTCGAGGAAGGTCAGCATCTCATGGCCTGCTGTGGCATCTACCATGGCATCTATGTGTGGTAGGGGGAATGGGTCCTTCGGACATGCCTTGTTCAGGTCGGTGAAGTCGACGCACACTCTCCACTTGCCGTTTTTCTTTGGGAGTACTACCACGTTGGATAGCCATTCTGGGTACTTGACTTCTCTGATTTTTCCGGCAGCCAGCAGGTTATCTACCTCCTGGTTTATGACTTGGTTCCTCTCTGGAGCAAACTTCCTCCTCTTCTGCTGGATTGGTTTGTAGCTCGGGTCCACGCTTAACCTGTGAGTTATGATACTCGGATCTATTCCTACCAAATCATCATGAGACCACGCAAAACAATCCATGTTAGTTTTCAATAGTTCAACAAGGTTTTGTCGGATATTACCTGTGCATTCTGAACCGATTAGCACTTTTCGCTCTGGGTGCTGTTTGTCTAAGTTGACTTCATCTATCTCCGCCTGAGGGGGTTCTAGATACTTCTGCAGAGGTAGGCGAAGGCTCTGTAGTTGCTATGCTGGAGGACTGGCTGTCTTCTTCAGCGCCACTCTGTAGCAGTCTTTGGCTTCTCTCTGGTCACCACTGATCTTCTGCACTCCCTAGGGTGTGGGGAATTTCAAGCATTGGTGGTAGGTGGACGTGATTGCCTTCATCTCATGTATCCACGGTCTCCCCAAGATTACATTGTAAGTAGATGGACCATCAATAACTAGATACCGCACTTGCTTGTTTACTCCTCCAGCATAGGTGGGGATCGTGATTTCTCCCAGGGAATATTTGGTTTCCCCGCTGAATCCTATAAGGGGGACCGCTCTTTTGCTCAGGTCCTCCTCACTGAATCCCATGTTCTGCAAGGTTTCCAAAATGATAGGGTTGACAGAACTCCCGGTGTCTACCAGTATCTTCCTTACGGTGCAGTTTCCTATAGAGAGCGTGATGATTAGGGCATCGTGGTGGGATTCTGGAGATGATTCCGCATCAGATTCATCAAAGGTGACGGCCGGGAGGTCTGGGCAGCTGATTCTGCAGGAATGTTCTGGCTTGTCTCCTCTGGAGTGGGAAGCGTGTCTTTTAGCTGCTGAATAGGTCAGACCGCTTAATTCTGATCCTCATGTAATTACATTGACAATTCTGGTGCACAGGGGTGGAGGCGAAGGTAGCGCTTGCTCTGCCGCGTTTACTCTGCTGGAGCTTCTAGATACCAGATGATCTAAGTTTCCCTGATCGTACTGGTATTTCACTTCTTTCATGAGGAGGACACATTCTTCAGTGTTATGCCCTATATCATCGTGGAACTCACACCTCTTGCTGGCGTCCCTACGGTCGTTGGTGTACTCCTGTCTCCTGGGCCATATGACTTTACGTCCCAACTTCTTTAGGGCTCTAAGCAGACCAGCCAGGTTGGTGGAGAACTCGTACTCGCTTATTTTAGGTGGGAGTCATGGGCTCTCCTTCCAGTCTTTCTCTTCAGAGATCTTGTCAACACTTCTGTCGTAGGGCTTGGATCGTTCGCCTCTCCTTTCTGCTGGTGCCTTCCTGGAAACATGCTCAGAACCATAGGTAGCCCTTCTGGGGCCTGAATCCTCCTCTAGTCTGATGGCTGCCAATGCTTTGGTTTGCATATCCTCGAATGTAGCACAAGGATATTTGGTGAGATCTTTGTAAAGATCTGAATCCTGGAGGAGCCCTTGTCGGAAGGCCTCGATGGCAGTGGCTACAGTTACTTTCTCCTTGTTGAATCTGTTGAGGAAATCTCGCGTAGACTCTTCGAATCTCTGCACCACCCGGTACAAATCACTAGTTTGCTTTTCCGGCTTTCTGCTACTGGCGAATTGTTGGTTGAAAGCATTAACCAGATCAGCAAAAGAGGCGATGCTTCTGTTCGGCAGACCAACGAACCAGTGAAGGGCTGCTCCTAAGAGGGTGGAGCCGAACCCCTTGCACATGCAAGCTTCCTTCAGAGGCCCTGTGGCGGTTATCACCATCATTTTCTGCTTGTATTGGTTGATATGATCCAGGGGATCTGCAGTGCCATCATAGAGCGTCATGGCTGGTGGCACAAAGCCCTTGGGCACAGCAACGCAGGCCAGGTCGTCTGTGAAGGGTGAGTCTGCATAGCTGTCTCTGGCTGCTCTTTCCAGGGGGCGCGGCATTCTAGGAATTTTGTTGATCAGTTCTCTCAGCTCCTTCAATTCTTGGGACTGCTGGTCTGCAGCGCTGTTGGTCCCTGTAAGAGGGTTAGAAGCAGGGGGGAGAAAACTGAAAGGTGTACTTCCTGTTTGGGGTCCCCCGAGGTGCAGACTGTTTGGAGGAGGCGGCGAAGGGAATGCAACTGTTTCAGGCCTGGGTTGCCACTCTGGTGCCTGCTGGTTGGGAGTAAGCGCCACCCACGCCCCTCCAGAGGGTTGGCTGCTGGACAGGGGATACACTCCTGGTGATTGCGTTGGCTGCCACCTTAGCGTCTGATGGACCGGGGTACCTGCAAGAGATAGTGCGTTAGTCTCTCGGTTTTCAATGCCGGAGAAGAGATTACTTGAGACGCGCGATCTGTCGGGTGTGGGCCCATGGGTCAGGTAGCCTAGCCCTTGTGGCGCAACGGTTTGGACGGGTGGTGATAGCTCCAGATCCAGCCTAGTGACCACCTCTTGAGGAATCGTCCTTGATGCTTGCCCACTAACGGCGGGTTCTCTGTGGAGGCTTGGTTCTCCCCCAGATATCATAGGCAGGATCTCTGGTGGTGGCTGAATTGGAGCAGATGGTGGCCTTGACGCCGCTTTTATCTGAGCCCTGATGTCCCGGTTATCTTTCTGCAAGGTCTTCACTGCTTGCTGCAGAGTATTGATCCCCTGAAGTATTTCCATCACAGGATCCGGGGCTTACGGAATCCTGAGCGCATCTCCAAACAACCCTCCATGAGCCGGCGTCTTAGATGGCGCACCCTCCTTACTGGTTCTGAAGGGGTTGAGTGTTTTTGATATCGGGGGCCCTTGAGGTGGTCTAGAGGTTGTCGGTGTAGGTCCCGTTGTCAGACTGACAGGGGTCGCCTGAGTGGACGGTGTGATGGGCTGACTTGCTGCCCCTGAGGATAGTGTCCCTCCAGCAGACTGGGTGGAGGCATCTTGGCTATTGACAAGGTTTTGATCGGATCCAGACATGACGGTAGGTTGAATCACTGCAGAATTTTGGCTAGCAAACGATCACTTTGCCCCACGGTGGGCGCCAAATTGTTTTGGTAAAAATTTACCGGGTTACGAATTAATTTGCGGGTTAAAGTGATCGGGGTAACGTTTCGCGAAACAACGGAATGAATCGAGCAGACGAATGAACAAACGGTAAAAGAAAGGGAGAAGACACGAAAATTGGTGACGCGGAAACCCAATGAGGGAAAAACCGCGGGGGGAGTCGGAATCCCGCCAAATGTCTACTATGAACGAGAAAATGAACCAAGAATACAAGTATCGACTTTTAATTATCGGGGACTATATTTCTCTTAATTGTGCCTTTTTTGTAGTAGGGTTGAAGTGTACTGTAGAGCTGCTCATGCCTTCGTTTTTTGGTACTGTTATGCTTTATATTCCCCTTTCCCTTCTTAGTCGTTGCCTTCCCCTCTTTTCTCCTCGTTTCTCTCCTGCTCTGGTGGCATTTCCCTAGATTTTAGGAAGTGGTTGCTTGACCGGGTCATGTGCTTAGGGTTGGATGGTTTCGAGCAGTTGGGATGTCTTCGGCCCACTTAGTATTTGATGATTTCCTTGGCCCAATTCTGTTGTTGGGTTTTACTTCGTTGATTCGTTGACTTTCCTTGTATCGATCTCGTGACTCGTACGACTTCGGACTGAGTGACTCTTTTGACCCTTTGACTTTTTGACTTTGACCTTTTGACTTGGAGAGTTCCACGTCATTCCGAAGGGTGCGGATTTATCCCAAACAATATCAATGAGATAATGAAAACAACCGACTATGAAGATTTTTTGAGGGCCCCGTTATAATATTTTGCCTAGGGCCTCCAAAAGTCTAGGACCGGCCCTGGTCTAGGCATGGTAAGAAAATTGTTTAGATGGAGAGATTAATTGGTCGTTTGTTACGTTGCATGTGCTAATACCAATGTTGATGTTTTGTTTGAAGTCACGATGCTTTGGTTTTGTGAGAATAATCTCAGGTAATTTACATTAGAGGATTACTACTGTGTTAGGGTCTTAGGGTGCCTCCGATCCAGGCGTAATGGAAATTCCATATCGTCATACTCAGAATCTTATAAATAGTCCAACCAGTAATAATTTTTTTTGTGAATGATTGAGACTGTCTAACTATGTAATGCGTATAATAAAATTAACCAATTACAATAACGATTTTTCTACCACACTTCAGTTATTATTTCATCTTTTTGTAATACTCCATAATGTAGCGCATGTTGTCGCTCAACAAATAAAAAATGTAGTGCATGTAAGTATGTAACGCATGTTGTAATATATACTCCTACTCCGTATTGGGTGATGCTAGGTAGGTCTGGACTCTGGATTGTGGGTTCAACAAATAACTAACATGAGGAAACTGATTGCTTGTACGATCATATATAAACATGGAGTCCTTCCTCCCCACCTAGAAGAGTTACCTTTTATTTTTTGGATCGTCTCTCTAAAAGAATCATCTTTTGTTTTATTCTTCTTTTATTTGATTTTTCTGGTTATCTTAATTCTGACCCCACATATTTTCACATTTTTCATTTTTCACCATATATTTTTACTCACCAATTTTCATTAAAAGAGAGGGGTGAATCTTTTAGTGAGACGGAGGGAATACTCCGTATTGGTGTTAGACATATGATCAACCTCATCAATGCTGACTTTACTTTTCATGTCTTGCAATTTTGTTGAATTTTAGTAATTTGCTCATGGTCATTATTTTATGTGTTTCAACCAGCAGTCATTGCTTCAACCTACCTCTCCACCTTCCAAACTAAATCTACAACTTTTATGATAAATTTCATGCATTTAAAATTAGAATCTTTGATAATACACAATCCAAATAACAGTTGTCATATTTAACGGTTCGTTTTGGAAAGAGAATAATTATTGGAGAAGTAATCTTTTATTTATAAAAGATGAAACCAACTAGGATGACATGACACAATATATTCTCTCATTTCACTCAATCAAGGCATTCTAAGCAATGTAAAAAACAAGCTTTCAAACTTTAATTATTTGCTAGCCAGTCCCTCCCAAATTTTCGTTATTTCACAAAGTAGTCCCCCCATCACCACCAAACACTCACAGTTCCCCAACAATGGTGATTAATTACACCATTTCGATTCCCATAAACCACCTCGGCACTCTCCATCTTCAATACCGAAGGAACACTTCGATTCCCATTATCAGTCCTCATCAATTCCTCAACCATTCTCTGTACCATTTTCCTATAAAATGGAGATCGATTATTCATATGCAATTCATCCGTCTAAAATAGTATCACCCGAAAACAATTTTTCAAGATCTCGGCAACCATGTCAAACGAAAAATTTGTTACCATCTCTGATTTGAAAGATGACGATAGGATTGAAAATATGGTTGTTAGGGTCATTCATCGCTGGACACGTCCCGCTTTCAAGGACAAGAAGAAGACTGAATCAATCGAGGTGTTGTTGATAGATGATACGATATTGTTCTTCTAATTGCTTTGTTTGTTGTATATATCAATTTCTTATTTATGTCTACCTTAACTAAGTTGTAATTGCTTATTTATGTATCAATTTCTTATTATATTGTTCTTCTTATTGCTGTGTCCTTATTCATTCTTAATTATTTTCTTCGTGGTTGCTGTGTTGATGTGTTCTTCTAATTGCTTTTTTTTTCTCTTCTTCTTCGTAGGTTTTTTAATCGATGGTTTCTTAATCGATTTTTTCGATCGAATCAAAATGCTTTCTTACGATGAAAATCGACCGGGCAAAGCAAAAATTGAAATTAGTTTTGGGCAATACAAAGAAAACATCGAGTCCATGTTTACTGCATACATCGACAGACTACGATGCCAAGCATGAATCACGGTGACTATTAAAGGCCTGCAAACAATTCTTCCTTTATGTAGGAAGGAGAAACTTTTACCCTATTCACCCCCTTCTCTTTCTCTTCCTTTTATCTCAGGTATACACTCCTGTTTATCTCCCTATTTGCTTCTCAAAGTTGGTTGCTTTTTTTGCAATTATCATTTTTTACTTTACTCATTTCACCTGTTTTTTTTACCCATTTACTGATTGTTTGGTCTTCTGTGGCTTGAACTTTAATGGGATTATCTTATTTTTGGCATGTAAGGCTATATATCTTATATGGGTCGTTGTAAAGTTGTTGTCTTTTGCCTAAAAATGAGTTGAAACTGCTATTTTTGGTGTGGGTTTGAAGAGAATTGAATTAGAATTTTTGGAGTTTTTAACAGTTCAGTTTGTTGGAGGAAGAAGATTAATGTTGATTTTTGGTGAAAGGGGTATTACAGTTTACTCACTGTTTATTTATTCAGCACAGATTGTGTTCCACTTTTGCAGGACATGTCCCTGAAAAAGAAAATCTTTAAAGAAAAGGGTAGCCACAAAGGTTATGGAAAAAAAAAGGAAGAGAAAGAGCAAGTGATATGGAGATAGACTATGTAATTGAAGAAGAAGAAAAAAGCATACATTAAGGGTGATGGCTGATGAAAAAAAAGGTTCAGTTTGTGATATGGCTGAGTAAATAATTTTAGAAGAAGTGAAACAACAAAATGAAACTATTCGTAATATTTCCTTTCCAGTTTTGAAGTATAATACGAGTAGTTATAAATTATTTAAACATTTTTTTAATCAACTCATTTTTTTAGAATTATTTTATTTGAGTTTGGAATAAACTATATTCTTTTTAAGGAAATCGGTAATAGAGTCATCACATTCAGGTCCGTAATATTATTTTTCCGGTTATAATAATCACTATGAATAAATTGACTCATTTATGTATCTATAAATTTATATGCATATTACTATTGAATTTGCCATGAGTTGAGAATTTTATTGAATTATCTTATTCAATTGGAAATTATCTTATTGAATTGATCCAAAATATGTAATTACTCCGTAGAATATTTGATAAGAGCTATAATATGTACTATTTTCATTAATATTGATATTGATATTGATATTGATAATGTCTGTGTTGGCTGTGTACTATATTCAAATATTCAATGTTTGGCGATCGGGTTTCGGGTTCGGGTAAAATACGGGTCGAGTGTATTTTGGGTTTGAATAATACGGGTTTATACGGATCTCGGGTCAGGTTTCGGGTCAACTATGGGTTATTAACGCAATTCGAAAACATTAATTTTCTTTACTTTTTTAATCATAAATACAATTTTATTCTTAATTTTTTTTAATCATCTTATTTAATCTTTTATTATATATAAAAGATGAAACCACAAAACATGAGCTGGCAACATGTGGTTTCATAGTTTACTCATAATCTATTTTCTAATTGCATTCCTCTTATAACTTTCTAATTAAGTTTAGCAAATTAAAATTTAAAATTAAAATAAAAAATCAAATACTCTAATTTCCAGTGCAGAATAAGTTTTGTGTATTTAATACACATTGACCATGCAACAATCACCAATCAACAATTAAATCTCTTCGATTAACAATGTTTCTAGGTCATTGTAGCAATCAACCAATTAGATATACAATGCATCTCGAAAATAAGGAATGTGACACTTGCGTTCAATGTAATTATGACTTCAATTCCTAGGTGACTTCAAAGTTCAAACATAGGTGACTTGATATTGCTTTCCAATTATATTAAGGTAGCGTTTGGCAATCAATATTTCATTTCAAATCGTCATTGTCAAATTAGAAAAGTGAAATGATAGAATTTTACAATGACATGCGTTAAGGTGTCATTTGAAAATGATCATTTTTGTGAGAGACTTGGATTTGGTTGGATTTGACAAAATCCAAATTCACAAATTCACCTTGTTCCCCAAACAAAGTATTTGTGTCAAATTCAAATTTCAAAGTGAAATAATAATTTATGTTTTTCAAATATTGGTAATGTATTATAACTGTTTTTTATTTCCCATCCTCTAAGATTCTAAGTGTTTTTTATTTTTTCAAGTATTGGTAATGTGTTATAGCAATAGTTTTTTTTATATAATGTTTTCTTTTGTGTATCAATTTGGGTGACTATCATAAAGTCACTGCATTGATGTTATATGTAAACCCAAATTTTCATATTGGACAGTTTAATATGTAAATACTACGAGTGAAAACCGATGACATTCTCTCAAAATTATGAATTGTGCCAAACACATGTGTTCCGGTCACGGAAACAATTAACCCAACTATGAATTCGGGTCGTGTATTTGGAATGTCGATGTACTACGGATCGTCCGACTTCCTTTAGCCTCTCCTTTCTCCCTCTCCTACGATCAGACCTTCCCGGCAAAGCGAGTCTGCTCTCTGCACAATGAACGCACAGGGCTCCGGAGGTTGTCCGAGGGTTCGGAGGTTGTCCGAGGGAACCCTCTCCGATGCCTAAGTCAGTCTGTGAAATGCCTTGACGAACCTAGTTCGAGAGGAGCTAGGTGGCGTTTTTTAGGAGTGAGAGTCTAGAGAGAGAAAATCCAACCTCTCTCAAGTGGGAAATGGGTGAGTATTTATACCTTCCCACAAGAGAGAGAGGAGGAGAGGGGAAAAGAGCGGGAGAATGGGTGGTCAGCAGAGCGACACGTGGATCTGTTTCATCCACCCATTCTCTTTTACCTTAGGCAGAATGACGGAGGGACCCCTGGCGACCCCTGGCCCTGCCTTTCGAGGGGAGGACCCCCTGAAAGCAGATTAGCAGGGGAGGACGAAGCTGTTTCCTTGGATTTTTTGGGTGATTGCACCCTAGTGATCTTATGACAGGCTGTCTTGTTCTTCAGGGTCGGGTCGTCTGCGGGCCTAATCGACAGGCGACCCGTTGTAGGTGACTGACCCCCATCAATTGGCCCTCGCCGGGCGGAGGGGAGCAGGGTTTCCCCTTCGGCGGGCGAACTCTTGGTGGGAGGTGGACTTTCTGGCTCTTCCTTTGCATTGAATGCGTTCCGCGTGTTCACAAGGGTGGATAATTAACTCTCATTGGGCATACAAAGGGTTTATGGTCCCACTTTATGGCTTCCCCATGCGGAGCTTATTGCTACTGACAGATACCTGACCCGAGTGGGTCTGAATCCGGGCCTAGACGAAGGTAGTTCAGGAGCGTTGCTGGTTTTTCTTTATCTGCCTCCCCCTTCCTTAATGATTTTCTAACTGGTCACTTTTTTGCTCTGCAGACCTTGCTACCTGCTTCTGGACGAGGAGAGAGGTAAGGCGTCTGGGTTTAACCGAAAACCTTGACGTTGTCCAAAGTCGCCCTTCCCTTCCTCCGGATTTCAAGAAGGGTGAGAAGAACCTGATGAAGCATTTGAAGGGTATTTCGTTTAGCAGGCCAAGGCTTCCTGCTCCCCCCAGATCAACGCCTGCGAAACCGGCGGTCTCTGAGGCCAGCCCTTCTCCTGTTGCGAAAAAGGTGGTCGCTTCTGAGGCCACTCCTCCCCCTGCTGGCAAGCAGGGGGGTTCCTCCGCAGGGGTTCAGACTCCCTTGGGGCCGCAGGCTGCTGGTTCTGAAGAGACCGGAGAAAGTACTCCTAGGGGGTTGGTCAGGAAAAAAAACAAGGAAACTTCAGACGCAGATCACGTGGTGGATTTGGAGGCTGACACGCCCGACCCAAAACGCTTTGCTCAGGGGGTTCCTGGTACCCTTTTTTCTGAGGAAAATACCGAGTTCCACTATGCCGCCGGTGACAGCCAGGACGTTTCTGCCTTACTTTCTGATTCCGGGGCGGTTCTGGCGGATCACCTTATCAAGATTGTCCATTCTGCCACCCATCAAGTGACTCAATACATTCAGCGTATTGCCAGAGTTATTCAGGCTTCTGCTGAGCTGGCGACCCTTAGTCGTCTGAGTGACGAGGATTTGGCCAATTCTGACCGCCTGACTACAGTCGAAAGGGATGTTGCTCTTATTGCTGGTTTGAAGGATCAGCTGACAAAAAAGGAGAACGAGTTGGAGGAGGCCAGGAATCAGGCGATTCATTGGAAGTCTCAAAGTGAGAGGGCAGTCAGGGAAGTGTCTCGTCTGGAAGAGGAATCGAAGAGGGCTAAGCAGGCCTTTGCGGAGCTGGAGCAGGCTAAAAAAGCTTTAGCTGAATTGGACCACGCCAAGAAAAAAGCCGTTGACCTTGGGGAGCGTCTTTCTAAGGCGGATTCGGACCTTCAGGCAGCTCTTGGTGACTTGGCGGTGAAGACTGGGGAGTGGCAGAAGGAAAAAGACGAGATAATCCAAGAGGTCGAAACTGCAGTGGCGGCAGGTTTCGTGAATGGTGCCAACTCTTGCTTGGGGGTGGTTATGGAGGCTGTCAGGGAGATGTTCCCTGGTTTTGATGAAGAGGCCTTCCGGGCTCTCTATACTGCTAAGGATGAGGCCCAGATGCGCAGGATGACTGAAGGGGCTGCTACCCCTAACCCAGAAGCCCCTCCTGCCTAACATGCAGGGCAGTCATCCTCAGAGGGCTCTTGTCCATCCCCTGCCGCGCTTATGCTGCCGCGTTAACTTCTCATTTTTTCTTTTGCGCGCCGAGCCTTTTTGTGGCCGGCTGCCTTGCCTGATGTAACGCCTTTTTTCTTTTTGTAAAAAACTTTTATTCTGTGTACCCCTACTGTTCTCTTTTTTATCAAGACGCTTCCTTCGTTTGTTTTATATTTATCTTCGTTTGGGAGGTCTGACCTGACCCTGCCTTTTGTTCAAAGTCCAGGGGGCCTGCCCCCTGCTTGCCCAGAGGTAAGCAGGGAGGTTTTTTGCGTTTTTTATACAAGGCTGGGGAGCCTGCCCCCAGTCCTTGTTCATTCGGCGCATGGGGCCTGGCATGACCCTGGCTTTTGTTTAAAGCCCAGGGGGCCTGCCCCCTGCCTGCCCAGAGGTAAGCAGGGAGGCTTTTTGCGTTTTTTTATACAAGGCTGAGGAGCCTGCCCCCAGTCCTTGTTCATTCGGCGCGTGGGGCCTAGCCTGACCCTGGCTTTTGTTCAAAGTCCAGGGGGCCTGCCCCCTGCCTGCCCAGAGGTAAGCAAGGGGAATTTAGAATTTTGTTGGGGGGTCCATTTTCCTTAGTTCTGGCAACAGGGGGCCTCCCCCTATTGCCCCCTGCTCGTTTGTTTGTGAGAGATGCGAGTTTTGAACAGACAACGAGTATGGATTCAAAGTTCTTCTTATTTCTTTGTAATAAAGCTTAACATAGGTATGGTCGGAGCCGTCGACATTCTTGACCGTCCTCCGCCAGTTTTTCTTGAAAACGAAATTTACTTAAATTTTTTTTGCTAAACATAGTACTTCTTCAAGGTGTCGGCATTCCAGTGCGCACTCAGCTCTTGGCCTTCAGGATTGGCGATTTTATATGTGCCTGGCCCTAAGATTCGAGTCACCTGGTATGGACCTTCCTAGTTAGCACTTAGTTTGCCGTGCTCCCTTGATTTTCCCACAGCCTGCGTTTTTCTGAGAACCAGATCGCCCATCTGAAAATTTCGCTCATGTACTCTCTTGTTGTACGCCTTCCTGATCCGTTGCTGGTAGGCGGCGATATTGGCACTGGCCTCCTCCCTTACCTCACTGACCAGGTCTAAGGCTTCAGTCATTGCTACTTCATTCTCCGCCTGGTCGTATTGCAGGGAGCGCAGGGAGGGGATTCTGGCCTCGATGGGTAATAGGGCCTCTGCTCCGTATACCAGGCCAAACGGGGTCTGACCTGTAGATTCCTTTCGGATGGTCCTGATTGACCAGAGTATGCTGAGGAGCTCGTCGGCCCATCTGCCCTTGAGGTCATCTACCATATTCTTAAGACCATTCATGATCTCTTTGTTGGCTGCCTCTGCCTGTCCGTTGGTTTGAGGGTGGAAGACGGCAGAGTAGGCAACTGCGACGCCATGGCCTTCCAACCAGATCCTCAGAGGGTCGTTATCAAATTGCCTTCCATGATCAAATACTAACATCTTTGGTAGGCCGAATCTAGTGATGATATTCCTCCATATCACCTTCCTGACTGCAGGCTCAGTGATGTTAGGCACTGCCTCAGCCTCCACCCACTTGGTGAAGTAGTCGATGGCCACGATCATGAATTTTCTGCCCCCGGTTGCCACTGCAAAAGGGCCTAGTATGTCCATCCCCCACTGAGCGAAGGGGATGGGGGATAGAATTGGCCTGAGCTCTTGGGCCGGGGCATGGATGGATGGGGCAAAATGTTGACATTTCCTGCATTTTTGAGTCAAGTCTTTTGCGTCGGCCAGTAGGATCGGCCAGTAGTATCCTGCCCTTAAGGCCTTGTGTGCCAACGACTTTCCTCCTATGTGATGGCCACATATCCCTGAGTGGATGTCATCCAAGACCTCCGCCGCCTGCTCTGCCCCCAGACATTTGAGCAGGGGAGATGAGAACGATTTTTTGTACAAGTCTTCCCCGATTAATATGAACCATGCAGCTCTCGTCGGCATCTTTCTTTTTTGCACGGGGTCAGACGGTAAAATTCCATGTTTCTTGAACAGGATGATGGGGGTCATCCAATTCTCAGACCCTGTCTCCTCTACAGCGCCAACTATTTGGCAGGGGATGGTAGATTTTTCTTGGATGACGTCTACCCATACTGACCTCCTTATATCCTGCAGGCTGGAACTAGCCAGTTTGGACAGGGCATCTGCCCGATTGTTCTGGAAACGAGGGATCTGCCTGATTTCATACGACTTCAGGCCTGACAACTCTTTCTTCACCATTTCCAGGTATGCGGCCATCGTTTGGTCCCTGGCCTCATATTCTCCATTGATTTGGTTGGCGATGAGCTGGGAGTCTGTGGTCAGGACAATCCGCTCTGCGCCTGCGGCTTTGGCTAAGTTAACGCCTGCGAGCACTGCTTCGTATTCAGCTTCATTGTTTGATGCGGGGAAGACAAATCTAAGTGCATGTTCAAAGTCAGTCCCTTCTGGGCTAGTCAACACGACTCCGGCCCCTGCACCATTAGCCGTGGAGGACCCGTCGGTGTATACCACCCATTCGCCGGCAGTTGGGCTATCCTCCTCAGAGTGGGAGCATTCTTCTAGGAAGTCGGCCAGGGCTTGGGCTTTGATGGCTGTTCTGGATTGGTATGTTATCCCTAGTCCACTCAACTCAATGGCCCATTTTAGCAGCCTGCCTGACTTTTCGAATTTCTCCAATACTTTTTCCAAGGGCTGGTCTGTCAGCACCACGACAGGGTGTGCGTCGAAGTATGGCCTCAGTTTCCTGGCTGCTATGACAACTGCATAAGCTGCCTTTTCGACCATAGGATAATTCCTTTCTGCTGCCCCCAGGGCATGGCTCACAAAGTATATAGGCTGCTGAGCGCCTGCTTCTTCTCTCAAGATGACTGCGCTGACTGTCACATTAGTTACAGCGATGTAGAGGAAGAGTTTTTTCCCTGCTACTGGCCTTGCCAGGGTGGGGAACTTCTTTAAATGTTCCTTCAACTGCTCGAAGGCTTCTTTTTGCTCATCCTCCCACTTAAATTGCTTGTTGCCTTTCAATATTTTGAAGAATGGGGTTGACTTGTCTGCTGACCTGGCAATGAAGCGTGCCAGGGCGGCCATGCGGCCTGTCAGACGTTGAATGTCCCTGATGGTTCTGGGTTCAGGAAGGTCCAGAACAGCCTGAAATTTCTCGGGGTTAGCGTCTATCCCTCGAGAGCTGACCAGAAAAACCCAAGAACTTGCCAGAGCGAACCCCAAACATACACTTCTTTGGATTCAGTTTCATTTTGTAGGCGCGCAGGGAGGAGAAGGTCTCCTGCAGATCTGCCAAGTGCTCATTGTCTCCTTTGCTTTTTACAATGGCGTCATCGACATAGGCTTCTATGTTTCTGCCTTTTTGACTTTCGAACACCTTGTCGACCAGGCGTTGGTAGGGGTGTTCAAAAATTGACCCGGACCGGCAAATCGGACCGGACCGGACCGTAAGGTCCGGGTCGGTCCAGACCGAAGCACGTACCGGTCTGGCCTCCGGGTCCCAAAAAAGTTGGTAACCGGTCCACGGTCCGGTCCACACTTCAAAAAAATATCAAATTTAGTGTATTTTTACGGTCCGGTCCGGTCCGGTCTTAAGAGGGTCCGGTCCGGTCCGGTCCGGGTTTCTTTGTTAACCGGTCCGGTCCGCGGGTTTGGGTTTTTTGGGTTTCCGGTCCACGGGTCAAACCGGTCCGGTCCGGGTTTGGACCGGTGAACACCCCTAGGCGTTGGTATGTGGCCCCTGCGTTTTAAGCCCAAATGGCATCATTTTGTACATGTAGGTGCCTGAACTGGTGATGAAGGCACATTTCACCCTGTCCGGCTGCCATAAGTACACTTGATGATACCCTGAGAAGGCGTCCAGGAAGCTCAGCATAGTATATCCACTGGTAGCGTCTACCAGTTGGTCAATCCTGGGGAGTGGGTAGCAGTCTTTCGGGCAGGCCTTGTTAAGGTTTGTAAAGTCCACGCACATTCTCCATGCGCCTGATGATTTCTTAACCATGACTACATTCGCTAACCATTCCGGGTAGTCACAAACCTCAATGAAATCTGCCTTCAGAAGTTTTTCAATTTCCTCCTTAATCGCCACGTCCTTCTCTGCGGACATATTTCGCTTTTTCTGTTTTACAGGGCGGGTGTCCGCGTTTACGTTCAGCCTGTGAACGATACATGTTGGATCAACCCCTGGCATCTCGTCCGCCGAGTAGGCAAATACATCCTTGTTATCTTTTAACAACTTGACCAGTTCAACCTGGTAGGACTCTTCCAGGTCAGCTCCTATAAGGACCTGTCTTCCTGGCTCCAGGTCCACTAGCATGCTCTCTCCCCCAGGTTTCAGGTGGTCTGATGCCTGATTACCGGCTGGAATCTCGCCTTCCCTGCTGGGGGAACTGTCAGCTTTTCTCTTTCCTTTTCTTTCATTTTCATGGGTTTGCAGGGCCACGGAGTAGCACTGCCTGGCTGACTCCTGGTCCCCATGCACTTTGTCTTCAAGGCCAAAGTCAGTAACATAGGCTATAGTGAGAGCCCTGATTGATATGGCCGCCTCAATCTCGTCTAGGGTGGCCCTGCCGATGAGGGCGTTGTGAGCAGACCTTGCATCTACTACAACGAACGATGCCCTGACATTTCTGGCAGTGGCCCCCTCCCCGAATGTTATAGGCAGGTCTATGATTCCCATAGGCAGTATGCCTGCCCCGCTGAACCCGTACAATGATCCAGGGGCAGGTCGCAGGTGCCTTTTTTCCAGGCCCATTTTATCGAAGGCATCCTTGTAGAGCAGGTTCGTGTATGCACCGGTATCCACCATGCATCTCCACACAATGTGATTGCTGATTTCTAGGGATAGCACCAAGGGATCGCTATGAGGGTACACCACCCGCCCTGCATCCTCAGGGGTGATGCTTAGCGTCATTCCCTTCGGGCTCCCTGCCCTTTCGGCATAACAGATCTGGTTTCTTAGCTCACGAATCTGCCTCTTCTGACCTCTTCTGCTGGTCTGGCCCTCTGCATCTCCTGATATCACTTGGATTATCAGGCGGTTCTGTACTGAGCCTTCAGTCTTTTCAGGCGTTTCTTTCTGTGATTTATTCCTTGCTGCGTAGTTGGCCAGCCAGCCATTCCTGATTAACTTCTCGATTTCGTCCTTCAGGTGGCGGCACTCCTCGGTAGTATGGCCTACGCAATCATGGAAGGTGCAAAACTTCTTGGGGTCCCCCTTTGGGCTGCGTGGTTTGCTCGGACGGTTCCACTTGGCAGTCTCCTTTTCTAGTTCGAAGATCTCTGCCCTGGACTTGTTGAGGGCGGTATAGCTGTCGAATCTAGGTTGGTAGACTGTGCGCTCCTTTTTAGGGGTATCCCCTTCTTCAGCTCTCTGCTTTCCGGATTCGTTTCTGTCACGTCCACCCTGCGGTCCCCCCTGCTGCCTGGTAGGGCCTGCGAGGGTATCCGGCAGGCTGTGGAACTTCTCTTGTAGCATAAACCCCTCTGCGATTTTCCTGGCCTTGGCCAGAGTCTCTGGCTGGGCCCTGATCAACTGGTTCTTCATTTCCCCAGGGAGTAGGGAGTTAGTCAGTGCGTACGTCCCTGTCGCATCGTCTATCTCTTTGACTTGTTGGAAGGACAAGTCAAACCTCTTCAGGTACTCCTTGACAGACTCACCTTTCTTTTGCCTGAGAGTCATTAGATCGAACCGAGTAAGACGTCGTCTCTTGTTTCCCGCATACTGGCACTACAACAAAAAATCCTTTTCGCGGCGGTTATTTCGTGTCGATCGAAAAATCGACATAACTAATATATTTATATTCCTTATGAATGACCTCTTATTGTAACAAATATCAATCGATGCTAATAAACCCGACAAATCGACGCGTTACATGACCTACATCCTCAAAACCCTAAATTCTAATAAACCCAATTGAAACCTACCTTCCTTGTTATTGAAATTCATTCACTCTAAAATATCCACGCCTGCCAACCCATATTGCCGACAAATTTTCGAGTTTACTCAAGGGACAAGGACAAGTCTCAGGTGGAGCCAGTGCCTCGGGACAAGGACAAATTTCCGGTGGAGCTAGTGGGTCCGCTTCTGGTGAAGCCATTGGGTCGGGACAAGTCTCAGGTCGAGCCAGTGGATCCTCTGAGAGAATTTTTCAACAAGTATACGAAGATTGTCAACGATAATGTAAGTTTCCTGTCGATCTCAGTTTCGTTCTAACATACTTATGTTTTACACTATATCTAATCTATAAAACATACATTTTGTTTGTTTGCGTTGCTGCTGCTGTCGATGATAGGATGCTGCTGCTGCTAGTATCCCTACTACAGATGTCGGTGATCTATTTTCTACAGCACCAGACTGGTACAATCTGTTTGCCCGTATTATTCTTTGGTTGCTGCCTAGGTATAATCTGTTCGCCCGTATTATTTTTTGGTTGCTGCCTAGGTACAATCTGTTCGCCCGTATTATTCTTTGGTTATTGCCTACTTCAAACATCATCTGTTGGGCGGATTAGGAGCCTTTTTGTCTTCTGGTTATTCTAATCTTCTTACTGGTGATGCTCGAAGGACTTTGAATAAGGTCTCTATGCATTCACATTACATACGGTAATGCTACTCGTGTTACATTATTTTTACAATACAAGGATTTGAACATGAGATTCATGAGTTGTTGTCGCTGTTAATTAGCTCGTCTTAAAACGACCAAGTCAATCCATACATACAAATGCATTCTCCTCACGTTAAATATTTGATGATGCAGTTAGTGTTCGTGGTATTCATGCCTTCGCTCATGTTTGCAAGTCTTGCCAAGACAGTTACATTGCAAGACATTATTTCATGGTTAGCTACGCTACGCTGCGTGCGCTCTCTCTATTTTTCTTTTACTTTTTTAGGTTGACGAGGCCACGAGGGAACCCGTATAATAGTACCCGAAATTTGCAGGTGGTTTATGCCCATTAATGTTGGAATCACCTTTTTATTTGGAGGAATCCTTGGATGGACTTTAGTCAAATTGATGAAACCCGGGTTACACCTTGAAGGCTTAATTATCGCATCTTGCTCATCTGGTAATCTGCGAATTCCACCTTGTTTCTGGAGCATTTTTGTCGCAGGCTTTGGTGGAATATGTGGGTGTTAGCATCTGCTTCAATAGTCCACCGAACTTCGCCTTCTGCTGTAGAAAAGCATTTCGTGCAGCACTCAGATAAGCAACCTTTACATTCAGTCGACGTTCGTCATTATCAGGTCAAGCGTGGGTGCGGTAGCTGCAATCTGCTCTTGGATTCGCTCCAGTGCAGCAGTTTCCGGACTAGTTTGAGTCTCAATGGCTGAATATTGATCATTATTGATTGATTGCAGTAGTCGACTTCCTCCTTTGTATCATTAGCAGTGAATTTCAGAATACGTATGTTCTTTTTAGGATCCCCTGCAGGTGTCAAGAACTTTTTATTCACTTATGCTTGCTGTCCATTTGGTGGGAATTAGATTCGATCTGGACATAATGGTCAGTCATGTTGATTTTAAGCCTTTCCTCTGTTTTGTTTAACGAATAATGCATTTGGCATCGTCATTGATTAAGGGATCACGTGTTTTTTTTGCTGTGTTTTATGATCTTGTTCTCGATGTTATGCAAAATGGCTGGACCTACAGCAATCTTTACGGCGAATGCTCAAGCGTATCCATCTCCATTTCGGGCTATAAATCGTTGCGGTCAGGCTCAGTGCTAACTGCTCTTGTTTGCTTTCTAATTGATCTTTGCTTTCTTGACATTCAGAGACTGTTTAGAGGACCCGAGACATGCTTTGCTTGGCATTTCTGTGTTGCTGGTTCATCTATGTTTCATCTGCATAGGGTAGGCTGCGTCTATTATTTGCAGGTTGCTGTTCTAGTATTGATGCAAGGATGCAAGGATGCAAGGCTGCAATATTCAGACTGGAACTCGGGAAAGATAGCAAGGCGAGTTGTTGCATTTGAGATCAGTTTTGGGCTGCACTATAACTTAATATCAAGGCCGGTACATTCTGAATAATGCAATGGGAAAGCAGTTCATTGTTATTATGTTGATGGTTGTCTGCCTTTTGATTCAACACGAGATGCACTTTAGGTGCGGAATCGTCCAGAGGGTTTTTAGGCGCGATTACTTTAAATAATACCAAATACTCCGTACATTGGTAGAGTGAAGCTTTGCTTTAGTGGCCGAAGACATAGTAATTCTTTTCAGGTTGTCCAAAGACCGTTTGTATTTTTGCACTTATTTATATTAATTTGATTTTAGTCGATGTTGATATATAAATATTAATATATATATATATATATATATATATATATATATATAATTTTTGGAATTTATGAGTATTATGTTTTTTCACTTGTTTTTTATTTTTATTTTCGCACCACATTTGAGAGATAAATGTGATATTTCGCATCGAATTAAATTGATACCGAATTTACTATATGGTTGCATTTCATAGTACTTATTGTGTCGAATGCAATTGCAACAAATGTCACCAAATGACATTTTATTGTACTTATCGCATCAAATATAATCGCTACAATTCTTGTTAGTGGGAAAATCAAATTATTTACCGCATCAATAATAATCGACACGAAAATCGTCACTAAACCTTCTCTTCTTTCGCGTCGATTTTAAGGAGCTAACCCAGCGAATAGATTATTCGCTACGAAAGGCTACGGCAACGCCGACTACCTCAACGAATACACAATCGATGGGGAAACCTTTCGCGTCGAATAGAATCGCCACGAAATACCAAAATAATCGCCGCGAAAAAAGTGATTTTGTTGTAGTGTGGTCAAGGAAAGCCTCAGACAACTCGATGAAGAAACAGATTGACTCCTGTGGCAAATCTCTAAACCAACCCTGGGCTAGGCCGACCAAGGTGGTCGGGAAAATTTTGCACCACACCGCGTCGTCGGCGTCATACATGCCCATATGACTCTCGTACGCCGCCAAGTGATCCTTCGGATCGGTCGTACCGTCAAACTTAACAGAGGGCATTTTAATCTTTGGGATAGGATATGCCTGTACCTCAGGGTGAAGCGGGATCTTGGTTGGCCTGCCCACCATTCTCGACCTGCTCGTGCCCAAGTAGTGATCGTGGTCGTCCCTTCTGTCAGGGGTCGGTCTCATACTTTCAGGGGAGCGGTACCTAGGCGGGGTCCTGCTTATCGCTTCGTCGTCGTTGGGAGGGGAATGATACCGCGAGCGCTTCTTCTGAGCCGGCTCAAGGTTATCGCCCTGGCGGTGCCTTGACTTCAGAGGCTGGCCATTGTTGAGCCGGGACTGCAGGCTCTGGGACAGTCCTGGTGCAGGCTGAGATTCTCCAACTGGTGTCAGCCTGGAGAACACATCTCTCTGTTTCTCCCCTAGGCGGTTGGACACAGGCTCCTTATGCCTCATGCGATTCTTCAGGTCTTGGGATAAGCCGCTTCTTTCTCGAGCAGCCGTAGATTCCGTGGTATGAATGGAGAATGCCTCTTCAGGACCAGCAGCCTCTTGTTGCGCAGGCGGCTCCTGACGAGCTCCTGCGACCCGCCTTTGCACCTGTGCATACGCCTGAGCTGTCTTCCTGGCCTTTCTCTGGACGTTTCTGGCGGCGGTCCGCTTTGAGCCCCCGGTTCCTTCTCCACTTTCAAAGTGGAGCAACCTGAGGGTCGTGGCGACCCTGCCTACCAGATCGTCCGGAGTGAACTCCTGATTCAGCATTGCTGAGAAGAACGCCGCAGTCTGCGCCATCTGGGCAGGGGTGAGGTTTAGAGTCTGCCTCGTATGTGCCCCCTGCCCTGCCATGGCAGCTACCCCTTGACCCGGTGCTCCCTGGAGACTAGCTCGCCCCACGCCTGGAATTGTGGCGGCAGGTGTTACTTCCAGCGGCATGCCATATCGGGGAGCATTGGGTGGATTTGCCACGGAGCTGGTGTCAAAAATTTCAGGCATGTTTTGATTGTAACTGGTTAACTTTGTGTTTGAGAATGGTTGATTTTGTGGGTAATTTCGTGGGTACAACCGTATTCTTCCCCACAGACGGCGCCAAATTGTTCCGGTCACGGAAACAATTAACCCAACTATGAATTCGGTCGTGTATTTGGAATGTCGATGTACTACGGATCGTCCGACTTCCTTTAGCCTCTCTTTTCTCCCTCTCCTACGATCAGACCTTCCCGGCGAAGCGAGTTTGCTCCCTGCACAATGAACGCACAGGGCCCCGGAGGTTGTCCGAGGGAACCCTCTCCGCTGCCTAAGTCAGTCTGTGAAATGCCTTGACGAACCTAGTTCGAGAGGAGCTAGGTGGCGTTTTTTAGGAGTGAGAGTCTAGAGAGAGAAAATCCAACCTCTCTCAAGTGGGAAATGGGTGAGTATTTATACCTTCCCAGAAGAGAGAGAGGAGGAGAGGGGAAAAGAGCGGAGAATGGGTGGTCAGCAGAGCGACACGTGGATCTGTTTCATCCACCCATTCTCTTTTACCTTAGGCAGAATGACGGAGGGACCCCTGGCGACCCCTGGCCCTGCCTTTCAGGGGGAGGACCCCCTGAAAGCAGATGAGCAGGGGAGGACGAAGCTGTTTCCTTGGATTTTTTGGGTGATTGCACCCTAGTGACCTTATGACAGGTTGTCTTGTTCTTCAGGGTCGGGTCGTCTGCGGGCCTAATCGACAGGCGACCCGTTGCAGGTGACCGACCCCCATCAACATGATAATTAAAAGTTTGATTATCTTTACACAGACGGGTCGAATTGACCACAATGTAATAATCATATGCATCAATATTCACTTCTTTTACGTTATTTTCTATCAATATCATCTTTCCATTCATCCTCATATGGATTGTGATTTGGCACAACGATGAAAAAACGTTTCAACCTCGAGAATTTTCATGGGTATAACAAACCCACACATTAAGTTTATTTTCTTTTTTTGGTTGAAATGTAAGAAATATATTACCATACCAAAACATTAAAGTTCATTTTCAAAATGTGTTTCCACTTATTTTTGTTTTGTTTTGTTCCTTCCAAAACTATTAATTCCACATATTTAGTATAATTATAAAATCATCATTCAAGTATAAAATGTGTCACCTACACTTCATCTACATTGGATATGTTTCGATATTACTAACTTCCAATTATTTAGAAAAAAAAGTTTATAATCCCGTGACGTGTCACGGGTATTACACTAGTGAAATAAAAACAAACAAACTACGGAGTATAATATGGAGGAGGGTAGTGATGGTGGTAAGTAGAATAGAGAAAAAAGGGTATGTTCACTCATCTCCTCAACTCCTCTTTATTACGGATAAGTAGAATAGAGAAAATAGGTATTAATTGCATGGATACATGTGAAATAAATTTTGATTGTCGTAGATTAATTAGGATTTAATTTGCGTATTACTCGTATTTATTAATTATGTTTATTAAATTGTATTAAGTGGTTAATTAATCTAATTAACTGTTTAAAATCGGAGGCATAACAATAATCGAAACAACGGTTTTATTATCGAGTTCTAATAAACCGATACACTATAAAATGTAAATGTGATAATATTTCGAGAACTAATTGCAAAGGAGAACTCGTCATTTTGCGTAATTCCATATATTAACTATATAGGAAGTCAGTTTTAATTTATTACGATAATCGAAAAAAACGGTTTTATTATCGAGTTTTAATAAATCGATAATCTATAAAATGTTAAAGTAATATTATTTCGAGAATAAATACCAAGGACAAAGTCGTCATTTTACGTAATTAACGCCGACGGTAAGAAGCAAAACGCCGACGGTAAATAGTAGTCCCCCTTAAGGTTGTATTTTAACATAACCCAATAAGGCAGTAATTTAATACTCCCTCCGGACACAATTTATTGCCCCGCTTTCCTTATTTGGAAGGTTTTTATGTTTTGCCCCACTTCTCCACTTTCCTTTTATATCATACCCAAATTACCATATTACCTTTCTTTCTATCATTTATTAGTACAAGATTATTCATTCAATTAACCTTTCATCTTATACTTAGCCTATAATATTTGGGCATGTGTCAATAATTTAGGTTCACCATTAATTTGTTTACATTTTATATTGGTCTTCTTATTTTACGTGCAAAAGGTTATGGGGCGAAAAATTATGTCCGGAGGGAGTATGTTGTTAGTTTTCATCCACTTTAGAGGATTAAAGTAGGTATCGTTGGATCGTTCGAGAATAACATCTCAACACCGTTAATAAGTACTCCCTTCGTTCAAATCCAAATAGTACATTTGTTTTTTCACACTTGTGTAGACACGTTTGTTTTTTCGTTTTACATCAACAAATATTATAAAAATTCGATATTCTTAATGACGAATTAAACAACATCGCACATGACTATATTTTCTCTTATAGATTGTCGAGATTATTAACGATTTTCTTGAATTGTGAATAATGTTCAAAAGAAAAACGTATATTTTATATTTGAAGGAAGAATTAATATACATGGAGAGGAGGTAAGGGAGGCTTATCCGTTTAGTACACCGTAAATTAACACGAAAAAGTAGCCTTACTTGCGTGAAATTATTTTTTCCCATCAATTCGTACTTTTGGAATAGTAATGTACTTTCTAGTAGTGGATTGTCACACAGCCCAATTGCTAATTCAGCCTTCAAAACACACTATATATACCTGGACTCAAAATCCATGCATATTGGGCGTAGAATTCAGCTTTATCCTTTTTGGGTTTTGGGCATTGAAATACGGAGTATCTGTCTGTTACACTACAATTATTTCGACTTTCACATGTTGAAGTATTATTTGCCTGCACGGCCCATTTAATTTTGAATCAGTAAATATCACACTATCCTCTCGTTTTTTCACATTTTCTTAAATTTTGTGTCTAATTTATAGGGGTTATTCAAGGAGGGAGTACCTCATATTCTATAGTAGGCCAGGGGAGCAAACTGGACTGCTGATTTCTTAGGTAATTGTGGAGTTACTTCTAGTACTTTACCTTACTCGTATTATTTAGACACTTCGTTTCATGATTTGCGTTCTATCTTTCGGGAGGATATATTTGGGGTTGCTGTTCCCCATGTAATAGTGAGTAGTTAATTTCCGGTGCTAAGTCCCTCACTTGTACCAAAATAAAAATAATAGGTCAGGGCAAACAAGAGTTTACGTACAAATCCGAGTAAATAATACTCCGTACCTTGGTAAAATGGTTTTTATCAATTTTCTAGATTTTTATCAAACCAAAAGTAAAATGGTTGTTTGATGGTATATATTCATGAGTTCGTCCTCTAGAAAAAACAGATGATTGATATCTCTCTTTAATCACCTCACACTTATTTATGCAATTTGATTATACGAAAATATTCATTCAACTAACAAGATTACAAGATGATGAATATTGAGTAATTTCTGCATTCAAATCAAAAGTCTACATTTATCTTTTGAATATTATTCATAACCGAAGAGAATTTTCGTTATTCTCGAAGATTTATAAGAGAAAATATAGTTATGAAAATAAAATTGATTTATCTTTCATTATACATTAAGAATAAATTTTTTATATAAGTTTGCAACTTCAAATTGAAAGATATTGATAATATAAAACGCGGTTCAACAAGTGTCCAAAAGCAAATATATGTATATTCGGATTTGAGTAGAGAGAGTACTTTTTTGATATCGAACCTATAACCCATTTATATATAAATATACACATACGAGACTCAATATTCTTTTTTTTGCTCTAAACTCTAAATCATATATAGACGGCTACATTTTATAATAGCGTGTGTTCAAGTGTATTTGTCAACTCATCGGATAGCTATCTATCTGACTACATACAAATCTACAATTGCACTAAACAAATTAAAGGAGATGATAATTAATATCCGTATGGGATATTACAAAATTTGAGCGAGGTGATCAAAATGAATCGTATGCAATCTTGTAGTAGTTTCCTGGTGAGATCATAGAGACAGAAGAGATAATTCTAAATTTTTTAAGCTCCATCGTTAACTGTTGCTTACAAGCACGAAGAATAGAATAAATATGTTTAGGCACTCTATTTTATGGATTAATTTTGTCGTGGTTTTAGTTAATTTAATCAATTACGATACTTACTTGCCGACTAATTTGCTAGGACGTATGTTGAGCCCTGCTAATTTAACTACTTGTATGCTTGTAGCTTCGCTATCTATGTGAGACTTGACATTGTGCCCACGGTGGACATATATCCATAAGTAAGAATTTGTGATAGTTTAATGCTCTTTATTTATTTTGAAAACAACACTTTGCTAGTAGAAGTAGAATTTATATAATTGAAAAGTATTTAATGGTTTTTGTAACAGGACTTGGATGCTGTTGATGGGAGGGATTTGCCGTGGATCCTCACCAACAAATAATAACCAACTAAACCTAACATATAGATAGGGCAAGTCGGGTCGAGTCCACGGGGACGGTAAAGAGGGTTTAAACCAAGTTTCACCCAAATACAAGACTAGGTCAACGAACTAAACTAAACTAGAACGATAAGAAAGGGGATGAAACTATGACTAAGACTAAGCTCGGGATAACAACTAAAGGTTAAAGAATATATCAAACTAGAGGAATCAAACAAGGAGAGAGTAGGGTTAGGTCGGGTTCATAAGTGTAGTAGGATAGTTGGGAGATCGAGGGTGTAGGTTTCACCTAGCTACTAAGGTTGGTCCGCGCTCTCGCGTCAAAGCCAATGTCCGCACTCTCGTGTCAAAGAGAAAACCCGAATATTCTTGCAAGATATTAACCAATACACAAGGATTCAACCACAAATCAATCACACAATGAGAAGAGGAAGACAAGCAAGAGAAGTATTTGCAACTACTACTCTAACAAGCAATTCAACAAACAAATGGTGCTCTTAATATGTGACTAGTAAGAAAGAATCCACCTTTACCCACAATCAAACCCTAATCATCCATAATCAACACTTAATCCCCCTACTAACCCCACAACAAGTCTACTCACACCTAATGAAACTAATCCTAACCATAACAAGAGAAATCAACACAAACAACAAAACATTCATAATGAAACTAGCAAGAACAAGAACAATAATCAAAGATTAAAACTTGAAAGATTAAACAAGGATTAAAAGTAAAGAGAATAAGAAGATTATACTTACTAACAAGAGGAGGAAAGATTGAAACTTGCATCAATAAGAAAAACCCAAAACAATCTTCCAAGGTTGTCAATCTTGGTTGAATCTTGAAGAATTCCCTTAATACAAGGATTAAACTAAGATTAACGATTCACTAAAGACTAATCTACACTAATCTAGGCTAACGTATGCTAGGGTTTAGTGGGTAAGATCTAACATAACATAAGATTACAAGAGGTGGGTATTTATAGGGTTGTAAGAATAAGGGAAATGAAGTGACAAAGTGCGAGGAGAAACAGGGGGCTCACGGCCATGATGAGGGGGCTCAGGGCCATGAGGCACCCCCGTCATGGCCATGATGGTCATGGGTCACGGCCATGACGCCTGCTGTAGCTTGCTTCCTCTCTTCTTTGCTTCCCAACTCACTACACGACCATGTAGGATTCTGACACGGCCATGTAGGGTCTTGTAGGCCTCAAATATGATCTCAAGGGTACCTCCTTGCTTCTCATGGGCTTCTCATCGATTCTCGGTGGTTGGGATCGAGTCTAAGAGGCTCAGGAATGGGTCCCAAGGTCTCGGGATCGAATCCAAGGCATCAAGTGATCGTTCCTTCTCTTCGTTGGCTCCAAAAGTGTATGAAACGAGTCGGAATCATTCCAAATCTTCATGATTGTTCTCGTGAAACCTAAAACGAGCTAGAAGAAGCATGAGTAGCCCAGAAACCGCTCCAAAGAGCGATTCCACAAGAAAAACGGGACCTAAACACAACAAATTAGGCACTACAAACTACACTTATCAACTCCCCCACACTTAACCCTTACTCGCCCTCGAGTAAGCACAAACTAACTAAAAACTAAAAGAAACTAGACTACTAATCGAGTGGGTATTAGCGCACCCTACGCTCTTTCAACTTACGCGAGTACACTTAGAGGAGAAGTGCACTCCGCAAGGCAAGTGGGGTCTTGCGACAAAATTGTGGATGCAACCGGACACAAAAACACATAGACAAACAAGCATACAAACAAACGGTTGCACCCAAAAAGAAACAAATACCGCTTCCCTCTAAAAAGCGGTGAAAGAAGCACCGGTTTAGGACTCAAGGCAAGTAGCAATATTCCCAAGCTAATAATACAAATCGAAATGAACTAAATCCTAATAGTATGACAACAAAGCAATAAGAACGTTGGTAACTTACCTAGATTCCTCCTAACCTTCTAAGAACGTACTACGGGACGATCGGCGGGATGGAAAAAGGATGAACCACGGTGTTAGTCGACACTGTAGGTAAGTGAGACCCCGCCCCCTTTAGCGATAAGCCAAGAGGGTCGTCCCATGCCCAAAACCGCTTAACTAGTCCAAGTAAAAAGGTGAATGTGATTGCAAAATGAGGGAAGACCGACCATTACCGCTATCATCCTTCCTAGGGACTCGTTCCTTTGGTAGGCTCTTCACGGTAATAGTCGGTAGAAAGCTTAATTTTGAGATGTGGGGATTCTTTTTGTGGGACGGTTTTCTTTTGGCATTTTTTTTTCTTTCTTTTGCATTTTTGCTTTGTGTACTGTGTTGCTATGCCATTTCTTTTTCATCTTTTGTATTTTCTTTTTGGCTTTTTGTGCCTTTTCTTTTTCTTCAATCTTTTCTTTCTTTTTCTTTTCTTTGCCCTTTTGGCTAGATTTGAGTTGTAGGCATTTCTTTTTGCAATTAAGAAAGAGATATCAACACTTCGCAACTTTATTTTGTGGATATGTGTAGAAGGTAGGGGAATGGGTATGTCGGGAGCGCGCTGTCCCTTCAAACCCACAAAAAGGGGAGAACTTGGACTAATCAAACAATTCTAAACACGGTCACCTAAGGGACGGGACTCGGCAACCAAGGCCTTTTCACACCATGGGTGGTCATAATGGTCAAAATGCAAATCCCGTAGTAAATCCCTAGTAGACTAGGTGGACTCAAGGTAAAGGACCAATGAAACTATTGATTTAGGGTCATTCTACTAGACTAAAGTCCAAGACTCGATTCATACCACTAGAAAGGGAAAGTAAACACTTGCACACTAGCCTCAAAACCGGGTTTTCGAAAACCTTTTTACATAAAAGACACAACTACACAACACAAAACAGAGACACGACGAAAACGAAAGAAAAAGAGACAAAAGGTAACAAAACAAAACAAAACAAACACACAAATAGAACAAACACCACCCCGAACTTCCAAACAAATCACCAATCAACCACAAATATGCACAAAGCTGCACCCGAGCACACAACACCACCAATCTCTTCCAAACTCCACAAGAAACAAAGAGGAAAAAAGGATGAAAAGATGTTACCGGATGTCTTGAAAGCTCTCCAAAGATAACGGTGATTAAGCGACCTAAAAGGAAAAAGGGAGGCAAAACACGCACAACACAACAAATACACGACACAACGACACAAAAGGAAAAGAGACGAAAGAAAATCTTTTTGATTTTTGTGAAAATTTTTCAAATTTTTAGGGTTCTTAAAAGATTTTTCGAATAAACTACGGAAATAAAACTAACTACACTAAGATATCGCTCCCCCACACTTAAACCGAGCAATGTCCTCATGCTCGATCGTAGTGTATGGAGACACTAAAGAAAAGAAAAGAAACTACGAAAATAAAGCTAAAAATCAAAAATAAAGCGGAGAAAAGGGTAGAATGTGTCCGGCCGGGGTGTAACCAAGTCACCATGGGCCGAGACGAGAAAAGATATGGATGGGGGAAGAAATAAAAAGAAGAAAAGAAAACGAAATGGGAGGGGAGGACTAGGTGTAATCAAGTCACCTAGCCCGGATTCCGCCCAAATCCGACTAAATCCTACAAAAAAAGGGTGAAAATCTTGTAAATTTGGATTTTTCAATGACCCTCGATGTAGTCACGTCATCGAGAGTCGGGAGTAATAATTACCAAGGCCCCGAGGGCCACAATGACAAGGGGAAGGGGAATATACGAAGGGAGACAAGTAATAAAAGACGGAAAAGAAGCGAGAGTCACCTTACCAAATGGTTAGTAACTCGTAAGTCTTCATCGTCACAATGTTCAATATCGGCACTTTGCTTGTCTTCTTCATTGTCAATCCCCTTCTTACTTGATGAGGTCGCATGGTTGAAGCATTAAGCTTGGAATGGTGTAATGAGGGTGGGATTTGAGGATATATTCGGTGTAAAGTGAAGGTAAGATGAGGTAAGGGTATGTAAATGAAGTGTAGGGGTTATATGATAGGTGCAAGGGTAGGTAGGGAGGTTGGAAGGGGGTATAAAGTGATTGGGTAGGCAAATTTAGGGGAGCTGGGCTAACAGAAATGGCGAAAAAGGATAGCAGACCCGTCTTGGCCGTGATGCCCATGGTCACGGCCATGACCCCTCCTGGCCGTGACTTGGCCCCTCATGGCCATGATCGAGAGCAGTAGGCTGAGATTTTTGGACTTCTAGCACATGGTCATGACAGCCTCCTCATGGCCATGTCGCCTCATGGCCATGTTCCAACCCAAGTCTTCATTCACTACTTAGCACACCAAGCCTTCCACCCAAATGCAAAATAATACCTCGGGATCCAAAGTCCCGCCCCCTTAAGCTTACAAAAAGCTCAAAAACTGACTTCCTTGCCCAAGCTCCAAGCTTCTATCATCAACCACTCTTCTCAAAACTCCATCTCCACTATTAACCTAGCAAATAAACTCAATAAACACCATCAAATCTCTCCCTCACATCACTCAAAGAAATTCCAAATTACAAGAATTCCACAAAAACTAACAATCCTAGAAACCAAATTATCCAAACAAACATATACACACACACAAAAGCTCAAAAAGATATTTACAATAGGATACTCTCACCATCTACACCTCCATAGCCATCAAGAGCTCGAAGGAGTAAGTCAAATGCTCTAGCAACATCTTCATTGAGGCTCACATGGCCGAGTCTAGCTACTTTCAGGTTCCTTGTGATCTTCCGGGTCTTTCGAACCAACATAGCAACGCCTCTTATGACCATCCGGTAGGTATAGTGGTCTAGAGTCAAGCTCGGCAATATGAGTTGGGAGATCACACCCTAAGGTGGTTGCTTCTTCTACGGGGTCGAGAGTAGAATTCTCTTCCACCGCCCGACAAGGATCCTCTTCATCAACCATTTCACAAGACAAGGGACTTGGAATCGAGTGCGATAAAGGAGGTGAAGGCATCAAGTTTTCTTCATTGGAGGCTTTAGGATCCTCCAATTTCCCATTCAAGGCAAGTTCCAAGGCATCATTCCAAATACCATGTCTAGTTGGCCTGGCAAGTTCCTCCAATTGCGTTCCTTTTCACTCACCTTGTCTAGTTGGCCTAGAGGAGTCTTGTCTTCACTTGGCTTTGGATTGTCAAGATTCGGTTCATCACGAAGAAAATCGTACAAATCCAATTTGATAGCCAATACATCGGCTCCCCAAGAGTTACCTTGAGAATCATGTTCACATCCCTCCTCATTGTCGACCGTTGAAGCTTCAACTTCCTCCATTCTTCCCATATCTTCACCACCCAAGCAACACTCAACAATGATTTCTCGATTTACCCTCTCTTCTTCATTCGTGGCTTCATGGTCGGGTTGATTTCCATGTGGAGTCAACCGACTTTCTTGCCAAATGAACCTTCCCCAACAATTTGTGGAGCTCGAGTGGCCAACATCGTGATGTGAGCCATGAGTGCATCGATTCGGGCATCTTGCACCGCTTTTTGGGCCATAAAATCATCCCTAACCCCTTGTAATTGAATCATCATCTCTTGTTGACTCTTTTGCATTAGAGTTATCGCCTCTTGTTGACTCTTTAGCAATTGAATCATCATTTGACAAGTCTCAAAGTTGGGATTTTTTTATTGTGGGTCAAGTGGGGGTATTTGGTAGTTGTTAGGATGTTGGAATGATTCTTGACAACTTTCATGGTAACCATATGGAGGGCGTTTGTAAGATTGTTGATGAGGTTGATATGGTTGGTGAAATTTTGGGACTTGGCAATTTGCCCCATAGTTGTCCCGTGACGATTGATGGAAGCTAGGACGTGCCATTTCCGTAATGTTGCTTTGATACCTAGGATGAACTAGAATCACTTGAGCAAACGTTAGTAGCCTAGTGCTTTTGAGGCACTAGGAGGAGAGAATAGCACACAAGAAGAAAAACGGGGACACACAAGGAAAAGAAAACACAAAGATCAAGAACAAAGTCTAAAACTAAGCACACAAAAGTCTAAACTACGTCGTCCCCGGCAACGGCGCCAAATTGATGGGAGGGATTTTCCGTGGATCCCCACCAACAAATAATAACCAACTAAACCTAACATGTAGATAGGACAAGTCAGGTCGAGTCCACGGGGACGGTAAAGAGGGTTTAAACCAAGTTTCACCCAAATACAAGACTAGGTCAACGAACTAAACTAAACTAGAACGATAAGGGGATGAAACTATGACTAGGACTAAGCTCGGGATAACAACTAAAGGTTAAAGAATATATCGAACTAGAGGAATCAAACAAGGAGAGAGTAGGGTTAGGTCGGGTTCATAAGTGTAGTAGGATAGTTGGGAGATCGAGGGTGTAGGTTTCACCTAGCTACTAAGGTTGGTCCGCGCTCTCGCGTCAAAGCCAATGTCCGCACTCTCGTGTCAAAGAGAAAACCCGAATATTCTTGCAAGATATTAACCAATACACAAGGATTCAACCACAAATCAATCACACAATGAGAAGAGGAAGACAAGCAAGAGAAGTATTTGCAACTACCACTCTAACAAGCAATTCAACAAACAAATGGTGCTCTTAATATGTGACTAGTAACAAAGAATCCACCTTTACCCACAATCAAACCCTAATCATCCATAATCAACACTTAATCCCCCTACTAACCCCACAACAAGTCTACTCACACCTAATGAAACTAATCCTAACCATAACAAGAGAAATCAACACAAACAACAAAACATTCACTACAAGAAAAACAGTCCTGGGCGTCCACTTGGCGGGCGTCCTCAGCATATGGACGCCTAAATGACGTATGAAAATACAAACGGGCATCCACAATCGGACGCCAAATTTGGCGTCCGACTGAACTTGGGAGGCAAAAGTCTGGGTGGACGGGCGTCCACAAGCGAAAGCCATATTCCCAAATTGGCGTCCACTGTCAGACGCCATTTAGGGTATATGGTGTCCACTGTCGGACGCCAATTTGGCTGGATATGGCGTCCGACAGTGGACGTTCGCCAGCCGGATATGGCCACTTATACCCGCCCACCCCCCTCTCCCCCTTCACTCTCTAAAAAAAACCACTCTCTACATTCATCCTCCCTTACCCGCCGAGCCTCATCTCCAATCCTCTCCTCCATTTTTCATTCTTCTATTCTATATTTTGGTATGTTTTCTTACTTAACTCTATATTTTTCATTATAACTAGTTCTTGTATTTGATTGTTATTGTTATTTATTGGTAGTTTGGTAGTTAATAGTGTTTAGGTCTAAATTTTGATTAGGTTGATTAGTTTAGCCCAAAATTCGATTAGGTAGATTAGTTTTGCCCATCACAATTTGTAGATTTTGGATTAGGGTTTGATGAATTTGGATGAATTGAGATAGAATGACCTATAGGGCCACCCTTGAGGTTTTGTGTGACTTAAGAGGGACCAAAAGGTGTCGAAATAATGTCGGATTTTCACGAAACCACTTCTATCGTGATCGGGGTGGTGAATAGGTGTTATCGGTGCTTTCGAAATTATGATATCTGTATCCGAAAATTTGACCTTATTTGACATGTTTAAGCTGTTTTTGTGTGACCTAAGCCATGAATTTTTGTGTGACCTAAGACATTTGGGTTTACTTTAATGTATTAGTGATTAAATTGAGGAAAGTCAGTAACGGAAATTAAGTTAGAGAAATTAAGTTTAAGTTAGATGGCGATTACATTTGTGTTTAGTCAGTTCTAAATGAAGTTAGGAAAATTAAACTTTAATTTGTTATATATATTTTTTGAACATAGAAAAATGAAGAGAATTGAACGGAAATGGATGTATGAGGGAAGACTTGATAAGAAGAGACGTCCCACCGTCGAATTTTTGAGGGGTGTTGAATCATTTGTCGAGGTAGCTAAAAAGTCAGTAGACTACGCATCGAGGGGGGAGGTTAGGTGTCCGTGTACTAAATGCAAGAACCTAAAATTTTTGGATGTCCTTACCGTTAAGGAACATGTCATCTATAATGGTTTCTCACCCGATTATTATAATTGGATTTGTCATGGTGAGCCGTCTCAGTCTAAGGAACCCGAAAATCATCAAAATGAGGGGGGGTTGAGAGGTATGATAGTTGACGTTGTGGAGTGCAACTTGTTCAACAATGACAACCCACGAGACTCACCCAACCCACAAGACTCCCCTAACCCACAAGAGCCTAACCCACGAGCAAAAGCGTTTTTTGACATGTTGAACGCTTTGGAGAAACCGTTATACGGAGGGTGCGATGTGACTTTGTTAGAAGTCGCATCTATGGTAGTTAGCCTTAAATGTGAATTCAACCTACCCTTTGCTTGTGTCGATGGTATTGCTGCCTTGATCGAGAGGGTTATCCCAAAAGACAATATCATGACCCGAACTTTCTACACAACCAAAAAGGTTGTGAAGGGCCTTCAACTCCCGCATGAAAAGATTGATGCTTGCCCAGATGGGTGCATGTTATTTTGGAAGGACGATGCGATGCTTGATGAATGTAGGAGATGTGGTAAGGGTAGGTATAAGACGGTTAAGGGGGACATTGTTTTGAGGGGTAGAAAAGGGAAAAGTGGTGTTAGGGGTAAGAAACCAATCCCAATAAGTCAACTTACGTACTTCCCTATCGCACCTAGGCTTAAAAAATTGTATGCCACAAAAACCATAGCGGAGCAAATGAGGTGGCACCAGGAGGACACTAGGGTACCAGGGAAGATGTGTCATCCGAGTGACGGTGAGGAGTGGAAGCGTTTCGATAGACTACATCCCCACTTTGCGTTAGAACCCCGAAATGTAAGGCTTGGGTTGTGTACCGATGGATTTGTACCTTTCGGCCAATTTGGGAAGTCGTACTCATGCTGGCCTGTGATGATCACACCTTATAACCTACCTCCTTGGTTGTGTTTGAAGCAGCCTTTCATCTTCCTATCTCTTATTGTGCCTGGACCAAAAAACCCAAAAAATCATTTGGATGTTTACTTGCAACCTGTTATTGAGAAATTGAAACAACTGTGGGAGGTAGGGGTCGAAACTTATGATGTCTCCCTGAGACAAAACTTTCAGTTGAAAGCAGCTCTGTTGTGGACTATAAACGACTTTCGCGCGTACGGTATGCTGTCAGGGTGGTCTACTGCGGGTCAGAAAGCATGTCCCTGTTGTATGGATGAGAGCAAAGCTTTTTATCTTCCAAATTCTAGTAAAATAAGTTGGTTCGACTCTCATAGGCAGTTCCTACCAGAAGGTCACCCATATAGAAAGAATAAGAAGGCGTTCAAGAAGGGTGAGGAGGTGCTTGACGACGCACCTGATCGACTCCCAGGAGATGAAATATGGGAGTTGATTTCTGATTACCCGTCTACTGTCGACGGAACCGAGCAGGAGTTCAAAGACCTCAAGAAGTTGAAAAATGGTTGGTTTAAACGTAGCATATTTTTCGACCTACCATATTGGAGGACTTTGTTACTCCGTCACAATTTAGATGTGATGCACATAGAGAAGAACTTCTTTGAGCAGTTGATTCACACTGTCATGGATGTTGAGGGAAAGAGTTGTGACACTACATGCTCCCGGCGAGATGTAAAGCATTTTTGTGACCGTCCTCAATTACACATAAAAAAGGATGGATCCAAACCGAGAGCCTTGTTCACCCTTGACAAAGCTCAGAGGAAGGCGTTGTTGGAGTGGGTGGGGAAGTTGAAGTTCCCCGATGGGCACTACAAGAAATACTGTCCCAGGCGTCCGCCTAATTGGCGTCCTTGGCATGTGGACGCTTAAATGGCGTCCGAAAAGTTCGGCGGGCGTCCGTTGTCGGACGTCGAACTTGGCGTCCGACTGAAGATGAGGATGGCTGAAGTTGAGGACGAAAGACGTCCACAGTCGGACGCCATTTAGGCAAAATGGCGTCCGCTGTCGGACGACAATTGACGTCCGCATGTGGCGTACGACAGCGGACGCCATCTGTCTTCAGTATGGCGTCAAATACCCGCTGCCCCCCCTCTCCCCCTTCATTTCCTAAAAAAAAAACCGCTCTCTACCTTCTCCCTCTACACTCGCCGACCCAAATCCCTCCCCATCTCAATTTTTCATCCTTTCTTCCTTATTTTCGGTATGTTTTCTTACTTTATTTCATTTCTATTTAATTTAATTAGTTCATATTCTTCATTGTTAGGGTTATTTGTTGATAGTTATTAGTTAATTTCGTTTAGGTCTAAATTTCGATTAGGTTGATTAGTTTAGGCCAAGTTCGATTAGGTTGATTAGTTTATCCCAAACTCGATTAGTTAGATTATTTTTGCCCATCACTATTTTGACTAGGGTTTGATCAATTTGGTTTAAGCCCGTGAGGTTTTGAGTGACTTAAGACGGACCAAAAGGTGTCGTAATAATGCCGGATTTTCCCGAAACCACTTCTATCTTGATCGGGGTTGTGAATAGGTGTTAGCGGCGCTTTCGGAATTTTGATATCTGTATCCTAAAATTTGACCCTTTTTTGACCTGTTTAAGCTGTTTCTGTGTGCCCTAAGCCATGAATTGTTGTGTTTTGTTCGGTTGAATTGGGTTTACATTATATTGATAAATTAGCTAGGGTTTTTGTAAATTGGGATTAAATTGTGATTAAATTCGGTGACTAATTTTTTTAAGGAATTGAGTTTACTAAATTTTTGTAAGGTCAATTCTAAATTAATAATACATTTGGGTTTACTTTGACATATTAGTTAGAGAAATTAAGTTTAAATTAAATGGTGATTAAATATTCATTTAGTAAGTTATAAATTAAAGTAGGGAAATTAAACTTTAATATGTTATATATATTTTTTGAACATAGAAAATGAAGAGAATTGAACGGAAATGGATGTACGAGGGAAGACTTGATAAAAAGAGATGTCCAACCGTCGAATTTTTGAGGGGTGTCGAGTCATTTGTCGAGGTCGCTAAAAAGTCGGTAGACTACGCATCGAGGGGGGAGGTTAGGTGTCCGTGTACTAAATGCAAGAACCTAAAATTTCTTGAGGTCCTTGTAGTGAAGGAACATGTCATCTATAGTGGTTTTTCACCCGATTACTATTATTGGATTTGTCATGGTGAGTCATCTCAGTCTGAGGGAACCGAAAACCATCACGATGAGGGGGGATTGAGAGGTATGATAGTTGATGTTGTGGAGTGCAACTTGTTTAACTCACCTAACCCACGAGACTCACCTAGCCCACGAGACTCACCCAATCCACAGGAGTCACCTAACCCACAAGAGCCTAACCGTCGAGCGAAGGCGTTTTTTGACATGTTGGAAGCTTCGGAGAAACCGTTATACGGAGGGTGCGATGTGACTTTGTTAGAAGTCGCGTCTATGGTAGTTAGCCTTAAATGTGAGTTCAACCTGCCCTTTGCTTGTGTCGATGGTATTGCTGCCTTGCTCGAGAGAGTTATTCCAAAAGACAATATCATGACCCGATCATTCTACACAACCAAAAAGGTTGTGAAGGGACTTCAACTCCCGCATCAAAAGATTGACGCTTGTCCAGATGGGTGCATGTTATTTTGGAAGGATGATGCGATGCTTGATGAATGTAGGAGATGTGGTAAGGGTAGGTATAAGATGGTCGAGGGGGATATTGTTCTGAGAGGTAGAAAAGGGAAAAGTAGTGTCAGGGGTAAGAAACCAATCCCAATAAGTCAGCTTACGTACTTCCCTATTGCACCTAGGCTTCAGAAATTGTACGCCACAAAAACCATAGCTGAGCAAATGCGGTGGCACAAGGAGGACATTAGGGTACTAGGGAAGATGTGTCATCCGAGTGATGGTGAGGAGTGGAAGCGTTTTGATAGACTACATCCCCACTTTGCGTTAGAACCCCGAAATGTAAGGCTTGGGTTGTGCACTGATGGATTTGCACCGTTCGGTCAATTTGGTAAATCGTACTCTTGCTGGCCAGTGATGATCACACCTTACAACCTACCTCCTTGGTTGTGTTTGAAGCAACCTTTCATCTTCCTATCTCTTATTGTTCCCGGACCCAAAAACCCGAAAAACCATTTGGATGTTTACTTGCAACCTGTTATTGAGGAACTGAAACAACTGTGGGAGGTAGGGGTGGAAACTTATGATGTCTCTCTGAGACAAAACTTTCAGTTGAAAGCAGCTTTGTTGTGGACTATAAACGACTTTCCCGCGTACGGTATGCTCTCGGGGTGGTCTACTGCGGGTCAGAAAGCATGTCCTTGTTGTATGGGTGAGAGCAAAGCTTTTTATCTTCCAAATTCTAGTAAAATAAGTTGGTTTGACTGTCATCGGCAGTTCCTACCAGAAGGTCACCCATATAGGAAGAATAAGAAGGCGTTCAAGAAGGGTGAGGAGGTGCTTGACGACGCACCTGATCGACTCCCAGGAGATGAAATATGGGAGTTGATTTCTGATTACCCGTCTACTGTTGACGGAACCGAGCAGGAGTTCAAAGATCTCAAGAAGTTGAAAAATGGTTGGTTTAAACGTAGCATATTCTTCGAACTACCATATTGGAGGACTTTGTTAATTCGTCACAATTTAGATGTGATGCACATAGAGAAAAACTTCTTCGAGCAGTTGATTCACACGGTGATGGATGTGGAGGGGAAGAGTTGTGACACTACAGGCTCCCGGCGAGATGTAAAGAATTTTTGTAACCGTCCTCAACTGCACATAAAACGGGATGGGTCGAAACCAAGGGCCTTGTTCACACTTGACAAGGCTCAGAGAAAGGCGTTGTTGGAGTGGGTAAAGAAGTTGAAATTACCTGATGGGTACGCCTCCGACGTTAAACGCTGTGTTGATCTTAAGAACCTGAAGCTTCAAGGGTTAAAGAGTCACGACTGTCACGTTTTCATGGAGAGGTTGCTTCCGGTGTCACTAAAGCACCTTCTGCCACCGACGGTGTGGAATTCCGTAACTGAGATATCTCAGTTCTTCCGAGATTTGTGTTCCTCTACAGTATCAGTTGAGGACATGTCTCGGCTCGAGGATCAAATTCCGCAGATAATGTGCAAACTTGAGATGATCTTTCCACCGTCATTCTTTAATTCCATGGAGCATCTACCTGTCCACTTGCCCTACGAGGCTAAGGTTGGAGGACCTGTCCAGTATAGATGGATGTATCCATTTGAAAGGTAAGTAACTTTTAGTAACTTCGTTTAAAAAAAATAAGCCTAAATAATTTGTATTGATTGAAATATATAACTTGTTTATTTAGGTTCCTGAACCATTTGAAGAAGAAAATTGGTAACAAGGCTAGAGTAGAAGGTTCTATTTGTAATGCATATTTGACAGAAGAGATTGCAAACTTCTGCTCCCTCTACTTCGATAAAGATGTGCAAACAAAAACCAAGAACCTGAATCTAGGACATTCGGTGTCCATTGACCCCACTATACCTGAATTTTTTCAAAAGAAGGACGATGAAGGAACTTCATCCATTGAGGGTTCTAGGACACTAGATGAGAAAGAGTACAACCGAGCGCACCTTTACCTACTTTCGAATTGTGAGATCTTAGAGCCTTATGAGAAACAATTTGTAACTGAATATGTCGCTGCGAACCCTGCCGTGAACCCTGATGACGTTTAGAGTAAGCACGACGAACATTTCCCGAAGTGGCTCAAGGATCATGTAGTTGCCTTAGACATACGTGATGATTTGGTTAGAAGTTTGGCATTCGGTCCAGTGCGAGTGGTTAAAACCTGGAACCGGTACTCGGTGAACGGGTTCAATTTTCACACATTCAACTACGGGAAGAACAAGGCTAGATGCAATTTTGGCGTGAGTGTGTCATCTCTTGATGGTGATGAGTACTATGGTATTTTGGAGGATATTTTTGAGTTGTGTTACGCTGGCAAAGATCGAGGGTATAGAGCTGTAGTGTTCAAGTGTGAGTGGAAAGACAGCTCCGTGAACAGGACCCGAGTGCATGAACGTTACAAGATTGTGGAAGTTAATCACACAAGGAAATATCCTACGTACGATCCGTTCATACTCGCGCATCAGGCGAAGCAAGTCTATTTTGCTCCTTCTCCTTACACGAGAAATGACAGAAATCAAAGTCAATGGTGGGCAGTCTTTACGACTAAACCACGGGGACAAATAGACAGTTCTCTGTTCCAGGAAGATGCGGCTTCCAGTGGTACACGCTTATCTTCTATTGAAGAGAACATATTCTCCGTACAAGATCAGAATGAAGGGGCAGAGGCCGATTTTGAGGATGACGATGATGATGGACAAGGAGAGTACATGGTCAGGGATGTTCCGGAGAACCTTGAGGAGGATAACGGATACGATGAAGAGAACTCAGAGGACGATCAAGTTGGGGGCTCGGAGACCGAGGAGGAGGATCAGACTGAGGAGGATGAGGCTGAAGAAAATAACGACAGCGACGGTGACTACTAGATTTGTTGTATGTTTAAATGTTTACATGGTTAAGTTATTTTGATGTTTACTATAGTAGGCTATTTGACTTGAATAAAGTTAGAATGAAATTGTTGATGACATGGCTAATTGTTGTTAATATTGTTTAATTTTTGGACAGGTTAATATAATGGCAGGCGGTAGATCGACTAGGAGACGTGGTGGGGGTAGTAGGTCTGCTCACACGTCCACCACTCAGCAGGAGGACGAGGAGGTGGTCCCCGAAACGGGACCGGAGCAGACCGCTGAGCAGGAGGAGGAGGAGCAGCAATAGGGGCCGGATGACGTGCTGGAGAAGGACGAGGAGGGGCGGTATGTTCTCAAACCAACAGGCACATGGTAATATAATCTAACTTGTTGATTATTCTTTTGTAAATATTCATTTTTGTACTACATTTTGTATGATTGACTGCATATATGGTTTTCTCGACTCGGTGCAGGTTTCTGCACAAAGAGGTCGTCAGAGGCTGTACCAACAGCTTCATGGTCGACAAAGGGCAAGGGTATGCTAATTGGTCTCAGGTACCGGCTGAGATACGAGAGTGGTGGTTCAACCAGTTCAAGGTACGTGGATTGTTTTTGCTCCCGAGTTTTTATTTTATAATCTGGACTTTGTAAATATTTTTCATACTACTTATTAATCTGTCTTGACTGTATAGTTCAAGTTCAGCTGGGCCTCAGAGTTTGACGGTAGGGTCTGGGAACGATATAATGAAACGTGCACACGACGTTTCGCCTGTGTGATGAATAAACGACGTACACGGGGTACTCCGTTGAAGGACCTTAAAGGTGTTAGTTATTTTTTTTTGGGTAATCAATTTTAACAAATAAACAATCTAACTTCAATCTTTGACTGTATTAAATAATATATTGGGTCGTCATATTTTAGGGGAGGCGTTGGAGAGATGGATTGCCTACCACGATCAGAAAGAGTTTAAGGTGAGGTCCGAAATTGCCCAAAGGAACAAGTTGGCGAACTGTGACCATGAGGGCCGCGCGAACCCGACACATCATCGGGGTTCTCAGTCTTCTTTCGCTCGTGTCAAGAGAGTATGATTTCTACTAATTAATACCGTACTCTTCCTTGAATAATCGTAAACTACGTTTGCGTAATTTATATTTGCCTAACTTTCGTACTCATTTAATAGCTGCGTGCTGAGCTCGGGAGGGAGCCAACCGCGGCGGATATATTCTACGACATGCATGGACAGACCGATGAAACAGGGACTACCTTCAAGTCGAAAAAGGATCAGGCGACCTGGGTGAGTACTAAATCGACTGTAGGTGGTGGATAACTATCTTCAATAATTTCATCTAATAATAACTTAAATTGAAATCGTTCTTCTGTACGCAGGACGCCTACCAACAAGAGATGGAGAGACTCGAGGCTGATCCTGATGTTGAGGAAGTCAACCCGAACGAGACTTGGTTCAAGATCGTCAAGGGTTACAGGAAAGGAAGTGTGTACGGTGTGGGAAATGCACACGGTATGTACTTCAGACCTCTCACATCGCGTCTTAGCACCTCCACACAAATGGACTACACGCCGGCCGGATCTCAGCAGCCCGATCCGGAGAAGGAGCAAATGAAGGAGCAACTGAAGGAGCAGGCGGAACACATCAGGAAAATGCAGAAACAGATGGCCATGTTTCAGGCCATGTTCGACAAATGCAACCAAGGTCCTCCCCCACCCCCTCCAGACGACAGAGACCCCTTTAGCGGGGGTGGCGGTAACTCTGGTGCTGCAGCTAGCTTCACAGTTAGTTGATTGTTTGTTGTTGTTGTTGTTTTAACTGTATCTTTGAACTACTTTACACTTTTGTACCTTCAAACCGTACGTTAAATCTGTTTATATAAGTTTTTTCAGCATAAATGAGTCGAGAGATGAACTCTTTTGGTTGACTGAGCTGGAATGTGGTTGAGGTATTGTGGATAGTCGACGTTTGTGGTTGAGTTGTGGTTTATTTTGCAGGTTTTGGCTAAACATTGAACGCATGTTTACGGTCACGCAACAGCGTAAATAGCGTCCGATAACGGACGTCATAGCAGATGCCAGGGGAACCTATACTGGGGTCCGACTGTGGACGCGAGAAGTACGTGGGTGGCGTCCACAATCGGTCGCCAACTTCAGGCCCCAGGCGTCCGACTGTGGACGCCACTCAGAGACACATGGCGTCCACAGTCGGTCGCCAGCTTGGCGTCCACTGTCGGTCGTCATTTCTCCTGGCGTCCAATAGTGGACGCCCGTTTTAAAAAAGGGCGACCAGGCGTGGCTTCCGCTTTCTGGCGTCTGTATGCGGACGCCAGTCGCCTTATAGCGTCCACTGTCAGTGCCCACCAGGTGGACGCCGAGGACAGTTATTTTTGTAGTGAGGTACGCCTCCGACTTTGTACGTTGTGTTGATCTAAAGAACCTCAAGCTGCAAGGGTTAAAGAGTCACGACTGTCATGTCTTCATGGAGAGGTTACTTCCGGTTACACTTAAGCAACTTCTGCCACCGACGGTGTGGAATTCTATAACTGAGATATCTCAATTTTTCCGAGACTTGTGTTCTTCTACAGTTTCAATTGAGGACATGACTCGGTTGGAGGAACAAATTCCACAGATACTATGCAAACTTGAGATGATCTTCCCACCGTCCTTCTTTAATTCCATGGAGCATTTATCTGTCCACTTACCCTACGAAGCTAAGGTTGGTGGACCTGTCCAGTATAGATGGATGTACCCATTTGAAAGGTACATAAAATTTAATCACTTCATTTACAAATTTAATTTACACTTAGCTAATTTGTATTAATTGGAAAACATTACTTGTGTACTTAGGTTCCTCAATCATCTGAAGAAGAAAATTGGTAACAAGGTTAGGGTAGAGGGTTCTATTTGCAATGCATATTTGACAGAAGAGATTGCAAACTTCTGCTCCCTCTACTTCGAGAAAGATGTCCAAACAAAAACGAAGAACCTGAATATAGAACAATCGGTGCCCATTGATCCTACTATATCCGAGTTTTTCCAAAAGAAGGACGATGAAGGAACTTCATCAGTTGAGGGTTCTAGGACGCTAGATGAGAAAGAGTACAACCGAGCGCACTTTTACGTACTCTCTATTTGTGAGATCTTAGAGCCTTACGAGAAGCAGTTTGTAAGTGAGTACGTCGCTGCAAACCCTGATGTGAACCCCGATGACGTTTGGAGTAAGCATGACGAACATTTTCCTAAGTGGCTCAAGGATCACGTAGTTGCCTTAGACATACGTGATGATTTGGTTAGAAGTCTGGCATACGGTCCAGTGAAAGCGGTTAAATATTGGAACCGGTACTCGGTGAATGGATTCAATTTTCACACATTCCACTACGGGAAGAACAAGGCTAGATGCAATTTTGGTGTGAGTATTGTGTCATCTCTTGATGGTGATGAGTACTATGGTATTTTGGAGGATATTTTCGAGTTATGTTATGCTGGCAGAGAACGGGGGTATAGAGCTGTGATATTCAAATGTGAGTGGAGAGACAGCTCCGTGAACGGGACCCGAGTGCATGAACGCTACAAGATTGTGGAAGTGAACCACACCAGGAAATATCCTACGTACGATCCGTTCATACTCGCGCATCAGGCGAAGCAAGTGTACTTCGCTTCTTTTCCTTGCACGAGAAATGACAGAAACCAGAGTCAATGGTGGGCAGTCTTTACGACTAAACCACGGGGGCAAATAGACTGTTCTCTGTTCCAGGAAGATACGGCTTCAAGTGGTACACGCATATCTCCTAGTGAAGAGGCCATATTCTCCGAAGATGATCAGAATGAAAGCGCAGAGGATGACGATGATGATGGAGAAGGAGATTACATGGGTAGGGATGTTCGGGACATCCCTGAGGAGGATGACGGACACGATGAAGAGAATTTGGAGGACGATCAAGTGGAGGGCAAGGAGACGGAGGAGGAGGATCAGATTGAGGAGGATGAGGCTGAAGGCAGTAACGACAGCGAAGATGACTACTAGAGTTGTTGCAGTAGGTTAATCATATTGATCATTGTGGTACTTATATATTTTGTGCATTATTTCAATCAACTTAAATTGTAATTGCTAATTGTTGCTAATTTGTTGCAAGGTCAAGATAATGGCAGGCGGTAGATCGACCAGGAGACGTGGCGGAGGTAGTAGGTCTGTGCACACATCCACCTCGCAGCAGGATGAGGAGAAACGGGTCCCCGAAACAGGAGCGGAGCAGAACGACGAGGAGCAGCAAGAGAACCAGCAACAGGGGCAGGAGGATGAGATACAGAGGGACGAGAACGGTCGGGTGATTCTTGACCCTGGTCGCGTATGGTAATATAATCTACAATGTCCATTCTTTTGTAACATATGAATTTTCGGATTACGTACATCTTGTAATATTTCGTACATATATGTGTTTCTCTTCTCGATGCAGGTTTCTACATGGGATCGTCACCAGAGGCTGTACTGCCAGTTACATGGCGAACAAAGGGCGGGGGTATGCCTGCTGGACTCAGGTCCCGATGGACGTACGGGAGTGGTGGTTTAATGCCTTCCGGGTACGTGGATTGTTTTGTGTACCGAGTTTTAAATTAATTATAATGTAGACTTTGTAAACAATTTTGGTACTAATTAATAATCCACCTTGATTGTGTAGTTGAAGTTCAGTTGGAAGAAGGAGTTAGAAGGAAGGGTGTGGGACCGATACAACGAGACTTGCACCCGACGCTTCGCTGACGTAATGAACAAACGTCACGCCCAGGGGACAGCGCTCAATGACCTTAAAGGTGTAGTTTTTGAATATTACTCAATTTTAACAAACAATCTAACTTCAACCTTCTACTGTATTAACTAATATATTAGTGTCGTCATATTTCAGGGGATGATTTGGAGAGGTGGATTAAGTATCACAACGACGACGACTTCAAGGTCAGGTCGAAGAGGGCACAGGGAAACAAAATGAAAAACTGTGAGCATGAGGGGAAGGCAGACCCAACACATCATCGGGGTTCTCAGTCTTCGTTTCTTCGTGTCAGGAGGGTACGATTTCTACTAATATTGTACTCTTACTTGAATAATCGTAAGTTATATATTTTCACACAATATATGTTTGACTAATGTTCGTACTCATTTAATAGCTAGTAGCTGAACTCGGGAGGACGCCAACCGCACCGGAGGTATTCTTCGACATGCACGGGAAGAGCGGTGACAAAGGGCATACTCTTAAGACGAAGAAAGATCGGGCAATCTGGGTGAGTACTAACTATTTCAAATAAATAAACTTTGTCTATACTTTAGGTGGTAGATAACTATCTTTAATGATTTCATCTAATAATAACTTGAATTGAAATCGTTGTTGTGTACGCAGGATGCCTACCAAGAAGAGCTGAAGAACCTCGAGAACGCTCCTGATGCTACCGACGTCGACGAGAACTAGATTTTTTTCAAGGTTGTCTCGGGTTACAATAAGGGAAGTGTGTATGGTGTCGGAAATGCACATGGTATGTACTTTACACCTCCCCCAGCACGTCTCGGGACCTCCACACAGATGGAGTATACGCCGGTCGGATCTCAGCAGCCCGATCCGGAGAAGGAGGAAATGAAGGAGCAGCTGACGGTGCAGCAACAGCAACTGAAGGAGCAGGCAGAACACATCAAGAAAATGCAGGAGCAGATGGCCATGTTTCAGGCCATGTTCAACAAATGCAACCAAGGTCGTCCACCTTCCCCTCCAGACGACAGAGACCCCTTTAGCGGGGATGGCGGTAACTCTGGTGCTTCAGCTAGCTTCTTAGTTAGCTGATTGTTTGTTGTTGTAACTGGATTTATGGATTATGTGTCTTCGAACTAGTTTAGATTTATGTACCGTCAAACCGTATGTTAAAAGTTTTTTATATGAATGTTTTTTCAGCATAAATGTGTCGAGAGATGAAGTCTTTTGGTTGATTGAGAGTGAATGAGGTATTATTGATGGTCGACAGTTGTGTTTGGTTGGGAGTTGTGGATGTGGTTTATTTTGCAGGTTTTGGCTAGACAATGAACGCATGTTTACGACCATGCACCAGCATAAATGGCATCCATTAAAGGACGCCATTTCAGACGCAAGGGGAAGCTAAAATCGACCAATTCAGTAGCTATTCAGGGGCAACGGCGTCCGACTGTGGAGCCAAATACCCCTGGATGGCGTCCACAGTCGGACGTCATTTGGCTAAGACTGGCGTCTGATTGTGGACGCCATCCAGGGGTATCTGGCGTCCACAGTCGGACGCCAGACTTAGCCAAATGACGTCCGACTGTGGACGCCATCCGTAGATGCCTGGCATCCACAGTCGGACGCCAAATTTAGCGTCCGCTGTCGGTCGCCAATTTAATTGGCGTCCAATTGTGGACGCCCGTCCAGAAAATGGGCGACCGGCCTTGGCTTCCGCTTTTTGACGTCTGTTTGCGGACGCCCGGATCCTTATAGCGTCCACTGCCGGAAGCCACTGGATGGATGCCTGGGGCATCTATTCTTGTAGTGATTCATAATGAAACTAGCAAGAACAAGAACAATAATCAAAGATTAAAACTTGAAAAATTAAACAAGGATTAAAAGTAAAGAGAATAAGAAGATTATACTTACTAACAAGAGGAGGAAAGATTGAAACTTGCATCAATAAGAAAAACCCAAAACAATCTCCCAAGGTTGTCAATCTTGGTTGAATCTTGAAGAATTCCCTTAATACAAGGATTAAACTAAGATTAACGATTCACTAAAGACTAATCTACACTAATCTAGGCTAAAGTATGCTAGGGTTTAGTGGGTAAGGTCTAACATAACATAAGATTACAAGAGGGGGTATTTATAGGGTTGTAAGAATAAGGGGAATGAAGTGACAAAGTGCGAGGAGAAACAGGGGGCTCACGGCCATGATGAGGGGGCTCAGGGCCATGAGGCACCCCCGTCATGGCCATGATGGTCATGGGTCACGGCCATGACGCCTGCTGTAGCTTGCTTCCTCTCTTCTTTGCTTCCCAACTCACTACATACACGGCCATGTAGGCTTCTGACACGGCCATGTAGGGTCTTGTAGGCCTCAAATATGATCTCAAGGGTCCCTCCTTGCTTCTCATGGGCTTCTCATCGATTCTCGGTGCTTGGGATCGAGTCTGAGGGGCTCGGGAATGGGTCCCAAGGTCTCGGGATCGAATCCAAGGCATCAAGTGATCGTTCCTTCTCTTCGTTGGCTCCAAAAGTGTATGAAATGAGTCGGAATCATTCCAAATCTTCATGAATGTTCTCGGGAACCTAAAACGAGCTAGAAGAAGCATGAGTAGCCCAGAAACCGCTCCAAAGAGCGATTCCACAAGGAAAACGGGACCTAAACACAACAAATTAGGCACTACAAACTACACTTATCAGCGGTTGGTTCGACGGCTAGATGAGATGTTCAAAATTTACTTCTGTCAAATAGTTGAGGGATATATTTTGCATCTCATAAAGAAAGTCTATTTTGAACCTTAAATGATACTCCCTCCGTTCCGTCTAATTCTTTTCACTTAATTTTGTACACTTGTTAATACATGTTTTATTTTGTCTATATCTTTAGTTATATATTTCTAAAAATTATAAGAATTTGATATTTATAACTATAATTTTTTAATTTCGGGTAGAAAAAGGTTAAGCTTTGTCACTTATTGGATGCGCCGTGGATATTGTTTGGGATAAAAATCTGCATCCTCAAAGCACGACGTGGCATATTACAAATGGAAGGTCAATGGTCAAAGGTCAAAAAGTCAAAAGGTCAAAAGACGAGAGTCGATAGCCAAAGTCAAGAAGTCAGAAAATCAAAAAGGAAAAATCACGAAGTAATACTCGGAGAGTCCAAAATCGTAAAAGTCAAGGATCCGATACAAAGAAAAGTCAACGAGTCAACACAATAGGGTCCAACAGCAGAAATTGGGCCAAAGAGCAATCAAACACAAGTGGGCCGAGAATAGCCCAGTTACCCGGAATAACCCTACCCCAAACAGCAGACCCAATCAATTAACCACCTCCTAAAAATCAGGGAACGCCACCAGAGCAGGAGAGAAATCAGGAAAGAAAGAAGGGAGGCAACGGCTAAAAGGAGGAGATGTGATATAAGTACAACAACAAACAGAGGCAAAAAAAATAACACATTCAACACATCACCATCAGGCTGCATAAAAAAAGAACAACATAATACTCCATAATTTATTATCAAACACAAATACTTGTACTCTCGATATTCTTTTCGTCATTCTTTTGGTCATAGTAAAATATTGGTGGGATTCCGACTCCCCCCGCGGTTTTTCCCACATCGGGTTTCCGCGTCACCAAAATTCCGTGTGTCGATTTTTTCTTTCGTCGTTCCTCGTTCGCTAGATTCATTATTATTTCGTTAATTCGCGATTATAGGCCGATCACTTTAACCCGCTTCCAAAAACGATAATCCGGTAAATTTTTACCAAAACAAATTGGCGCCGTCTGTGGGGATAAGTGATCATTTCCTATAGCCAAAATCAGCAGTAAACGACTTGCATATCGTCATGTCCGGATCTAGCCAAAGTCCCTCCAGCAGCCTGGAAGCGTCAACTCAGCCCACTGGAGAAGGACCACCCCCAAAACCCCAGGGCCCAGACCTCAATGGTGATCAAACCTCCAGCAGGAGAAACAAACATCCCTGGAGAGCCGGACACCAACAGGAGATCCACCAGAACAGGAGATTCCCTCAGGATTAGTCACAAGGCTGGAGCTCGGATTGGCATCACTCAGCAGAATCATCGACCCTCAGGAACCAGGCCGTCTGCTCTACAATCGCACACCCAACAGACAACAAACTGCAGGTAACACTCTCTCTGATATCGAAAGGCAGGAAACTAACTTGTTGTCTCTTGCAGGTACCCCCGTCCACCAGACGTCAGGATGGCAGCCGGTAAGTTCACCAGGAGTGCGCACCCCAGTCAACAACCGACTCCCACCAGATCTGGGAAAAGCACCTACCCCCAGTCAGCAAACACCAGGATGGCCGTCAGAAGTGGCAGTTAACCCCATGGTCGCTGGCGCCAGCCCATACCCTGAAGTGACTTGGCCGTCCCGAATCCGCCTCAGCAGACAACGGAATGGTGGCCTGAGCCTGCAGTAGCTGTATCTTTTCCGCCTCCTCCCTCGAGCATTCGCCACCTTGGAGGGCCCCAGGCAGGGAGTACCCCTTTTAGTTTCTTCCCACCTGCTTCTAACCCTTTTGTAGGAACAAACAGTGCTGCAGATCAGCACTACCAAGAACTGAAGGAGCTGAGGGACCTGATCAGCAAAATTCCTGGAATGCCACGTCCTCTGAAGAAAGCAGCAAGACCCCTGAGGGAGGTATGCATGTGCAAGGGATTCGGCTCCACTTTGTCAGGGGCAGCTCTGCAGTGGTTCGTTAGTCTGCCCAACCGGAGTATCACCTCCGCTGCTGACCTGGTCAATGCCTTCAACCAGCAATTCGCCAGCAGCAGAAAATCGGAGAAGCGGACCAGCGATTTGTACCGAGTGGTACAAAAGTCTGAAGAATCCACGCGCGACTTCCTCAACAGATTCAACAAGGAGAAAGTGACCATCCCCAGATGTAACATAGCAACCGCTATAGAAGCCTTCCGCCAGGGACTCCACCAGGATCCAGAGCTGTACAAGGACCTCACCAGGTATCCATGCACCACATTTGAGGAGGTGCAAACAAAAGCATTGGCAATCATCAGGCTGGAGGAGGATTCAGATCCTAGAAGAGTTACTTATGATCCAGTATAGCAATCATAAACCCAACACATTCAGGAGGAGTGCATCGAACCGCCTCAGACTTAGGTAGATGAAATCAACTTGGATAAGCTGCCCCCAGAGCAGAAAGTGTTGGTTGGGTCAGAACGTACAGGTAATATCCGCCAAAAACTCACTGAATTATTAAAAACTAACATGGATTGTGTTGCTTGGTCGCATGATGATATGGTAGGTATAGATCCGAGCGTTATAACCCACAGGCTAAGTGTGGACCCAAGCTACAAACCAGTCCAGCAGAAGTGAAGGAAGTTTGCCCCAGAGAGAAACCAAGTCATAAATCAGGAGGTAGACAGTCTGCCGGCTACTGGAAAAATCAGGGAGGTGAAGTACCCAGGGTGGCTATCTAGTGTGGTGGTAGTCCCGAAGAAGAATGACAAGTGGAGGATATGCGTTGACTTTACCGACTTAAACAAGGCACGCCCAAAGGATCCATTCCCTCTGCCGCACATAGATGCCATAGTGGATGCTACAACAGGCCACGAAATGCTAACCTTTCTTGATGCGTGGAGTGGGTACAACCAGATCAAGATGCATCCAGCAGACCAGGAGAAGACGGCCTTCAGATCAGAGAGAGATTTATCTCCAGTTCCTCAGATAGATGTCGGCTACTCTATGACATCCTGAAGAAGGCACAAAGGTTTGATTGGACAGCAGAGCACGAGAGGGCGTTCAGCGAGCTGAAGCACTACCTCAGCACTCCACCTCTGCTTTCAAAACCAGAGCCTGGAGAACCACTCTTCCTGAATCTATCAGTGACCAAAGTAGCAGTCAACATAGTATCGATACGTGAACATGAAGGAGTGCAACACCAGAAGTATTATGTCAGTAAGTCTCTGCCTCCTGCAGAGACCAGGTACACATTTCTTGAAAAACTCGTACTTGCACTTGTTACAACGTCTTATATACTTCGATCTTATCTTGAATTGCATGCTATTTCTGTAATAACAAACTATCCACTCAAAATTATTATGAGAAAACCTGAGTTATCAGGAAGAATGACTAAGTGGTCCATACACCTGAGTGGCTTCGATCTAAAGTCCGTCCCCAGAACAGCAATAAATTCCCAGGCGCTGGCAGAGAAAGACATCTTCACCTTGGAGGAGGACAAGAGGAAGCAAGTCTGGGAGCTGAACGTAGATGGCGCCTCAAACATGAGAGGATCTGGAGCAGGGTTGGTCCTCAGGTCACCTCAGGGGGATCTCATAGTCCAAGCAGTACGATGCGAGTTCCGGACAACGAACAATGAAGCAGAGAACGAGGCTTTGATCTTGGGTCTCCAGCTGGCTCTAGATCTCAAAATCAAGCGACTAGAGGCATACGGTGATTCCCAGCTGATAGTCAACCACATGAATAGCTCGTACGCAGCGAAAGACTCCAAGATGATGGCCTACCTTGAAGTGGCAAAAGATCTCTCCCTGAGATTCACAGAATTCTCAATCAGCCAAGTTCCAAGGGATCAGAACGTGGAAGCAGACGCCCTAGCAACTCTGGGGGCGACCTTCAAGCTAGAAGTAGTATCCACCATACCCATAGTCCACGTACTGGAGCCAACAATTTGGAAAGCACAGGGACACGAATCCCCAGAAGAAGTAGAAAGTTCATCACGGCAGGGACTGCAGTGGTCACAGGAAGCAAGAATCTGCAGCACCACAGCAGAACAAGAGGAAATCGCCGACTGGAGGTAACCCTACAGAGAATGGCTGCAAAATGATGTCCTGCCAGCAGACAAGAAAGAAGCCCGAAGTTTCAGGATGAAAGCATCCAGATATACTCTCATTGATGGCGTGGTATTTAAGAGATCGACCGCTGGACCATACCTGAGGTGCCTAATCCAGGAGGAAGCAGAAAAGGTTATGCATGATCTCCACAACGGAGAGTGTGGAAATCATGCAGGGGGCAAGAGTCTATCCAACAAAGCACTTCGTCAGAGCTACTATTGGCCAACAATGCGCAAAGACGCCAGAGAATATGTTAAAAAATGCGATGCCTGCCAAAGACACGCACCGGTCAATCACCAGCCAGCAGAACCGTTGCACCCAATAGTCTCTTCTTGGCCCTTCATGAAGTGGGGAATGGATATTGTGGGCAAATTGCCAAGAGCACCAGGAAATAAAGTCTTTATGCTTGCAATGACCGACTACTTCTCCAAATGGATAGAAGCAGAAACGTTTCCTCAGGTGACTGAGAAGCAGGTTATATCCTTTATTAAACGTAATATTTTCTGCAGGTTTGGTATGCCCTCGAAGATCATCTGCGACAACGGGTCCCAGTTCATTGGCAACAAAATGGAAGCCTATTGCGCCAGGTGGAATACGCGCTAAATAGGTCAACCCCCAGAAATCCCCAATCCAATGGTCAGGCGGAGTCCAGCAACAAAATAGTGATGGACAACCTGAAGAGAAGGCTGGAGGAGGCAGGGGGCAGATGGGCAGAGGAACTTCCCTTAGGGCTATGGTCTGACAGAACTACACCTAAGGTGGCTATAGGGCAGACGCCTTTTAGCCTGATTTTTGGTGCTGAGGCAGTCATTCCTTCAGAGGTAAGGGCTGCATAACAGAAGAAGGAAACTAGGTGGAGATGGCAAACAACTTGGACACCATAGACGAACTCAGAACTGATGCCAGATCAGAATGGCCTCCTACAGGCAGACAGTCGCCAGAAGCTACAACAAGAATGTCAAGATCAGAATCCTGCAGAAAAGAGACCTGGCCCTCAGGAAGGTATTCCAGTAACACCAGAAATCAGCAGGCGGGGAAATTCGCCTGCAATTGGGAAGGATCCTACCAAGTGGAGAAGATAGTTGGAAATAGAGCATACCGACTTATGACCATGGAAGGAGAAATCATCCAAAGACCCTGGAACATAGTGCACTTGAAAAAGTACTTCTTCTAAATAAAAGTCACCAGAAGCACAGGCCACTGTCGCCAGAAACAAGGCATTCAATCTGCCGGATACACCTCCACCAGAGCCCAGGTCAATCTCATCTTTTGTCTTTTTAACTCTACTTTGTCCTTCAAACTATTTTTCTGGTTGCAAAAATACATAACATCAAGATAGGATTTAATTTTCACATATCCTCAAAAATTCGAGTTTCTTTTTATAAAATCTCAAGACTTAGCTCATTTTTACATGCCTCAAGATTTAACTTGATTTTCACATGACTCAAAGACTTAATTTGATTTTTACATATCTTACAATTTTGAAACTTTTTTCATGTGCTTTCGAGATTTAGTTTTATTTTCACATGTCCTCAAATTTTGAATTTACTCTCATATGTTTTTAAAATTGAATTTTAAATTTTCACACATTTTTCAGATATAATTCTCTTTTCATATGTTTGCAAAATTCGATGTCTTTTTTATGTGCCTCCAAAATTGGATTTTCCCCATTCACATATTTTTGGAAAAGTAATTTTTTCCCACGCAATATTTTCAAACATTGCATCTTTACCATCTTTTGTCAGCTTTTTCAACCAAAACTGGTGACCAATCTGGTGGAGTGTATAATTTCTACAGAAGGCGTGCGTCTTGTGCTGATTGCCTACAACCAGGGCATTATAAGTCCCCTGCGTCACTCAGCACCCACGCAAAGCGTGGCACCTCTGACTGAGTGGGCATACTAAACCCCAGGCCACCAACCATCAGGGTCGACCATACGGACAAAGGCATGCATACAAACAGCTGACAGCAACCAAACAAACAAACAAAACAAACACCACAAGTAAACAAAACGAGTACCATAGAAACAAGTCTAAAACGATTCTGCTCCTTTGAGCAGAAAAAAGGTTCAGACATTCTGCTCCCCTGAGCAGAATGGGAATTCAGGACATAACAATTTTTTAACAGAATATTTTTGTTTTTGCCACACAGGGCCAAAGATAACAAAAGGTAACAAGCTGAACAACCTAGACATTCTCCTCAGGAGGAAGGCAGACAAGGGGCTCCACCACAGCAGGAGTGCCAGCAACAGCATCCACCTGGTCATGCCTCTCCTGGACAGCAGGGGGAGAAGAGACTGATTCCTCCACCATCTCATCTTCACCCCCAGAGAGAATGTCCAAGTTAAAGCCCTCAGGAAACTCTTCCCTCGTCATATCTTCCAGAGCAGCCAAGTTCCAATTCTCGTGCTTCCCCTCAAAGTAGGCTCTGACCATCTAGATCTCAGTGCTCAGAGCCAACCGGGTTAAAGCATCCCTCAGAGTCTTCTTCAGCTCAGCACTCTTCCCCTACAGGGAAGAGTTGACATCCAAGGCCCAGGCAAGCTCACTTCGTGCCTCCACCAGATCTGCGCTAAGCTTTTGTCTTTTACCAGATCTCTCCGCCAGTAATTCGCAAATCAAACCCAAATCCTTCAGAGAACTATTTTCTAGCGCGGACCTGGGACCAGGAAGAAGCGGCTAGTCTAGAAGAGTCATGTCCTCTGCAAGATTGGATATATCGAAGCCCTCGGAAAATTTGAGCACCACTCCAGCAGGAACATCATCAATGAATCTGGGGGCAGAATAAGAGTGAGACTCAGAAAAATCTGCCACCAGGGGTTCACTTTCTGCAAAAGTAACTTCTGAAAAATGGAACGAATTACGACTTCTCCCAGAACCAGCAAAGCCAGCAGAAACAGAACTAACTTTCCTTTTAAAGACCGCTCTAGTAGCAACGGCCCGCCTTCTAGCAGCTACTTGCTTTGGGGACACACGAGGTTTAGCGGATCCTGAAGGAAGGAGCAAGCGAAAATGAGTACCAGGAGAATTTGAGGGCAAGTAAACCTAGCCAAGCATGAACGTACCTTGCCCGAAGGCATGTTCCCACCAGACTTTTCTTTTTTCTCCCTCTGGGGGAGAAGGGGAAGGACCACTTGTGGAAGAATAGAGTGAATTGCGGAGTGTCATCATCTTCGGGTTTAGGACGAATGGTCGGATCAAAGAATCAATCATCATGCAAACCGACTACGATCCAAGCGAACAGAAATTCCCGCCTAAGATGAGCTTAGTCGGAAATTTGGGGGCATTTGTTTGGGATAAAAATCTGCATCCTCAAAGCACGACGTGGCATATTACAAATGGAAGGTCAATGGTCAAAGGTCAAAAAGTCAAAAGGTCAAAAGACGAGAGTCGATAGCCAAAGTCAAGAAGTCAGAAAATCAAAAAGGAAAAATCACGAAGTAATACTCGGAGAGTCCAAAATCGTAAAAGTCAAGGATCCGATACAAAGAAAAGTCAACGAGTCAACACAATAGGGTCCAACAGCAGAAATTGGGCCAAAGAGCAATCAAACACAAGTGGGCCGAGAATAGCCCAGTTACCCGGAATAACCCTACCCCAAACAGCAGACCCAATCAATTAACCACCTCCTAAAAATCAGGGAACGCCACCAGAGCAGGAGAGAAATCAGGAAAGAAAGAAGGGAGGCAACGGCTAAAAGGAGGAGATGTGATATAAGTACAACAACAAACAGAGGCAAAAAAAATAACACATTCAACCCATCACCATCAGGCTGCATAAAAAAAGAACAACATAATACTCCATAATTTATTATCAAACACAAATACTTGTACTCTCGATATTCTTTTCGTCATTCTTTTGGTCATAGTAAAATATTGGTGGGATTCCGACTCCCCCCGCGGTTTTTCCCACATCGGGTTTCCGCGTCACCAAAATTCCGTGTGTCGATTTTTTCTTTCGTCGTTCCTCGTTCGCTAGATTCATTATTATTTCGTTAATTCGCGATTATAGGCCGATCACTTTAACCCGCTTCCAAAAACGATAATCCGGTAAATTTTTACCAAAACAGATATTAGTCAAAGAAAATTAATATAGCTACTTGGTAGATTTTAATGAATGAATGAAGGGTGAGTAAGATTTAGAACTCCCACGCTAAATGAGAAAAGAAAAAGGAAGAAGGAACCGAGAAAGAGAAAGTGAGAAAAAACAATGTTGGTAGTTTGTAGGGTGGTGACTGGTGACTGGTGAGGTGAGGAAGAAAATGAGTGAAACAGAAAAGGGATTAATAAGACAAGTAAACATGCATGCAGCAAGCTTTGTCGTCATTGCTCAGCTGGTTATATATTCTCTTGGTTTTGCACCCTGCACTGTACTCTACTGTCACACCAACTCTTGCTTCTCTTCTCTAATTTAGGGATTTGTATCTTATTCTTGCTACTGTATCATTCAATTCTATTTTAAATCAATTTTCATTTTCTTTGATTAAAGCTAAGGTCGCAGAAGGGGGCGGCCACATTAATTAGTGCTATGTATCCGTGTACGTTTTATTTTAATTGACAAAAATCTGAATTCATATGGACGTTTACTGACAAAATAAAACATACTTGTATAGAATATGTGTTTGGTTAGAATAGGCGGGTACCATAAATCCATTGGAGGATATATATGGGATTTGATCCCCAGCCAAGCCTCTTAAGTTGTAAGGGTGATTAAAAAGTGGTTATTAGAATCGATCCAGCTCGTCTATTTAGAACGGATCAGATGATGACCGTTTCTACACGGTCTACATTTTTAAAAAAAAAAAAAAAACAAACAAACTTCGTTCTCTTATATTTGTCCGTCTGGTCCGATCCAAACCCCAAAAAAACGACATTTAAGGATTCTTGTCTAGTCCAAGTCCAAGTCCACACCTAATCATAACCACTAAATTAAGACATATTCAATGTTTAGTTACTTTTTTTAAGTTCCATGACTTCCATCTAATCCGCTCTCAATGGTAGCCCAAAGTTGTGGTAAGACGGTATAAACCCGAGTACCTCTCAATCTCTCATGCACCTCATGCAATGAACCAGTGTGAATGCAAGAGATAAATAATAACTTAGAATAAGAAAGTAATTAGAAAATCTAACTTTATTGAAACTATACTCTCAAGTAGTATTAAAGTAAATTAGTAATTACGGATCATTTGATTTACTACTCAGAGCAACTACAATGGTGAATCATAGAACTTTATATAAAGTTCTTCGCTTCTTCCCATGTCAACTCATTCATCCACCATTTTCTAAATATAAGAATTTTTTGTTGTAATGGAAGAATTTTTTATTTGTTACTTAAATGGGATCCATTTCTACGTTTTTGATTCATCAAGTTATTTTTTTTTAATAAAATAATGGAAGAGTTTTATATTGAAGAACTCAAAGTGTCACAAGAACTTTTGGAAAAAAAAAAATTCTTATTGAAAATCTCAATAATAAGAACCTTCATTAACGTTACTCTCATCAAGTCGTCATGTCCTTTAATCAACACTGTATCACCTAATCAACCCAAACACCATAATGATATAATTCAAGAGTCAAAAGCTACTGCATGATTGAATTTAAACATAATGAACATGATTAGCAAGATAATAAACAATGCTTAAAGCAAGTAAACACGGAAGAATAATTTTGTTTAGTGCTTAGTGAGCGAACAACCCAAGAAAGTCACACATAGAACCATCGTAGTCACCTTACATAAATTTTCAGATTAAATTGTTAATGTTAATGCTCCCTACCTATAAACATAAAAAGTCTTATATACTCTGTAATTCTTAATAGAAAAAAAAATTGTTCGGTAATAACGGTATATAGTGCAAAGATTAGTGAATTTTGGTTTGAATAATAGATTGATTGTTAATCTACTAATTTCATGGGTTTGGTAAAGAACATAGTACAATAATGTATTAGCCGGAATCCACAATTTTTGAATATGTTCTAATAGCAGCATATTGACATAACATATTCAATTTATATATGAAAAACTACTTCGTTTCTAAATGTCCTATAAATCTACAAGGCTTCTATTCACAGGAAAAAAAATGATTAAATAATACTCCGTACTCTATACTTCTATAGTCTATAATATCCTCCCTATTTTTCATTAAAAACACATTCTCTTCCTATATACTCTATATATGTATATGGGTGAACTTGAGAAAAGTAAAAGCTTTTAAATATTTGGAGGCCATACATCAAATAGAGTTTAGATTTAAGAAATACTCGTAATAAGGAGATACTATTAGAACGCTTTGTCTTATAAATTTAAACATGAAGTAAATAGTAAAATATAATGAAAATAGAAATAAGGAAGTCATTATTTTACTGAATGAAGAATTAATTTGAAATGTATAAATAAGAAAATAAAAAACAATAAATAAATTGATATAGTGGGAGTGGGAGTATTAAATTGATTACAGGTCCTTAAATTCACCCACACAAAAGTCCAAGCCTTATAATTAGAGAATTAATAAATAATTTCCCAATTCCTATAAATACGTCCACCTAACATCAAAAGTCACCCTGGATCCCAAGTTCAAACCCTCTTTCAACAAACCCACCAAAATCAAGGAAAATAATCACCCTAATTAATACTCGGGAGTAAAATAATCACAGCACCAAAAAGAAGAAGAAGAAGAAGAAGAAGATGAATAATATGTATGAAAGGGGGTACAAGAGAGTAAGAGGTGGTACAAGATGCAATGGTATCCGGCTCAACCTAAGGAAGATATCAATCCAAAGGCTAAGAGTAAGATTCAAGGTTTTGTTGAAGATGTTATACAAGTGGAGAAAATCATACGAAGCAGTAATAAAGTCATTAAGGAAAGGGATTAGTGGGAAGAGAAGCTTCATTAGAAAGAATAGTAAGAGTAGATTAATCATCACAGGAGGAGGCGGCGGCGGCTCGTCATTATCAGGGGATAATATTAATAATATTAAGGGAGAGTGTAGATTAAAGTCATTAGGGCGTACTAATTCATTTTATACGGAAGCTATTGCTGATTGTTTGGAGTTCATTAAGCGTAATTCTGTTTCTCTTGATCATCCTCATCCTCAAACTCCGCATAATAATAATAATAATAATAGTATTGCACTTGATCTTAGATGATCCTACCTACCTACCTCTCTGTTTTTCATACTCTTTATTTTATTCTCGCTCCATCCAACATGTAAGAAAATTTTGTAAATATTGATTCCAGAGTCAATATATATTTGTAGTCGTCTACATTTTTATTTTTTGTTCAATCCATGTGTTATTTGGTATATATTTGAATTTGCGTGTGCTTTGAATTTAAGAGATAACTAGGTAAATCACAGAATTCTACTCTTAATAATTATCTCAATCTTAATCTCTGCACTAACCACCTGGGACCGCTTAAGGACCCCATCTAGCCTACTATGATTGCGTTGCCTCCAAACATGATAAAAGCAAACATTCACCACAGTCCTCCCTATCTTACACTGGATTTCGATCAAACGCGGGTGCAAGACTAGCTTAAGCCAGCTCTGCACCTCCCGTAAAACCTACGAACTAAAGGGACACCCAAAGAATAAATGTTCATTCCTTAGTCCACGGATGCGCCTCACATAAATAGCATAAATCACTCTCAACAATTCCAAATAGCAGGCCCGTCAAAGGGCATGTCCACCCGGTTCTTGGAACCGGGGCCCATTCCGTGAGAGGGCCTCAATAGCTTATAACAATGTACATAATACATACAGCTATGATAGTTGTGGAGTTAGTAAATGTAGCGCAGTGGTAGCCTTCTGCAGTGGAAAACTCTCTCTTCTGTGGCGTTGGGGGTTCGAACCTTGAATGGCGCATCCCCTCATTAATGTTATTTTTCTTCCTCTGTAATTTTGTTTCTTTCCGTCTTTAATTTTTTGGCGCTTTTCTAAATATAAAAAATACGGAGTATATTGCCTTTAACCTAGATATCCATTTTAATTATAAGTTCTGGGCGATTTATTAATTTTTTATGATCTTTTTTTGAAAAAGAAAAAAATCGTGCAATATATCAAAGGTAACAAACGATTGAGATGGAAGTGATATAATATGGTTTTTCAAAATAACTTAAAAATATATGAGACGGTGTTTAGTATAAGGCCTCCCGAAAATATTTGACACCGGACCTCCGAAAATCATTCGACCGCCCTGCCAAATAGCATAAATGACCATGGTCCTTGGTTGAGGAGATGATTGTAATTAGGGTGGAAACTACTCATGTCGCGTACGATGAGGTAAAGTGTTGTAAGAACAATTATATACTCCCTCCCATCCATTCAATTCTTTACACTTACTATAAATGGACAATCCAATCAATTCTTTACATTCTTTTTTTGGCAAAAGACTTTACCATATAACCCTCATATCTTTCCTCTATTTACACAAAATACCACAACTTTTTCCTTACTTTAAATTTGGTGGACCCATAAAATCATTTGATTTACCAATAATACCCTTACTTTTACCACTTTTCTTAAAAGTTGTGAAACCCCCCATATAAAGAATTGTTTGGATGGGAGGGAGTAAGTATCCAATTACTATCATATATAGTACGAGCCCTTTTGGGACGAAGCACCAAAAAAAATTGCAAGAACTTGGCTAAAAATGGATAATATTATATTACTCCCTTCGATTTTTAATAATCTTCCCCTTTGACTTTGGAGTAAAAAAATAAGAGGGTAGGAATGTGTGTTTCAAAAGAAAAGAAAGAAGAGAGAGAAATGCAAGGGCAATTCTAAACCACATGTTAATGACCCACAATAGAAATAGGGAAGAAAGAGTGTTTCAGTCCAATAAGAAAACAAGGAAGATAAATAAAAATCGAAGGGAGTATTATGTACCGAATATAGACACAATACGAGATATCCATACTTTCGCGCATAATGGTTCAAGTAGTATTTGAATTATTTTAAAAATCAAAGGACATTAAGTTGTGTTGGGGGTGTATTTATAACTAGCTAATTAAGTTTTGTCCGATTCCCATCTGCAGTACTAGATTGTTGTACGTTCACTGTATCATTCCATAACTTCTAAACACTACACTCCCACAGACCCACAGGCCACAGTCTCACATCTTGAGTTTGATTTAGAAAAGCGAATTTGAAAGGAGATGTTTTAAATTACTCGTAGTAGTTAACTAATAATTAAAACATGATTATTATTTTCATGTTTTATCAAACCGACCAGTTTTGCTAGTTTCCACGCATTTAAAAATATAGACAAATTTGTTGGATGCGAGTAATGCTTATTTAAATAATTGGAAGACAAAAAAAAACCTTGAATAACTCCAACACTAAGGCCTGTTGTTTAAGAAGTTTATGTTGTGAACCATATATAGTTGCATGCATGCATGAGAGGCATCAGCAGAGTTAGAGTATATTATCTTTTGCATACTTTTTTTTTATGAACGAGGGAACCCGCATTATGCCATACAACTCGCACAAGTTTGTGCTTGCAGGGACTTGAACCTGCGTTTGCAGGGGCTCGAACCTGAGACCCTTGAACCGATAACCACAAGTTTTAACCACTAGGAAACTGTTTTGGTAAAAATTTACCGGGTCTACGATTTAAGTTGCGGGTCAAAGCGATCGTCCTATAACTACGGGTTGGTGAAATCGAGACAAGTCTAAAGAACGAAGAACAACGAAAGAAAATAACGACACACAAGGTTTTGGTGACGCGGAAACCCGATATGGGAAAAACTGCGGGGGGAGTCTGAATCCCACCAAAGTTTCTACTATCAATGGGAAAAAATAAAGAAAGGAGTACTAATACAAAGAATTTGACTGCGATTTATGATTGATGATGAGTATTCTGTGTGATGCTTGTTTGAGTTGGGTGTTCTTGGATGGTTTCTTTCTTTGTCTGCCTTCCCTTTTATAGTGCTCCCATCCGTTGCCTTTCCTCCTCAGAATCTTCCCCCTTTAATTGCTCCTTAACTGCTCGGCCGTTACTCTCCTCATTAGTGGAAGATCTTGGGCTTTAATTCTCTTTGATTGAGTTGACTGCTGTTACTACTGTTACTTCTTAGTGCCTTCTTTCTCTCCTAGTTTTGAGGAAGGCTTCCTCCTTTGTGATAATGACTGTTGCTTCCTCTTTTGTATGGGCTAGGGTTTACTTTGCCTACTGGGCTGGTTTGATTGTATGGCTTGCATTGTAGCTTTATTCCTTCTTATGCTCGGCTCGGCCCATCTTTACGTATTATTCCGGGTTTACTTGACTTGGTGACTTTTGACCGATTTTGACTTCCGTTTTGTGATCCTTGACTTTGACTGGCATCCGTGAACCGTGAACCCTTATGTTGTTGACTTTTGACTTCTGACCTTTTGACCGTCCACTCGTATTTTGCCACGTGGTACTCCGAAGGTGTAAATTTTTGGCCCGAACAACTGCCCCCAAATTTCCGACTAAGCTCATCTTAGGCGGGAATTTTCGTTTGCTTCAGTTGTAGGCAGTTGGCTCTGCTTCAGCTGGCCTCGCTGGTTTTAGGAGAAGGCGTAATCCGTCCCCTTTCTCAGAAATTATTCCTGCAGAAAGTGAACCTCTGGTGACAGATCTTTCTAAGTCTCACTCTTATCCTGCCCCCAGACTCGTTGATGAGGTTTCTGCTAGAGTGGTGCTCAAACTTCCTGAAGGCTTCGGTAAGTCTGCAGAGGATATGACTTTTCTGGATCATATGCTACTTCCTGGTCCCAGGTTTGCGCTAGAAAAGGTTCTCTGAGGTAGTTGGATTTGGTTCGCAAATTGTTGGCGAAGGGATCTGGTTGTAGAGAAGAAGCGACTGGATGAGGAATTTCCTGTGGCACCTGACCTGGATGCTTTTTCTGATGTGGAGGCGGAGGATCTGAAGGAGTTTGTTGACTTCCCCATTGTTAACCAGGAGGCTGGTGGGCAAGAGAGTGTGGTCCATGAGGGTGTCGTTGATGATCCTGGGAGAAGTTCTGTTGCTGTTCATCAGAGACCCAGGTTTCTGCAGAAGGCTCTGCTACAATTCCGCCTCCACCAGAGGAGAATGTCCCGGCTGTGGACCAAGTTTTGCTGGAGTGATGCTACTCCTCTTTTGTTGAACTTTGTCTTCGACTTGTGAACCCTGCGTGGTGTGAACTTCTGTTAGTGTTCGCAAAAAATTTATGTGGTAACCTTGCCTTTGCTCAAGGGAGCGAAGTGTGTTAGTATTTAGTGGCACTTCGTGCCTTAACTCTTGATCGTAATCATTTGCTTTTGATCGTGAATGTTTGCATTTGATTGTAATCGTTTGTTGTAGTTTTGTCTTACTACCTTCTGTTGTATGCATGCCTTATGTATGTATGGTCGACCTTTGATATAGTGGTGGCCTGGGGTTTAGTTCGCCCACTCAGTCGGAGGTGCCACGCTTTGCGTGGGTGCTAAGTGGCGCAGGAGACTGTAATGTCCCGGTTGTAGGCACTTAGTCACAAGACACACGCCTCTGCAGAAGTTGTGCACTCCACCAGGTTAGTCACCAACTTGAGGAGAACTGAGAAGATTTTGACCAAGATAGGGAATGCAGTGTTTGAAGACATGACGAAGAATTGAATTTTGAAAATGTGTGCAAAAAAAAAAAAAGTTTAAATTTTGGTGCTAAAGAAAATTGAATTTTGACGACACACGTAAAAAGGAAATCGAAATTTTATCTAATTTAAATGCGTGGAAAAAATTTGAATTGGGCGAAAAGAATGAAAAAGAGTAGATACATGCTTGTAAGGCTTGGAAAAGATTAAACCTGGGTTCTGGTGGAGGTGCACCTGGCAGAATAGATGCCACGTTTCTGGCGGCTGTAGCCCATGTTTCTGGCGGCAGTGGCCTGGATTGCTGGCGGCTGTGGCCCTTCTCAGAAGAAGTATTTCTTTAAGTGTATGATGTTCCATGGCTTTTGGATGATTTTCCCCTCCATGGTCATAAGTCGGTAGGCTCCATTCCCAACTACCTTCTCCACTTGGTAAGGTCCTTCCCAGTTGTAGGCGAACTTTCCTGCTCGTTGGTTCCTGGTGTTCTGGAAGACTTTTCTGAGGACTAGGTCTCCTTCCTGCAGGATTCTGACTCTGACATTCTTGTTGTAACTTCTGGCGACTGTCTGTCTGTAGGAGGCCATCCTTATCTGAGCATCGGTCCTGAGCTCATCTACAGTATCCAAGCTGCTTGCCATCTCCACCTGGTTCCTGTCTTCTGTTATGCAACCGTATTTGTGGGTAGGCACTCTCACTTCTGAAGGGATGACCGCCTCAGCACCAAAGACCAAACTGAAAGGTGTTTGTCCTGTAGCCACCTTGGGTGTAGTTCTGTCAGACCACAGCACCAAGGGGAGTTCCTCTGCCCATCTGCCCCCTGCCTCCTCCAGCCTTCTCTTCAGGTTGTCTATCACAATTTTGTTGCTAGACTCCGCCTGACCATTGGACTGAGGGTTTCTGGGGGTAGACTTGCTTAGTGTGATGTTCCACCTGGCGCAGTAGGCCTCCATCTTGTTGCCAATAAACTGGGATCCGTTGTCGCAGATGATCTCTGAAGGAATGCCAAACCTGCAGATAATGTTACATTTTATGAAGGATATAACCTGCTTCTCAGTCACCTGAGGGAATGATTCTGCTTCTATCCACTTGGAGAAGTAGTCTGTCATGGCCAACATAAAGACTTTGTTTCCTGGAGCTCTTGGTAACTTGCCAACAATATCCATCCCCCACTTCATGAAGGGCCAAGGAGAAATTATTGGGTGCAATGGTTCTGCTGGCTGGTGGTTGACCGGTGCATGTCTCTGGCAGGCGTCACATTTCTTAACATACTCTCTGGCGTCTTTGCGCATTGTCGGCCAATAGTAACCTTGGCGGAGTGCTTTGTTGGATAGACTCTTGCCCCCTGCATGATTTCCACACTCACCGCTGTGGAGGTCATGCATAACCACCTCTGCCTCCTGCTGACTTAGGCACCTCAAGTATGGTCCAGTGGCTGATCTTTTGAATATGACACCATCAATGAGGGTGTACCTGGACGCTTTCATCCTAAAACTCCGGGCTTCCTTCTTGTCTGCTGGCAGAATATCGTTTTGCAGCCATTCTTTGTAGGGTTTTCTCTAGTTGGAAATTTCTTTTTGTTCTGCTGAGGTGCTGCAGACTCCTGCTTTCTGCAGCCAATGCGACCCCTGGTCTGGTGAATCTTCCTCCTCTCCAGGCATCTTGTGCTCCTGTGTTCCCTTCCAAACTGCTGGCTTCAGGACGTGAACAACGGGTACGGTGGAAACTATGCCTGGTTTGAAGGTCGCTCCCAGAGTGGCTAGGGCATCTGCTTCCGCGTTCTGGTCCCTAGGGACTTGGTTGATTGAGAATGCTACGAACCTAAGGGAGAGCTCCTTTGCCACTTCAAGGTAAGACACCATCTTGGAGTCCTTAGCTGCATATGAACCATTCATGTGGTTGACTATTAGCTGGGAATCGCTGTATGCCTCTAGGCGCTTGATTTTGAGGTCCAGAGCCAGCTGGAGACCCAAGATTAGAGCTTCATATTCTGCCTCGTTGTTTGTTGTTCGGAACTCGCACCGTACTGCTTGGACTATGAGATCCCCCTGTGGAGACTTCAGAACTAATCCTGCTCCAGATCCTCGCATGTTGGAAGCGCCATCTACATTTAGCTTCCACACCTGTTCGCCTTTGTCCTCCTCAAGGAGGAGGATGTCTTTCTCTGCCTGGGTCTGCAGTGCTGGGCTGAAGTCGGATACGAAGTCTGCTAACGCCTGGGATTTTATTGCTGTTCTGGGGACAAATTTCAGGTCGAAGCCGCTCAAGTGTATAGACCACTTGGCCATTCTTCCTGATAACTCAGGTTTTCTCATAATAGTTTTTAGTGGATAATTTGTTATTACGGAAATAACATGCGATTCAAAATAAGGTCGAAGCTTATAAGATGCTGTAACGAGTGCAAGTACGAGTTTTTCAAGGGATGTGTACCTGGTCTATGCAGGGAGCAGAGACTTACTGACATAATATACCGGGTACTGTGCTCCTTCGTGTTCCTTCACTAGTACTGCACTAACGGCTACCTCAGTTACTGACAGGTATAGGAAGAGCTGCTCTCCAGGTTCCGGTTTTGACAGCAGAGGTGGAGTGCTGAGGTAGTGCTTCAGGTCGCTGAATGCCTTCTCGTGCTCTGTTGTCCAATCGAACCTTTGGGCCTTCTTCAGGATATCATAGAACAGCCGGCATCTATCTGAAGACCTGGAGATAAATCTGCTCAGAGCAGCAATTCTTCCAGTCAGCTTCTGCACGTCTTTTGGCTTCTGTGGGGATTCCAGCTGGAGGATGGCTTTGATCTGCTCTGTGCTAGCTTCAATTCCTCTCTGGGTCACCATGTATCCCAGAAACTTCCCACATGACACTTCAAATGTGCATTTTGAAGGATTTAACTTCATTTTGTACTCCCTCAAGGTGTTGAAGGTATCCTCCAAATGTGTAGTATGTTGCGAAGCTTGCTTGGATTTGACGACCATGTCGTCAATATATACCTCCATCGTGTCCCCAATTTGTCTCTTGAACATCTTGTTGACTAGTCTCTGGTAGGTGGAACCTGCATTCTTCATACCAAAAGGCATTACGTTGTAACAATATATACCTCTTTCAGATCTGAAAGCTGTCTTTTCCTAGTCTGCTGGGTGCATCTTGATTTGGTTGTATCCACTCCATGCATCAAGAAAGGTTAGCATCTCGTGTCCTGCTGTAGCATCCACCATGGCATCTATGTGCGGTAGGGGGAATGGATCTTTCGGGCATGCTTTGTTCAAATCGGTGAAGTCAACACACACCCTCCACTTACCATTCTTCTTTGGGACCACCACCACATTAGACAGCCACTTCGGATACTTCACCTCCCTGATTTTCCCAGCAGCCAGCAGATTGTCCACCTCCTGATTTATGACTTGATTTCTCTCTGGGGCAAATTTCCTTCTCTTCTGCTGGACTGGTTTGTAGCTTGGGTCCACACTTAGCTTGTGGGTGATAACACTTGGATCTATACCTACCATGTCATCATGCGACCAAGCAAAACAATCCATGTTAGTTTTTAATAATTCAATGAGGTTTTGGCGGATATTACCTGTGCATTCTGATCCGATTAACACTTTCCGCTCTGGATGTTGCTTGTCCAAGTTGACTTCATCCAACTCCGCCTGAGGTGGTTCTACGTACTCCTGCAGAGGCAGATGAAGGCTCTTTAATTGCTATGCTGGAGGACTTGCAGTTTTCTTGAGGGCCACCTTATAGCAGTCTTTCGCCTCCTCCTGATTTCCACTGATCTTCTGCACTCCCCAGGGCGTAGGGAACTTCAGGCATTGGTGGTAGGTCGAGGTAATTGCCTTCATCTCATGGATCCAAGGTCTCCCCAGAATCACGTTGTAGGTGGAGGGTCCATCGATGACTAGGTACCGTACTTGTTTGTTCACTCCTCCGGCATAGGTAGGGAGGTGATCTCTCCCAGGGAATGCTTGGTCTCACCACTAAAACCTACCAAGGGGACCGCCTTCCTCGTTAGATCCTTCTCGCTAAACCCCATGCTCTGGAGAGCCTCCAGCATGATGAGGTTGACTGAACTCCCAGTGTCCACCAGAATCTTCTTCACGGTGCAATTCCCTATAGAGAGAGTAATTATTAAGGCGTCATGGTGCATCTCTGGAGTAGCTTCTGCATCAGTTTCGTCAAAGATGACAGCTGGAAGATCCTTGCAACTGATTCTGCAGGAGTGTTCTGGTCTGTCTCCTCTGGTCTGGGAAGCATGCCTCTTGGCTGCTGAGTAGGTTAGTCCGCACAATTCTGATCCTCCTGTGATTACGTTGACGATTCTGGCACATATTGGAGGTGGAGAAGGCAATACTTGATCTGCTGCATTTATCCTGCTGGAGTTTCTGGACCTGAGGTGATCCAGATTTCCCTGATCATACTGGAACTTAACCTCCCTCCTGAGCTGGACGCACTCATCGGTATGGTGCCCAATGTCGTCATGGAATTCGCACCTTTTGCTGGCGTCCCGACGGTCGTTAGTATACTTCTGTCTTCTGGGCCACCTGACTTTGCGCCCCAATTCTTTTAGGGCCCGGAGCAGTCCAGCAAGGTTGGTAGAGAACCCATACTCGCTTATTTTAGGTGGGAGTCCTAGGCTCTCCTTCCAATCCTTTTCTTCAGAGATCTTGTGCACATTTCTGTCGTAGGGCTTGGATCTCTCGCCCCTCTTCTCTGCTGGTGCCTTCCTGGAGACATGTTCAGAACCATATGTAGCCCTTCTGGGACCCGAATCTTCCTCTAATCTGATGGCTGCCATTGCTTTAGTTTGCACATCTTCGAATGTGGCACACGGATATTTAGTAAGATCCTTGTAAAGATTCGAATCCTGGAGGAGCCCTTGACGGAAGGCTTCTATGGCGGTGGCTACGTCACATATGGGGATAGTCACCTTCTCCCTGTTGAATCTGTTGAGGAAATCTCGTGTAGACTCCTCGAATTTCTGCACCACCCGGTATAGGTCGCTAGTCTGTTTCTCCGGCTTTCTGCTGCTGGCGAACTGTTGGTTGAAGGCATTGACTAGATCGGCAAAGGAGGTGATGCTTCTGTTTGGCAGACCAACGAACCAGTGGAGGGCTGCTCCTGAGAGGGTGGAACCAAACCCTTTGCACATGCAAGCTTCCTTCAGAGGTCCCGTAGCCGTTACCACCATCATCTTTTGCTTGTACTGGTTGATGTGGTCCAGAGGGTCTGCAGTGCCATCATAGAGCGTCATGGCTAGTGGCACAAAACCCTTGGGCACGGCAACACAAGCCAGATCATTAGTGAAGGGTGAATCTGCGTAGCTATCCCTAGCTGCTCTCTCCAGGGGCGTGGCATTCCAGGGATCTTGTTGATCAGGTCTCTCAATTCCTTCAGTTCCTGGCGTTGCTGATCTGCTGTGCTGATTGTTCCTGCAAGGGGGTTAGGGGGAGAAAAATCGAAAGGAGTACTCCCTGCATAAGGTCCTCCAAGGTGTTGATTATTAGGAGGAGTAGGCAAAGGTATTGCCGCTGTCGTGGATCCGGGTTGCCATTCTGACGCCTGCTGGAGTGGGGTTCTGGGTGCTGTCCACGCTCCTCCAGAGGGCTGGTGACTGGATAACGTGGTCACCTCTGGTGTCTGGTGGGCAGGGGTACCTGCGAAAGATAATGAATTAGTTTCCCGACTTTCGATGCTGGAGAGAAGGTTACCTGTGGTACGAGATCTTCTGGATGTAAGGCCATATGTTAGGTATCCCAACCCTTGGGGTTCGATGACGGGGCCTGGTGGAGCCAACCCTAGCTCCAGTCTGGTGACCAAGTCAGAGGGAACTTCTCTGGTGGTCCTCTTGCCAACTGCTGATTCCCTACGGGTGCTGGGTTCTCCTCTAGGCATCAAGGGCTGCATCTCTGGTGACATCTGGAGCGATGCAACTGGAGTCTTGTCTGCTGCCGAGATCCGAGCCTTGATATCTTGATTGTCCCTCTGCAGAGTTTCTACTGCCTGGCGCAGAGCATTGATCCCCTGAAGCATACTCTGCATCAGGTCTGGTGACCCTGTGCCTCTGGAAGCTTCTCCTACGAATCCTTCTGGGGTCGAGGTTCTGGTTGGTATGCCCTCCTTTCTGGCCTTGGAGGAGCTGGTGACCCCAGAAGTTTTAGGCGTCGGAGGGGGCCTGGACGCCGAAAGCGTGGGCTTCACCGTCAGGCTGGTGGGGATCGCCAGAGTGAGGGGCGCGAGAATTGGCTCTGCTGATCCTGGGGATGATCCTCCTCCACTGGGCTGGGTTGAAGCTCCTTGACTGCTGGAGGGACTTCGGTCAGATCCGGACATGGCGACACGGAATTGCTTCACTGTAGGATTTGGCTTATAGAAAACGATCACTTTGCCCCACGGTGGGCGCCAAATTGTTTTGGTAAAAATTTACCGGGTCTACGATTTAAGTTGCGGGTCAAAGCGATCGTCCTATAACTACGGGTTGGTGAAATCGAGACAAGTCTAAAGAACGAAGAACAACGAAAGAAAATAACGACACACAAGGTTTTGGTGACGCGGAAACCCGATATGGGAAAAACCGCGGGGGGAGTCTGAATCCCACCAAAGTTTCTACTATCAATGGGAAAAAATAAAGAAATGAGTACTAATACAAAGAATTTGACTGCGATTTATGATTGATGATGAGTATTCTGTGTGATGCTTGTTTGAGTTGGGTGTTCTTGGATGGTTTCTTTCTTTGTCTGCCTTCCCTTTTATAGTGCTCCCATCCGTTGCCTTTCCTCCTCAGAATCTTCCCCCTTTAATTGCTCCTTAACTGCTCGGCCGTTACTCTCCTCATTAGTGGGAGATCTTGGCCTTTAATTCTCTTTGATTGAGTTGACTGCTGTTACTACTGTTACTTCTTAGTTCCTTCTTTCTCTCCTAGTTTTGAGGAAGGCTTCCTCCTTTGTGATAATGACTGTTGCTTCCTCTTTTGTATGGGCTAGGGTTTACTTTGCCTACTGGGCTGGTTTGATTGTATGGCTTGCATTGTAGCTTTATTCCTTCTTATGCTCGGCTCGGCCCATCTTTACGTATTATTCCGGGTTTACTTGACTTGGTGACTTTTGACCGATTTTGACTTCCGTTTTGTGATCCTTGACTTTGACTGGCATCCGTGAACCGTGAACCCTTATGTTGTTGACTTTTGACTTCTGACCTTTTGACCGTCCACTCGTATTTTGCCACGTGGTACTCCGAAGGTGTAAATTTTTGGCCCGAACAGAAACATCCTTACGGACATCTTTTGCATACTTGAAATAATAATGAGTAATGTTTTGATGTTTTTGTCTTGTTTGAAGACATCTATCCACATTTTTGAATTTTGAATTTTCTCATCGTCTCAGTACTAGCAACAACTACTTTGGCGTTTCTTTTTTGCCTCTTCGCTTCAAACTAAAAATCTATTAACTGGTATTGGTGTCTTGGTGATACTAGGGTCACTAAATTAAGGATATTATTGCTCATTGGTTTTCGACTTTCAAATATATATTGTTCCCTCGTAATTGTGTTTTCTTTCATCTTTCTTTACTGAGTTTAGTTTAATTTTTTTCTTTTTTTCTTTCTGAGTTCTATATTTAAGTAATTTTTTTTTTCTTAATACAAAAATGTACTGTGTATTATTTTTTTTATCTTATAGTAGTACGTACTTGTGTTGGAATGCATGATGAATGATGATGATAAGCTAGATTTTTTGGAGAAGACCGAAAAACTCGTAACTTCCTCGACACTATTTTCTTCACGGTTTTATGAGGTGAGATTAAGCTTGTCGGATGATAGAAAATATTGATAATTATGACTTATTATGACTTATGAGAATTGACGAGTGTGTGCATGTAGTTATAGTATGAATATGAATGTAGTGTGTATTCGAGGGAGCAAGAGTTCCTCAATATAATTGAGGCGGAGTTTTAATTGGGTAGGTGGGAATTTGTGAATGAAGTATTAGTGTAATGGTTGATTAGTCACCTAATTAGTTGAATTATTTGACAAGTACCAAAAACACCGTTGTAACATGTATATATTGGTCATAATCTTATACAGTATAATGGGTCAAATATAATTACATAGGTGGAAAAAGACAACTTATGCGTTATTCACCAAGCATGCATTAAGGTTTTATGTCTTATCTCTTCTATTTGACTCGTCACAAGTTTATGACAGATATGACTATCACAAACAAGAATTTGTGTTACAAAATACGGAGTTCCTCGCTATGGTTATTAGCAAACATAGTTAAATTGTATTTCTAATACGAGTATAATAAAGAGAAATTATGATTAATTAGTAGTGAAAAATTTGTCAAAATAATACTCTTAAATAAATTTATTATCGTTTTGAATCGGACTGAAAACTAATTAACGAAATGGTGCTCTGGTAGATTCAGATTGAGCTTCGTTTCTATGCGAAGCAAACCCGTCATTCGTAATGACGGCTTAACGAATAATTTAGAGGACAAACTAAAAACAAAACATCTCTAGAGTTTTTCTCTGAAAGTTCCGAGGGATTTTGCTTTTCTTCCTCATTTTTTGACGGCTCTTCCCAGTAGGTGGGAATGTGGGATTGATTCATTTACATAACAAAACTTAGCAGACTATTGACATTTATATGCACCCAATCAAGAGCAGATCACCCAGCCAAGCAACATGTCAAACAAAGGAAAGGAGAAAGTGTAAGGAACGAAGTGAATTATGTGTGGGATATTGGAGGTATGCAGGATACCAAGAAGGACGACTTCATATTGCTTGGGAAAATCTGGACATCGAAATCCATTATCAATGTCAAGGCAACGGTTGACACCATGGCAAAGGCGTGACAAACAAAAGGAACGATTGTAGGTCATGTTCTCGATCCTAAAGAGCGTATTTTCCTATTTTGATTTGAGTTAGAAAATGATAAAACTAAGGTCGTCGAGGGTCAACCATGGCATTTTGACAAACATATTTGATATTTTAACGATCCGGTGGGGGAAGGATGATTGACAGATACTCCTTTGTACCATGTACCATTGTGGGTAAGAGTCTATGACCTACCAATTAGAGGGAGGAATAACGAAGGGAATTTACGTCATCTAGGGAACGAACTTGGATCTTTTATATGCTCAAATGCTTGTATACTACCGGAAGTAGAGAAGGTGATCAGATTGCGGGTCCTACATGATGTAAGACACCCGCTGCATGACCACGTAGTAGTGTGTATGCCATCTGGTGCCATAGTTGATTTTTCGGTAAAGTATGAAAGAATTCCGACTTTTTGTTATGGGTGTGGTGTGTTTGGTCATGGTGAAAAAGACTATGACGATGGTCCTTTTGAGGAGAGCGAGCTTAGGTTTGGAGAGTCACTCGGAGCATCCCCACGGAGAACAACAAAAACCGTGTTCGAGGCTAGCACGACGAAGGAGCAGGTATTGTTTGGGGTGCGGGATGAGAAGGTAGAACAACGTGAGAACGAGATAGTTCATGAACTTATTTCCAAACTGCAAGCTATTGTGGTCCAAGCTCGAGGCAAGCGTAGTGCTAAGACCGAGGGGAGTGCGGAGAGTGGAAGGGGGAGTTTAGAGCGTGGGAAGAGTGAGGATGATGGAGAGATGGACGGAGAGGAGAGAAGGAAAATTGGGCAGTAAGACCATGGTTATTTATGGATACATTTTCTCTCCACAGGGGGTCCCACCTCTTCCACCTCATTTTTTCTATCTCATTTTCTCTCTTTTATAAAATACTGCGAAAATTACACATTACAACCTTATAAAAATCAGTTTTTTGTAATTACAACCTTATAAAATTTTTCTTTTCAATTACTACCTAATAAAACACTTTTCATTTGCAATTGCTACCTTTAGTGAACTCCGGTGGGTTAATAAGCTAATTTCCGTCCTAAATTAGATTACACCTAATCTTGTGACCATTTTGCCCTTGACTCTATATACTCTTTCCCCAACCTTTATCACTCTTACAACTCCTCTTGAAAATCGTATTGCTCTTCAATTACTTCACTCTTCAATTCAAATTTTTAAGTCTTCAATTTCTTCATCCTCTCTCTAACGTTTCTACCTCTTCTTTATTTTCGTCTCCATCAGTGTCTGTAGTTTATTGTTGTGTACGAACAAGGTATGTAACCCTAATTCATGATTTCGTACTTTGCAAATTTTCTGTTAACCTAGAAATTAGGGCTTGTGAAAATGTAGGGTTTATCCCTAATTCCCTATATTATTCGTCTAAATGTTGCATTTGTTTTCCCTAATTCATGTGTGAATGAATACATTTTGCAGAAACCCAAAAAATTGCAGAAATCAACAACCGCATTTGGCTCTCAACATGCTAATGAACTGCAATAACACTATAACTACACTTAATTCATATTAGAAAGACTAAAATTAAATGCAAATCTGGGTTTCGTGTGAAGAATCGATTCAAAACCCTAAATTAACAAAAAAAAACCTTAAATTAACGAAAAAAACCCTAAATTAACACAGGATTTGGGGCTACTTATTTGCAGATATGTCGTTCCCTTCAATTGCGTCGTATGGATTTTGGATTCATTTGGCAATTTAATTAGGGTTTAGTGGATGATGATTGACGAGAAAAGTACGGAGTGAGTAGTGTAAGAGGTAAGTAAAAGGGATTAATCAATGGGTCAAATGGAGTAAAAAAGAAGATTTTAACATCAAGGGTATTTTCGGCACTTAACAACTTCGGTAACGAAAATTAACTTACTAACTCACCGGAGTTCGCTAAAGGTAGCAATTGCAAATGAAAAGTGCTTTATTAGGTAGTAATTGAAAAGAAAAATTTTATAAGGTTGTAATTACAAAAAACTGATTTTTATAAGGTTGTAATGTGTAAATTTCGCTAAAATACTCCTACACTCATACATTCATTTTTCCCTCCATAGAGGGTCCCACTCATCTCACCCTTTTTGTATACATTACGATTATATTATATTTCGTAAGTTTGGAACTTTTTTAAAATAAAAACGATGATTTACGAATCGGTTCTTTCAATTGAGTTTTTTACCTTATTGTGTTTTTTTAGATTTCGAATATAATTTGGAACTAAAAGTCGAGAAGAATTTTATAAATTACAACATTTAATCGGGAATTAGATATTACATAAACAATAGTAACATATTACCCCCACACTTCAATTAAATTACGTTACAAGACTAATTGCGTTACGAAATACAAAATACTTTAATAATGCAATGTGAATGATGAATAAAAACACTTAAACGGAGACAAGAGGTTGCATAAAGGCCATAAACCAAGGGATGTAATTAATCGAGGGATTTTTTAGACCTTTATTTCGGAGAAACCGACTACACTCGTGACATGTCGGATAAATACAATTGAAATTATATTTATTGTTGATGAGGGTTGAAGAGCCTGCGCCGGGTCACCCGTCTGGCAGGCCCCGCAAATACCCAACCCAGGAACCGAAGGGTCTGTCCATCAGGCCGTCGAGGTAAGACACCAGGACTTCCCTCTGTGAAGGCGTCTCCAAGAGGGTCGCCTGCCCAGCAGGGTATGGCGACTAGCTGGGAGAGGCCAGCAGACTCCTCTTAACCACCTGCCCCCAGGCGATAGTCCTCCCAAGCAGGGCAGGGATTGCCAGGGGCCCCTTCGTCTTTTTGCCTAAGGTAAAAGGGGAATGAGTGGATGAAATGGGCCCACGTGTAATCCTGACATCCACCCATTCTCCCGCTCTTTTTTCCCTCCAATTTCCTCTCTTGTGGGAAGGTATAAATACTCACCCATTTCCCACTTAGAGAGGGTTGGATTTTCTCTCTCTAGACTCTTACTCCTAAAAAGGCCACCTAGTTCCTCACGAGCTAGGTTCGTTAAGGCATACACGGACTGACTTAGGCATCGGAGAGGGTTCCCTCGGACAACCTCTGAGGCCCTGTGCGCTACTTGTGCAGGGAGCAGACTCAATCCGCCGGGACGGTCTGATCGTAGGAGAGGAGAAAGGGGAGATCAAAGGAAATCAAGCAGGCAATATCCGAGTACTTGAAACCCGAATTCACAATCGTATTCATTGATTCCGTGACCGGAACAATTTGGCGCCGTCTGTGGGGAAATCTAGGTTGTGCTCACGAGATTACCCACAAAATCAACCATTCCAAAAACACAATTAACCACCCATAATCGAACATGCCGAAAATTTTCGACACCAGCTCAGCGGCAAACCCGCCCAAAGCCCCCCAGTATGGCATGCCGCCCGAAATGACACCTGCCTCCACGATTCCAGGCGTGGGGCGAGCAAGCCTGCAGGGGGCACCGGGCCAAAGGACAACTGTCATAGCCGGACAGGGGAGCCAGCCGAGGTCGGTCTTGAACCTCACCCCTGCCCAGATGGTACAAACTGCGGCTTTCTTCTCCGCCATGCTGGACCAGGAATTCACCCCTGATGACCTGATAGGCAGGGTCGCTACGACCCCCAGGTTGGTCCACTTTGAAAGTGGGGAAGGAACCGGGGGCACAAAGCGAACCGCCGTCAGAAACGTCCAGAGAAAAGCTAGGAAGACGGCTCAGGCATACGCACAAGTACAAAGGCGAATTTCAGAGGCCCGTCAGGAGCCCCCTGCACGGCAGGAGGTAGCTGGTCCTGAGGGCGCATTCTCCATCCATACTACAGAGTCCACGGCCGCTCGTGAAAGAAGAGGCCTATCCCAGGACCTGAGGGATCGCATGAAGTACAAAGAGCCAGTATCCAAGCGCCTGGGAGAGAAACAAGATGTATTCTCCAGGCTGACACCGGTTGAGGGATTGCGGCCAGCCCCCGGGCTGTCCCAGGGCCTGCAATCCAGGCTCAACAACGGCCAGCCCATGAGGCCCAGGCATCGTCAGGGTGATAACCTCGAGTCCGCCCAGAAGAAGCGCTCGCGGTACCACTCCTCTTCCCAGGGCGATGAGGCGATAAGCAGGCCGAGGCCCCCACCAAGGCACCGCTCCCCTGAGATCCGGCGACCGACCCCTGACAGGAGGGACGACTACGGTCGCTACTCAGACGCGAGCAGGTCAAAAATGGTGGGCAGGCCAACTAAGACCCCGCTTCACCCTGAGGTTCAGGCGTATCCCATCCCGAAGATTAAGATGCCAACTGTAAAGTTCGACGGAACTACAGACCCGGAAGACCACCTGGCTGCGTACGAAAGCCACATGAGCATTTACGACGCCGACGACGCAGTCTGGTGTAAAATCTTCCCCACCACCCTGGTAGGCCTAGCCCAGGGTTGGTTCAGGGACCTCCCGCAGGGGTCAATCTCTTTCTTCATCGAGCTGGCAGAAATGTTCTTGGACCAGTATGCTGGAAACAAACGACGACGTCTCACCCGCTTTGACCTAATGACTCTCAGGCAAAAGAAGGGCGAAACTGTCAGGGAATATCTGAAGAGGTTCGACTTATCGTTCCAGCAGGTGAAAGAAATTGACGACCCGACAGCAGCATATGCACTAACCAACTCCCTACTACCCGGCGAAATGAAAAACCAAATGATCAGGGCCCAGCCTGAGACCCTGGCCAAAGCCAGAAAGATTCCAGAGGGGTTTATGCTGCAGGAAGAGTTCCACAGCCTGCCGGAGACCCCCGCCAGCCCTGCAAGGCAGCAGGGGGGACCGCAGGGTGGACGCGGGAGAAACGAACCCGGAAGGCATAGAAATGAAGAAGGGGATACCCCTAAAAAGGAGCGCACTGTCAACCAGCCCAGGTTCGATAGTTACACAGCCCTCAACAAATCCAGGGCAGAAATCTTCGAGCTGGAAAAGGAAACCGCTAAGTGGAATCGCCCGAGCAAGCCTCGTAGTCCAAGAGGGGATCCCAAGAAATTCTGCACTTTCCACGACTGCGTAGGCCACACCACCGAAGAATGTCGCCACTTGAAAGACGAGATTGAGAAGTTGATCAGGAACGGCTGGTTGGCCAACTACGCAGCCAGGAACAAAACTCAGAAGGAGACGCCTGAAAAGCCCGAAGGCTCGGTACAGAATCGCCTGGTAATCCACGTGATATCAGGGGATGCAGAGGGTCCAATCAGCCGAAGAGGGCAGAAAAGGCAAATTCGTGAGCTGAGAAACCAAATCTGCTACGCTGAAAGAGCAGGAAGCCCAAAAGGAGTAACGCTGAGCATCACCCCCGAGGATGCAGGGCGGGTGGTGTACCCCCACAGCGATCCCCTGGTGCTATCCTTGGTAATCAGCAACCATATTGTTCGGAGGTGCATGGTGGACACCGGTGCCTACACGAATTTGTTGTACAAGGACTCTTTCGACAAAATGGGTCTGGAGAAAAGGCACTTACGACCTGCCCCTGGGTCGTTGTATGGGTTCAGCGGAGCAGGTGTATTACCAGTAGGGATCATAGACCTACCTGTAACATTTGGGGAGGGGGCTGCTGCCAGAAATGTCAGGGCATCGTTCGTTGTAGTAGATGCAAAGTCTGCTTACAACGCCCTGATCGGCAGAGTCACCCTGGACGAAATTGAAGCGGCCATATCAATCAGGGCTCTCACTATAGCCTATGTTACTGATTTCGGCCTAGAAGGGAAAGTACGCGGAGACCAGGAGTCGGCCAGACAGTGCTACTCCGTGGCCCTGCAGACTCACGGAAACGAAAGAAAAGGGAAACGAACAGCCGACAGTTCCCCCAGCAGGGAAGGCGAGATTCCAGCCGGTAGTAAGGCAGCAAACCACCTGGAACCCGGGGGAGAAAGCATGCTGGTGGACCTAGAGCCAGGGAGGCAAGTCCTTGTAGGGGCTGACCTGGAGGAGTCCTACCAGGCTGAACTGGTCGAGCTACTGAAAGAGAACAAGGACGTATTCGCCTACTCGGCGGATGAAATGCCAGGGGTCGATCCAACATGCATCGTTCACAGGCTGAATGTAAGCACGGAGGCCCGCCCTGTGAAGCAGAAAAAGCGGAACATGTCCGCAGAAAAAGACCTGGCAATCAAGGAAGAAATTGAAAAACTTTTGAAGGCAGACTTCATAGAGGTCTGTGACTACCCTGAGTGGTTAGCAAATGTGGTCATGGTCAAAAAGTCGTCAGGCGCATGGAGGATGTGCGTGGACTTTACGAACCTCAACAAAGCCTGCCCGAAAGACTGTTACCCGCTCCCCAGAATCGATCAATTGGTGGACGCCACCAGCGGATACACTATGCTAAGCTTCCTGGATGCCTTCTCAGGGTACCATCAGGTGTACTTATGGCAGCCAGACAGAGTTAAGTGCGCGTTCATCACTAGTTCAGGCACCTACATGTACAAGATGATGCCATTTGGACTGAAAAATGCAGGAGCTACGTACCAGCGCCTGGTCGACAAAGTGTTCGAAAGCCAGAAAGGCAGGAACATAGAAGCCTATGTCGACGACGCCATTGTAAAGAGTAAGGGGGACAAAGAGCACTTGGCAGACCTGCAGGAGACTTTCTCCTCCCTGCGCGCCTACAAAATGAAACTCAATCCGAAGAAGTGTACATTTGGGGTGCGCTCTGGAAAGTTCTTGGGTTTTTGGTCAGCTCTCGAGGGATAGACGCTAACCCCGAGAAAGTTCAGGCTGTTCTGGACCTTCCTGAGCCAAAGACCATCAGGGACATCCAACGCCTGACGGGCCGCATGGCCGCCCTAGCACGGTTCATCGCCAGGTCAGCAGACAAGTTGACCCCATTCTTCAAGGTACTGAAAGGCAACAAGCAGTTCAAATGGGAAGCCGAGCAAAAAGAAGCGTTCGGGCAATTGAAAGAGCATTTAAAGAAACTCCCCACCCTGGCAAGACCAGTAGCGGGAGAAAAGCTTTTCCTTTACATCGCCGTAACCAACGTGACAGTCAGCGCGGTCATCTTAAGGGAAGAAGCAGGCGCTCAACAGCCCATATATTTTGTAAGCCACGCCTTGGGGACAGCAGAGAAGAATTACCCCATGGTCGAAAAGGCGGCCTACGCGGTTGTTATAGCGGCCAGAAAGTTGAGACCGTACTTCGACGCACACCCCGTCGTGGTGCTGACAGACCAGCCCCTAGAAAAGGTGTTAGAGAAATTTGAGAAGTCAGGCAGACTGCTAAAGTGGGCAATCGAGCTAAGTGGACTAGGGATAACATATCAGTCAAGAACAGCCATCAAGGCCCAAGCCCTGGCCGACTTCCTAGCAGAATGTTCCCACTCTGAGGAGGATAGCCCAACCCTCGGCGAGTGGATCGTATACACCGACGGGTCCTCCACGACCAACGGAGCAGGGGCAGGGGTAGTGTTGGACCAGTCCAGAGGGGACTGATTTTGAGCATGCGCTCAGATTTGTCTTCCCCGCCTCGAATAATGAAGCCGAGTATGAAGCAGTACTCGCAGGCATCAACCTAGCCAAAGCTGCAGGCGCAGAGCGGGTCGTTCTGGCCACAGACTCCCAGCTCATCGCCAACCAAATCAATGGAGAATATGAGGCTAGGGACCAAACAATGGCCGCGTACCTGGAAATGGTAAAAATAGAATTATCAGGCTTAAAATCATATGAAATCAGACAAATCCCCCGATCCCAGAATAACAGGGCGGACGCCCTGTCAAAACTGGCTAGCTCCAGCCTGCAGGATATAAGGAGATCGGTGTGGGTAGACGTCGTCCAAGAGAAGTCAACCGTCCCCTGTCAAACCGTCGGGGCAGTAGAAGAAGCAGGGCCTGAGGATTGGAGGACCCCCATCATCCTGTTCAAGAAACGCGGAGTCCTGCCGACCGACCCTGTACAGAAAAGAAAAATGCCGGCGAGGGCTGCATGGTTCATCATAATAGGAGAAGACTTGTACAAAAAATCTTTCTCGTCCCCTCTGCTCAGGTGCCTGGGGCGGAGCAGGCGACGGAGGTGTTGGATGAAATCCACTCCGGGATATGTGGTCATCACATAGGAGGGAAGTCGCTAGCACACAAGGCCTTGAGAGCCGGATACTACTGGCCGACCATGCTGGCCGACGCGAAAGACTTAACCCAAAAGTGCAGAAAATGCCAGCTCTTCGCCCCATCCATCAATGCCCCGGCCCAGGAGCTCAGGCCAATCCTGTCTCCCATCCCCTTCGCTCAGTGGGGGATGGACATATTGGGCCCCTTCGCGGTAGCCACCGGGGGAAGAAAGTTCTTGATCGTAGCCATCGACTACTTTACCAAATGGGTGGAAGCTGAGGCAGTGCCTAGCATCACCGAGCCTGCGGTCAGGAAGGTGATTTGGCGCAACATCATCACCAGGTTCGGCCTGCCCAAAATGCTGGTGTTTGACCATGGAAGACAATTAGATAATGACCCCCTGAGGTTATGGCTGGAAGGTCACGGCGTTGCGGTTGCTTATTCTGCCGTCTGCCACCCTCAAACCAACGGGCAGGCGGAGGCAGCCAACAAGCAGATTTTGAGTGGCCTAAAGAAAATGGTGGATGACCTCAAGGGCAGGTGGGCCGACGAACTCCCCAGCATACTCTGGTCAATCCGAACCACCCGGAAGGAATCTACGGGCCAGACTCCGTTCGGCCTGGTATATGGTGCAGAGGCTTTACTACCAATTGAGGCCAGGATCCCCTCCCTGCGCTCCTTACAATATGACCAGGCTGAGAATGAGGTAGCGATGACAGAGACCTTAGATCTGGTCAGCGAGGTAAAGGAGGAAGCCAGTGCCAATATCGTCGCCTACCAGCAACGAATGAGGAAAGCGTACAACAAAAGAGTGCATCAGCGAAACTTCCAGATGGGTGATCTAGTCCTCAGAAAGACACAGGCCGTGGGAAGATCTAGAGTGCACGGCAAGCTTAGCGCTAATTGGGAGGATCCGTACCAGGTAACTCAAATCTTAGGGCCAGGCACATAAAGAATCGCCAATCTAGAGGGACAAGAGTTGAGTGCTCACTGGAACGCAGACACCCTGAAGAAATATTATGTTTAAGCAGAATCTTAAAGTAGCCTTCGTTTCTTTAAAAATTGGCGGAGAACAGTCAAAAAAATGTCGACGGCTCAGACCACCCTTGTGATAGATTTTTACGAAGAAATGAAAAGATCCTCAAAGTCTATACTCGTTGCCTGTTCAAACTCGCGTTTTCACACACAAACGAGCAGGGAGCAATAGGGGGAGGCCGCCCTGTTGCCAGAACTAAGGAAAACAGCCCCCCCAACAAAAATTCAAACGCCTCTCTGCAGGCAAGGGGCAGGCCCCCTGGACTCTGACCAAGAGCCAGGAACAGGCCAAACGAACAAGGACTGGGGGCAGGCCCCCCAACCTTGTATAAAAAACGCATAATAATGCCACCCTGCCAGCCTCTGGGCAGGCAGAGGGCAGGCCCCCTGGACTCTGACCAAGAGCCAGGAACAGGCCAAACGAACAAGGACTGGGGGCAGGCCCCCCAACCTTGTATAAAAAACGCATAATGCCACCCTGCCAGCCTCTGGGCAGGCAGGGGGCAGGCCCCCTGGACTCTGACCAAGAGCCAGGAACAGGCCAAACGAACAAGGACTGGGGGCAGGCCCCCCAACCTTGTATAAAAAACGCATAATACCACCCTGCCAGCCTCTGGGCAGGCAGGGGGCAGGCCCCCTGGACTCTGACCAAGAGCCAGGAACAGGCCAAACGAACAAGGACTGGGGGCAGGCCCCCCAACCTTGTATAAAAAATGCATAATGCCACCCTGCCAGCCTCTGGGCAGGCAGGAGGCCGACCCCCTGGACTCTGACCAAGAGCCAGGGACAGGCCAAACTGACCAAGACTGGGGGCAGGCCCCCCAGCCTTGCATAAAAACGCAAAGAGCCTCCCTGACTCGCCCTTCAGGCAAGCAGGGAAAAGACCATACCTTAAGGAGCTCCAAAACAAAAATTCAAGCAGAGTCAAGGCGAAAACAAACAAGAAACTCCTTAGAAAAAGAAACGAAGTAGCAGAGGTTACACCAAACAAAGGTTTTCCAAAAGTAATTACATCAAATACGGCAGCCGGCCACCAAAGGCTCGGCGAGCAGAAAAGATAAGAAGTCAAAATATTAGCGTAAGCGCGGCTGGAGACAAGCATGAGCTCTCTGAGGACGACTGCCTTCCATGTTAAGCAGGGGGAGCTTCGGGGGCAGATGTGGCAGCTTCTTCGTCCATCCTGCGCATCTGGGCCTCGTCCTTGGCGGTATAAAGGGCCCGAAAAGCCTCTTCATCGAAGCCTGGGAACATCTCCCTGACAGCCTCCATGACCACCCCTAGGCAAGAGTTGGCACCATTGACAAAGCCTGCTGACACGGCAGTTTCCACCTCCTGGATTATCTCATCCTTCTCTTTCTGCCACTCCTCGGTCTTTGCCGCCAAGTTGCCAAGAGCCGCCTGAAGAGCTGAGTCCGCCTTGGAAAGGCGCTCCTCTAGGTCAGCAGCTTTTCCCTTAACCTGGTCCAGCTCGGCTAGAGCTTTTTTGGCCTGCTCTAGCTCCGCAAAGGCCTGCTTGGCTCCCTTCGACTCCTCCTCCAAGCGGGACACCTCCCGGACCGCCTTTTCGCTTTGAGATTTCCAGTGAGTCGCCTGGCTCTTGGCCTCCTCCAGCTCGCTCTCCCTTCTGGCCAGCTGATCCTTCAGGCCGGCAATAAGGGCAGCGTCTCTTTCTATTGCAGTTAGACGGTCGGAGTTAGCCAGTTCCTCGTCGCTTAAACGGCTCAGGGCCGCTAGCTCAGCAGAGGCCTGAAGGACTCTGGCAGTACGCTGGATATACCGGGTCACCTGATGGGTAGCAGAATGGACAGTCTTGAGGAGATGATCCGCCAAAACCGCCCCAGAATCAGAGAGTAGAGCAGAGACATCCTGGCTATCGCCTGCAGCATAATGGAACTCAGCATTCTCCTCAGAGAAAAAGGTACTAGGAACTCCCTGAGCAAAACGTTTAGGGTCAGGTGTATCAGCCTCCAGATCCACCACGTGATCTGCACTTGGAGTTCCCCTGCTCCTTTTTCTAATCAGCCCCCTGGGAGTGCTTTCCCCCGTCTCTTCAGAGCCGGCAGCCTGCGGTCCCTGAGGAATCAGAACCCCTGCAGGAGGACCTCCCTGTTTGCTAGCAGGGGACGGGGTGACCTCGGAAGCAATCGCCTTTTTCGCAGCCGGAGAAGGAGTGGCTTCAGAGACTGCCGTTTTGGCAGGAGTTGACCTGGGGGGAGCAGGGAGCCTCGGCCTGCTGAATGAAAGTCCCTTCAGATGCTTCATCAAGTTTTTCTCGCCCCTCTTGAAGTCAGGAGGAAGGGAGGGACGGACTTGAATAACGTCGAGAGTCCCGGACAAACCCAAACGTCTCACCTCTCCTTTTCTCCAAAGGAAAGTGGCGAGGTCTGCAAAGTAAACGGACGAATTAAAAAAAACTAGTTAAAAGGAAAGAAGAAAGGCGAGTAAGGAAAAATCATCAACACTCCTGAACTACCTTCGTCTAAGCCCGGATTCATGCCCACCCGGGTCAGGTACCTGTCAGTAGCAATGACCTCCGCATGGGGGAGCCATTCTGAAGGGCCGTACACCCCGTGCTTGTCATTACTAGCAGCAAATTGGTCCACCAAGTCCTTGTCTTTCTTGCTCAACTTCACCTCCAGAGCCTTACCCCCTACGCCAGGGTGATATTCTTCAGGAGTCTCAAGCCTGGTGTGAACATGATTCCTGAAGTGACGAGGAATCCTCCACCCATGGGCGCTATGAACATAGAGAAAGTTGTTTTTCCAGTCTCTTAGACTGTCCATAGCAGGCCACACCAGTGTATGCCCTTTCTGCCTCAGAAGGGACCAATACCCAGGAGAGCCCTCACTCCCAGAAGAGACCATTTGTAGGCCAACCATAAATCTTAGGGCGTCAACAGAAGGTTCGGCGCGATGGAACAGGGAGGTTCACACGTACGAAATTAACGACCTGACAGCCATGGCCGTCAGCTGGGCGATGGCCACATTCATCCGCCTGAAAATCTCCTCCAGAGCAGGATGAAGGGGGAAACGAAGGCCGAACTCCAGGCACTTATGATAAACCGCAATGCACCCGTCGGGAGGGCAGCACACGGTGTCCTTTTCATCGGGGATGACAATTGTATACCCATCCCCGAAATTATAGAAACGCTCAATCGCGTTGGCGGCGTTCTTCGCCAAAATCAGATCCCGATTCTTGGGGTCGGGGTAAGTGCTCAAGGGAACATGATACTTGGTTTTGTCTAAGTAATAAATCCTCCCCTTTTCCCGGGGAATAAGGGGACCAGAGGTTCTGGAGGGGTCGATCTCCATCGCCTCGTCGTCCGAATCGATAACGTCGCAAGGGGCAGGCTCGGGGGAGTTACCACCCCCACTACCCACCAGGTCCTCTTCCTCAACCATCCCAAGGCCAACCCCCCTAGAGGAGGAGGCGAGGTCCTCCCTCCCCTTTTCCCGTTCTTCTTCCCCTAGTGGGTCGGTGAATGACAGAATGCGTGGACGGGTTCTAGACATGGCAATCCTAAGAGGGAAGAAAAAAGCAAGAAATTGAAAGAAAGGGAGCAAGAGTTGGGAGTTAAAGGTCTAACCTAGGGTCGGCCACCAAGGAAGTGTAAGCTTGAAAAAGAAGTCTCCCAGAGAAGCGGGGGTACGAAGAAGAGCTCGAGTTGTCACACCAAGAGATTTGCAGAAAGAAAGGAAGAAAGTTTGGAAAGAGAAAGAGAGGAGGAATGAGTGATAAATTGCTTTTATAGGAGGAGAGGCAGACGAAAAGTCGCCAAACCTCGAAGGCCCGCCCAAGAGCTACTGTCCACATGTCAAGCTCTCGGAAGGCAGCCACTTGTAGCTTCCCGAGGATGACCTCGAGAAGACCAAAAGACGCTGAAAGGTCGATCACACTGTGACCTCCTCCTTATCCCCCAAATAACAAATAACAAAAACAAATAATAGCAAATAATAAAAATGCCACACGTAAACGAAACCGCCTGACTCTTTCATTAAATCAAAAGAAAACCCGAAAAACGGGCAAGTTACATGGCATGCAACCCAGGAATACAAAAAGAGCCCCTATATCCGGCTCATTATGCCTACACCCTTCGGGCAGGCCTAATCATCATCAAAACCCGGGGAATAATCCCCGGGGCTGTCGTATCCTCCAACATCAGATCCCCAGTCCCAATCATCAGAGTCTTTGAAGGGATCCGCCGAGTCATCATCGTCCCCACGACCGGATGAGTAACCCTGGCCATCACTGTCGCCGGAATCCCGGCTGCTGATATCCCAGTCCCTGCCATAAGGGACTGTCTCGGTATCATCACAGGAGCCGTAGCCCGCCTTCCTCCTCAGGGGAGAAGAAGGGCCCGACTCGGAAGAAGAGGACAGCTCTGAGCAGTCAGGGTCGAACTGCTCAGGGTGTAGCCATGGGAAGCACTCATGGCACCCCCTATTGAAACAGCCCCCACCCTGGGGGCAGCGCCTGAATTTCGGGACAGCTGGAGGAGCCCCCTGCGGGCGCTTACCCGCTTTGACAAGAGTCCTCCTGAGCTTGCGACGACATTGAGCGCAGGGTCGCCGGCTACGACGCAAAATGAGAAAAGATGCCCGAGGATACCTTAGTTTCCAGCGCCCCCTAAAACGACGGCTCACCACACGAGCCCCACGGCAGAAAAGTACTTTGGTAATCCACGACATTTCTTTGAAAGAAGAAGAAGAGAAGGTTGAAGATGGGTTGTGAAAATGGCAAAAAGAACCGCAATTTATACGAAAAGGGTGGCCAAAGCATTAAATGGCGCCCCAACTACTTCGACAGGGGGCACGACCAATCAGCACACAGGCACGCTGCCCCAAAATCCATTGGGTCTGGAAAGCAATCATGACCAAAAAGACACTTAAACTCTTGGCATGCCCAATACAGAAGAGTCTCCCCCCTCGGGAATACGCGAGCGCATTAAATGCAAGGATAAAACCACAAGTCAACTACTCACCATCAAGAATCCACCTGCCAGGGAGAAACCTCACTTCCCCCCCGGCCGGTGAGGGTCAATTGATGAGGGTTGAAGAGCCTGCGCCGGATCACCCGTCTGGCAGGCCCCGCAAATACCCAACCCAGGAACCGAAGGGTCTGTCCATCAGGCCGTCGAGGTAAGACACCAGGACTTCCCTCTGTGAAGGCGTCTCCAAGAGGGTCGCCTGCCCAGCAGGGTAAGGCGACCAGCTGGGAGAGGCCAGCAGACTTCTCTTAACCACCTGCCCCCAGGCGATAGTCCTCCCAAGCAGGGCAGGGATTGCCAGGGGCCCCTTCGTCTTTTTGCCTAAGGTAAAAGGGGAATGAGTGGATGAAATGGGCCCACGTGTAATCCTGACATCCACCCATTCTCCCGCTCTTTTTTCCCTCCAATTTCCTCTCTTGTAGGAAGGTATAAATACTCACCCATTTCCCACTTAGAGAGGGTTGAATTTTCTCTCTCTAGACTCTTACTCCTAAAAAGGCCACCTAGTTCCTCACGAGCTAGGTTCGTTAAGGCATACACGGACTGACTTAGGCATCGGAGAGGGTTCCCTCGGACAACCTCTGAGGCCCTGTGCGCTACTTGTGCAGGGAGCAGACTCAATCCGCCGGGACGGTCTGATCGTAGGAGAGGAGAAAGGGGAGATCAAAGGAAATCAAGCAGGCAATATCCGAGTACTTGAAACCCGAATTCACAATCGTATTCATTGATTCCGTGATCGGAACAATTGTTATCCCTTTTTTTTTGAGTTGAAATTATTAACTTAATAGTACGGAGTAGTAAATCGTGAGACCGTCTCATACAAGAATTGTGTTTGTCAAGATGGTAAGATAACAGAAAAAAAAAAGTAAGAAATTGAGAGAAAAATGAAAATGTATCTATAAATTATTTTTTTTGAAGTCATAGATTTTTTTTAATACTCCATAATACACATTTGTCATTTTCTTTGTAAGAATGGTGTTCAGTGTAGTTTTCGGTCGTCGTCGGTTCATCATATGGATTTTGAGGTACAACTGGGGGGACAGATGTGGAGGGTGACGAGTTTTATATGGGTGGCCGATAGTGAGTGATCGACATCTTTCTTGGCAGCTGCTGAGGCTGTTAAGTGAGGAGTACGATGGCCCGTGGATCGGTCTGGGTGATTTCAATGAGATTCTCTTTGCTACGAAAATGAAGGGGGGACGAGAGCGCAGTGGCAAATGAACAATTTTTGGGAAGCGGTGGACGAGTATGGGCTTAGAGATGTTTCGTTTTGACCGAAGGCCAGTAATGACATAATTCCTCTATACACCAACGCTTTACCTCCTCAGTGTCCATAAATGGCGTTGATTTTCTAGGCCTCCTCTAGGCGTGTTATATGGACGCTCATCCTCATCATCTTCAACCTTCGTCGTCTTCCCCTCTCCATCATGTAAGACAGAATCGGGAACAAATGACTCATTTTTCATCATCGACTCCTCCCCAGAACCGTCACCCACGAACCCTGAATCATCAAATTCTTCAATGGGATCGGAGCTTTCAGGGTATTCTAGAGGAACAACACTATCCATGTTGAACAAACATGGTCGATCTTGCAAGTAGACGAAAGAAGAACTTGGATCGCCATCTACAAATGACGACAGAAGGACCAAATTGAAGGAAAATAAATCGAATTTAGGGTATGAGAAAGAAGTCTTAGAAGAAACGTGTGGATTCATGGTGAGAAGGGGATGCAGATCGAAGAATGGCGAAGAGATGGTCAATTTAGGGTTAGGGTTTAGATGAGAGTGATAAAGATCTTCAATCTGGGTTGGTGAATGAGATTTAGGGTTTGGGTTTGTAAGGTAGAGTGAACAAAAGAGTCGGGTGATGGAGGTTTGAGTTTGGGTTGGTAAGTATTGAGGGGTTTTGGTTAATTTGTGTGGGGGTTAATTTGTTAGGTTGGGTTAGATTAGGTAGAATTAATTAAAGTAAATGAGTCTAATTAGAAAGGGATAATTATGGGGCCACTACTAGAAAACATGGCAAAGAAACCATGCTAAAATGGCCTAAGACACCATTTTGGAGATGATCTCCAGGTCAAAGGTGTCTTAGGGTAAGAAACCATGTGAGAAAAATGATTTCTTTGCTTATGCTTTAGAAATCAATTTTAAGAGATAAATGATTTCTTTGGTCCATGAGAAAGACATCATTTGGGAGAGATAAATGGTTTCTTATCTAAACTTAATAAATCATGTAGAGTACTTAAATGATTTCTTTCCTACCAACCAATAAACCATGTGACACACTTAAATGGTTTCTTTGGTAACCATCAAATTGAGAAAAATGATTTATTTGACATCCTAATTTTTCTTTTTTTCTTTTAATATTTTTAATAACTCAAAATTAAATACATGAACATCATACTCAAGAAAATATCATAAATATATTTATTATATATTAATGCCAAAATGTGTACAAATTAACATTGGAAGGGAAATTACATTATTATAATGCATTATAACATCGAAATCTCCAAAAAAAATTATGTTTTCCAAAACCTCGGCTAATTCAAGCTTCTCCGATGTCAGACTCGTGTTGTCCATAATCTTGCTCAGCATCTTCAAACCCAGATCAACAGCTTCCTCCCTCGAGATGTCGTCTTTATAATCCTACTTTAGCATCGACTAAGCTACCTGATTGTTAGTATCAATCGCATTTGCTTTCCAGCCTGCGTAGTCCCCGCTTGGGTTGCTCATGAAAATTTGGAACCCTGAGTTCTTGTCCCACCCTGCGAAAAAGAAGGAGACACCAAATGGATGGAGCCCTCCTAATTGGGTGTACCTCTGCTTTTTATCTCAGAGGGACTAGACGAGTTGCTCGACCAGGATCGGCTCCTGGTAGTAGAGTGTGTAGCGTTGTGCCTGGACTCAGGCCGTGTTGATTAGTATGTTGGCATCGGACATGATCCCAGCTACTGTGCAGGCAATGTGGTCGTCGATCTTGTACATTTTTTTGATTGAGGTGGAGGTTTGAAGAAGCTTGGATGTCATCTTCTTTTCACTGATCAAGATGACCTCGTCTTTTGATAGGATTCCTATGGCACTACCAGCATTGCCAATGGCTTACTTGGTAAAGTCGGCATTCAGGAGAGAAGATTGTTGTGCGATTGTCATACTTTCTAGACATGATTGATAACCTACAAGAAAACGAGAGATTATGTGTTAAACCCCCATGAATTAAAGTTGTAGTAATCGATAAATAATTTCAGCATCAACCAGCGAACACAGGCAAGTTAGATCTTGTTGATGCTACTTTGTCCTGGAGTCACTAGTATATCAGACGAGAAAAATCATAATCCAAGTATAACCATTGTCTTCTAATCAAATATTCAAATAACAAATAGCTTCTCCAATGACTTCCATCAGTTTCACCTTCTAAGCCTCACAACTCATCATTCAACATGGTATACTAAGCACCAGTAACGAAAATAGCTCACTTTACTTTTCATTCAAGACTTACAAGTCGTGTTTTAAACTTCTATCCCGAATAATGAGCCTCTATTAATGTCATACACACAAACTGCAATCAAAATAATCACTCATTCAACATCAAAAACACATTGTATACATCAAAAAAAGCCTTCTTTCTATACTTCCTTATAACAAAACCAAAAAATTTTGTTTCCATTCTCCACCAAAAAGTTAAACTCATATTAGTTCATCAAAAAACAAAACTTGGGCTAATCCTAATTCCCCAATCGTAAATGACAACACATTGAGAAGATTTTTGTGCGATATAAAATCGCACTTATCAACACCTGAACAACACAAATCATTAACAAAAGCAACACATGTATCAAGAAATTTGAAGTAAAAATACTCAAATCCAAATATTCTACCAAGAAAACTCACCCCAAAAAGAAAGGCCAATTAAGAGTTATGTGAGTTGTAATTTCAATTTAAGTATTTGTTGGTGAGCCCATCTCCCTCGAATGTTTGTTGGGTTTGTCCATAGCTCCCTCCTTAGGATTTGTGAAACCTGGCCAACTAACTAGGAGGTTACAATTCATCTTTTCCTATGTACGACCAAAATAAAACTGAAGAATACAATTAGACTTGATTCATAAACATTATACCTAAGTAGATTAAAGAGAAAATATAGTCCAGTAATTGACTTTCATCTGGCGGCAACTTTCATCTGTTCCTCAACTGTTAATAGATTGACATATGTACTTAAAGAAGTATAATAGTTAATATGCTAAAAAAACACGTGCGATTTAATTGGACTGAGTGACTGACACCACGAATGAAACTAAGAGGAAAGTGAAAACAGGAATGGAAGGTTGAATAGTTGTCGCATAAGTCGGATTTGTATAGCTCAGACCAAACTAGAACAAACTAGAACAGCAGTTGATTTCCAAGTATTCTAGTCAAGTAAACAACATAAACATAAGTTGAAAACGAATGAATATAAAATGAATAAAAGAAGGTTCTGAGGCAAGTGTGGGAATAAACAGTTTACTGCGGAGAAAGTTCATGTTTCTAATTATGAGAGCAATCGAATCCAAAGAGAAGAAATCAAGAAGGAAGGAAGCAATCAAATTGCCAAAAACACAGAAGCAATCCGATAAACACAGGGAGTACTGCACACAATTATCATTTCAGCTTAATCAGTACAAAATCAACAAAAATTTAATCAAACAAGAAGAAATCAAAGAGCGCAATCAAATTGCTCAAAAACGCAGGGAGTACAGAAGTACAGTACATAATAATTTCACTGAAACAGCTAAATTCCTAACTTCCTTCGTATCAATCACCTTCGTCGCAGATAAACATTACATTGAACAGCATATAAAACGATAAGCCGAATCGAAATTAGAAACACAACTAAATTTCTCGCACTTCCTTCACGATTAATCACCTAATTTCACATCATCAACAGAATTTAAAGTTTCTACACAAAACAATACTCTAACACATCCAATTATAGATCATTCACATAAAAACTATAGAATTCAAGAACAATCATTGCGTCAAAACCAATAACTAAACCAAATCAAATCAAATGAAATTACATAGAAAGAAAGAAACTAAAACCTGTAAAATGAGCTGAGAATGATGAGCAACATCATCAGCGTTGACAGAAACCGTAGAAGGCGAACCACGACGAGGAGAACTTGTAGCAGTACCACTAACCGCACAACCGTTAGAGTCGGGTTTCGATTTAGGGGAACCGGAGTCGGATCTGATAGGGATAGGATGATGAAGAGGAGGCCGAGTTAGGGTAGAAGGAAGAGGTGAATCGGGAGCAGGGGAGTCGGAATCGGAGGATAATCGAGTTAGGGTTCGAGAGAAATGGGCAAACAAGTTAGATAGAGAAATGAAAATCGAGAAAGGGGTTGTGTACGATAAAATAATTTTTTTTGAAGTGTGATAAAATAATTTTTTTTAAGTGTGATAAACGAATTATTAAGTGAGTTGATTAGAAATCATTTTTTTTGAAAAAATGATGTCTTTGTACAAGATTTAATTTGTTTAGAAATCATTTTTTTGAAAAATGATGTGTTTATATAAAATTGATTTTACTTAGAATTCATATTTTTGACAAATGATGTCTTTGTATTAGATTTAATTTGTTTAGAAATCATTTTTTTTAAAATGGTGTCTTTGATAGTAGATAAGAGATCACTTATTTGAGATAATTGATTTCTTTAACCAAAGACACCACTGAGTATACTTAAATGATTACTTATTAATGATTTCTTTTAGTCTTATTCTAGTAGTGGGTTTTGGGGTAATAAGTGAAAAATAGTAAGAGTAGGATGGTAATGTTAAGGGAAAAAAAATTCCTTAAATGAAAAGAGGAAAGAAATTCAAACTCGACCCAAAAAAGAAAGAGTAAAAAAATAAGCAATCAGAGGGAGGACAAAATAATACACACAATAGTAAATGATCTTAAGTAAGCTCTCCATTGATGTAAGTAAAGATGGCAACAGATCCGGGATCCGATCCGGTCCACACGGATCTGATATGGATCCTAAATTTGAGATCCGTTGGATATGGATCCGGATCCGTTATCTTTAAACGGATCTGGATCTGGATCTTAATAGGTAAATCTGGATCCGATCCGCAAATCCGTTTTATTAAAAAATAAAAAAATAAAAAATTTGTGTAACTTAGAATTTTAATTTGTTTTTTTTTTTGGTTATTTCTAAGATTTTTTCTTTTAGTTTCTTAATATTTGATTATGAATTTTTCTATTCGATTTTATTCACAAATACTTACTCCCTCCGATTCATTGGATTCGCAACGTATTCCGTTTTTGGCAAATTCATCAGCTTTGCAACATTTCCATTTTGGGCCATATTTTTCTTATGAAATGACTAACCTACCCTTAGAGTACACACAATGTAGAGGAGGTTCACCTCCTCTTATTTTTTCTCTCTCCTTCTATTTTTGTGACACCTCATCTTCTCTTTCATCCACCTCATTTTCCACTATCTCCATCCTCTTCCTCTTCTTTTCTTTTATTTTTCTCCACATTGTAAAGGATCATCTTCATCAATTTGATATTAGCTTTAATTATTTTATTTATAATTTAATACTATGAATCACATATTGTTATAATAATTAACAAAATAATAAATTTAATTCATAAAAAGACTACTTAATAAAATTCATAATTAAAAACATATAAATTTCATAATTAATAACACAAGATACATGAGAAAAAAATACATGAAACTTATAAAATTAAAATGTGATACATATTTTTTAATTTATGTTCGAACCTTGAAACATGGTCCACATATGCTCGACCAAATCGTTATTCAAGGACATGTGTATTTTTTTGTCATGTAAAATGGAGCACATAGTTTCCAAAATTTTAGAAGAAAAAAAAAACATGCATATTGTAGGTATATATAATATGAAATATTAATTTTTGAATTAGAAAAATAAAATAAAATAATATATGAGAGGATCCTCACTATTGTAGAGGACATCCTCTTATAGGAGAGAGGGTGTTAAGAGGATGGGTAATCCTCTACAATGTGGATGCTCTTTAACTTTTCATTACTATATTTCAAAATATTCAATCTAATATTATTATATTAAATAATCTTACCTGACATCACTATTGTGGTCCACCAATTCACTTTCCTTATTTTTTTTTTTTTTGTGAATAGTAAATGTTGCGATTCCAATGATTCAGAGGGAGTATTAATCAAATGTTTTGTAGAATCTAAGTAAGAAATTGGATCCGCGGATCCGGGCCATATCCGACGAATCTGGATCTGCACTTTTGGGATCCGTCGGATCCGGATCCACTGTTAGGGGGTGCGGATCTGGATCTGGATCTGGATCCATACGGATTCGGTCCGGATCCGGTCCATTGCCAACTCTAGATGGGAGGTTAGGTCTTGGGCCATGGACATTATCCGACAACTAGAAACCACCGGATGACTTTCGAGGGCAACAAAGGACATGGCAATCAATATTCCACAGATAAAGTGTACCCTAGCTATTTGTAATTAACCCCATCACTTTTGCAATCAAAATACTTTTCATAAATACTCTTTTGCAAACAAAACACTTATTAAACACAAATACAGAGATGAAAATTAAAGACAAGACAGACTCCATTGAAGTTCCATTAAGCATACATAACAGTAGATAGACTATTAGTATCCAAGATAGATAGATAGATAGGTTTTGATGATCGGATCTGATCCGATCTGATCTCTGGAGAAAAGGCTCTCATCTAAGATAAGAGGGTGTAGCACGTAGATTCTGGAAATAAGCAGCAGGATTAGCCTCAAAAGAGAAACGAGGAATGGAAACCCTGCCACCTCTACCAGGAGCTATCATCATCCTCTCACTCCCACAACAACAGCACAAGCATCTGAAAACACTCTTAATACAATTAATCGGAATCATGATAATCCATATTAGCAGACTGAAAACTGAAACAAAGACCCATGCTATGCAGGATAAAATAGTGGGCAAACAGCAGCAGATGAAGCAAAGCAGGAGCAGACCGCCTACGACGAAAAGCAGCCAGTGTCCGGCATTGGCGGATATGGCGGCCAGCCATTGGTTCAGATGGAAGAGGATGAGGCTGATGATGTCGTCAGCAGCTGGTGATGCTTCCGGCGATTGGATTTGGTTTGGTTGGTGTATCAATGATATGAATCTGTTTAGTCTGATTGCCATCAATTGGTCTGCCATGCTTGATGCCTGCAATACTTTACTTAAGAGACTTGAGGATTAGTGTAAGAGTTGGTATTGTAGGTTGTGATTGATTTCTAATCTCTTGGTCTTATACTCAGTAGTGCGCTCCGATGGGAGCACCATCTATTGAACAACTGAACTTTGGAAAAGTAAAGCAATTTATTCTCTATTAATTTAGTTTGTACAAGTGGCTTACTTTTGGAAAAGCTAACGCTAACCTAGTATTCGGAGTATATTTTTAAATGCAAACTAGTGTTTTTTCACGGGTTGTTGTTCTATTATTGTTTACGTATAGGAGTTTTTAGGTAGTTGTGCATTATTAAGCCCTCCGTCCCGGTCATTTGTTATACTATTCTATTTTAAGCCGTCTCACTCATTTGTTGTTCTTTCTATTTTTGTATGTATTTTAAGTAGTAAAAGACCATTATACCCCCTCACTTCCAAACTCATGTTTATGTTCAATTGGGTTAGGTGATTCATTTGGTTTGCATATGGTCCTCACTTTATTCAATTTACATATACTCCAATTTGCTAGCTTATGTTTGTGAAGGGAAGGGTAAATTGGTACTTTCATTGCTTGCCTTGGTCTTTGTGCCCAAATGAAAGGACAACAAATGACCGGGACGGAGGGAGTAAGTAAGATGTCATTAAACGGTATAGGTAAATTAATAGTGCGTATGAAAGTACTTACTAAAAAAGCAACTGTCAGTAGCAACTAAATTGAAAATGTCATACATGAAAATTTTTTGAACAATAAGTAAACAATGTACTATACTCCGTATATTAGTACAAAAAATACTTGTACTTGGTTTATTTTATTATGTATTAACTTAGTGTGATACCCGAGAAAAATTTCACGGGTTGTTGTTCTTTAATTGATATTTCCTAATGAAGTAAGGCGAGATTGATCTTCAATTATGCGAGAGAGTGTGATCATCCATACGTGTGTTAATAGTGTGTTACCCGTGAAAAATTACACGGGTTGCAATATTTTTATTGACATTTCATAATGAAGAAAGACAATATTGATTTAAAATTAATGTAAAAGAAGTGAATATTGATGCATACGATAATTACAGTGTATTCAACATTGAAATCAAAGAACCCACGTAAGTAGGTTGATAAAGAACTATTGAAAATAGTGTATGATAAATGTAAAAGACAATACCCATGAAATGATGATAAAGTACTTGTATAATACTTCCTCCGGACACTATTTTTTGCCCCACTTCATTAAAATACCCCTCACATATATTAAGCTAGTGGGGCGAAAAATAGTGTCCGGAGGGAGTAGTATGTATTTGACAGTATTTATAAAAAACACTCGTGAAATACCCTTTTATATATAAGGAATAATACTTATAGGCTCCTCTCCCGATTTATTGTCAACTAACTTTCGTCACTTGTAAACCAAATTAGAACAATTGTGTGTATTTGGTCACTTGTAACTACTGTCATTTTATTATGGGAAGAATAATACTCCCTCCGTCTCACTAAGATTGTCACGTTTTATTAAAATATTTCTCACATGTAATAGAGAAATGAGACAATCTTTTAGAGACGGGGGAGTAATTTATGGGAAGATAGAAATTTATGGTGAGATATAAATTTAATTGGTCAACTTTTTTTTATGGCTTGTTTGGGAAATAGGAATTGGAATTCAATTCCGGAATTGAGATGATTCATGTGTTTGGGAAAACCGAGAATTTGGAATTGGATTTGAGATGAATTCCATAGCAATTCCAACCTTGTTTAAATTTGACTTTCTCAAATGACTACCCCAAGGTAGTCATTTCAATTCCGTCACTATTTATTTTTTTTTTTCCGCGTAAATCTAGTCGAAATATATATTTTTTTTTATTAATTTTTGTCCCTTATTGAAAATATACATTTTCGTCATGGAAAAAAAATTCAAAAATTAATTTTTTGTGACCTCGACCCGGCTCCGCCCGCCCAATTCCAATTCCATTTCCATGGATACCCAAACAATATTTTGGAATTGGAAATGGAATTGAATGTCAATAATTGAATATCTAGAATTTGATTCATGGAAATGAAAATAATTCCATGTTTCCAAACGCTCCCTTATGGAAAACTTAAAATGGGTTAATGTGTAAGTGTAATTAATTGGACCTTTTTAGGTCAAATTTTCATTTTTTTCAGTTCAATCTTTTTTTCTTCTGAATTTATTATTTCCCTTGACAATCTTTTTTATTTTTTTTCTTTTGAATTTATTGACAATTATATCGATAAAGTCAAAAAAACCAAACTCATATATCAACCCTTTTAAAAATATATCAAATAAAACATGTTTATTTTTACTGATATTCCGTATCATTTATTTGAATAAATGATTAAAAAAATAAAAATAAAATCGTATTTATAATAAAAAATTAATACTCCCTCCATTCAAATCCACTCTTCACATTTCTTTTTTTTGACACTATTCACACTTGAGCGGAATCTTCGATATTCTCGACAATCTATAAGTTAGAATATAGTCATGTGGGATTTTGTTTGATTCGTCTTTATGAGTACATTAAGAATATCAAATTTTTATAATTTTTGCTAATGTAAAATGAAAGATATCGCTAGTGTAAAACGCGTCTCGACGAATGTGCCAAAATGAATAGTGAAGAGTGGATTTGAATGGAGGGAGTAACAAACAATTTTTTTTAATAGTGTGCGTTAACTGGAATGTGATATTGTATAATTTTTAAAAAATTTCTATAAATGGAATGTGATGTACTCCGTATTTGGTTAAGAGAGTGTCAACTTAATATAACTGATAGAGTCACATACTCACATCCATGTTGCAAGGGAGGAGAGATTATCCCATAAAGCGGTAATCAATCAATATTATATTATATATTAATAAAGCATGAACTTTTCGAACGATACGATTGATCCAAATTTTTTAATATATTTTTTAAGTTAAATAAAGAATATGAAAATTTGTATATGAAAAAAAAATCTTACTCTACCTAAGACTCGATTTTTTTAAAATTTAAATAAAGAATATAGGAATTTGTATTGATCTTCTAAAATTTTATAAGATTTTTCTAAACTTATAATTACCATACTTAGAAGATTAATCTTGTAATTCTCACCTTAAATAAACTCTTATCATGTGCCCATAGGCACATTTTAGAAAAACTCATTTTATAATAATATTTCGTTTACTTTTCCTTTGACAAACCGAAAGTTACAACCGCTCTTATACACAAAGCGGTGTACGGGGTTGAGAAATTTTTTAATCATCTCAGATCATTTAGAAAAAAAGAGTACAAACAATTCAACCATAAAATTGAAAAACTAAAACAAATACGTTCAAACTCTTGCCACGCTGAGACCTACAACTGAGAAAATCCTAACCTCCCATCTTCCTTCAAACAATCTCCGCAAAATACAACTCAACCGGATTTCCATGGTTGAAATCCGCCCGATTATACCCGAAAAAATACAACCCAACCGTTTTAAACGAAACTGGCTAATTATCAACTACAGTGTCAAGAAATACGATTATTCCGTTGCATCTAAGATCGGGTATCCATTTTCTTTCGATTATACTCTTCATCTGCATCTACTCTCTCGGTTAGGTACCTCAGTTGGAGTTGTGAGTCGTGTGACTCTCGCGGATGTCTCCCCTCTTTCACATACCTACGACATTAAAAGAAGGGGTAAGTGTGAATCTCTTTCTGATATATTAAATGAACATTAATTACTGATTTTGCTTAATCTAAGCCTGAATTTGTATCAATTTTTTTATCTCGATTTTTTTTTTGAGCGAAATTTAACTAAACTTAAAAAACATTTATCGAGATAATTTTTTTATCTCGATAAATGTTTTTGAAGTTTAGTTATGTATAATTGATTGTTCGTTAGGATAAAGTTTGCATCTTTGGAGGATTTTGTCATTTTTGTGGATGGAGACAATTATATATATATAGAGACAATTAAGAGGGATGTGAATATTTTATTATCCTAATCTTGGAAATTAAACAAACATCATTTACGAAAAATTTGATTTATTTATGGAGAACGAAGTTATTATGGGGAAAAGAAAGGTGGGGAGGGTGATTGAAAAAATTATGGGAAAAAGAAATAAAATTAATGTCCATTGTACTCCGTACATCTTATGCAAGTTATTTTTTTTTACTTCTTTTTTTAATTTCTAAATCTAGTATTTTGAATAAGGGTCTAGTTTTCCTTCTTTTATTTAATATTGTCATGCCACTTCACTTACTCCGTAATATAAAGAAAATGAATTTCACGATAAATGTGACCTAATACCAAAAAATGTACTCATATGATTTATTAGCTTAAATATTCTAAATGATAAAAGTTAATTTAAAATAAATTTTGATACTTCGTATGCGTAATATCATTCAATAATAAAATACAATGATTTTTCCATTACCACGTTTTTATAATTGTTTCAAAATCAAGGGTTGCTTCGAAAAATTTCAAATAAAATCGATCTTTGTACGTAATAATTACTATAATTGGAAAAGTATTATTGGAGACCTGAATTTAATGACCCTATTACCGATTTTACAAAAAAAGAATTGAGTTTATTCCGAGATTAAAAAAAATAACACTAAGAAATAAGTCGATTGATTGATTTGTAATTAACAATTTAATGATTTGTAATTATTATAACTGGAAAACCAATATTACCCTATTCATTTTAAGGTAGTAAAAATTATGTAAATATAAACACATAATTAATTATAAAAAGTATGTAGTATATAAATTTAAGCTTAAATATTTTGACGTTATTTTTCTAATTATTAAAATTGCTTAAGCAATACCATAAAAAATGCATTCAATGCTATGATTCTATATACAAAAGTACCTTAGTTTTATATTTGAAGAAAAAGAAATTATATAATTTGCCTACATGATTGCACTCGCTAATACTTGAGTCTTCCAACGAAAATTTGGAACGTCGTCGACGAATTCTTAGATCCGAAATGAAATCTCTACAAACAAAAAAAACAAAATCGAATCACAATTATTAAAATTATATTCTAAATGTTCTAATATACATAACAACAATGAGAGATCAAAGAAATTTTAACCTTTCGAGCCATTTTTTCTTCTAATTAAAGCTTTACTTTCATCTTTCTTCTTACTTTGAACATAAAACACATCAAAAACAAAAACAATATTAAAAAGTACCACATGTTGATATTAAAAATCAGAAATCACAATATTATAACTATAACCGAAATTAGAAATTAGAAATAATAATCAAAAAACAATATTAGAAAATAGCACAATATTATAACTATAATCGAAATTAGAAATAATCACAATCGGAAAGTCATAAACTTTTATAAAAGTTCATATATTCCATTGTTTGAGAAATATATCGTCAAAAAAAATTAAATAAGTTTTCAAATAGTTATAAAAACATTAATGGACTTTAATATTTAGAATACCTCTACGAAATTCACTATATCATCTTCGTTCATCATCACCTAGAAAAAACGCCCTTCATAAAAAATTAACATCACCGTCTATATCGTCATATCCCGAATTAAACATACAACCTACAACATAACCAAGATAAATGTGAAAGCTACGCATAATATTAATGGCGATGAGTTAGTAACAGATCACGGTCGGTCAAGTGACTACGGTATCGCTCAAAAAAAAAAAGTGACTACGGTACCGTTGCATCACGGTGTGACGGATCATCTTTATCTTTCTTTATAATATCTTCATCCTCATCTCTCTTAAACATATCTTCATCATCTACATCAAATCAAATTACAAAAATGTTCAAATTGATTTTGATTAAATTAAAAAAATAAAAATTAATGACTTTAAATCAACTAAATCTCAGAGATTTGGCAATTGTGATGATGATTTCAAAAATGAAGAGGTCCATAAATACAATTTAGAGAAGGTTAAAAAATTATGGTGAACATTAAATGATGTTGATACTTGCATTGGTATTGTAAAGAGTGATACATTTTCCAGATTTTGAAAAAGAAGAACAATTAATGTTGACGGTTTGTAATTTGAATAGGTTTTGGTAATTACACTTTGTTCCTTAATTACACTTTGTTCCTCGATTTTCTGCATCAACATTAATTGCAGTAATTCAATTGTAATTACACACTCCTAATCCTAATACCCTCCTTAAAACTAATTGAAAAACAAAACACAAAAAAAGAGTCCTATTCTCAAATGGGGGGCAATGGATAGTGCCACGTAGGATTAAATGGTCCTTGATTTAATATAAAAAAGATTCTTGACTTAAGTTTACAATGGAAAAAACACTATGCATATGAGTAACATTCAGTTTTACTTTATTTATTCACAATCTCACATGGATAATGTTTGATCAGTCGTAAGGTTATGACATATATACACGTCACAAGAAAGATTTGTTGATTTTTAAATACCTTAGAAAAAGTAAAAAATATGTCCCATCTAATATATATACTCTCTCATCCATTTAATTTTTTACAGCTATAAATGAATAATATATTCAATTCTGTACATTCTCTTTTGACAAAACAATATGTCCTATAATCTTCATATACTTACTTTATTTACAAAAAATGTCACTTCTTTTCCCTTAATTTATGTTTGGTGAACCCATAATATTCTTTATTTTTATGAAAAGTGGTAAAATATTCTAGGTAAAGAATTGAATGGATAGGAGAAAACGGATATATATACTCTGTTTTTTTATAAATCATTTTCATTTTCTTGAAATATTTCTTTCTTCTTCAATATTTTCTCAAAATATAATACTCCGTACTGATAAATTCTCCCTTCGTTTGTTATTTATTATCACATTTCATTAAAATACACCAACTATATATATTTATAAAATGAAATAATAAAACAACCGGAGAGAGTATTATGAAATAGATATTCAGAAAATTTTAAATTTATTATACTGATATATTTACATTAAATTTCAGAAAATTTTAAATTTATTGTACTGATATATTTACATTAAATTTTGAAGTTGTTGAACTAGTGAGATATAAACCAAATGTAACAACCATGAGAGAGAAAATGCAAGTGTAATGAATGTTTTTATTATTATGTACTCCCTCCCATCCAAACAATCCTAGACATAGAATTTTTCATCAAAATTAAGAAAAGTGGTAAAAATAAGGGTATTATTGGTAAATCAAATGGTGTTATGGGTCCACCAACCTTAAAGTAAGAAAAAAAGTAGTGGCATTTTGTGTAAATAGAGGAAGGATATGAGGATGATAAGGTAAAGTCTTTTGCCAAAAAGGAATGTAAAGAATTGATTGGATTGTTCATTTATAGTAAGTGTAAAGAATTGAATGGATGGGAGGGAGTATGTTAGTTACAATGTACAACTATCATCAGTATTTATACACTTGATGAGTAACAACTTGTGTAACAACCAACTAACTCTAGGTAGTTGATTCTATTCTACCAGCTTAACCACGGTTCATATGCCCTCTTTAAGCTGGAATTAATCAAGTTCTAAAAGCCTTTCTTTTTTTCTTTTTTTTAGGCTTGATGAATATTGAGGAATTTCATCCCCAAAAGATCAGTAATATAGCTATGTTGTTGTATCCCTAAGGACTTAGTCATAATATCTGGCTACTGTATATTGGAGCTGACATGAGAAGTGTAAAGGAATCCTTCTTGAACTTTATCCCTTACATAGTGACAATCAATCTCCAAATGGTTGGTTCTCTCATGGAACACGAGATTTTTTGCTATATGTTGCGCAGCCTTGTTGTCACATATAAGCTCTAAGGGTGGTTTAACCATGACTCCAAGATCCTGAAGCAATCTATGTGTCCAAACCATTTCACTAGCTGTATAGGACATACACCTGTACTCAGACTCTGTGCTGCTCTTACTCACAGTTTTCTGCTTCTTTGTCTTCCAACTAATCAATGAATTCCCAAGGAAAACACAGTATCCGCTTAGGGATCTGCGACTGTAGGCGCATTTACCCCCATCAGCATCACTATAAGCCTTGAGTATCAGAGAATTGCGGGCTGGATAGAACAGGCCAGCCTTGACAGTTTGCTTTAGGTATCTAACCACATGGACTACAACTAACAGGTGTGGTTTTCGTGGCTCAGACATGAAATGGCTTAGGTGTTGTACTGCATATGAAAAATCAGGTCGACTTAAATTGAGATATAACAACCTGCCAACTATTCTCCTGTAAACTTCAGGGTCAGGCAAGACAACCTCCTCATCTATACTAAGATGCAACCCTATTGGTAATGGAAGGCTTGCTGGTTCACAATCCTCCATATCTAGATCTTTAATAATGTCTAGACAGTATTTCCTTTGATTTATGGTAATCCCTGATTCATTTCTTGCCACCTCCAAACCTAGAAAATATCGCATCATTCCTAGATCCTTGATAGTAAAGGCTTTATGCAAACTGTCTTTTACCATTTGAATATCTTCTGGGTTGCTGCCAGTCATTAAGATATCATATATATATATATATATATATATATATATATATATATATATATATATATATATATAGAGAGAGAGAGAGAGAGAGAGAGAGAGAGAGAGAGAGAGAGAGAGAGAGAGAGAGAGAGAGAGAGAGAGAGAGAGAGAGAGAGAGAGAGAGAGAGAGAGAGAGAGAGAGAGAGGTTCACATAAGGCCAACAACTCTTATAAGTTCATAAGTTCCAGTGTTAAAGTTACACAAAAGGTGCTTAAAGTTACACGAGATGAGTGTTAAAGTTGCACTTTATCACTTGAAGTGATAAAAGAGCTGAATGTTATAGTTACATATCAATTCTGAAAAAATGCAACTTTAACGTATGTCATCTGTAACTTTAATATAGACTTAATTACATATGGTGAACTTATTTGATCCCTTCTCTCTCTCTCTCTCTATATATATATATAGAGAGAGAAGGGATCATATAAGTCTCTTCTTCTCTTATAAGTCCATAAGGCTTATTATAAGTCATTGGATGAATTCAAGATGGATGGCTGAGATTGAAATAAGATATCATTTAAAAAAAAAAAGTTCATCATAAATACTCCTCGTTTTCTTCCCACCTTCATTACTTCAATATTCCCACCTCCATTACCTCACTTCCTTTCCCAACACAATTAAACCATACTCCCGCTCACTTCCCACTCCACTACTCCATCAGCAACATTCATCCGCTCGAACATTCATCATCAGCAACATTCATCATTCATCATCCGGATCAATTTGTTTGTTTGCTCAAGTACATTCATCATCAGCAATATTCATCCGCTCGTTTTAACTGTTGGTTCTCGATCAATTTGTCCTCTTTTCGCAGGTAAACGTCTTTTCTTTCTCTACTCAAAGTTTTGTTGTATAATCTTGCGATTTGTTTTTTAATTTGACGAATTTCGTAGTTTAATTTTTTAGTTATCAAAATTAAACCGAGATTTATCAACTTCCTCACCAAATTTTTTTAAGGTCTGTTCTTTCTCTAATTTCGTGGCTCAAGGTCTGTTCTTTCTCTAAGCAATTTTTTTAATTTGGAGTTTAATTGCGAAATTAGGGGTTAAATTTTAATTTGCGAGTTTAATTAGGGAAATTAGGGTTTAATTTTTGGGTCTTTTTTCTGAGTTTTTCTGGGTATACGAAATTAGGGTTTGCGAAATTAGGTTTAATTGTTCACAATTTGGGTATAATTGTTGCGAAATTAGGGAAATTAGGGTTTAATTGTTGCGAGTTTAATTAGGGAAATTAGGATTTAATTTTTGGGTCTGTTTTCTGAGTTTTTCTGGGTATACGAATTTGGGTCGTAATCAATTGAATTGATTTATTTGATGATTTCATATAAAAAAAACTTGTTGAATTTGATCGTAAGTGATCGATTTGTTTGATTTCATATCAATAAACTGGTTGAATTTAATCGTAAGCAATTGATTTGATTTAACGATTTCATATCAAAACAACTGGTTGAATTTGATCGTAAGCGATCGATTTGTATGATTTCATATGAAAATTAAAAACTGGTTGAATTTGATTTGGTTGGTGATTTCATATCAAAAATTTGATTGAATTGATGAACAGGTAACAGGAAAAGTGACATACAATATGATGACAAACGTGTGGTAGATTGTGAAGTTGGAATTTAATAATGAAGTTGTAGACGTTGTGCACTGAAGTTGTAGACGTTGTGCACTGAAGTTATAAAGTGAATGACTTAAAGTTACAAAGTTATGTTCTACAAATCAAAGGGGCGTGATGTTGAAGTTTCAGAAACAGAAAGTTGAAGTTGTAAAATTTCCGAACTGAAGTTGCAAGCGTGTGGTAGATTGTTTTGAATGTACACCAGTTAACTATAATGTTGTAAATATAATGTACTGAAGTTGTATTGCAGCTGAATTAAAGTTCCAAACAAATTGTTATTTAAATATTGAAAGTCATGCACTGAATATGTAAGTGTACGTGTTTTGAAGTCTTGGAAGCTTAGAGTTGAAGTTTCATGAATTGAGAGTTGCAGTTGTAAAGAATTGAAACTTCAGCATCCGTAACTCTAGGTGTATGTAGAGGAACTTCAACTGTATTGCTCTGTCACTTCAATTGTTTCAGTTTGTAACTTCACTTTAATTGGTAAATATGCAGCTTCAATTACTTTATAACGTCACGTTAACTTATAAATTTGTAACTTCATCTCCATAACAACATTATTTTAAAAAACATTTGTAACTTCACATATTTCGTAACTTCAATTTATATGTTTTGTAAATTCAGTTCATATGTTTGGTAACTTCAGATCAATAAAATTATACTGTAGCAATAACGAAAAATACAGTAAATTACATATTAAAAATAAAAAATAAGAAAGAGATAAATAAAATTATTTACTACGTTTATTCGAAGTTATACTGTATGCACTTGAAATCATGCAAAAAAAAAATACTCCTACTAAGAAATAAAATGGACGGTGACGAAGATGGTAAAACGAAAACAAAACAAGAAGGGAGGAAATTAGAGAAATTAAAGAATTCTGATTTTTTTTAAGTTATGATTGTACGGAGAAGAGAGAAGATGATTGTTGGTAAAAGAATTAATTAGTGTGTAGGAGTTATTGGTAAAAGAGTTAATAGGGGTTAATTAGTGTGGTGGAAGGAGAGAGAAAGGATTAATGATGATAGTAAATGCTACATGAGGAGTGTGAATTAGAGTGGGATTTTGTGTTTTTAAATCAAATCTCAACCATACATACTCACCTCATCCTATGGCCCAAAATAAGACTTATGTACTTATAGGGAGGGGTGTCCTTATGTGAACCCCTCTCTCTCTCTCTAAACTTATGTACTTATAGGGAGGGGTGTCCTTATGTGAACCTCTCTCTCTCTCTCTATATATATATATATATATATATATATATAGAGAGAGAGAGAGAGATATATATATATATATATATATATATATATATATATATAGAGAGAGAGAGAGAGAGAGAGAGAGAGAGAGAGAGAGAGAGAGAGAGAGAGAGAGAGAGAGAGAGAGAGAGAGAGAGAGAGAGAGAGAGAGAGAGAGAGAGAGAGAGAGAGGGGATCAAATAAGTTAACCATATGTAATTAAGTCTATATTAAAGTTACAGATGACATACGTTAAAGTTGCATTTTTTCAGAATTGATATATAACTATAACATTCAGCTCTTTTATCACTTCAAGTGATAAAGTGCAAGTTTAACACTCATTTCGTGTAACTTTAAGCACCTTTTGTGTAACTTTAACACTTGGACTTATGAACTTATAAGAGTTGTTGGCCTTATGTGAACCTCTCTCTCTCTCTCTCTCTCTCTTTCTCTCTCTCTCTCTCTCTCTCTCTATATATATATATATATATATATATATATATAGGATCCTTTGAGGCAGCTCAACTCGCCGCACCCATTGAGGCATAATCTCAACCATTAGATTAAAATCAAATTAAAGGCTAAGATTAAAACAAAAACTCATACATAAAAAAAAATTCCCCAATTTTTTTTCCCGGGGAAAAAAAAATCGAAATTTTTCGGAAAAAAAAAAAAATCCGGAAACAAAAAAATTTCGGAATATTTTTTTCCAAAAAAAAAAAAAATCCGAAAAAAAAAAAAATCGGAATTATTTTTTCCAAAAAAAAAAAAAATCCGAAAAAAAAAAAATCGGAATTATTTTTTCCAAAAAAAAAAAAATTCGAAAAAAAAAAATTCCGAAAAAAAAATCAGAATTTAAAATAAAATTGGTGTATATAAAAACAATTTCAGTGTACATAATAACTGTTTTAAGGTAAGTGTATATATGTTCATTAATTGGTGTACATAGTAACCATTTGAGTGTATATAACAATAACTATTTTACTGTATATATATTTAGTTTTTAAGTGTATATATGTATGGAGTGAGTTTAATAGCGTATATATGAGTTTTTTAGTGTATATAACAGTTATTTTGATGTATGTTCCATTGTTGATTAACTGATGTACATATTAATTATTTGGGTGTATATAACAATTATTTTAATGTATATATTGAGTTCTTAAGTGTATATATATTCAGTGAGTTTAATAGCGTATATAATGAGTTTTTTTAGTGTATATAACAGTTATTTTGATGTATGTTCCATTGTTGATTAATTGGTGTACATAATAACTATTTTGAGTGTATATAACATTTTTTTATTTGAGTGTATATAACATTTTTTTTACTGTATATATTGAGTTCTTAAATGTGTGTATATAGTGAGTTTAATAACGTATATAATGAGTTTTTTAGTGTATATAACACTTATTTGGATGTATGTCCCATCTTAATCTAATGGTCTAGATTGTGCCTCAATGGGTGTAAGGAGTTACCCTGCCTCACCGGAACCTCTCTCTCTCTCTCTCTCTCTCTCTCTCTCTCTATATATATATATATATATATATATATATATATAGGTTCAAATAAGGTCCACAATTTTTTTAAGTCTATATTGAAGTTACAGATGACATACGCTAAAGTTGCATTTGTATATATATCGATTTTGAACAAATGCAACTTTAGTGTATGTCATCTGAAACTTCAATATAGACTTAAAAAAATTGTGGACCTTATTTGAACCTACCTATATAGAGTAGAGTTCTAATAAGGTTTAGGGTAAAATTAAGTTCCTAAGTCCTATTGTTAGTCATTGGATTAACTTTAGATCAATGGTTGATATTAGTTTTGCAATTATGGTTTTAAAAAGAGTAGTTGATTTGCATTAAATGAAAAACACTTAACCTATCACTAACAACTCATCTCTCCAAAATAAACACTATACATTTTTTTCTCCACCACATCAATTAATCAACCAAGCCAAATCTCAATACTAACCTTCATCATATTATTTGTCTTATTAACCCATTGTTGCTTCAATCTTAGGAGTATTATTTTTTTCTACATGTCACTATTCACTTGTTAATTCTAATTTATTCAATTATTTTTCCATAAATTCTATTTCAAATATAATATTGAATACGAAATTTAAATCATTCTTTAAATAAAAGTGTCATCGTCAATAGTTCCGTAAAACTTAATTATGAATGATAGCGTCTTCTTCAAATATTGAATACGAAATTTTTTTCTGACAAAATATCCATCCGTACGCTTGAAACTTTAATTCAATTACTACACAACTTCAACTCTCACTTTCTGAAATTTTAGAACTCGTCTCCCACATACTTTCATCTTTATTTCATAACGTCGAATACTACGGTATTTATAATTTCAACAAAGTAACTTTATAACTTCAATTCATTAACTTTAGAACTTCAAAGCACAATAATGACAACTTTATATATATAACTGCTGGAAAGTTGAACATTATTTCTCTATAAAAACATACAACGACACGCTTGGAACTTTAAGTCAAATTCTTTACAACTGCAACTCTCAATTTATGAAACTTCAACTCTAAGCTTCTGAGACTTCAAAACACGTATACTTACATATTCAGTGCATGTCTTTCAATATTTAAATAACAGTTTGTTTGGACCTTTAATTCAGCTGCAATGCAACTTCAGTACATTACATTTACAACATCATAGTTAACTGATGTACATTCAAAACAATCTACCACACGCTTGCAACTTCAGTTCGAAAACTTAACAACTTCAACTCTTTGTTTCTGAAACTTCAACATCATGCCCCTTTGATTTGTAGAACATAACTTTGAAACTGTAAGTCCTTCTCTTTACAACTTCAATGCACAACGTCTACAACTTCATAATTAAATGGTGGAATGTTCATTTTTCTTCTGCTCATATATTCAACTATATGCTTGAAACTTCAATTCCAAGACCGTAGAACTTCAACTCTCATCTTCATAAACTTCATAATACGTGTCCCATATATTCTCCTCAATTTCAACTACAACACTATCAACAACACAAAGCTCAATTCTTAGACTCATACGAAGTTAGTTCCTACGGAGTATCTAATAACCCATCACAAACGCGTTATTAAGACTCAACAATTAAAACACGGATTATTAAGACTCATCAGGTAACTTTTAGTTTTATTTTTTTTCATGAGAGAATTTATGAGATAAATTTTAACAACCATCTACTTCTCTTTCTGAACACAGTTGACAAAAAAAAAGTTTCTTGTCTAACGGAATGAACGTGATAACCCATCAAAAACGCGAAATCAAACATATACATTGATACTACGAAATCAAACATACAATAAAACAAAAACCTAAAAAAATCGGTAAACACCATAGAAATTTGATTAAACACCATAAAAATTGATTAGGAACACTATTACCACCAAAAATTGATCAAACACCAAAAAACCCAAATAGAAAACCCCCAATTTAACAAGAAACTCGCAAGTAAACCTTGAAATCACGACTAAACGCAAAAACCCCCAAATTGAAAAAAAAACCCTAATTTCACTGAAAATCCCCAAATTACGGTTACTCGAAATACTGTTCTCCATATGCGAAATTAACAGTATAGTTTACCTGAGATGAAGAAATGTCGATAAAGGAGATGCTTGGACAATTACTTGGAGCTTCGACAATGGAGATGCTTCGACAATAGAGATACGAAAAGCAGTAGTGGTTGATGAAGAGGAGAATTTTGTACGGTGAAGGGTAAGATATCAAAGATGAAGAGAGATTTGGAGATGAGAGTTTTGGAATATTGAATTGTGATCGAAAAATGAGCAAGAGATCAGAGTAATGAATGAGGATGGGAAAATAGAGAGTGGGGAAAAAGAGGTATGCATGGAAAATGTAAACTTTTTTTAATAAATTTTTAAAAAATAATTATATATACAAACGCATCTAAGCCATTGATCTGTATTTCATCCGACGGCTAAGATTGAGACTTAGGACCTTATACATATGCTTGGAGCTTATATGATCTCAACTATATATATATATATATATATATATATATATATATATATATATATATATATTAAAACCATTAGTAGAGAATCTGTCCTGGTACTTGGCTTTGTGAACAAAGAATAATCTTGTTTTGATTGAGTAAATCCAATGCTTAACAGATGCTTTGTTAACTCAATGTTCCACTGCCTTGAGGCCTGTTTCAGACCATAAAAAGACCTCTGCAATCTGCATACTTTATCAGTATCAGAAGTCATATACCCTGGTGGAAGTGTCATGTAAACTTCTGATGCGTGTCGTTCCTATTCGATTTTTCACCTATTTTGGCACGCATTTTCGTGTCGTTTTATTATTTTAGGAGTCGGATTACGCTATTTTCTCCCATATGTGCTACTCGGGTATTCTTTTGTTGTTTTGCAGATAATCGAGACCGAGTAGTTAAAAGAGCTAAAAATTGCATCAAAAAAACTTAAAGCTCTGAAACCGATTTGTTGTAGACCAAGAAGAAGGAAGCAAGTCTATAGACTGAGAAGAAGGAAGTAAGAAAGCTGTAGACTAAAGCACAAGTCTATAGACTGGGAAACAAGTCTATAGACTGAGAAAGTGCAGCAGACAGTCCGTAGACTGAGGAGAAGTCCGTTGGAAGCCTAGATTGAACTCAGTCTGCAGACTTGGATCTCAAGTCTACCAGTCCAAAATCCAAGTCTGCAGGATGGGATACCACTCCAAGACTAATTCAGTTGACGTTACCCACTACTCCCCCTATTACGCTCTTCAGTTCTTCCCACTACCAAGTTAATGGGATGGTTTAAGGAGGGAATTAAGGGCAGTTATTGAGGGTTTGAACAGTTTAAATACAGCTTTAATTTTATGATCTAGATCCATCTTCTTATCGTCCCATCTTCATCCTTTATCTTTGTCTCATTCAATCATCCAGTAATTAGTTTAGTTTAAATTCACTGTAAATAATTAATTTTTCTTTTATCAAGTTTACTTCTATTTCATCTTTTTTTAGAATTCCGGTGTTCATATTCTCGATCTTGTTATCTTTATTCTAATTCCCCGTCTATGTTCTTTTATTTATTCCAATCCGGTACTTTCTTCCTCTTCCCTAATCTCCTCCTCCTTCCTGTTTACTGTTATCTGTTTCCTGTAACTTCTCATCATTCTGCTTCTTTATTTTCTTCTTATTTTCATTCATCCTGTTATTTCATCATGATTCAATTTGTCAGTATTATTATCATCGTAAATATGCTTAGCTAATATTTCTGTCACTAGAGTTTAGGTGAATTACGAATTGAACGGTATTTATGTGATAACTAAATAATCGACCTGTATGAGTTAAATCGCTCTTGCAAAATCTTAATGACGAATAATTAATTATAGGCCGTAATTGATTGTTTGTATCTCCTAATCCCGACCTACGTAGCGAAAGCCCAGGAAAGGATAAGACTCGTTGTAATCGATAGAATTCCCTAATACGTAGCGAGAGCCCGTTAGGTGACTTCTAGGATGACTAGTGATCCGAGAGGACCGTGTCGATATTCTTTAACTCGTCTTAACTGATTATTTGGAAATCGTACGTATGGTTGTTTAATTCGTGGTGATCCGACAACTCTGGTACTTTTCTCATTTTTGATTAATTCATTAGATTTTATTAGACTGTCAGCTCACCAAACCATAAAAATTCGTGACCCGATAATTTAATTGACTAACTTATAATTTTCAACCCGCCTCCCTGTGGAATCGACCCTGCTTACCGCTAGCTACCCGTTAGTAGTAATCTAGGATTATTTTTGATTACGGTGACACGACTAACCCGTATCAACTTCCTCTTCTAAGAACCCATGCAAGAAGGCATTATTGATGTCTAATTGGTATAATCCCCAATTATTTGCTGATGCCAATGCAATTAGAGCCCTTACTGTAGTTAGCTTAGCAACTGGTGAGAAAGTATGCTTATAATCTTTGTTTTTAACCTGATTATAGCCTTTCGCAACCAGTCGAGCCTTGAATCTTTCAACTGTTCCATTTGCCTTGTGCTTAATTTTGTACACACATCTACATCCAATTGCTTTCTTTTCTGGAGGTAGATTAGTCACAACCTAAGTTTTGTTTTCATCAAGAGCATGTATTTCTTTGGCCATAGCCTGAACCCATCTAGGATATTGTGCTGCTTGAGTGTAATCAGAAGGTTCAACCTCCTGAAACACATTGTGCAATGAAGCTAAAAAATCTGTATCAAACATAGTCAATTCAGACATCACACTAGCTTGCAAAGCACTATGTTTATTAGAACATATAAAATCCTTCAACTTCACTGATGGTTGTTTAGTTCTGGTGGATTTTCTAACCAGAACTACATCAGGAATACTATGTTCAGTAACTGTTTCCTCATTTTCAACTATTTCAGGAGAACTATGTTCAGGTGAATCAAGTTGTTCAGGGACTTCACCATTAGGAACATTATTATCATGCTCAGTAGAACCAATATTCAGATCCTTAGGAAAGGAGTTATATGGAACATCTGTCGGATTAACCAAAGATGTGGATGATGGAGTAGATGAATCTGCATGCCTTGTCTTATATGGAAACACAGTTTCTCCAAACACCACATCCCTACTGGTGAAAACTATATGTTTTTCCAAATCATATAGCTTATATCCCTTAACACCAAAAGAATATCCCAAGAATATGCATTTTCTGGATCTGACTCCTAATTTGTCTCTATATTTGATGGGAACTGCAGCATAACATAGAGATCCAAACACCCTGAGATCCTCATAACTAGGAGGTTTTCCAAATAACAATTCATGAGGTGTCTTCCAGTTCAGATTTGCTACTGGCATTTTGTTAATTAGGTATGTAGCAGCCAACAAACAGTCACCCCAAAACTTAAGAGGTAGTCCTGATTGTATCTTTAAGGCTCTAGTTGTGTCTAACAAGTGCCTATGTTTTCTTTCTACCCTTCCATTTTGCTGGGGGGGTGCCAGGAATAGTCTTTTGATGTAAAATGCCTTTGTTTTTGAACATTTCAGTACACACTCCTTGGACAAACTTAGTACCATTGGCTGTTCTTATTATCTTGACCTTGGCATTAAACTAAGTCTCAATATACAGCAGGAATGACTTGATAATGGAGTAAACCTGCTGTTTATTTTGAATGAGGTATGTCCATGTACTCCTAAAATGGTCATCCAGTATTGTGAGAAAAGATTTGTTTAAAGATGTGTGTCCTAGTCTTTGATGAAGTAGGTTTACATCTTCTTTTACACAAACATTTATTTGTACTGAACTAGGAATAAAGGTTCTATCACTAAGGCTTGAGTTCATCCCATGTGTATGACTCTCCAAACGTGATATTATCCAGTATAGACCTCTTTGTCTTTTCCCTCTTGCAACTATGGATTTACTTGAAAGGTCCTGAAACCAACAATCACTCGTCATAAAGATGACTCTCATATTAGAGTACTGAAGTAATGACCCTACAGAGAGTAAATTTTGCTGAAAACCAGGTACAATCAGGACATTTCTTAATGTAATTCCATTAGCCAAATATATGGTACCCATTTGAGTGACCTGTTTGGTGGATCCAAATGTAGATAATAATTTCAGAGACTGTAGGATAAACGTAGATATCTCAAGTATAACGACATATGGCGTCGAAATGAGTACGTGTTAATATGTGTTTGACACAATTCATACAAAAAAAGTAAGAAGGCCTATAATGAACGTCACAGCTCTAAAACACAAATATTCTGGGGCGGAACCCGTCCGAGCTATGAGCCCGAGCCGAAATTAGGTAAATTAAAAAAATATTACTAATATTTTTTACTAAAAGTTCACAAAATAGTAAAAAATATTTATTCATTTTCAAAATTTCTTTGTTAACAATATTATCATAAAAAAAATACGAAATAGTATGTTTTAAATCATATTAATATCATATGATTATTATAATGATAAAAAATTCAATGCAAGTTGGGTTAAAACATAAAAGCATTCTCGCAAAAATAAACTTATCGATGCAAGTTGGGTTATACGTACTATTTTTGAATATAATATCGTGAGTAACACACATTATTGTAAGATCATAATCAAACAAAGTGATATTGGAAGAGTTAGAGAATCCCTATCGAAAACTATTTTGATGGTGATGGGAGTTGACTAAGTGCCACGGGTCGCCCGCCTGTAGCGCCCTGGAATAATTCGCCCCCAGGGTGAACTGAGGGCTGCCCAGCAGGCCCGCCCTGCAAAAGATTACTGAAAGCACTCCAAGGCTTGCGCCTGCTCGGCAGGGTCTTGCTGTCAGCCGAGCAGGGCCACCAAGTCCCCTACGTGCCGGTTTCCAGGGTGCCCAAACCCCCAGTACGAGCAGGGGAAACCGAGGGCCCATCCGTCATTCCGCCTCAGGTAAGGGAAAGTGGGTGGATGAGGCGAGGCCACGTGTCGTCCTCATGTCCACCCATTCTCCCGCCTTTTTCCCTCTCCTCCTCCTCTCTCTTGTGGGAAGGTATAAATATCCAACCATTTCCCACTTGAAAGTGGTTGGATTTTCTCTCTCTAGACTCTCACTCCTAAAAACGCCGCCTAGTTCCTCACGATCTAGGTCCATCAAGGCGCCGTCTGTGGGGAGGAGTAGGTTGTACCCACGAAATTACCCACAAAATCAACCATTCTCTAACGCGAAATTAACAAATTAACCAATTACAACAAACATGCCTGAAATATTCGACACTAGCTCTGTGGCAAATCCACCCAATGCTCCCCGTTATGGCATGCAACCAGAAGTAACCCCCGCCGCCACGATTCCAGGCGTGGGGCGAGCCAGTCTTAAAGGGGCACCGGATCAGGGAGTAGTTGCCATAGCAGGGCAGGGGGCACATGCGGGGCAAACTCTAAACCTCACCCCTGCCCAGATGGTGCAGACCGCGGCGTTCTTCTCAGCAATGTTGAACCAGGAATTTACCCCAAACGATCTGGTAGGCAGGGTCGCCACGACCCCCAGGTTGCTCCATTTTGAAAGTGGAGAAGGAACCGGGGGTACGAAGCGGACCGCCGCCAGAAATGTTCAGAGAAAGGCCAGGAAGACGACTCAGGCGTATGTGCAGGTGCAAAGGCGAATCACAGAAACCCGTCAGCAGCCGCCTGCGCAGCAAGGGGTTGCAGGTCCTGAGGAGGCATTCTCCATTCATACCACAGAATCCACGGCCGCTCGTGAAAGAGGAGGTTTATCCCAAGATCTGAGGAATCGAATGAGGCACAAGGAGCCGGTGTCCAAGCGCCTGGGGGAGAAACAGAGAGATGTGTTCTCCAGGCTGACACCGGTCGAAGAAGTACAGCCTACGCCAGGCCTGTCTCAGAGCCTGCAATCTAGGCTTAACAATGGCCAGCCTCTGAGGTCCAGGCATCGCCAGGGTGATAACCTCGAGCCTGCTCAGAAGAAGCGCTCACGGTATCATTCCCCTCCTGAAGACGACGAAGCGATAAGCAGGCGCCCACCTAGGTACCGCTCCCCTGAAAGTAGGAGACCGACCCCTGACAGAAGGGATGACCACGGTCACTATTCAGGCACGAGCAGGTCGAGAATGGTGGGCAGGCCAACCAAGACCCCGCTTCATCCTGAGGTTCAGGCGTATCCAATCCCAAAGATTAAAATGCCCTCTGTCAAGTTCGATGGCACAACTGACCCCGAGGATCATTTGGCGGCTTGCGAGAGCCATATGGGCATGTACGACGCCGATGACGCGGTCTGGTGCAAAATTTTTCCAACCACCCTGGTAGGTCTGGACTAGGGCTGGTTCAGGGACTTGCCGCAAGAGTCGATATGTTTTCTTCATAGAATTGGCAGAAGCATTCCTTGACCAGTATGTAGGAAACAAGAGGCGCCGTCTTACCCGGTTCGACCTAATGACTCTCAGGCAAAAGAAGGGTGAGTCTGTCAGGGAGTACCTGAAGAGGTTCGACCTGTCCTTCCAGCAGGTCAAAGAGATAGACGATGCGGCAGGGACGAGACTACTAAAATCGTATGTATTTTTTTAGGTCTGTCTTAAGACGACAATATCTCACTCATACGATGTCGGAAGAATGCGATTCAAGATGCGATGGAAAGCTAAGTTCAAGATGAACAACTTTGTTGAAGAGACCAAAATGAAATTTCATCATCTAATGGGTCAAAACCAAGCTTGAAACCATCAGCCATTATGGAAAAAATAAGGAAAGAAAATCAAGTGTAAAAAGGAAAGAAGAAGATGTTGAATTGGAAGAACAGGATCAATTAATTAAGGAAAGAAATAAATGCACTACGACCAAATTCAACACTATAAAAGAAGGCAAAGAGGAGAAAAAAAAAAGGAGAAGGAGCAGCACACACACATAAAGGAGTAGGAATAGGGCGAAGGCCTTGGCCTTCATGGCCAAGGTTGGTACAGAATCAACCGGATTGTGATGCGGGACGCGATCAATTCAACTCCTAATTTATCTGACGGTTGTATCTATCTATCTTATTTATTTTATTTATCTTTTAATTAGTTATTTAGTTTAATCTTTCAGTTATTCGAACATGTAATGTATTGATTATTGTCAATGAGTTATGAGATTACGTTAATGTTTTAACGTTTAATTAGTACTTTGATATTCATATGAAATTCACGATTTGATTGTTGTTTTCATGTTTATTAATTTAGCCTGATCGCCTAGATTATTTACATGAGTCGATTGTTAAATCAATAGTGTTTTAAATTAGGTTGCAGCTTACTGGTCTAATTTAATTACTAGAATTTTATATGATAATTGAGTTATATTTAATTGCAACTTTCTGGTTCTATATAATTCAATTGATTGGTGTTCTTAACGCGATTAAATTTATTGACTTGATTCGTGCTTACATGGTTGAGTCGATATAATTTAGTTAGGATTAAACTTGCGTGGTTAACGGAGTTTTACGAGTAAGAAAGATAAAACTGTTAATTTACTTGCTTACAAGGGATTAAATAGTTACCGATCTATTTGAGTCTAATTAATTGAATCGATGATTGACCCGACTATATCATATGTTGCATGTCTCGAATATTGTTATGATTATTATTTTTATTTATGTCATGTTTATTTATTTTATTATTATTATTTTTCACCTAACAAACCCCCCTTCTATATATCTATACTTTTAATTAAATAATAAATTTTCTAAGATAATAACGTTAGTCCCTGTGGGATCGACCTCTACTTACCCTATCTAGTGTAGAGTTAGTAGTGTTTATAGATTTAATTTTGATTGCGGAAACGACACGCATCAAATTTTGGCGCCGTTGCCGGGGACTGATTGTTTATTGTCTTAGACGTTATCTGCTTATTATTATTACCCTTATTATTACTAGTATATTTTTCTTTTATTAGTTGAGTCGGCTTAAGTGCCACCCTGAGTTTCGCAACCTTTGTAAGGGGATGTTAATAGTGTCGGTTGCCAAAAAAAAATCTTTAATTTATTAATTTGATTATTATAGTTTTTTTTTTTTTTTCCCAATCGATGATATGTGTGTTTTGTTTCCTTTGTGCTACACTTCCTCGATCATTGTTATATTTTGCAGAGTGTAAAAGGACTTTTGAGTTGGTGTCGGGTTGATTATTTCGCTTGGAGCATGGAAAACAAGGGAGCAATGATATTTTTGGCGTCCAAGTAACATGATATCACCAACTACCGAATAATTGGAATCCGCTAAGTCCCTCCACCCTATTATTATATGCTTAATGTTTAAGTTCTCAATGTCTATTTTGACATCGAGGACGATGTCGAGTTTAAGTGTGGGGGAGCGGTTAATTCTTACGGAAAAAATGGAAAAGTTAATTCTTTTGGAATTTTTTTTTTTTGGAAAATTTTAAAAAATGGTGCTTATTGTTTAAAACCCTTTGTTTTTATTCGACTAACTAGAATAGGTAAGTCGACGACAAATTCTAATTTAACTTTTCTTTCATAAAAAAAATTAACTCTAACTTTAACTTTTACTAACTTGAAAATTCGTTTTTGTGTATGCATTTATTTTTCCTCCCGATTAGACTTGGATTAATTAATTTAATAATAGATGGTATTTTAAGTCTATTTTAAATTTAAGTTGCAAATAAATTATAAAGAATACCACTTGTTTTAGCTACCTTAACTATTTTTTTCGTTGACTCTAGAGGTACGAGCGGTAAGCCGGTCTTGTTTTAATTAATTACTTTCGTAGGTGACTCCTAATTAGGGCTATAAGGAAGATTAGATGCCTGAAGAGTGAGTGACTAGGTCTTGTGACTCGAGTTAGTAAATCCGAGGGGAACCTAGTCCTAATGGGATTGGGAGAATACCTAATGCCTTGTCCGGAAGGGAGGGAGTCATTGGTTGAAAGCTCGCTACATGGGTCACTCGATCGGAAAAAAAAAATCTTGAAAAAAAAAAAGAAAAAAGAAAAAAATTGAAAAAATCATACGAAGAAAAAGAACAAAAAAAAAGAAAAAGAAAATGAATAAGAGCGAAAAAGTGAGACAAGGTATCTAGTTTGACTTATATGCTCGGGAGAACGATCCTCGTACTGAACTGGTAATAGAAATGTACCGAAAGTAGATCCCCTTCCCCTAAGACCTTAAATTGCTGAAACCCGTCTTCTTGAGTCAATTCTTATGCAATTTTTTGAAGGTCCTTAAATAGATGGGAAGGATAATGAGTTTATTTCTAGTTTAGATTTAGAAGCGATTTAAAATATTATATGTTGTTAAATTAATTAATTGAATAGTTTATAGTGGAGGATAAATTTATGTATATATTACTTGCTAATCTAACTCATAATTTGTTTGTTAACTTTACTAACTTAAAAAATATTATTAATTTGTCGTCGATCGTACCTAGTTTGGTTAGTCTAAAATGTTTTAAGGTTAATATTTTGGTTCTTCGTTTTAACTCGTGAGTTCTCATTGTCGAGGACGACAATGGACTAAGTGTGGGGGAATTTGATAAGTCGATATTTATGTGTATTTTTACCCCTTTAATATTATTATTTTTATGTCGTCTTTCGTAATATTAGAGTTAAAATGATTATTTTATATAAGTTGAGTTTATTATTTAACTTTTGATATTTTTGTATTTAATTGAGTTTTTGATATATATTTTAATTAATTAGTAATAACTCATTTGGATTAAGATTACGAGACTACTAAAATCGTATGTATTTTTTCAGGTCTGTCTTAAGACGACAATATCTCACTCATACGATGTCGGAAGAATGCGATTCAAGATGCAATGGAAAGCTAAGTTCAAGATGAACAACTTTGTTGAAGAGACCAAAATCAAATTTCATCATCTAATGGGTCAAAACCAAGCTTGAAACCATCAGCCATTATGGAAAAAATAAAGAAAGAAAATCGAGTGTAAAAAGGAAAGAAGAAGATGTTGAATTGGAAGAACAGGATCAATTAATTAAGGAAAGAAATAAATGCACTAAGACCAAATTCAACACTATAAAAGAAGGCAAAGAGGAGGAAAAAAAAGGAGAAGAAGGAGCAGCACACACACATAAAGGAGTAGGAATAGGGCGAAGGCCTTGGCCTTCATGGCCAAGGTTGGTACAGAATCAACCGGATTGTGATGCGGGACGCGATCAATTCAACTCCTAATTTATCTGACGGTTGTATCTATCTATCTTATTTATTTTATTTATCTTTTAATTAGTTATTTAGTTTAATCTTTCAGTTATTCGAACATGTAATGTATTGATTATTGTCAATGAGTTATGAGATTACGTTATTGTTTTAACGTTTAATTAGTACTTTGATATTCATATGAAATTCACGATTTGATTGTTGTTTTCATGTTTACTAGTGCAAAACCCGTGCCTATGCACGGTTTTTTAATTAAATTTTGTATATACAAATAGTTTAGTGACTTACAAAAATATATATATATATATATATATATATATATATATATATATTCATTTACATTATTATGTTTCTAGTGATTCAGTCAACCATTTATGTTTTGGGTAAACTTTATTCTCTACTTTTTGTTTTAAGCATGATAAAAATAATTTTTATCTCACTACCTTGTTTTTATGTACTCCCTCCCCACCACAATGATGTTCCCATTTATAAATGGCACATGGATTAAAAAATGGGTAATGAAAGGTGGTAAATTGGTGGGTGGGGTTCAAAGATGTCAAATCACAAAAAATAACCAATAGAAGGAGAGTATAATGGATTAATAAGGAAAGTTTTGAAATGGTAAAATCTTAGTGGATTTTCCTTTTAAAGAAAGTGGAAAAATCTTAGTGGTGGGGAGGGAGTATAGATTAACATTCTATTAGGACAACATGAATATAAAATTACTAATATGATCAGTCATATAATAAGTACAATATATTATTTACGATTTTATTTTCTTTTTATATGACATTCATAAAATGATATTTTATAAGAAAAAAAAGTACAATATATTTTTGACAAATGAATGTCGCGTCTAGTTTATGCCATAATATAAGTAATTTATATAAGTAATTTGATTGTTGTTTTCATGTTTATTAATTTAGCCTGATCACCTAGATTATTTACATGAGTCGATTGTTAAATCAATAGTGTTTTAAATTAGGTTGCAGCTTACTGGTCTAATTTAATTACTAGAATTTTATATGATAATTGAGTTATATTTAATTGCAACTTTCTGGTTCTATATAATTCAATTGATTGGTGTTCTTAACGCGATTAAATTTATTGACTTGATTCGTGCTTACATGGTTGAGTCGATATAATTTAGTTAGGATTAAACTTGCGTGGTTAACGGAGTTTTACGAGTAAGAAAGATAAAACTGTTAATTTACTTGCTTACAAGGGATTAAATAGTTACCGATCTATTTGAGTCTAATTAATTGAATCGATGATTGACCCGACTATATCATATGTTGCATGTCTCGAATATTGTTATGATTATTATTTTTATTTATGTCATGTTTATTTATTTTATTATTATTATTTTTCACCTAACAAACCCCCCTTCTATATATCTATACTTTTAATTAAATAATAAATTTCCTAAGATAATAACGTTAGTCCCTGTAGGATCGACCTCTACTTACCCTATCTAGTGTAGAGTTAATAGTGTTTATAGATTTAATTTTGATTGCGGAAACGACACGCATCACAAAATTTGATGCGTGTCGTTTCCGCAGTCAAAATTAAATTTATAAACACTACTAACTCTACGTAGATAGGGTAAGTAGAGGTCGATCCCACAGAGACTGACGTTATTATCTTAGGAAATTTATTATTTAAGTATAGATATATATAAAAGGGGGGTTTTTTTTTGGTTTTGGAAATAATAATAAGTAAAAAAAACGTAACATAAATAAAAAAATTAATCATAACAATATTCGAGACATGCAATATATGATATAGTCGGGTTAATCATTGATTCAATTAATTATACTCAAATAGATCAGTAACTAGTTAATCCCATGAACGCACGCAGATTACCAGTTTTATCGTTTTGACTTGTTAAACCCCGTGAACGCACGCAAGTTTAATCCTAACCAAATTCATCAAATTAACCATGAACGCACGAATTAACTTAACAAATTTAGTCGCATTAAGAATACCCATCAATTGAATTATATAAAACCAGAACGCTGCAATTAAATATAACTCAATTATCATACAAAATTCTAGCACTTAAATTAGACCAGAACGCTGCAACCTAATTTAAAATACTATTAATTTAACAATCGACTCATGTAAATAATCTAGGTGATCAGGCTAAATTAATAAACATGAAAACAACAGTCAAATCGTGAATTTCATACGAATATCAAAGTACTAATTAAACGTTAAAACAATAACGTAATCTCATAACTCATTGACAATAAATCAATACATTACATGTTCGAATAACTGAAAGATTAAACTAAATAATTAATTAAACAATAAATAAACTAAATAAGATAGATAGATACAACCGTTAAGATAAATTAGGAGTTGAATTGATCGCGTCCCGCATTAAAATCCGACTGCATCCGAACTAACCTTGGCCGTGAAGGCCAAGGCCTTCTGCCCTACTCCTATGTATGTGATTTGTGGCTCCTTGTTCTCTTTTTTTTCTCCTCTCCTTGCCTTCTTTTATAGTGTTGAATTTGGTCTTAGTGAATTTATTTCTTTCCTTAATTAATTGATCCTGTTCTTCCAATTCAACATCTTCTTCTTTCCTTTTTACACTCGATTTTCTTTCCTTATTTTTTCCACAATGGCTGATGGTTTCAAGCTTGATTTTGACCCATTAGATGATGAAATTTGATTTTGCTCTCTTCAACAAAGTTGTTCATCCCGAACTTAGCTTTCCATCGCATCTTGAATCGCATTTTTCCGACATCGTATGAGTGAGATATCGTCGTCTTAAGACCGACCTGTAAATATACATACGATTTTAGTAATCTTTTTCTTAATCCATGTGGGTTATTACTAATTAATTAAAATATATATTAAAAAAACTCAATTTAGTACAAAGATATCAAAAGTTCAATAATAAACCCAACTTATATAAAATAATCATTTTAACTCAAATATTACGAAAGACGACATAAAAATAATAATATTAAAGGGGTAAAAATACGCATAAATATCGACTTATCATACGCACTGACCAACTCACTACTCCCTGGAGAGATGAAGAACCAATTGATCAGGGCTCAGCCAGAAACTCTGTCCAAAGCCAGAAAAATCGCTGAAGGCAGACTTTATTGAGGTTTGTGACTAACCAGAATGGCTGACGAATGTAGTCATGGTCAAAAAATCATCAGGCGCATGGAGAATGTGCGTGGACTTTACAAACCTCAACAAAGCCTGCCCGAAAGACTACTACCCACTCCCCAGGATCCACCAACTGGTAGACGCTACCAGTGGATATACTATGCTGAGCTTCCTGGATGCCTTCTCAGGGTATCATCAAGTGTACTTATGGCAGCCGGACAGGGTGAAGTGCGCATTCATCACTAGTTCAGGCACCTACATGTACAAAATGATGCCATTCGGGCTTAAAAACGCAGGGGCCACATACCAACGCATGGTCGACAAGGTGTTCGAAGGACAAAAAGGCAGAAACATAGAGGCCTATGTCGATGATGCCATTGTAAAGAGCAGAGGAGACAAGGAGCACCTGGCAGACCTGCGGGAGACCTTCTCCTCCCTGCGCGCCTACAAAATGAAACTCAATCCAAAGAAGTGTACATTTGGGGTTCGTTCTGGAAAATTCTTGGGTTTTTTGGTCAGCTCTCGAGGGATAGACGCTAACCCCGAGAAAGTTCAGGCTGTTCTGGACCTTCCTGAACCCAAGACCATCAGGGACATCCAACGTCTGACAGGCCGCATGGCCGCCCTGGCACGATTCATCGCCAGGTCAGCAGACAAGTCAACCCCATTCTTCAAAATACTGAAAGGCAACAAGCAATTCAAGTGGGAGGACGAGCAAAAAGAAGCATTCGGGCAGTTGAAGGAGCATTTAAAGAAACTCCTCACCCTGGCGAGGCCAGTGGCAGGGGAAAAACTCTTCCTCTACATCGCCGTAACCAATGTGACAGTCAGCGCAGTCATCTTGAGGGAGGAAGCAGACGCTCAACAGCCCATATATTTTGTAAGACATGCCTTGGGGGCAGCAGAGAAAAATTATCCTATGGTCGAAAAAGCAGCTTATGCGGTTGTCATAGCGGCCAGAAAATTGAGGCCATACTTCGACACACACCCTGTCGTAGTATTGACAGATCAGCCCCTAGAGAAGGTGCTGGAAAAATTTGAAAAGTCAGGCAGGCTGCTAAAGTGGGCTATTGAGTTGAGTGGACTGGGGATAACGTACCAATCCAGAACAGCCATCAAGGCCCAAGCCCTGGCCGACTTTCTAGCAGAATGCTCCTACTCTGAGGAGGATAGCCCAACCGCCGGCGAGTGGATAGTATACACCGATGGGTCCTCCACGGCTAATGGAGCAGGGGCCGGAGTAGTATTGACCAGCCTAGAGGGGACCGACTTTGAGCATGCACTCAGATTTGTCTTCCCTGCGTCAAAAAATGAAGCTGAGTACGAAGCAGTGCTCGCAGGCGTCAACCTAGCCAATGCCGCAGGCGCGGAGCGGATTGTCCTGGCAACAGACTCCCAGCTCATCGCCAACCAAATCAATGGAGAGTATGAGGCCAGGGACCAAACGATGGCCGCGTACCTGGAAATGGTGAAGAGGGAATTGTCAGGCCTGAAATCGTATGAAATCAGACAGATCCCTCGATCCCAGAACAATCGGGCGGACGCCCTGTCAAAACTGGCTAGTTCCAGCCTGCAGGATATAAGGAGGTCGGTATGGGTGGACGTCATCCAGGAAAAATCTACTGTCCCCTGCCAAACCGTCGGCGCGGTGGAGGAGGCAGGGCCTGGAGATTGGAGGACCCCCATCATCCTGTTCAAGAAACACGGAATTTTACCGACTGACCACGTACAAAAAAAAATGCCGGCAAGGGCTGCATGGTTCATCCTAATGGGAGAAGATTTGTACAAGAAATCTTTCTCGTCCCCCCTGCTCAGGTGCCTGGGGGCAGAGCAGGCGGCGGAGGTATTGGATGACATCCACTCTGGCATATGTGGCCATCACATAGGAGGAAAGTCGCTGCCACACAAGGCCTTGAGAGCCGGATACTACTGGCCGACCCTGCTGGCCGACGCCAAAGACTTGACTCAAAAGTGCAGGAAATGTCAGCTTTTCGCCCCATCCATCCAAGCCCCGGCCCAAGAGCTCAGGCCAATCCTATCCCCCATCCCCTTCGCTCAGTGGGGGGTGGACATACTAGGACCTTTTGCGGTGGCCACCGGGGGCGGAAAGTTCTTGATCGTGGCTATCGACTACTTCACCAAGTGGGTGGAAGCTGAGGCAGTGCCTAACATTACTGAACCTGCAGTCAGGAAGGTGATATGGCGGAATATCATCACTAGATTCGGCCTGCCAAAAATGCTAGTGTTTGATCATGGAAGACAATTCGATAACGACCCCCTGAGAATCTGGCTGGAAGGCCATGGCGTCGCAGTTGCTTACTCTGCCGTCTACCACCCTCAAACCAACAGACAGGCAGAGGCAGCCAACAAACAGATCCTGAATGGCCTTAAGAAGATGGTAGATAACCTCAAGGGCAGATGGGCCGACGAGCTCCCAAGCATACTCTGGTCAATCCGGACCACCCGAAAGGAATCTACGGGCCAGACCCCGTTCGGCCTGGTATATGGTGCAGAGGCTCTATTACCAATCGAGGCCAGGATCCCTTCCCTGCGCTCCCTACAATACGACCAGGCTGAGAATGAAGTAGCAATGGCTGAGGCCTTAGATCTGGTCAGTGAGGTGAGGGAGGAAGCCAGTGCCAATATCGTCGCCTACCAGCAACGAATGAGGAAGGCGTACAATAAGAGAGTGCATCAGAGAAATTTTCAGATGGGTGATCTAGTCCTCAGAAAAACACAGGCTGTGGGAAAATCGAAAGAGCACGGCAAACTAAGCGCTAACTGGGAAGGTCCATACCAAGTAACTCAAATCTTAGGGCCAGGCACGTATAGAATCGCCAATCTTGAGGGCCAAGAGTTGAGTGCTCACTGGAACGCAGACACCCTGAAGAAGTATTATGTCTAGCAAAATCTTAAGATAGTTTTCATTTCCTGGAAAATTGGCGGAGAACGGTCAAAGAATGTCGACGGCTCCGACCACCCTTGTGTTAAATTCTTACAAAGAAATGAAAGAGCTTCAAGTCTATACTCGTTGCCTGTTCAAACTTGCGTTTTCACACACAAACGAGCAGGGGGAAATAGGGGGAGGCCCCCCTGTTGCCAGAACCAAGGAAAATGGACCCCCCAACAAAATTAAAAGCCTCCCTGCTTGCCCCTGGGCAGGCAGGGGGTAGGCCCCCTGAACTTTGATCAAAAGCCAGGGACAGGCCAAATGAACAAGGACTGGGGGCAGGCCCCCCAACCTTGTATAAAAAACGCAAAATGTCTCCCTGCTTGCCCCTGGGCAGGCAGGGGGCAGGCCCCCTGGACTTTGATCAAAAGCCAGGGACAGGCCAAATGAACAAGGACTGGGGGCAGGCCCCCCAACCTTGTATAAAAAACGCAAAGAGCCTCCCTGCTTACCTCTAGGCAGGCAGGGGGCAGGCCCCCTGGACTTTGATCAAAAGCCAGGGACAGGCCAAATCAACAAGGACTGGAGACAGGCTTCCTAGCCTTTTATAAAAAACACAAAGAGCCTCCCTGCTTACCTCTGGGCAAGCAGGGGGCAGGCCATACTCTATATGGAAAACAAAGCAAGCAGAAATAAAGGACAAATATTCGTAAATCAATTCAGGAAAGAGTAACATTGTTTGAACAAAACCCAAAATAAAGATCCGAAAAAGCCAGAGCATTACAGGCAAGCTGGCCATACTAAGGCTCAGCACAAAAGTTAAGAGTTATCATCAAAGAAAAAAGCCTAAGCATCAGGCGCATCCTGGCTGGGACCAACAGTCTCCTTAGGGGCTCCGGCCGCCAGAGCTTCATTCTTGGCAGCATAAAGGTTCCGGAAATCATCCTCGTCAAAGACAGAACACATTTCCTTGATCACCTCCATAACAAGCTCCAAGGAGGAAGTAGCCCCATTCTCAAAGCTCAAGTCCGCGGCAGCTTCAACTTCCTTCAGGATGGCATCTTTCTCATCTTCCACCCAGTCTGAGCCTGTTTGAAATCTGAGCTGGCCTTGGACAGTTTCTCTTCCAAATCAGCTGCTCTCTTCTTGAAATGCTTCATCTCAGCCAGAGACATTGTAGCGCGCTCCATTGCCAGGCGGCTCTCCTTCAGCTCCACCTCCAGCTTGGACACCTCCCTTACAGCCTTCTCCCCTTGGAGTTTCCACTGATTGGCCTGCCCCTTCGCTTCCTCCAGCTCGCTCTCCTGCTTTGTCAGCTTGTTCTTCAAGCTAATGATCAGGGTCACATCCCTTTCAACCATAGCTAGGCGATCAGGAGGAGGGCCCCAGGGGTGACAGTCAGCTCCTCATCACTTAGGCGGCTGAAGGCCGCCAGCTCGGCAGAGGCCTGCAGCACCTTGGAAGTGCGATGTATGTATTGAATCACCTGGTTGGAGGTAGTAGTTATAGACTTGGTAAGGCGGTCCGCCAAGACAATACCAGAATCCGAAAGCAGGCCTGACACATCAACACTGTCGCCTGCAGTATAGTGGAACTCCACATTTTCCTCCATGAGAGAAGTGCCCGGGACGTCGTGAGCAGGGCGTTTCGCCTCAGGGGTCTCCACATCAGCCTCCAAGTCAACCATAGGCACAGCCCCTGGGGTCTCCCTGTTCCTTTTTCTCCTATGAACCAAGGGAGCACTCTCTCCAGTCTGCTCAGAGTCCGCAGGGTGTGACCCCTGGGAAATGTGAGTCCCGGCAGGGGAACCACCCTGCCGGTGAGCATGGGAAGGGGTCGCCACAGAAGTAACTTCAGCCTCCCCACCCTGGGCATTGGGGGAAGGAGCCGCTGGTTTTAGCCGGGGAGGAAAGGGGAGTCGTCGGCCAGAGGCAAATTCCTTCACAAACCTCATTAGATTCTTCTCTCCTTTCTTGAAATTGGAAGGAAGAGAGGGGCACTTTGAAGTAACAATAAACTCCTCAGACAGGCCAAGCCTCCTCACCTGCTTCCTTGTCCAAAGGCGAGAAGCTGAACCTGCAAGGCGGATAAACAGACAGTTAAAGAAACAGGGATGGAAACCTCGAGAAAAATCAGGCCAATTGAAGCCCCTACACTACCTTCAAAACCGGGAATCAGGCCCAGCGGGGTCAGATATTCATCCGTGGTAATGAGATCTGCGTGAGGAAGCCAGAAAGCAGGCTCATTAGGGGGAGGCCCCTCAGTAACCTTAAACTTCTCGACTAAACTCTCGTCTGCCTGGCTCAGCTTCACCTTTAGATCTTTCCCCCCGACGCCTGGATGGTATTCTTCACGAGTTTCCGTACGGGTATGCACATGGTTCCTAAAGTGCCTAGGGATCCGCCACCCTGAGGCACTATGTACATACAGAAAATTGTCCTTCCAGTCTTTCAGGCTGTTTAAAGCCGGCCAGACTAGAGCGTATTTCTTCGACTTTAAAATAGACCAGTACCCAGGGGAATCATCCCCCCTTGATGAAGACACCATTTGTAGCCAAGTCATGGCGCGCAGGGCGTCAATAGAAGGCCCTTCCCCATGAAAGAGGCAAGTCCAGGTGTAGGCCACCAGGGTCCTAATCGCCGAAGCAGTCAGCTGAGCAATGGCCACGTTCATCCTCCTAAAAACCTCCTCCAAGAAGGGGTGTAGAGGGAATCGTAGGCCGAATTCCAGGCTCCTGTGGTAAACGGCCACACAGCCGTTGGGAGGGCAGCACACCGTGTCTCTCTCCCCGGGAATTATAACGGTGTATCCCTCCCCAAAGTGATAAAACTTATCGATTTCCCCAGCAGCATTGCTCTCCAAAATCAGGTCTCGGTTCTTGGTTTCAGGGTAGGTTCTCAAAGGAATTAGGTATTTGCTTTTATCCAAGAAATACTTTTTCCCCTTCTCCCTGGGAACAAGGCCAGCAATGGTAGTGGGGTCTATCTCCAATGCGTCGTCGTCGGAGTCGACAACGTCAAAAGAAGCGGGTTCGGGTGAGTTGGCACCCCCATCTTCCTCTGGGCGGTTTCCCCCGCCGGGTCTGACCCCAGAGGAAGAGGCTAAGTCATATATCCCCCCTCTCCTACCCTCCGTCCCTCCGGACGACGGACTAAAAGAAAGAGCGCGAGCGCGAGACATACTATTTCGTGAAGGAGTATGAGAAAAAGGAAGAAAAACGAAGAGTTGGAATCAAGATTCTAACCTAGAAAGATGACCGTCGCTGAAAAAATCCGAAGTTAGGCGTTCCTCAAAGTCTTGAAAAGTTCTCAGCAGCAAGGAGAGTGAGGAAGTAGCAGGGGTTTGAGTTTCGAAAATGTTAAAAAGGGAATTAGGGGGAGGAAAATGGGCTTATATAGGTCTGGGCAACTGAAGGGTCACCTTTCTCTGCAAAGCTCTCCCCGCAAATTACCCCCCACGTGTCACGTTTCTAACAACCAACCTCCTCTTCCCAAGAAAAGCCTCGAGAAGACAAAAGGCGTCAGAGGGCTAACACCCCCCCCCAATGACGTCACTCCCTTTCAAAAAAAAAAAAAAACAACGCAAACAAACGATAATAATAAACCGCCTGATCTTTTTTCATTAAAAAAGCCCAAAAATGGGCAAGTTACAAAGCCTGGCCGAATTACAAAAAGAGCCAGGGAGCCTGGCTCAACCTGCCTGCCTGACAAAGGCAAGCCTAGTCATCGTCAAAACCTGGGGAATAATCCCCAGGGCTATTATACCCCCCTGCGTCGGAACCCCAATCCCAGTCATCTGAGTCTTTAAAGGGGTCCGCAGACTCGTCGTCCTCATTCCAGCCAGAAGAGTAGCCCTGGTCGTCGCTGTCTCCGGAGTCACAACTGCTAACGTCCCAATCCCTTCCATAGGGGACTGTCCGAGCATTATCGCAGGAACCACACCCGACCTTCGCTAAGGGAGAGGAAGGGCCTGATTCCGGAGAAGAAGTTAGCTTCGAGCAGTTGGGGTCAAACTGCTCAGGATGCAGCCAGGGGAAGCATTCATGGCATCCCCTATCAAAGCAGCCCCCTCCCTGGGGGCAACGCTTGAACTTAGAAGCAGTCGGCGAAGCCCTCTTGGGGCGCTTACCTGCCCTGACGCGCGCCTTCCTCCCGAGTTTCCTACGAAGTCTGGTGCTGAATAGCCGGCTACGGCGAAGGGCATAGAAGGACATCCTGTGATACCTTAATCTCCAACATCCCTTCCAGCGGCGGGTCACCACCCGGGTCCCGCGATGAAGGAGAATTTTTGTAATCCATGACATGTTTTCTTTGGGGAATAAGAAAGCTAAGAATGAATTATGAAGAATGGCAAGAGGAACAGAATTTATACAAGGAACTAAGGCTGTGCATTAATGGCGCTTCAACCACCCCTGTAAGGGGAAGCGACCAATCATAGGATCTGCGCGTTACCCGAGAATCCGCTTTGCGAGAAGTAATCATTACTAGAAGAACATTCCAACCTTCCTTGTCATAACCAATGCGCTTGGGCCTCCAACCTCGGGAACAAGCAACGCATTAAATGCAAGGGAGTCCAAAAGTCAACGGCACCCCATCTCGTGAGACGCCTGCCAAGAGGAAGACCCTGCCTCCCTCTGACCGACGTGGGCCAATTGATGGGAGTTGACTAAGTGCCACGGGTCGCCCGCCTGTAGCGCCCTGGAATAATTCGCCCCCAGGGTGAACTGAGGGCTGCCCAGCAGGCCCGCCCTGCAAAAGATTACTGAAAGCACTTCAAGGCTTGCGCCTGCTCGGCAGGGTCTTGCTGTCAGCCGAGCAGGGCCACCAAGTCCCCTACGTGCCGGTTTCCAGGGTGCCCAAACCCCCAGTACGAGCAGGGGAAACCGAGGGCCCATCCGTCATTCCGCCTCAGGTAAGGGAAAGTGGGTGGATGAGGCGAGGCCACGTGTCGTCCTCATGTCCACCCATTCTCCCGCCTTTTTCCCTCTCCTCCTCCTCTCTCTTGTGGGAAGGTATAAATATCCAACCATTTCCCACTTGAAAGTGGTTGGATTTTCTCTCTCTAGACTCTCACTCCTAAAAACGCCGCCTAGTTCCTCACGAGCTAGGTCCATCAAGGCATTTCACGGACTAACTTAGGCATCGGAGAGGGTTCCCTCGGACAACCTCCGGGGCCCTATACGTTCATTGTGCAGGGAGCAGGCCAACTCCGCCGGGAAGGTCCGATCATAGGAGAAGGAGAAAGGAGAGGTTGAAGGAAATCAAACGATCTACTACTCGTTAACATTCCGATTACACGACCCGGATCCAAGACCGGGTTAATTGTTTCCGTGACCGGAACAGATGGTATTTTTCTTTTAGCTCAAATTGCACCAAAATCAATAACAAATCTCTGCAAAATCAAAAGCAAATTGCAGCAACAAATGAATATGTAACTCAAATTGCAGAAAAATCAAGAGTACAAAATTTAAATCCTAAACTCTTTTATATATTAAAGCCAAAGAAAATGGAAGCACCACATTCACCCACGTAGGCAGCCAACTAGGCGATGATGTAGCAATGACATGGCGATGAGGTGGCGTGGCAAATTAAAAAAAAAAAAAAAAAAAAAAAAAAGGTAACTTCTATCACTAAAACTGCCATCCCCACTTCTTCAACAAAAAAAAATTAAATAAAAATAAAAATAAAACTACCGGCAATAACTTCCTCAGCAGTTTCTTATCATCCCCACTTCTTTGATACAAATTAACTTCTATACATCCTTTTAAACAAAAAAAAACGGTTGTACATCATACTATATACTCTACATCCTTTTCTGATTTACTTCTCTTTATTCCAGATTTTATAGTTTTGCTTTCTTATTTTTTTAATCCGTAATATCAAACCGCCTAATGGCGTTCCACTGTCTTTTTCGAGCGCAAGTTTCTGTTTTCCATGGTGATTGCTTGCTGAACTGTGTTTATTTTGGTGTGTTTGATTGATTGTTTGGTGGAGAATGTTTTACTGTGGATGGTTGTTGTGTGTGATTGTTGAATTGTGGAAATTTTTGTTGTATCAATTTTTTTTGGTGTTATTTTGATGAATTTTTGTTGTGTGATTGATTTGTAGTTTCAAAAGCAATTGTCGATTTCAGCTGTCAATGTTCGTGCTTCTTCCTCGGCGAAATGTGTTGCTGCATTGTCCGATACCCTTAGGTTTGTCATTTTATTCGATTTGATTTCATGCAATTGTTGATTTTTTTTTTCCGTTTTATTGTAGTGAATATTGATTGGTGAGATGAATAATCGTTTTCATTAGTCGATTTATAGTGATAAGTGAGGAAATGAATGAAATCGGTTTGTTTTGTTGAGTGATAGTGATTAGGGTAAAAATTGAATCTTTTTGTTTCGTTGAATTACAACAATTAGTATCAAAATTGAATCTTTTTGTTTCGGTGAACTTATATATAGTGATTATGAAAAGAAAATGAGTGGTTTTGTTTTGTTGAATTACAGTAGCGATTAGTGTGAAAATTGAATCCTTTTTGTTTCGTTGAATTATCGAGTGGTTATGAAGAGAAAATGAGTCGTTTTGTTTCGTTGGATCATAATTATTAGTGTGAAAATTGAATCTTTTTTGTTTCGTTAATTATTACTTTCACATAAATATTTCTGTTTTTCATATCATGTCACACGAGTCAGGCGAGATGGTTACAGAATTCGATTATATCGGTCGAGTTAAAATAGGGGTCAAGTCATTTACGAGCCGAGTTATATTTTTATACGGTTTGAGTTAAGGCCATAATACGGGTGAAAAATAGATTCGCCACCTCATTTTGTTACTTCGTGAATTGTAAAAATATATTTTGTACTAATATTAAATCATATTTTGTAATATTCAATCATATTCGATATAATTAATATGAATATTATCATTATCTTAAATTAACAATTGAGCTCTTTTAAAATATTCTTTTGTAAAATTACTTTTTCAATTTTTTTTTTTTATAAATTACACATGACTTGAAATAACTTTATAAATTATTTGGAATATAACTATTAACAAGTAACTATTTTGTTTTTATAATGTTATGATAAATTTTTTGTTCAAACAAATTTTTGTGTCCGTCACTTTATTTATTTTTTTATAGTCATCTGTGCAATTTGCACGGGTCAAAACTACCCTTATTCAGCACGGCTTACTTTTTTGTAATTTTATATGTTAAACTTAACAAAGGTATAAGATGTGAAAACAAAATACGAGCAGGTAATTATGAGTCAGAAAAATGACGTGTCCATCTAAAAGTTAATCTAATTCGAGGAGCCAAATATTTTATGGAGGTAGATAAGCACAAAACAATTGTGGAAAATAGTATTGCATAAATTTCTAAATCATTTGAAATATATGTAGATACATGAGGATAATTAATAGTTGTAAATGTTTTTATTTTATGTTGTATAAACACAATTTTTATAGAAACATCATAGCACGAAACAATTGTGGAAAATAGTATTGCATAAATTTCTAAATCATTTGAAATATATGTACATGAGAATAATTAATAGTTGTAAATGTTTTTATTTTATGTTGTATAAACACAACTTTTATAGAAACATCCGCGCAATTTGCGCGGGTAAAAACTAGTTACTCAACAAAGCAAAATAAAAAATTAATATTTATATGCCCTCCGTTCGTTTCATTAAAATACCCCTCACAAATAATGATGAAATGGGGTAAAAACAGAGGGGGTATATTTTAGAAAATGAATAATATTTATACATCAGGAAACTAATTACAAAAAGATTTTTAATACATAAATCAAGTATAATAATACCAATAAGAATGATAACTTTAAATATATAAGAATAATACCAACTGGACATAATAATTACATCAATAGTGTAATACCCGTGACGTGTTGTGAACTTCTTTTTAAAATGATTAAAAGTTAGTAATACTGATACACATCCGATGTAGATCGGCAGAGACAACACAAATGTTATTAACGACATTTGATAAAAAGATCCATATAATAAACGAAGTTGTTTACTTTGCAACATCTTGACGTCAAGTTACGTATTTGTAGTTTTAATATAACCCGACACACAACCTTGAAAAAGAAAATTGGTGAGACACCCATGACACGTCACGGAATTATAAATAACATTTAAAGTGTAGTTTGATAATGACAATACGAATGTTATTTGCGACATTTGATTTCAAATTCATATAACAACGAAGGTATGATCTTTGCGTTGTTACCTATTGACGTTAGGTTACATATTTCTTGGCTAGAGAACCGTCACAAAACTTCGAAAAAGACAAAGAATGTAAAAAAATGAGAGGCCAACAAAATGAGGCTATTTTGGTGTGGTCGTGTGTAGGAGTGGTCAATGGTAATAGAATTTCTAATAAATGAATTGGACGTATGGGTTTACAAAATTTTTGCACATGTACTTGTTGTGTAGTATATAAAAAAATCATACGAAGGTGAAGCAGTTAACCTAATATATCACCTATAATTTGATAAAGTTCTTTTTGTAGAAAATAAAAATACGTAAACGGGTCGTTACGTGTTGGACCCGTTGGGTCAAACCGAATTTATTAACTTAATACTCCATAAAATATTTGTATTTATATATACTCTCACCGATTTTTTTATATTTGCTTCATTTCAATAATATGTACTTCTCACATAAATTTAGGAAATGTGGTAAACATTTTAAAACGGAGGGAATAATATATTTGGATTATAATGAAAATATATACTCCGTAATATTTTTCTCCCAAAACCAAAGGGGAACATAAGTTAGACTCGGAGGTAGTGGTATTTTTTATGGGTCGTTAAAAAAAATGGAGTTGTTTAATAATTTTTAATAGTAAAAACATTGGTAATATAAAGACGATATTTTTTTAAATAGACGATATAACTCTTAGGAGTATTTTTTTTAAAACTCACTCGAATTAATTGCCCACTTAGCTTTTAATTACTCCGTATATGATCCATTGGTAAGAAGATTTATGGGGAAAGAAAAAATGTGATGTTTTCAAAGAGTTAGACTCTTTGATAATTGAGGTGTTAGAAAAGGTAGGACAATAGTAATGGACCCTAATGGTAGGTAGAGATTTAAATAAAAGAAAAATTAAATGAACCTAGAGACATGCATACCCACCAACGGAATCAGTCTTGATTACATACCCTCCAAAGTAATGCTCCATACACTAATCTCCACAAATTTCTAAATTAGTCTTGATTACATTCACCCTCCAACAGAATTATTTTTTCATACCCGTATGTTACTCGATTGTCCCTAAAATCGTATGTTACCCTTTTCTCCTTTTCATTGTTTTTTTTCCAAAACAAAACCCAAAGTTTTCTCATCGAAATTAATTTTCGTAAATTCTAAAACCGACTCCAATTATTTGTCGAATTCAATATGGATCATAATTCGGTAATCGATAATTTTATCGTAAATTAATTTTAATTAATTAGGATTACTTTCGATTTAGGATTAATAGAGTAACATTGAGTTGAGGGTTATTCATAATTAATTAGAGTTATTTTAATTTTCCAGTGGAGGGCGGTGACGAAAGGAGAGGTTGGTTTAGGAGGGGTGGGGGTTGTACAGTTTTTTTTAGTGTAATGTTTGCCTTTTATTTTTTTAGTTGTATGTATTATTATTTGAATTATATTTTCTAATTTGTAATTAGATTTCTATTATAAATATTGAAATAATTTCGTATTTTTAGTTTTGTTACTGTATAATTTTAATTAATTATCGCTTTTTTATTGTATAAGTTTATTTCCGTATATGTTAGAAAAAAAAATTCCTCTCCTACAAAAATCTCTAGAATATAAAAGGGTATATGGGAAGGGTAGGATTGTAATTTTTATGTATAATTAAGTAATATTCGTAGCATGTAAGTATGAAAAAGTATTACCCTTTCTATAAGACCATCTAATATGCAAACTTTTGTTTACAAATAACATCAATATAGAGTTATAGACATGTAGTATTGTAGTGCACCACTTAGATTTGAAATAATTGACTTCGGAATAATTCCCTAAATGCAATCTAAAGTAGAAAAAAAAAACATTAAAATGTACTCCGTATTAAAAAAAAACTATTGTAATATACAGTATTACCTTGTAAAAAAATAAAAAGTAAACACTTAAATTACGGGAGTAATTGTGTTCCAATTCCTAATTTATCAACTTGGGTACCAAATTATCAATTCACTTATTAAATTACTAATTATGAGTACATTAAAAACAACAAATTAATACAAAATATTCCATAGTAAATAGTAACTTATTTCATTAAAAATAAACGTAATTGCTAAATCATACCCAGGTTTTAATGATTCATACCCAATTTTTCATTATTTTTCCATTCGCTACCCTTTTCTCATCTCTCAAAACCCAACACTTTGCTTCTTTTCTTCACTCCTCAAAAGCTAACTAAATTCTTCCCTAACCTTACGATTATGGATCACAATTTACACGTAAGACAAGTAATTTTGTTGTTTTTATTAATAGTTTTGTATTCGATAAAACCTAATTTTGTTATTATTAATAAACTTTGTTTTTATTGATTAATTTTGTATTCAATTTGTTTTTGAAACCCTAATTTCTTACTCCCTCCCATCCATTCAATCCTTTACACTTACCATAAATGGACGATCCATTCAATCCTTTACATTCCTTTTTGGGTAATTTTTTTTCCCATATAATCCTCATACCCTTCATTATTTACGCAAAATGCCATCATATAATTAATACACCAGCCCCTTACTTAATTACCAGAACCCCACCTACTCTCGTTACTCCTTCTAATCTACCAACAATTCAAACCTACTCACCCAATTAATGAAAGGCTTCCCCAAACCCCATACCATTACTCCCACGTACAATACTCCACCCCTTTTATCATTCTTCACCATTTCCTCACCATTTTCATCATCCTTCACTTGTAAAAGTAAAATTAAATCACTTCAATCGATCTTATAATGGTTCTGCATGATTGTTCCTCCGATTGTGATTTCAATTGTCTTAATTGTTGTTTGGATCACTACTCTCCTCGGTCCGGTGCGACTCCCGACATTGACGATGACGACCTTACTCCTCCGCCGTTGGTGCTAGACTCGCTTGATCCTAATGATTTGGGGACCGAGGTTCCAGAAACCCAGGCCCCAACTATTGATTATGAAATCATGCCTAATACACCTGGGTATGATGAAGATGATGATGATGATTTAACACAGCCCCCTGATCTTTATTTTCTTGAGGCTTTTCGTCACCTTGTTCCGCCTCCTGATCTTCCGCCTCCTATTACTCCCTCCGATTTCATCGATTACGATTTGCCTGAGAATAAGGCCTTGTTTGAGTTGACATGCAAGTATAAGCCTGATTTTCGTGACGATTATCCAATCTTAAAAGCCAAATACTTGGCTTCAAAACGGTAAGTCGGTGATGATTAGATTACCGAGTTTGCTTGATTTAAGGATGTTTGTTTTATGTTTGATTTATTTCTCTGTATTCGATTATCCTTCATTTGTTGGTTTGATTATTCGATTGTGTCGTGTGTTGGTTTGATTATATGTTTCTGTCGTGCGTTGGTTTGATTATCGTTCTGTTATTTCATGTTAAGGTTTAGTAATGTACTCGTAAATGGAATCATTTTGGCATTTGTTTATATTTATGGTGGTTGTGATACTTGTGTCTTGAGACTTGATTTCGTTTGTTTCAGTTAAAGAAAGCAAAGAATCGTGGTTTAAATGCAAACATCATTTGAATATTTAAACAAGCATTACATACATTATGTTTAGGAAGCAAACACTATGGACACTTTCTTACAGTACAATGTTTTCTTCGTAAACATTTGCAAAATGTCCTCCTCTAAACTGGGTTGTCTTACAAACCTCGGAGTTAACCAAAATGTGTCACTTGTGTCTTCAAAAAACAAAATCTAAATAGGAGTATTCAATTATGGAAATTAAACTCCTCCATCTGGTCAATGAGATATTCAAGGCCACCGATTTCTCCTTGTTGTATGAGGTAGTCTAAGCATTCTGATACCAATACTGGGTCGACATTCAGGTCAATTGGCAGCATATCCTGATTTTGCAGCACACGTTTCTTCATGTGAGGAATACCGAAATTGTTGTGCCCTCGACATTTCATAATCTCCACCATAACTGTTTGTAGTGTAAGAAAATTATAATTGAGCTTGTATGGTAGATGTAGTGCAAAAGCACCTTCCACTGCTGCTACTAACTCACACACTGTAGTGGCCGCCGTTTCATGTTGAAGCGATTGTATAGACCTGAAAAAACCCAAATCATTTATGTTCAAATCAGGACTATTTGGTGGTTGAAAGATTAAGCGAATGTTAAACCCGTCTGAGTGGGCAGCAGCTCTGAAGTCAGAGTCGGTGTCTTGAATGTGTGGTTTTGCATTGTCTTGTTGAATCCATATGTCTTTACTTGCGTTTGGTGGCCATTTTGCCTTAATTGCGGGTATAATCTTGGTAATTAGGCAGTCTTTGATGATTTCTTTGGTGACTGAAATGATTGGTTTAGTCACCAAAGTTCCTGCTTCCCTATTCCTGCTACTCCTTATTGCTGGTTGCTCCTCTATGAATGGAAAAATTCCGATTTTTCCATCAAATATGACCTCACCATTAGGTCCAAACAAAGGTCGTGTCACCGCAGACATGAACATAACCTTCGTTATGTGGCTTTTTGATTGACATGAGCGGTATGGAACATCTTCTTCGGGTAGTAGGTAATACCTCTCAGTTGTTTTGGTTAAGAAAAACCACTTTTCGTCCATGTGAATATGTGAAGACATGTCTTTGAATTTCACAAGGTTTTCACTTGTGTTGACATATGTTGATTTCAGTGAGAATATTAGCCTCTTTAGTTTGTTATCCTCTGTTAAATTGGGGTGAATGGAGTTGTTGTGCCTTTTTAATTCTCCGTTTTTGACCCAACGTTGAACAGTTCCATAACCCACTCCGAGTTTCTTGGCAAGCTTTTCCAAGGAACCTCTGTTTTTTTTGGGGAGATTCATTATTTTATCTCGGTCGATCACAATCTTGGCTCTATTTTTGTTACCAAAATACCTTGATGGCATGTGAATCACCTCACCTTCCTCTATGTTGTCCTTTGCTCGGTGCCACCATAACGAGACGGTTTGCCGACTTACATTCCATTGAGAGACTGCATCGGAAATCGCACCCTTGCGTGGGACCCCCATGGTTGAATGCGCCAATAAAAAGTGAATAAGGGCATTCTTTTGATCAGTAGTTAGGTTGTTTTCCACCATTGAAGAGGAAAATCAAGAAGAAAGATGATGACATAGACAAAAAAGGAAACAAAATGGATGATGAAGTGAAGCAGTTGAAGAAATAAAGCTTTGTTTATGTGTTGTACGGAGTACTCTTATTTTAACAATTACTTTTTGGAATGTGCCGCCAATTTGCATCCTTAATTTTGGAATTGGCGCAAAAGGTGTATAAGGGGTTTTAGATTTTCTTTTTGTGGTCCCTCCAATGTTGAGGAATAATTAGCAATTCTGATTAAGTTAAACATTAATAAAAGATGTTTAGTTATATGTGGTCCCTATATATAATACCCACTTTACCCCTACTTTTTACCCACTTTCTTAAAACATGTGAAACCCCCCATGTCAACCATTGTTTGGATGGGAGGGAGTATTCAATGTCTAATTAAGCCCCGATTAAATTAAGCCATAACAAATCATAATTTATATTTGAGACAATTAAGTTTATTGTTTTTATTAATAATTTACTTTTTAATATAGTCATTGAATTGAATGTTATATTATAGATTTTTTTTTCTATTTAAACCTAATTAGGAGTGGTTGGAGGTAAGGTGGTAGAAATGGTGGTTAGAGATAAGACCGACGACGATAGGTGGTTAACGATCTTGTGGGAGTGAATTAATCGAGGAAAAGAAAGATCTTGGTGGTGAATTGATGGAGGAAATGAGAGAAAGAGGGAAAAAAGAAAGTATGATGAATTGATTGAGAAAAAATGAGGAGGGTAGTCTGGGAAAGCTGGGTATGAAACAGTAAAAAGTTGGGTATGATTTAGCATCTACCAAAATAAATTACATTGTGATAATCTACACCAATTTATTTTATGTGCTAATTATGTTTATAAGATGAAAATAAAATAAAATTAGTAATTCCAAAATTCATTTCTAACCTAATTTACTAAAACATATGACATTGTTCTGCCGTTCCCCCATTCTTTCACCCCTCACCGCACTCATTCACCCCTCTAATTTACACTTCTGTCTCCTTCTCTTATTCAATTACTATTCGTATTTCCAATAATCTTCATCACTCCATCTTTATTGATACTCACCTCCATCTTTATTGATTAGAAGCTTCATCTACCCTCTTCACCCTAAGCTTAGGGTTACCTTTTGTAGATCACTTCTTTCAATAGATTAAGAAATTGTTGTACTGGAAGAACCCCATCATGATGATGACGATAAATTGAACAAACAATTAGGGATGAACCACCGCCGCCGCCCATCTCCTCCCATTAGAGGTGGTGGTCGCGCTTGTGGTCGTCATGAAGTCTCATAGACAGAGGAGATCTAGCATATAAATGGTCTCCTCGTGATATCGGAGTTGATGATTATGAGATTTCAAAGAAATTATTGTTTATGTTGTTAGGGTAAGCAGGGCACCCTTCTTCTTCAATTTTTTTGTTTGACGGATCCACTTCAAGTAATTATCTATTTATAAAGAAGGGGATTGAAGAATAAATGTATGGGGATGGAGAGAATTATAGGGAAGAGAGATACTCAGGTCTCAAGAAACATTGTTCAGCGTGAATGAACATTTTTTCGAGGTTTCAATGCTGTGTAATTTCCAATAGCTTGATTAATTAAGTTTAGTTTTACTAAGAGATTACAGGAATTCAATAAGAAGTGTGAAAATAAGGACTTATTTTAAAATAGAGCTCCCACATTGTGCCACATAGTTGTGGCTGGTGTCTTCTTTTATATAAAACAGATTTGGTTTGATGTAATGTCTCAGGGCAGTGGAAACTATCAAATTCAATGGACGCAATGCAGACTAAGTAGGGCCAGGGGCGGACCGAGGCTTTGGCTTGTTGGGCTGAAGCCCGACATGAATTTTGGAGAAAAAAATATATACAAAACAGGTTGAGTAACAAGCATTGATACAATTGTGGCCTTTTGGTATCAGCGTCCATCTTTCCAAAGGGTGTGGATTCAAAACTTTATTTATATAGCTCAATTAATTTTAACTTATACTCTTATTTCCTCCTTTTTCTCATCCGCCTCAAATATCATCACCTTAATTTTACCCTAATTTTATATACTTTCCGTCACCCATGAAACTTTTCGGGATTGAAATTTTCTTAATACTTCATATCGTACATTTAAAGCAATTATTTAGTTCATGTAAGTGACAGATTTGTTATTTCGTATCATTCAAGTTTTTCATTACGCCTCTTGATGTCTATTAGGAGTTATAATCAGATTATAAGATAGGTAAGATAGATGAAAAGTACGAGTATTTGTTGAAAATAGATTAATCAAGTACATGCATCCCCGCTTTGATACTTAGAATGATAATTAAAAAGTACGGAGTAACTCATTTAGTCCATGAGTGACTATATATTGCTAAATTCTCAAAATTCCCTATGTACTATAACTCAAATATTACGATACAGGTAATATTATAATAATATAGGACAAAATACCTGAAAAATATGAAGTAGTATCATACTATCATTTGTAGTACTCTGAATAATTTAGAAAAAAAATATAACCCCATATACGTGTAATTTCCGGGTCCGACCCTGAGTAGGGGTAACATTTAAGTCCTGATTTGTATCAAACAGGTTCCAACATAGAGTCTGATACGGATGAGGGAGGGACAGATTAAGTCCTTAGTTCTCTGTAATGGATTTTGTGTTTTATTTACTCTAGGGCTCTATTGGAATCATGTACTGTATTTCTCTTTGGTGGAAGAATAAACAAGTGAAACTGTAATTATTTGGTGTTTGTTTTAAAATGCTGTATGATAAATATTGATTAATTAAGTCATGAGTATTTGAGTTTGAAATAAAATGTGTGACTCAGATGGAGCAGATGTGAGCACGGGAAAGGGCCAACACCTGTAACGATGAATCCTAATGTTTAGTTTACCAGACACGTAACCGTATCAGCTACTCAATTTCTCATAATTCTGATACTTGACTTGGCCTGGGCTCTAATTATATGCAAAACTGGTTGTTGATGAGTAATCAAGTCAATATTAACCATTTAATCAAAGTAAATAAATATTCATTCTTTGCAATAAGTATACTAATTAAGAAGAAAAACATCCCCCAAGGTAAATTTAGGGTAAAATAAATGAACACAAGGAACAAGAGTATTTAACAATCACAAATTCTTACTTGTGACGCTCAAGTACTATCCATGGGGGAGATAAACTACCACATGGGTACTATTTGACCCGTCGCTTTGTGACGGATATACCTATCACAAGTAAAACCTACTGTTTAACAAATATCCCAACCAGGACAGTGATTTTTCCAGCAAAATCGGAAAAACCCTGGGAAATTCAGGCGATAAATAGCTGGGAGGGAATGATCAATTTAGCTGGTCATGGGAGGTGTGGAGAAACATTTACTGTGCTTTTATTCTCCACACAACATTACCAGCCAAATCAAAATCAACAGAGGAGACTACTCCTGCAGTATTACTGTATTTAAGAAATTGAAATGGTTAAAAATTTCTCGAATTTGACAAAAGCTGGTTTGGTAAAATAAACAAAAATAAACCAGCTTGGTCAGATGATCGAGGTTGGTTTTAATATTGCTGGTCTCAGGAAGTAATCTTTCATTTCTTTAATATCCAGATACCGCTAATCCAGCCCTTTTTCTTTAAAAAAAAATAAACTAATACTAACCCCAATTCTTACGATTCGCAAAATTTAATGTAAGCGTCATAAAAAATTGGAAGGAGGACTACCATGAAAAAAAAAACATTAAAAACGAAGGAATCAGAGAATTGAGAAAAATAGTGAATAGGTTTTGGAAATTTGAGGGACGAGAGAGTTGATTGATTGCCGTCAGTGAGAATGGCGACAGAGAGGACGAAGAAGGGGATATTTATATGGAGATTAGTTTAGGGTGTAAATTGTTATGGATTTAGGGTTTTGTAGTTTTCGAAATGGGCTCAGAATATCGCAACATTTATTGTATGTTTGGGCTGTAATTGCTGCTTATTTTGTGGAGATAGGGTTTCGATTTATTTGGGCCACTTCAAACCCCATTGAATTTGTACACTTCCATCTTTCCATCCACTTCTCTTTCATGTTGTTTAGCTGATCAATATTTCTTCTAGATGTGATAGAGGATAACATAATATTACGATATCACAATAGAGAATATCGCGAGATTACTTAATGTACGTTGTATTACAATTTATTTTTTTAGCGAATGAATTTTTCATTAATTAAAAGTCCTACGACATCTACAACTTATATCGAAATTAAATGGATACAATACTATAAAATTTGAGTAAAATAAATTCTCGTCAAAACAAAGATCTCTCACTATGATTTTGATCTCCCCTTCTGCGCATCCTCTTTAAACATATCGCTATTTAATGATACAGCCCTTCACAAGAGTGTCTTCCGATCTTCCAAGGATTTGAAGAGAATCGATTTCATCTAACCTAATAGATTGTAGCCGTCAATCTGACATAAATTGAGATATTATACAATGAACGATTGTAATACTAATCTTCCGCGTCCTCTCCACTATCATGGATTCAATATTTCTCCTAAAAGAGAAAGCAAAACTCATCAATTTATGGGGACAAAATTCTCTAAAAAGAAGAGGACTTATTATAACCAGAATATTAATACTAAAACGATATAATAGTTAAATTGAAAGCTTACCACAAATTTGGAGTAGTATATAGTTATAGATATGTTAGACTCATAATGTAATAAGAGACCCACTCCAATTCGCTCTTGAGTCCCCCCCAATATTATAACAAAAAATCGTATTATACCAAGTATAATTTGCATTGCAAAAAACAATACTCCCTCCGATTTTTTATTATCTTCCCTATTTTTTTATTGGGCTGAAACACTCTTTCTTCCCTATTTCCATTTTGGGCCATCAACATGTGGTCTAAAATCACTCTTACATTTCTCTCTCTTCCTTCTTTTATTTTAAACCACACATTGCCACACCCTTATTTTCTTCCCCAAAACCAAAGGGGAAGATAATAAAAAATCGGAGGGAGTACGTAATATATAATAACACAAAGTCTAGGGAGAGACGGTCTCTCCATAAGTTATACTCCGTAAATAATTGCGCACAAAGACAAGGAATATACCGTAGATGTCTTAGCTTATTAGTGAAGATAGAGCACATGTCGTAGACTCGATCGCCTCGTCACGAGTAAATGTGACTAAATATGTTTCTCGTGAAAAAAAAAGGAGTAGGTCTATTGAGAGACGGTCATTTATTATGTTTATTGAGAGACAAATTACAAATGAAATTAACAGTAATACCTAAAATAATAAAAATAGGTACACTTAACCTATAAAAATATACAAATATAAATGAGTTACGTTTGTTATAAAAAAACGGTACAAACAAAGTTGTCATTTAGAGATACATCTAATAATAAAATAGGTACGAATAAGAAATAAAGTGATACTAATAAGTGATCACTTAATAATTTATGGAGAGACCGTTTTATCTAAACTTTGTGGAAAAAGAAGCTTCAATAATTAGGTACGGAGTATACTGAAACAGTGAAACCTTCTCCCTCCTCCAAAAAAACCTAGGCCAAAAAAAATCATGGGCTACCACCATTAATTGGTGGTAAGCTTCCAATTTAACTATTATATCGTTTTAGTATTAATATTCTAGTTATAGTAAATCCTCTTTTTTTGAAGAATTTCGTCCCCATAAATTGATGAGTTTCGCTTTCTCTTTTAGGAGAAATATTGAATCCATGATAGTAGAGAGGACGCGGAAGATCAATATTACAATCGTTCATTGTATGGTATCTCAATTTATGTCAGATTGATGGTTATAATCTATCAGGTTAGATGAAATCGATTCTCTTCAAATACTTGGAAGATCGGAAGACACTCTTCTGAAGGAATGTATCATTAAATAGCGATATGTTGAAAGAAGATGCGCAGAAGGGGAGATCAAAATCATAGTGAGAGATTTTTATTTTGACGAGAATTTATTTTACTCAAATTTTATAGTATTGTAACCGTTCATTTTCGATATAAGTTGTAGATATTATATGACTTTTTATTAATGAAATGATACTGAAAAAAAAAATTGTCAAAGAAAAAAATAAAATTGAATGAGAACTACATCGTCATTTTCTCTGGACACGTAATTTCACTTTAAAATAATTATTCATGTGAAGATGATTTATATAAAATCTTCAGAACCTCATTTCTTCAACTCAGACTATTACTTCCTCTCTCTGTCCCTTTTCTTCCCTAATTTGTTTCTAATTATCCAATCACTTTTATCCCTTCACAAATCCAAGAATTAACACCTACCCACTTCATTTCTATTCTTAATTTCAACTGGGTTTTCAAAATTACTTCCCCAAATTATTATGGAACCAAACACCGACGGCTACTAAAGCATAATTCTGGAAATATAAAAAAATGGATAACATGTCGGCGGCGGTGGAGACGGTGGAAGGGGTGGTGGAAGAGATAATGAGGATGCACAAAACCCTACCGGCGCGGCCGGATATTGAGGAGGTGGTTGCGGCGAAAGCGGTGATAAAGGACATTGAGAGGGAACACCAGTTAAAATTGGACGCCATTAATAGACAAACTAAAGGAAAAGCAGTGCCTGAGGAATTGTTCTCCTTGTACCTGGAGATGCAGAGGAATTTGGCAAACTTTCAAAGTAGAGAACAAAAGAAGGATGCTGTGGAACTTCTTGATCTGGAGAATGCACACCAGATGTTCGACGAATTGATTCAGAGAGCTTCGCAGTGTGTTTCACCTGGAAATGCGGCTAGCAGCAGCAGCAGCAGTAGTAAAGCGCAAGCGAGTTATGTGATATATGTTGATTCAGTCTGTAGTATAGCATCAATTACAGTACTTTTTGTTGCAATTTGATTGGTGGGATCAGATTGGAATGTGAAAATGGCATTTTAAAAGGGAATGATGTTGTTATTGATTACATATTTTATTGTGCTGTCTTTGTAGTTCAAGATGGTGAGAAAATCAGTTTGATTAAGTTGGCAAGCTTGATAGAAGTGTCTGCAATAAAGGGGACTGGCGAGATCATCTTGAGTGGCAAATTGTCTGATCAAGTCGAATGGTTGCCTGATTCGATAGGGAAGCTATCACGTTTGATTACTCTCGATTTATCAGAAAACCGGATATCTGCTTTGCCTGTGACTATTGGAGGTCTTACCTCTCTATCCAAACTGGATTTACATGCTAACAGAATCACTGAGCTTCCTGAGTCGATTGGGGAATTGTTGAATCTCATTAGTCTTGACCTAAGGGGTAATAATTTGGTTAAACTTCCTCTTAGTCTTGGTAGGCTGATCCGTCTTGAGGAGCTGGATATGAGCTCCAACAATCTATCTACACTCCCGGATACAATCGGATGTCTGACCAACCTTAAAATATTGAACGTGGAGACTAATAATCTCGACGAGCTCCCCCATACAATCGGTCAATGCTCTTCCTTAGAGGAGCTACGTGTGGACTATAACCGGCTTAAAGCCCTACCTGAGGCCGTGGGAAAGATAGAGTCTCTTACAGTTCTTACTGTGAGGTACAATAACATTAGACAACTGCCTACGACTATGTCTTCCCTTGTCAAGCTGAGGGAGCTTGATGTGAGCTTCAATGAACTTGAGGCAGTACCTGAGAGCTTATGCTTTGCCGTTGCACTTGTGAAGCTAAATGTAAGCAACAACTTTGCTGATTTACGATCCCTTCCAAGGTCAATTGGAAACCTCGAGATGCTAGAAGTTCTTGATATCAGCAACAACCAAATACGCTTCCTTCCCGATTCTTTTGGAATGTTGTCCCGCTTGAATGTGCTTTATGCTGATCAGAATCCTTTGGAAGTGCCACCAAGGCAGATTGTTGATAAAGGTGCACAGGTGTGTAGACAACTTTAAAAGTGTTTACCCCATCTTTAATGAGTCTAAACCTAAATCTTTGACTATAATTTGTCTGGCCTTATAACATTATGTTGGATAGTTACTGATGTGTGGGATGCTAATAACCGTTATTTGTTGGATCACGCAGGTCGTTGTTCAGTACATGGCTGATCTTGTCGCAAACAGGGATGTCAAGACACAACCAATCAAACAGAAGACTACTTGGGCACAACTATGCTGCTTTTCACAGTCTAACAAAAGAAAGCGCAGTAGCGTGGATTATGCTAAGACATGATTAATCTTATGGCAAAGCATATTCGATCATCTTTTTATGCTAGGTATGGAAAAATCACCGGTTCATCCCCTTGTTATTTTGTTAATGTATTGTCCATTCTTTATCGCTTTAATAATCGTCTTACACTTGCAATGTAAGTCCATTAACCTCTGAGCTATAGTTTGATTCTGCGCACATTAAAATCAAGATTCTAAGAGCCTCAATGAAATGGGGCATACAAGGGATTGTAGACCCGACAAAACTGACCCAATCCAAATGAAGACCATACAAAAAATGCTTGAGACGGATACGAAATGACTAGCTTAAGAGTTACTAGGTCATGTTGTGGATATTGTTGTAGTGAGAAAGTGACAAGAATGTATGGGAAGCTCATGTGGTTTGTTTGATGATGGACAGGCAAATTGAGCTGTTGAAACCATAAGAATCATAAATGAATATGAAATCAGTTACTAGTATTTGGCAGCTTGACAAAGGTGGGCAATACGCTGTTGTAACTTCTAGTAACGTGACTCTGTCTCTTTTATTCTCTCGATCTTTCTATCTCTACTTTCTAGACTATACCTCATTGTATTTCCTTCTCTCTTTTTTTTTACGATTGTAAAGTTGTCTGTGTATTAAAATCAGCCGAATATTGTAACAATAACTTTATTTGTTTATTGGATTCATGTGTATCCCCCTCTCACGTTTCTTCAGTTTTGCTGTCATCATTTTGATCTGGTCCCTTGTTATTCTAGACTTCCACATTAGGTAACAGTGCTCTATGCCTCTATGTATCATGTCGCTCCACCGTTAGTCGCATTATAATAGAGAGGGGAGAGAAATTCAAACCCAAGACTTATTGTTTACAATATTTATGTTTTGATTATCTTACGAGTATTAAGAAATATTCGGTTTTAATGGTTGTATGTGTAAAGCCAATTTGACCAAGTAGTAGACAAGTACAGTTCATTTGTTTAAAGTCAAGCTTGATGACATAATTTGGTTTTGCCATGAAACTGTCCTCATTTTAGGACATAAGATAAGTACGGTACAGTTGTTAATATGCTTTGACCTTGGCAATTAGTGGATAGCGACGATGATTAGTGACTGTTTATAGTTGAAAATTAGAGATGTATAAATGTATTCTACTTTGATAATTCCTTCTTGTTTTGTATTGTAGCGGAGTTGATAATTTCTCGTACTTATCGATGGTTGACTATTTTAAGAACAAGAAATCTTGTTTAAGATGAAGATATCCATTGTAAATTATGATATGTGTGAGACTTGATCATATATTATCATAAGAGAGATTCATCGATGTACGAACTCACCTTAAAACTATAATAACTTACTTGACTACACAAAATCTTGTAAGAGACGGTCTCTCAATAATTTATTGAGAGACCACTATTTAGTACCACTCTAGGTCTTATTCGTACCCTTAAATGACAGCTTTGTTTTGTATCTGTTTTTATAACAAGCGTACCCTCTTTATATTTGTATACTCTTTTATATTAATGGTATCTACTTCTATTAGGTTTGGTACCACTGTTACGTCCATTTGTACTAATCTCTCAGTAAAATTAATGAGAGACTGTCTCTCATGAGACCTACACACTTGACTATACAGTATAACACAACTTAAATCAACCGAATGGATTATCGCATGTTTGTTTGACTGACAACTAGATTGGGGTTAGATTTCACTGTCTTACGAAAACATTGAGTTTGAAATGTCCCGAATGAAAACTAAAGAAAAATATTGATACTTGATGATATCTTTTTCCCAAATTTAATATAATATACATTCCAAATTAATAAAGATTTTATGATCATTGTAAACTTATTATGTCCCGTGACGATTCTAGAAATTGAATAGATGGTTACAACAATGAATAAATCACAAGACATTGAGTGTGTAATATGTCTCAATTTCGGCAATAGAGTTAGAGTAACAAATTGTCCTTTCGGAGTGAAATGAGGAGCAACGTTCACAAAAAAAAAAAGCAATGGAAAACGGTTGGGGGTTTCATTATGTGTTAAACTACCCATTCCAGAAAATAGGTTTATCGTTTAAAAAGAACTTATTGTTGTTCTTTGGGCGTGAAATCAGGCAGAGTATATATTAAAAACACCCTTGTTACGTGCTATGGAAACCAAGTTGATTTGAAAAGTGATCCGATATGAACTCCCGAATAGCTCAATTTGTAGTGTATATACATGTTTATCAGAGAATTTCGGTGTTCGGAATAAATATGGTTGAAAATTGTACAGAGTTTTCATCGGGTATATATGTAGAAACGTTCACATAAAATATGAGGAGCAATGAAGAATATTTGGGGGTTATGGTATGTGTTAAAGCACCCTGCCCCAAAATCTGTTTATTTTTGTAAAAAAGTCCTATAATTGTCGTTTGGGCGTGAAATCAGGCAGGATATATCCTGAAAACACCAAAGTCAAATGGTATGAAAATTAGGTTGATTTGAAACGTGACTAGATATGAGCTGCCGAGCAGCTCGAGTTGTAGTGTATAATACACATTTTTCAAAGCTTTTGTGTCCGAAACAAAAATGACTGAAAATTGTACGAAGTTTTCATCGAGTCGCTAAGAGCGTCCAATGTAAATAAATATGAGAAGCAACAAAAGACTGTAGGTTCCGCTATGTGTTAAACTATCCATCCAAATAACAAAAGAATGAGTGTTTCGCCAAACATTCCAACATCTGATCTATAAAAGAGAGCGGGAAATGGTTTTTCCGGGTAGCCTTGTTAATTTGACGATAGTCTATGACCATATGCCACTCGGTGACCAGCCTAGTGGATACTAACTCGCCTTTCTCATTTTTGACAACTGTCGCCCCATCTTTCTTAGGGACGACATGAACGGGACTAACTCATCTGCTATACGAGATTGGATAGATTATATTAGCATCGAGAAGCTTTAGCATGCACCTCTTTCCTTACCACCTCCGCCATGGCGGGATTGAGGCGTCTTTTACGCTCAATGGAGGAGGTACTTTCATCCTCCAAAAAGATGCGATGAGAGCATAATAAAGCGGGACTAATATCACAAATGTCATCAATAGTGTACCCAATGACTTTTTTATATTTTCTCAAGACTTCCAACAAAGTCATGAACTTGATGGTCATTAAGTGCACTATTGACGATAACAGATTACGATTCATTAGGACCTAAGAAAATATATTTAATAGATAAGGGAAGGGGTTTCAACTCCACTTGAGGAGGAGTAGATCTCTTCTCATATAGCTCTTCCTCGGCCAAACTTTCTAAGGACCTTGTGGTGCATTGCTTCAATATTGAATCCATAGCTAGAGCATACTCCGTTGCATCCATTTTTGGATTCTCATTAATAGACTCCTCAAAGGTAATAGTGATTATCTTCTTCCACGAAAGACTCCTCGAGCAAGTGTACTTGATAACATGATCCGACATCCGAAGGCTCTTTCATGGCTTTTTTAAGAGAAAACCCCATCTTGTCATCTCCAACTTGAAGTGAGAGCTTGCCATTCTTGACATCAATAAGAGCACCCTCGGTGGCTAGACATGGACGACCAAGTATGATAGGAATCTTGGTATCTTCAGGGATGTCCATAATATAGAAATCACATGGGATGATTAGATTCCCGACTTCAATGGGCACATCTTCGGCTACCCCCATCGGATACATAACGAATCGATCCGCTAATTGAAAAGAGACTCTTGTGGGAGTTAGCTCGAAACCTTCAAGTTTGTTAAAGATGGATAGAGGCATAAGACTCACACTTAGGGATGTCAATTTCACCCGAACCCGCTTTATATCCATCCACCCGATTTAAACGGATGGACGAAAACCCGAAATTAATGGATGATGGATGGATGACGGATGATGCTAAATCCACCCATTATCCATCCGTCACCCGATATTATTTGTATTTTGCTAAAAAATATACACATTACGCTAGGATAACTAATACGAGGAACGAATTATAATTGTTATTCTTTTTATAATATCAAAATAATGATTAAGTTACAAGATTTATGAAGAACTCTTAATATAATACAAGTTGACCTTATAATTTTTTGATAATTAATTAAAATTTAATACTTTTTTCGAGCTTTAAAGTTAATTTAATCGCAATCCATTTATCACCCGATCCATCCATTTCACCCGCGGATGATGGATGGATGGATGACAGATGATTTATTTGATGTAATGGATGGATGCGGGTGAAGCTTCACCCGACCCGAAACCGATCCATTGACATCCCTACTCACACTTGCCCCTAAATCACAAAAAGCTTTCTCGATGTTAATAGAACCGATCAAGGAATAAAAAAGCTTCTGGGATCTTCTAGTTTTGGTGGTAGCTTGTTCAAGAGAACGACACTATACTTCTTTAAAGGCTTACTGATAATTGCTCACCAGGTGTCTTCTTGAAAATGATATCCTTCAAAAACTTACCATAAGAGGGAATGTCTCTAATAGCCTCAAGGAAATGAAGTGTGATATGCATACCTTTCATCATGTCCAAGAACTTACCATACTTTTGCTCAAGTTTGGCCCTAGCTAACCTTTGACGAAATGGTATTGGTGGCACATATGCCTTAACTTCATTAGTCGCTCTTGGGGTTCCTTTGCAAGGAGATCATCAACAATAGATGGTTTATCAACAACTACCTCACTTAGACTCTCTTTACCACCATTTACTTCCTCAATTTCCTCATCCACAACGTTAGTCTTTCTCTTCTTGTTTGTCACAACGTCATCCAATATGCGTCCATTCCTTAATTGAATAACATTCATGTCACCTTGACCTTTAGAATTTGCTTTAATGCCGCCCGGAAATGTTCCACTCGACATGTCAACTCGTTGACTTGATTTGCGAGTTGTTAGATTTGATGATCGATAATTTTTTGGGCATTTTGGACTTGATTCTTCAATTGAGAAATTGAGGACGTAGTCTCTTTATGGCGTTGAATGAAATTATTTTGGGTGCTCATCAATTGTTCCATAAGTATTTCCAAATTGGAGTTTGGGGTTGGAACTTCTTGTTGTTGTGCAATTTGTTGTTGTGGAACTTGTGGTATATGAATATGGGCTCACCCGGTTCCTGGTTTTGTTAAGATTAATGTGGACGGGGCCGGGTTTAATTGATGGTGTAGGTCTTGGCTTAGAGGTTGCTTGCAGGAATTGTGCAGGTGGTGTGGAGTTGGCTTTGTCAATCCAGCGCGCGGAGATTCAAGACAACAAGATGGTGGAAGCAAAGGCTGTAACACAGCGGTCCAATCCTAGGACCAAAAATGTTAGTCACGGTAGCTCGCCAGACTCTGTACTGGTCCCACAGACCAACACGAGCATTTTCCATCACATTTTGTGCTCACTCACGTGCATCCCGGAAAGCTTCCCAGGAGGTCACCCATCCTAAGATTATTCTCACTCAAGCATGCTTAACTGCAAGGTTCTTTTGCATGGATGACCAGAAAAGAAAGTGTACTTTGTTGATATGAGAAGTACTTCAAATCCCTTTAATGAAAGCTCATAAATAGGATATCAGAAAGTGCATTTTATTGATATGAGTAGTACTTCAAATATCTTTAAGGGAAGTTCATAAATGACTTTTTCAATCAACGTGGAGTGTTTCAGAGGCGATCTTTGAAGGATTAATGGAAGCAAAGCAAAGGGTATACGAATACCGTGTTGGAGAGTGACAACCTAAGCATTATTCAGGAGCTGAATGAGAGAAGCATGGGAAACGCTGATATCCATCTCATTTATGCTGATATTCGGTCTTTATGTAATTCTTTTGAGATTGTTAGTTTCAATTTTTCTCGTTTGGGGTCTAACTCTTTCGCTCACCTCTTAGCTCATTTCGAGAAGGGGGTGTCGGATTAGAACTTGATATTGTAACCTTCTAGGGCACATTGCCGTGGCTGTCGGTCATGATCTAATTAACATGGTCGGAGTCCGAGTCGGGACTCAATAAAAAAAACATTTCTCTAATTCGTTTGAAATATAGACGTTGTTTCAATTAAATACTTATTTTCATCCAATCCAAGCGTTACATGGCCACATTTTTGAACAAAACTTAGCGTAACAACATCTTCAAACGTATTACTTAATGAAAACCATGAAAATTTGGAAAATTAAAACAATTTCTCTCCGAATTCCTATGATCTTCTCTATTTTCTTTTTGTATTGAGTTTGATCTTCTTTCCTATTTTCTTTTTAAGCTACCAATATTCTCTCTTCCCTCTTTTTTTTTAGAGTCACTCTTTTTTCTTCCTTATTTTCCACCCAAAAAATAAAAGGGAAGAATATAATAACTCGGAGGGAGTATTATTTAAACAAACTAATTATTCTTTAAAACATTATATGCAAATAAAGCATAAATATTCTTTTATTTTGAAAAAAGATAGGTAAAAAAACTTAAACCCGAATGTTCGTGCCAAAACAATATTTTCTATAAAAAATAAAATGCGAATTAATAGAAATATTTATCTATTCTTAAATAAGTTTTTAACCTATTATATTTGCACCCAAATGTAATACTTATTTCGTACGAGTAATAAACAATTTTATTCCAAAAATATCAAAAGAATTGTCACAATTATTGGTCACAATTTAATTTAAAAATAAAATTATGACAATTATTTTAAAATATATCCGTAATTTTCACGAGTAAAAAAAAAAACTAGTTATCTGGATATATAATAAATTAGTATTATACAGTAACAAAATAATAAATCTCTAATTTTTTTAATTAATTAATGGTCAAAGGTGGGTTCTTATTAGAAGTTGAAATATCACCCCCATTTACGTGGTCTAATAGTAGCTTCAATTGAATGACGTTTCTCAAGTGTTAATACCAGTTTCTCCCACAGTTTTTATATTAGTGTCCGTTGATGGTTGACTGCTAGTTTTATTATAACATTAACATGTAACCTTTTATGGCCCATTGTTTCATATCCTGTATACTTTGTATATAGACTGTATTCATTCATTTGTGTTATTTACGTACACGTACGTACAAGGCCTACTAATTAATATTTTTGGGTTGGTTATTTCCGTTACTTCACTTCAATGCAGATGTTCGCTTAATCACTTTATGGTTTTGTCAACTATTTCAGATGACTTACCTTATTGGGCCGGGGTTAATGAGTACTTCTCTCATCCATTCAATTCTCTACACTTATCATAAATGGACAATTCAATTAATTATTCACATTCTTCTTTTTGTATAAAACTTTGTCATATAATCATCCTATCTTTAATCTATTTACACAAAATGTCACTCCTTTTTCGTGGACCCATACAACCATTTGATTTACCAATAATACTCTTACTTTTGACACTTTTCTTAAAAGTTTTGAATTATCCCATGTGAAGGATTGAATTGATGAGAGTAGACTCCTTCCGATTTTTATAAATCACAATGTTTGTTTTTTACACAAATAATAAAGTTGTGACTGTGGATGGTGGGTCTCAGCAATAAAATAAAAACATGTTCACTAACAAATAACATACCCATTATAGAAATGTAGTAATTCAATTGAATATGTCAAGAAAGGTAAATGTAACAATTGTAAGAATCAGAGGGAGTACTAAGTTAAACACTATTTTGCATTTGATTGTTTGCTATTTATCTATGTTTGTCCTCCGATTATACATCTTATTCATTTGTTTACTTTTATTTAAAAAATTGACTACTAAAAGTACAAAATGATTAAACCATTTTTTTATATATGAAATAAATAGACCACATGTCCACAATGTAGGTAAATAATCAAACTAGTAAGAAACATTATATTCTTAAACATAGATAAGTACAGAGTAAAAATATTCTTAAACATAGAAAAGAATCGGTAAAACATAGTACTCGTATTGAATAGAAAAGTACCAAAAAATCATAGAGTAATCACAAATTCTTTAACTTCACAAAGCACCATTAATTAGGTTTGATCACTAAGGGTTCGTTTGGTTACTCAGGTAATTACCGGGAAGAGCAAGATCCCAGGAAGTGCATTTTCAGGGAGTTGTTTGGTTGCCCACTTTTCAGGAATTGTTACCTCCTCCATAATGGGGAAGTTACTCACCAAACCCTCTTGTTGGATAGAACTTCCCGCATGAAGTCATTTCTACCTGACAACCAAACAATATTTTTGTAATTCCCATGAAATACAAATTCACGTGAATTTAAGTTACCGGTAACTTCATCTTCTCATGGTGAATCAAACGAGCCCTAAACTATTTAGCTACTACTAGAGCACTATTCCGTACAATAGTAAAGATATTACCGAACTTTCTCCAAATATTACAATTCGATGCATATCAATTTTTGAATAGAGTAAATTCAAATTTTCAACTACAATAAAGAACACTCCGTATTTTGAAATTTTACTCCGTATTAATGTGCCACAAATTAAACAGAAAGATACCACAGAAAGAATGAAATATTATCTTCGACCAAATCGAAATGACAACTATTACTGGGTTATTCTAAAATGTGTCCAAGAAACAAAGGTTAGAGAACTAATTATGAGAGGATTTACAAGATAAATGCTGTAAATAAGGTAATTATTATAAGTTTAAGCAACAATTTGTTCTTACAAGTTTACAACATCATTTGAAGTACATACAAACGAGATTTAAACCTTAGAATATTGGATAATGACATTTCTTCTTTGTTACAACTTGAATTGATTGATGTAATTAATCAAGTAAATTAAAGCAAGACATCTGAGTAAACCAATCAGTAGAAGTTGTAACATAATTATTTCCACCACCCATGACATCCACATTGTTACTGCCGCTGCTGCTGCTTGTTGCATTATCAATCCCATTAATATTATTATTATTATTATTATTCACATAATTATTATTATTATAACCATAATTATAACCATTATTATTATTGTTGTTGTTATAATTATAATTATAATTAGTATTATAATTAATATTGTTGGTATAACCACCAGCGATTGCAGTTGTGAGGGGTTGAACGGCAGGGAGTGGGGGTAGGGCGTAAGTAGGAGGGCACTGGGGATGGGGAAGCAATGGGGGGGCTGCAGGCGCGAGGGGATGAGCAGGGCAATCAGTATGAGCATAGTAATTAGGGTTTCTTGCTGAAGTATGAGCAATGGTTGAATTGTTGAGAAGTCGGATGTCGTGGATGCTGTGTCGACGTCTTTGAAGGGGTGTCTTGCACTTCAGTCGCCGGAAATACTTTTGTGCATGGCTAGCCACCTGAGACGGGGTTTTCGTTGGCACATAATACATTGATATGTTCTTCCATTCGCCTTTTCCCATGTCGTGTAATCCTCTCAAGAATTCCCTAACCGATCGTATAAATAATCAGACATAGATTAATTAAAATGATTATTTTTTGAAGTGAATTAAAATGATTATTGTACATGAAGCAATCAATTCAAGTCGCTATATTCGACATTTATTTAGCAATAAATTAATTAATTACCTAATCATCATATTTATAGTAATCATTATTCAACCAAAATATATCATTAATCAATTATTCAATTCAGCAAAGGTAAAATGATGCATGTTTTAAAATATATTTGCTACTAAAACTCTTTGAAGTACTCTATAAATGTCATGTTGAGTAGTTTTTATCGCGGGAAAGATACATGCATGGTTGTTTTAAATAGATATACTGTATTGTATATACAAACTTTGACATAAATAAATTCAAGAATAATTAAAAAACACTTTATAAAAAGAACTTTCGAATATGTTTTGAACGTTTTTATGTGATGATCGATTCAAGCAACTTGGATGATAAAAAATAGTTTGAAACAAGTAAATATTAAGCAAACTACTACTCCCTCCGATTCAGAAAGATCTTCCCCTTTGTTTGATATATGTGAGGTATATTTTAATCAAATGGGAAGATCATTCTAAATCGGAGGTAGTATATAACAAAAGGAGGCATGCACGGTGACTAAAATCAATGATTAATGGCTCAAATTCAAATCAAATTAATGATAACTTAAATAGTTCGTTTGTCGTTTTATAAAACTGAATAAATACATGATACACGACTTATTTTAATGTGTCAGTTCAAAATCTTTTAGAATACACCAAATCTTAATCTTTATCTTAAACAATAAAATCACGTGATCGTTTTAGGATTTACAAATCCGTTCACTTTTTTTTGGCGCGAAGAGAAAATTGATTATTAAATGATCATATATAAAAATTCTAACAAAAGAAAATCAGGAGAAACTTAATTAAAATGAAATGTATGAGAAAATTGATTACTACTGATCGATCACCTGTGTTCCAGTTCAGTCCACGGTGTTGCCTTACGTTTGTTTTGATCAGGTGTAGTAGTTGCAACATTCGGATTTGGATTTGGATTTGGAGTTGGATTTGCATTGCCACAAAAGTGAGCAGCCTCAATGAGTAAGACATCATTGATGAGTTGTTCATAAGTGTTCTTAATTTCATCATAACTTCTCCATGGTAATATAGCCTTCAAATTATCAAATAATAATGGAGAATTAAGATCTAATTCAGCTAATGCATTCTCAAAAATTTTCTTTTCTTCATGACTCCATTCCTCCTCCTCCTGGTGGTTTTGGACAGCAGCCCCTTGAAATGTAGGGCAGTTACTATTGTAATTGTTGTTTTGTGAGTTCATGACTACTGTGATGAATAATAATAATAATAATAATAATAATAATAATGTTTGATATGGAAATTTCATGATCTTACTATTACATATAAGGATTCACAGCATTCAATTTTATTTATACAAGATGAAAATTTGTCATTTTGTAAATTAATTAATCCACTCCCTCCATTAAGTCATTTCCAGAAATTGAAATCTTATTGGCTTTGCTTACAATTATTGTTATCGTTACATGTGTTACACCCTAGATATTGGTCTTTATTAGCGACTATTTCATCAACAATTTTACGCAGGGAATGCTCCGCTTCGAAAGTTATTGGAGACTATATTCAGATAGTGTAACGTTATAGTATATTACAACTTACAAACACAAATGTGCTTTGACTTAATATGGAAAAGAGAGATACATATATATATATATATTTACAAAGAACACTTGCCGTACTAGTGTGTAAACGATATCCGGTTACTACCCCTCAAGTTGGAGCGTGTAGAGCCGTGCACCCAACTCCGAGGGCATGCCTTCGAAAACCAAGGCATTAACTCCATGTGACTATGGGTCAATGACTAGGGAGGGGTTGGGGTTGGGGTTAGCATCTCAAATGTAAAATAAGTTTGCTTTCGAATGAATCTCGATTCCCGATCCCAGAACCCCTGTAAAATGATCATACTACCCTTGTGTTTGCTCTTGCTTGTTACAAGTAGTTTCATTCTCTGAGCGAGGTAACACTCCGAACATAGGGAAAAGATGTACTCAAAACGTTCTAATTTCGATCCTACAAAATGCATATAGACCACACACACCAAATACCTCGCAGCCGATATTAACCCGATAAATTGCTCTGAAGAGCGCAATAATTACGTAAAACCAAGCTAATATGAAGGGAACAATCTTTTAGAATATAAACACATTGATATCGATTAGTAGTTACTCCTGTAATTACAATCCAAGCTTTCTTCCCTTTGGGTTTTCATCACCATTGCCGCACATTCTGTGTCGCTTATATTTCATTATATTTTAAAAACAATTTATAGATTTTTGATATCGCTAATGTACGCCTAACGACAAATTAAATAAGATACTTGTATCACATGAATATGTTTCATCTTATAGATTGTCAAGAATATTGAGATCTCTTTGATAAACTGTATAATTCGATATCTAACTATTACACATTGAGCGAAGGGAAAAACTGATTCATATATCAAAGGTAACGTGACGTGAATGGATTATATTGCCGGTGGTGAGATTTAGACCTACATTTGTAGCCACGAAATTCATCAGGATACCCAAGGAAAACACACTTAACGGAGCGGGGTGTGAGTTTGTGAGGACGGTTGGAAGAGAGGTTAGGACATATAGCATACACATCCAAAAACTCGGAGATGGTCATAAGAGGGGATTTTTAGAAATAGGACGGAAGTGGATGAGTGAGATTGAAGAAGACGGGAGAGGAGAATATTGTGAAGGTGGGTGGCCGTTTGAAGGGCATCGATCCAATATATGGTCGGGACGGAAGCATGGGAGAGTAGGGTGAAGGTGATCTCATTTAAACGGCGTATCATGCGATCAGCTTTACCATTTTGAGACGATGTTTTGGGGCATGAGAATCGAAAAATGAGTCCGTTTGCATCGCCAAACTATCGGAAAGAGGTTTTATCAAATTCGAGACCAAGGTCACATTGAAAGGCTTTGATTTCGTGATTAAATTATTTTTCACATAATTCCGAAATTTCAAGAATTTGGAAAAAGTTTTGGATTTAAATTCAGAGTAAATCACTAATAACCCCCTTCTATGTTCCGTATTTTAGAAATTACCCCAAAAAGATTTTCGCGAAACTTTACCCACTTAAAGTTTTCCAAAAATTAGAATTTACCCCCGAGGCCCCGACCCCCTTCTCTCCTCATTCCGGCGACTTATACTTGTTTTCTTCCAGATTTGCCGGCCCTCCCCTTAGTAACACACTCTCTCCTCACTTTACCTCACTTCACCTCCCTCAAAACCCACATTCCCCTCCCAAAACCCCCCACATTCCCCCAAATCAAGAACCCTAACGTAACCCTAATTGACGAAATTGACAAGAAATCGAAGATGACGAATCATTTGCATTTAATCGACCAAATTCAACAGGTAATTTCTCTTCTTTCCTCTTGCTATTTTCAATTTCTCTTCGCAATTAGGATTTTATTCTAACAAATCTTGAACTTTTTGGGTTCATTAAGAGTCATTCCCAATTTCTGGGTTTATATTTAGAGTTAAGGGTTGTTGTTTTCAATGCTAGTGATTCGAATTTCTGGGTACGTAAATGTCATTGTTTCTGGGTGGTTCGAGATCAGTTTGTTTTCGTTTTTTGGTATCTCAACTATCTCCGCTGAGTGACTTCTGGTAATTGCAGTTATGTCCATCCAAAGCGGGGTGCAGTCATCAGCTGGAGGCGAGAAATGTCACTGTTGAATTATTTGAAAAAATTATTACCTTACAAAATAATTTTGTTATACTTTGATACCATAAATAATCTTTGGTGAGTACAAATGGTAATAAGTCAATATAAATGTGATGTTTTACTCACGCTCAATGTGATTTGAATAAGTAATATTCTATGCACATAAGGCAATAACAATGGTGATATATAAAGAGTTTCATATCATATAAGAAGCTCCTTAACCATTGATTTAGAAAATAAGGAACTCTATATATGAAACCGATTTCTAAAGTAAGAAACCGATTTCATACATATAACGAAGAGAAAAAAGGGGACCCACACTAAATATATGAAACTTTTACCATTGAGGAGGAATAAAAAGTTTCATACATGGTTAGATATGATTTGAATCATTCGATGGCAATGAAAATAGGTTGAATGGAACTACAACCATTGCTATTGCCCTAAGTGTATGCGTTGGTGTTGTACTCATATATCTTTCGACACAATAATCAAATAATTCAATTCCTCATATATTTGAGGTGAAATCATTGACACCTAAATATTTTCTTAGTAATTATTGTAATTAGTGTACCTAAATCTTTGTATTTAGCTTAACTTTTTGGTTTTCGATCAATGTAATTAGTAGCTTGTATACTTTCAATGTATCTTGTACCCAACCCGGCTTTACATACCGAGATTGTAACTTGATTTTATTTATTGAATTACGTAGTTGATCATGGTATCACACTAGGTTCACCAAAAATCCTCCACAAACACATCTTTTCGTTCCTTTTTTCTCTCTTTTGCTCACGGCAGACTCCTCCTTCCACAGGCAGCCCTCCGTCTTCTCTGATCCGGCAGTCCCTGTCCCGCGCCTATGGCCAAATCGGATGAAGAAACGTCGAGCCCCCGTCACCATACCGGACTATACCCCATCTATACCGTCACCATCATCCAACACAAGGTACATGTCCTTGATGTCACAAAGGTCTCATATTCCTCGTGGGTGAGTTTATTCACCCTCCATATATGCTCGTGGTTATAAGGTGCTCCATCATATTGATGGAACTCCGCCTCCCGTAAAAAAGGACCCTAAATATGAGGCTTGGTTTGTAATTGATTCACACGTCCTTCAATGGATTTATGGATCAGTACTCGTACGATTTAATGCAAATTTTTCACACTTAGCTTGTCAAGAGTCAAACTTTTGTGGAGTTCGTGCTTTATAATTTTGCTTGGATATTGACGGAGTTAGGATGTGAAAATAAAAATCTACTAGTTCATAGGAAATACGACTCACAACCTTGATTTGTTTAGGTATATTAAGGGATTTTAGTAAATATTACGAAGTAAATACTAAATAATGTTATTTAAGGAATCGAGTTATTGTTTTTGTCCCAAATACGCCATCACTTACACTTGAAGGTCTAAAATAAGTACGGTGTAACAATAATAATGGCTTATTATTTGCAACAAGCAACTAATAAAAGTTGAGGATTTATCTTCTTGTATGTTTTTGAATGAAGTTGAAGATTTAGGTTTAGGTTAAAGCGGGGCTTCATCGGTCCGGTCAGATTATTCTTCGAGTTTTTGAAGCTTTAAGAAGTACTTTTGAGCATGGCTTGCACATTGTGTAGCTGACCTGGATATCACACAATACCTTGAAATGCTCTTCCAATCCCCTTTCCCGTACGTTCGCAAACCCACTAAGAATGCCCTGCATACACAGTAGTACAGTAGTACAGTACACCCACTAGTTACTTATTCATCAATGCATAACTTAGACGCTTTATATAAACCTTAATTTAGTCCTCCGTCCGTCCCAATGAATGGTTTGCCTATTTCATATTGGGGTGTTCAATGAATTGTTTGTCTTTCTATTTTAGGAATGTTTTTTATATGCAATTTGATCCTTTTCATGAATTTTGCTCCACATGTCACTTTCTTATTGGATCCCTTACCCTTAATGCCAAAAAGGAAGACAAACAATTCATTGGAACGGAGGAAATATAGCACAGAATTTAAAATAAATTATTCTTCGAAATCTGTCATATCATATTGAGAGGAAAAACTAAAAGCACACCCCAAAGGCTCTATCCAAAATTGGTTTACTACTCATATGAGTTTATAGTGTTTGACTTTAGCTCTTTTTCGGTGTGCTACACAAACCGTACCTGTGACGATCAACTAGGTTGAAAGTCTTCAACAACCTTCCTGTCTATATTACCAAGTTTTATTAGACTTAAAATACAGTACCAAAGATGCACTCCACCATTTAGTATTTACTACTGTCATCACTTAATGACCTCTACTAAGAGATTTACACAATAATAACTGATTAATTAATGACAACTAGTTTTGTACCCGTGCAATGCACGGACTTGTTTAATTATCACCTAATTGTGTGTACATTAAATTTATATTGTTATTTCATACGGAGAATTATAATTTTTAGATAGAAATTTGGGGTTTCGCAAAGATATACTCCCTCTGATTCACAAAGATGTTCCCATTTGATTAAAATATATCTCACATATATTAAACAAAAGGGAACATTCTTGTGAATCGGAGGGAGTACACGACTTCCCTAAATAGATTTTATTTGTATGAACAATAATGTCTTTTTAATTTTAATTTCTCTTTTCTAAAGTACTTAATTTTAAACATTCGTTTGCGAAGAACAGTGTAATGGAATAAAATTGAGCAATATACTACAAAATATGGAATTGGTTAAATCAAAATTTGAACTTGTAGACATATAAAAATTAAAAATTATAAGAAATTCAACTAACTTTAATTTGAAACAAATGAAGTAATACCTAGAGATAAATGAAGTTTAAATAATAATATGTCAAAACTTTTTTTTTCGTAGAGAACGATGCTAATTTGTTACTATTAGCCTACTTATTTGTTCAACGAATTTGAATGTTTCAATTTCTCCTCTTTATATCGTTACAATCATGTGTCTACTCACGCTAGTTAGAGAAACGTTTTTAATGTGATTTATCGCAACTATTCACCATTAACTAAAAAATAAAATCACTTTCACAAACTCGAACTAAGTTATTTAGCTTATATCAATATATAGTTAAAAAAAACGAATTAAAATTTTGTATTATTAATCTCAAAAGATCAATAATTGATAATTACAGTATAAACAATTTTAAGTGCGTTGATGCTAAATAGAAGAAAAACACTTCATAATAAAATAATATCTTTTCAAGGAAAGTGTACGTCCACAAAAGGACATCAAACATTTGTAATTTACGGCATATAATGAGATATTAATGAAATGGAGAAGTATAAAAAAGAAGTTAATAATGTTTTTTTATGATCTTTAGATACTTTTCATATGGCTTATTTATGCTACAAATATTAAGTGGAAGAATAAGGGGTGAAGAAAGCTGCCATGTGTCAAACAATGATGGATGACGTTGATGACGTGGCTTGATGATATTCACTTTGAAATAAATGTTGTAAGAGAATGTAAAAAGGTTTGCCTTTTTATTATATATATAGATAGATATCATATTTTAATACTAGTATTGAGCCCCGTGAAAATTCACGGGGTTGTATTAATATTACTCTGTAGTCTGTACTACATATACGTAGTTCGTTATATGATTTATTTTACGGAGTTAGAAAAATTAAATAATTGGTTTTGATTCATAACTCAACCCATAGAGTAATGCAATTTATAGCAAATCAAACGTTGTACATAGAGTAATGCAATTTATAGCAAATTAAACGTTGTACATACTTATGAAGTTATGTAACATATCGAAATTTTTCTTACATTATTGTGAGGCGTCTCACATGAGAATTTGTGTAACAATAGTTAGTCTCATGAATTGTGTAACAAAGAGTAAAATATAAGATTAACTTTCTTAAATTTTGTTAACATTTTATTTTCAAAAACTTGTACTTCGTATTTTCTTAATTCAAATCTTTGTGACATACTCCGTATCATTTTATGATAAAATTTGATGATGACATACATGTCATTTTTTACTTACATATTACAGTAAAATACAAATGTTAACTCGTGCGGAAATCGCATGAATTGCGTTTAAACAATTTGTTATAACGAAAAAACTTCAAAATATTGCTCATAATCTTAAGGAATTTGTAGGAATTTCTTTTATTATATCAATTGGTTTTTTAGTTTTTGTTTTATAAATGATGATCAATTCGACAATATATTATATTCATGATAATTTGTATGATTATTGATGCTAATTTTAATGGGTGGTTTCATGTACATTATTGTTGTTAAAATAGGTAACTTCTCCTCAAATTAATATTTTACTCCCTAAAAAATTGTGGTGTTGACACATCATCACAATTTATTTGACATTACTTTAATAAAATAGGGATTTGAAAAAACTAAACTTCAGTCAAAAATCAAAATAGGAAAAAAAGCGAATGAATAATGCAACAAAATAATCTAGTATAGATAATAAAAAAAATAGAGTTATTTAACGAGAATAATACCAACTACGGAGTTTAAGTCGTCTTATCAAAATAATACTAATTTCATTTAATTTGAGAAAAATACATATCATTGGACTAGCTAACCCTAGAACAATATTTGTGACTTTTTAACTGGTTACATCAGATAACACAACTTATTTTTAACCAATTTGATGAATTAACAGTCTGGATGTGATTGATTGAAGATGAAGATGAAAATGAAGAAAGATGAGGATGGAAGACATTAATGGAGAAGGAAGATTAATTAGGTTCTCCGTATACTGACAATAATGAGGAGAGTGGTGGAATATGAAATTAAATAAAAATAAAAATGGAAGTCGATTGGGTTCATCAGGTAACAAGTCATCAATACTGTTCTGGGTTAACTAGTCCAATGATATGTATTTTTCTTAGATTAAATGAAATTGGTAATGTCTTAGTATTTTGAGAAAGCACCATTCTCATTAAATAACCCTAAAATATACTCCCTCCGAGTTCCTATTATTGTCCCAAAAGATTTTGGGGTGAAAAATAAGAAAGGGGAAATGAGTGGTTGAAAAAAGAAGTAGGAAGAGAGAGAAATGAGAGAGTATTTGTGAACCACACATTGATGGCCTAAAAAGAAAAGTTGGACAAAAATCAAACTCAGCCCAAAATGGAAAGTGGGACAATAATAGAAATTCGGAGGGACTATTATGAGAATAACAATTGCTTAGGGGACATGCTCACATTAAAAGCTTTCCCCCCAAAAGCCATCAATTAGGGGAACAAACAAGTAATGATACAAATCAACAATTAACTCATACTCCATACAAAGTATTTATAAAACGAGTTTTCTAACATGTGCCCTAGGGGCACACATTAAAGAGCCAAGTAAGAAAATATTGATACTAATAATTGTCTAAGTATTGTAAATGTGAGTTCATATTTCATTTTCTTATGATATATTCATGTGATATCTTTCCATATTTAATACAACCCTTAGGATTGTATCTAAGAGAATAAAAGAGGAAACAAATACTTAATACTTGTATTAATTTCATCGATGCATGTGTAATTTATTATTTAATTTCTAACTTTATACGAGTACCAAATTGGGAATGTATTAAATAAATACAAACCTAAGAGTTGTATTCAACATACTCCAACCTTTATAAAATTCCCATCATACAAATTAACTTTTATGATAAATCATAAAAATTGAAAAAAAAATGTAAATGTTTATTCGGATATTATTTGACTTAGTTTAGTTAAAACAATAATTAATCAATCAATTATATTAACTAAAAAAGTAAAATTTTCCCCTTGTGTCAACACTAAATTGTACTAATAAATTATTAATATTTTAATTTTAATATTTTTTTATTATTAATACTGTTGGAGTATTACTTAAAGAACCATGCAATTGGTATCGAAAAAACTTCATGTAATTGCATGAGATCTATAATAATTATCTGATTAAGGAAGACTAACTAGCTCTCCTAACCCCTTAACTAGTCTATGTACAATAAAGGACTATTAGTAATCCATATAGAAGTATTTACTTACTCATGCTCATCAACCGTCCAAGGAGTACCCTTCCTCTTTTGTACACGAGGTTTTGAAACGACATTTGATCCTTCTTGTTTGGCCATGTGATCCAAATATATATCAAGTTTTTCATCAAGACAACCCGATTCAATCATCTTAACATCATCTAACAATGCATCATAGTGCCTTTTAATTTGTTCAATCGTCTTCCCTGGAACCCTAAGCCCTATTTCTTTCACTAGATTTGGGTTGTCATCACCTAATTCAGCAATACTATTTTCAAATCTTTTGTTTTCTTCAAAACTCCATTCCATTAGTTTTTACTAATGAAGAAATTTAAGTTATTTATTTAATGGAGTAGTATTTTTTTTTAACTTGGGATTTTTATTATATATTTTTGTTGCTCAAATACTCATTTATAGACTATAATAAAAGTGATATTATTTTCCACATTTGTCACCAAGTTGATTTTTAAGTTAAAATTATTGTTATAATAAGGTGAAAAGTATTTACGTTGTAAAAGTTAATTAAGTTAATTGAATATGTCCTATCTATATATGAGCTTAAATGATTAATGTATGATTAATATTTAAAGGGGTTGAAAGCACTACTTATCATATCAACAAAGTGTACTTTCTTTCATGGTTATCCATGCAAAAGAAAATGACTCGTGTTGGTTTGTGGGATCATTACAAAGCCTGGTGAGCTACAATGACTAACATTTCCAGTGGATCGCGGTTTGTTCCTAAGAGTCAAGCTAATTTCTTGTCATTTGAGCAAGAGATTATCCTAAATATTCGGTTTAGTACCCGACAGGTGGAAGACTCCTGGTGCTGAAATATGGAGAAGGATGAGATATATACTGTTAAGTCTGCATATAGGCTTCTTACGGAGAATATGGAGGTTGATTAGGGACCATCCGATTTTACCCATAAGCAATGGCTATGGACACAGATCTGATAGGCTAGGGTGCTCCCACGCATTAAGATGTTCTTCTGGCAGCTGTGTTCTAATGCTCTTCCAACGAAAGGTAATATTGCTCATCACATTTCCTCTTTCGATGGTACTCTTGCCCGATTTGTTTATGCGAGGTGGAGACTTGTGGGTACAGGTCGGGTTGTGGGAGGGGATGGGGGTGGATATTAAGAAGGAAAATGGGCATGAGTGCGTGAGGGAGTGGGTGGAGGATGTGACCTAAACACAGAAGGTAAATAATGACCTAAACCCTATCGATTAGTCGTTATACTAACGAAAACCCAATATGTAAAATATACAATGAAATCACTAGATTATAGAAACCGTATAACAATAAGATATATACTAAAGATATATATTCTGTATGATATATTCTCAATACGCTCTCGCAAGATGGACGTCCGAAGGTGAAACCTTGAGCAAAAGGGTAAAAGTCAATGATAGGGCAAAACTCAAGTCCATTGGGCAACTTCACATGGCAATGTCGAACGACAAATGCATATATCTAGAGTTTTAGACCTCGGATCGAAGCGATTCTAGTTGGAGGTGAAAGTTTAGCTTCTTAGCTTTACAACGACATATCACACGCCCCAATTGAGGATCAAAGGAGAGAGTTATGGCCCTCCGAAGTCACAAGGTGAAGTTTCATCCGAAGAGATCTGATCGGGCGAAATTTCACCCTACGAGATTTTTGAGTCTTTGGTCAGATTTTTTATCGGGCGAAACTTCGCCCGATGAGATTTTGACCGGACGAAACTTCGCCCTAATATAATTATATAACTATACCTACTATTATAAATTATAAATAATATAATAATTACATCGATCTAGGATAGTACATTAGTCCCTGTGGGTTCGACCCTTACTTACCCTTCTACTTGCTAGTTAGAGTTTGTAAGTGAAAATATAAATTTAATTTTGAGCGCGGAAACGACACGCATCAAATTTTGGCGCCGTTGCCGGGGATTACTTATTTACTATTTTAGATTTTAGTTAGTGAGTTAATTATTTATTTTTATTATTATTATTATTATTATTATTAGTTTTATTATTTTTATTTTATTTTGGTTATTTTTATTTCTTCACTAATTTCCCCCCTTGTTTTTATCAGATACACTTCGAGTTATATAAGATGACTGGGGCAGCCGAGAAGAGTTTAAGGGAGCAGTTACTTTTCTCCGGTGAGACACCGACGAGTATAATTTTTCCTTCTTTGGAAAAACCGTTTAAGCTTAATCCAGGTTTTATCCAAATACTCCCTAAATTTTACGGTACTTCTAATGAAGATGCTCAAAGACATATTCAGGAATTTTATCTTGTTTGTGCTACTTTATCGTTGGATGACGTTGATGATGATATTATTAGATTTCGAGCATTTCCATTCACATTGCATGATTTAGCTAGAGATTGGTTGTTTTATCTTTCGTCTGGATCTATTACTTCTTGGGATTGCATGCGAAAAACTTTTCTTGAGAAATATCAACCTCCTAATATAAGTAGGTCAATAAGAAGACAAATCTTGAGTATTCAGCAAGATGAAAATGAACCTCTGCATGATTATTGGGATAGATTTAATAGATTGTGTATTTCTTGCCCCCAACACCAACTTAGTGAGAGTGTCTTGATTGAGAGTTTTTATGATGGCTTGCTAGATGATCAGAAGCGACTAATAGATACTGCTAGTGGTGGGTCTTTAGTAGATAAAACTCCTATAGAAGCGAGAAAAGTGATTTCAAACATGGCTATTAGTAGTCAACAATATGTCATGAAGAGAAAATGCAAAATCAATTAAGGGAGCAAGCACAAGAGATTAAAGAATTCAAAAATGCAATTGGTGCTGTTAGTGCTCAAAATCAGTCTTTAGAAAATATTGTTAGACAATTAGCCATCCAAATAGGAGAAGTACATTCACAAACGTTTAGTCGCCATGAGCAATTAGAGAATCAAATGCAACAAGTGTGTACTACTCTCGGTAATATTCATAACAAATTAGAACAAATTGAGAATACAAAACACTCCTCTTATATTATTGATGAATCTAAGGCTATAACTTTAAGGAGTGGCAAAGAGCTTAAGAATAAAGCTTAAGTTGAAAAAGAAATCCAGGTTAGTAGAGGAGAAAAGAATCAAAGAGATCTTGTTATTGATAATCAAGATGAATCTTTTAGTAGTGAAAAAGATGTTCAAGGTGAAAAAGGTACTCAAGAAAAAGAAATTACTAAATTCGTACCTGATGTTACTAATCTTAAGACATTTGTTCCATTCCCTTCAAGATTTGCTCAATCAAAGAAACAAGAATTGGATAATGAAATTCTAGAAACATTTCGGAAGGTAGAAATTAATATACCTCTCTTAGATGCGATTAAACAGATGCCTAAATATGCTAAATTTCTGAAAGAACTGTGCACTAATAAGAGGAAAATCAAGAGCGGTGAAAAAGTGTTAATTGGAGAAAATGTGTCTGCTATTCTTCAAAAGAAGATACCTCCAAAGTGTAAGGATCCGGGGATGTTTAGCATACCTTGTAAAATTGGAAATTGTAAATTAGATAAATGTATGCTTGATTTAGGAGCTTCAATTAGTGTTATGCCGAAATCTGTCTATGAATCATTAAAATTAGGACCCCTTGCTAAAACTGACGTAGTAATCCAGTTAGCCGATAGATCTCATGCTTATCCTATTGGAGTTTTAGAGGATGTCTTAGTTCAGGTCAATATGTTAGTATTTCCCGTTGATTTTTATGTTATTGATATGGGTAACTCTTTTGATGCTAAAGATGTACCATTATTACTAGGGAGACCCTTTCTTAAAACTGTTAGGACAAAGATTGATGTGTTTAAGGGAACTCTTTCATTTGAGTTTGATGGAGAAACGATTGAACTTAACATCTACGATACTATGAAACACCCAAATGATGTTGATGTCGTTAGTTGTATAGATAGCCAGGATATAGTGGACTTAGTTACTCAAGAGACTCTCAATAAAGTATATGAGTTCGATTTCAATGATAAAGATAATTTTGATCATACTCATAACAATATATCTACCGATAAGTTGAAAAGTGTTGCTAGTATTGACTTGCCCGCAAATACACCTAAATTAATACCTTCTGTCCAATGTGCCCCTGATTTGGAAATAAAACCCTTGCCTAGTAATCTGAAATATTGTTTTCTTGGTAAAAATGATACCTTGCCGGTAATTATTTCTAATTTACTTACCGGGTCACAAGAAGAAAAACTGATTAATGTGCTTACTAAATACAAAGAGGCTATAGGGTGGACCATTGCGGATATTAAAGGTATCAGTCCCACACTGTGTATGCATAACATTTTTTTAGAGAATGATTCTAAACCTGTCAGAGAAACCCAACGTAGGCTTAACCCTGCAATGACGGAAGTTGTAAAAAAGGAAATTCTTAAGTGGCGTGACGCAGGTGTTATATATCCTATATCTGATTCAAAATGGGTTAGTCCAATTCATGTAGTTCCTAAAAAGACGGGAATGACTGTTGTAGAAAACAGTAAAGGTGAATTAGTACCTACTAGAGTGTCGAATGGTTGGAGGGTGTGTATTGATTATAGGAAACTTAACCAAGCCACCAGAAAAGACCACTTTCCTTTACCATTCATTGACCAAATGTTAGAAAAGCTTGCGGGGCGATCATACTTTTGCTTTCTTGATGGTTATTCGGATTATATTCAAGTTTCTATTGCTCCCGAGGATCAAGAAAAGACAACTTTTACTTGCCCTTTTGGTACTTTTGCTTTTAGAAGAATGCCCTTTGGACTTTGTAATGCTCCTGGCACATTTCAACGTTGTATGATGAGTATATTTTCTGATTTGCTTGATAATTCTATGGAGGTCTTTATGGATGACTTTACAGTGTTTGGTGATGATTTTGATAGGTGTCTCCATAATTTATCTCTAACATTAAAAAGATGCGTTGAAACTAATCTTGTGCTGAATTATGAAAAATGTCATTTCATGGTGGAAAAGGGAGTAGTCTTAGGACATGTTGTTAGTTCTAAAGGTCTAGAAGTTGACAAAGCAAAAGTTGATATTATTAATTCATTACCTTACCCTACTTGTGTGCATGAAATAAGATCTTTTCTAGGGCATGCTGGATTTTATAGGCGATTTATACAAAATTTCTCTTCTATCGCATCGCCTTTATGTGCTTTACTTGCTAAAGATGCATCATTTGTTTTTTATGAAAATTGTAAAATTGCATTTGACACATTAAAAGACAAACTAACTTCAGCACCTATAAAAAGACCGCCTAATTGGTCTTTGCCTTTTGAGATAATGTGTGATGCTAGTGATAAGGCTGTGGGTGCTGTCTTAGATCAAAAAGTTGGCAAAGAGCCGTATGTGATTTATTATGCTTCAAAGTCTCTTGATCGTGCTCAATGCAATTATACTGTTACTGAAAAAGAGATGTATGCCGTCATTTTTGCTCTTGAGAAATTCAGGTCTTACTTATTAGGGACCCATGTGATTATATATTCTGACCATTCTGCCTTGAAATATTTGCTGAAAAAGAAAGAATCTAAAGCTAGATTACTTCGTTAGGTTTTATTATTGCAAGAATTTGATCTAGAGATAAGAGATAAAAAAGGAGCTGAAAACTTTGTTGCCGACCATCTTAGTAGAATTGTTCATGATAAGGAACTGATTGAATCTCCATCTGATTTATTTCCTGATGAACAATTACTTGAACTAAATACTATATTACCTTGGTATGCGGACATTGTTAATTACTTAGTGTTGAAGGAATTTCCTAAGAATTTAAGTAGGCATCAGAAAGGTAAGATTAAACATGATTCATGATACTATATTTGGGATGATCCGTACTTATTTAAAATTTGTGCTGACAACATTGTAAGAAGATGCGTACCAGATCATGAAATTAAGTCTATTCTTGAATTTTGTCATTCTTTCGGGTGTGGTGGTCACTTTGGTCCAAAGAGAACAGCTCATAAGGTTTTAGAATGTGGTTTCTTTTGGCCTTCTTTGCATAAAGATGCTTATTTATTTGTTAAATCTTGTGATAGATGTCAGAGAACAGGTAATATTTCTAAAAGAGATCAAATGCCACTTAAAACTATTTTTGTGAATAATGTATTTGATATTTGGGGCATAGATTTCATGGGACCATTCCCATCTTCTTTTGGTAATACTTACATTCTCTTAGCCGTTGATTATGTTTCTAAATGGGTTGAAGCTAAAGTGACTAGGACAAATGATTCTAAAGTTGTGGTGGAATTTGTTAAAGATTATATTTTTCATAGATTCGGTGTTCCTAGAGCTATTATTAGTGACCGAGGTACTCATTTTTGTAATCGTATTATTGAGGCTTTATTTAGAAAGTACCATGTTACTCATAAGGTCTCTACGGCCTACCACCCACAAACTAATGGCCAAGCAGAAGTTTCAAATCGTGAAATCAAATCTATCTTGGAGAAAGTTGTGAACCCAAATAGAAAGGATTGGAGTGCTCGATTAGGTGATGCATTATGGGCTTATAGAACCGCATATAAAACACCTATTGGAATGTCACCTTATCATTTTGTCAATGGAAAAGCTTGTCACCTTCCTGTGGAACTCGAACACAAAGCTTTTTGGGCTATTCAAAAGTGTAATCTCGATTACGAGAAATCAGGTGCTAATAGAAAATTAGAGATTCAAGAATTGGAGAAGATTAGGAATGATGCCTATGAGAATTCGATGATTTACAAGGAGAAAACAAAAGAATATCATGATAAGTTGTTATCGAGGAAAAGTTTTAGCATTGGTGACAAGGTATTATTGTATAACTCTAGATTAAGACTATTTCCGGGTAAATTAAGATCGAGATGGATTGGCCCTTTTGAGGTTATGAGAGTATATGAGCATGGTGTGATAACTCGTGATTTTACTCGTTTTTGCCCCATATTTCTACTCTTATTCGATAAATTTTATAACCCGATTTGTTAGTAATTAGTCATTTTTACGTTTAATTAGATTATTAGTCGAGTTTTGTAAATTAGTGTCAAATTATGTTATTTCTCGGGATTTTGGTACTGTGCCTCGATATTTGATTTTGTAGGTACCGACACGGGAAGAATCGAGACGATCAAGTGAAACAGGTCAAACCCGATTTTGACCTTGACCATTCTTCCCCGTCACTCACCTGCTCTCCTTCACTCACCATCAATCCATCATCACCGTCCATCACTTCATCATCATCATCAATCACCATTTTTCCCCTCCAATTCAATCAACACCTCCATTCAATTCAATCCATCACCATCAATCAAATTCATCACATCATTCACCATCAATCACATTAATCCACCATTAAAACTCCACTCAATCCATTATCATACCTCCATCCCAATTCAATTTCATCTTCTTCCCTCCAATCCAATTCAAACAATCCCTCACCATTATCAATCACACCACCTCGCGCGCTTCCACGAGCAGCATCACCACCGTTCGCCTGAGCCACCACCGCGCCCAGGAGCAGCCGCCGTGCTTCGCCGCCCTTGCACCGTCAAAGTTCCGACCACCGCGCACCACCGTCATCACACTACAGCAGCCTCGCCGGACCTCCATAGTAGCAGTAGAACAGCCGCGCGTCACCACTGTGCGTAACTCCGGTCCACCGTGCTCCGTCGCTCTTTCTCGATTGAATGGTTGGATTTGGCTGATTGTTTTATTTGGAGGCTAAATGACGATTTGGTCCTCTCTTTTAATCTTCCCATTTCATTTAAGTGAAGGGTTCTTTAGTCTTTTAATTTGTTTTGTGAGATACAATATTTATATGAGATGTAAAACCCTCATTTTAAAAATAAGCTGTTAGGTAGAGAATGAAATTGAGGGTTTAGGAGCAGTAGACGAAGGCAGCCTCTTCTTTCCCTTTCTTCATTTTTCTTTGATTTTAGTTTTAATATAATTGTTCTTCTTCAACATTCAAGGTATCTTGTTTCTAATAATTCCTTTTTGGTATAATTCTCTCCTCTCTTCTTATTTATGATCATGTCTTTAGTTTTATGTTTAGGATATATTTAGTTAATGATTAGTTTAAAGTTATAATCTTTATCGTTAATTGTGTGTTGTAATGTTATTTCATAATTGTCTTGTTTGTTTATGTGTAGTTTATATTAGTATTAATTAAAGTTTCCTTCTTTATTATTTCATTATGTTAGATGTTATGTGTAATTTAGTCATTAGTGTATTTTGTGTTAGTTTAATTATGATTAGTGAGTAGTGTCTTTTCTAGGGGACGATTTGGCTCCGACATGTCTATATTGTGGGCTTGAAATTTTGTATTTGGATTGTTTGGGATATACGGAGGAGGATAGTTTGGGATTTGGGAATCGACTTGTCTTTAGGTTGTGTTTGAACCCTTGACCCTTGTCCACCGATGGGAGTCGGTTAGGTCTAGGTAGTAAACCTCGCCTCTTGACTTGCCTTGCCCCGCCTAGTTGGACACGGGAGTGGGAATTAGGTAGGGTACCCTAACTATCGGTCTAGACTCTTCACCTTGGGAGAGGGGAGAGAAAGGAACGGGATTAGACGCGTACTTAATGACCTAGGACCTTGGGTTGGGTACCACGGGAGTGGGTTCATTCGATTGACCTAGGAATCCGATTCATGAGCCCGGGAGGGAGATGATCGGGTTTTACTTAGTCGGACTACGAACCCGGGAGGGAGGTAGTCAGTCGACCCTTAGAGGCGTTCCACTCATCCTAATATCCCTAGCAACCCATTATCGGTGTTCCTTGCCCGTGATTATGATATGTCGGTGGTTAAGTCGGACCCTAGACCTTTAGTTATTATTAGATCGTTATTCTTATTACCCGATTGTTTTAGTTTATTAGTTTGTTTATGCTTTTATTAGTTATCTTAGGTAGTATAATTTCACCATTGATAATTGATTCGCGTAGCTAATTCATAGTCCGAGACCGAACTAGTACTCATTCCCGATCTCTCTGAGGATTCGACCCGACTTGCCCATGCTGTTCTAGTTTAGGTTAGTTGGTTTGTTTGATGGTAGGATTGACGACAAATCCCGGTTATCATGGTGCAGTTGAGATAAGGAATTGTGAATCGGGTAACATTATTAAGGTGAACGGGCATAGAATTAAACCTTATTATGAAGGCTTTACAGCTAATTGGGTTGATATCATATACTTGGAAGATCCTATTTATGAGAATTAATTATGATGTAGTAGTACGTCGAGCCAAGACGTAAAATAAGGCGCTTCTTGGGAGGCAACCCAAGCATGTTTTTTTGTTTTGTTTTAATTTGTAGGTTATTTGTTAGTTAACTTAGATTGTTTTATTTTCGTTTCTTCCTATTTCACTTGTCTTGTTCTAGTGCGTGAATTTTGCAGGTTAGAATTACGAGCTACTTTGCGGAAGATGTGATGAGTGGAGAATGCATAATTTTTTTTTTCCAATAATTATGGCGGAGCTGCTAATATTTCTACTTCCCTAGCTCAGCTAAGTACCTTTATCCCTCTTATTTATGTTAATGAGTGCAAAATTTTTCCTCTTTGATGTCTCTTTTGACATTGAGGACAATGTCAAATTTAAGTGTGGGGGAGGTAATTGAAAATTGGAGAAATTTGGAAATTGTTGTTGATATCATGCCGAAAGTAATGTTGGCGGGTGGCCATTTATGTTGAATGTGTTTTGCAGATTGCTTTAAATTTTTTTGGAAGATGTCGATATTTAGGGGAAATGCTGTCAAAATTTTGGTAGAAGTTGAGCTTTAAAGTTTTAACCTTTGTTTTTTTTACTACCTAGACTTGGGAAGTTGACGACGAACTCTAAAAATATATTTTGTCACAAATGACTAATTTTTTAAATAATTTCTCTAATAATAGTAGTAGCGTAATTTAAAAGATTATATATTTTGAAGTTGTGTATACATTGGTTTTTCCTCCCAATTAGACTTGGATTAATTAATTTGATAATAGATGATATTTTAAGTCTCTTTTGAATTTAGGTTACAAATAAATTATAAAGAATACCACTTGTTTAGCTACCTTAACTATTTTTTTTCGTTGACTCTGGAGGTACGAGCGGTAAGCCGGTCTTGTTTTAATTAATTTACTTTCGTAGGTGACTCCTAATTAGGGCTATAAGAAAGATTAGATGCCTCAAGAGTGAGTGAATCGGTCTTGTGACTCGAGTTAGTAAATCCGAGGGGAACCTAGTCCTAACGGGATTGGGAGAATGCCTAATGCCTTGTCCGGAAGGGCGGAGTCATTGGTTGAAAACTCGCTACATGGGTCACTCGATCTTGGAAAAAATTGAAAAAAAAAAGAAAAAAAATTGAAAAAAAAGAAAAAAATAATGAAGAAAAAAATCAAACAAAGAAATTGAAGAAAAAAAAGAATAAGAGCGGAAAATGTGAGACGAGGTGTCTAGTTTGCCTTATGTGCTCGGGAGGACGACCCTCGTACTGAACTGGTAATAAGAATGTACCAAAAGTAGATCCCCTTCCCCTAAGACCTTAAACTGCTGAAACCCGTCTTCTTGAGTCAATTCTTACGTAATTTTTGGAAGGTAGTTATAAAAGTGGGAAGGATAATGAGTTTATTTATAATTTTGATTTAGAAGCGGTTTAAAATATTATATATTGTTAAATTAATTAATTGAATAGTTACAGTGGAGGAGAAACTTTTGTGTATATTGCTTACTAATCTAACTTTAAAAAGCTTTGATAAGTTTACGTACTACTATTTTTCTCAAATATTTTTAGTTTGTCGTCGATCGTACCTAGTTTGGTTAGTCTAAATTATTTTTAAGGTTAATGTTTTGATTCTTCGTTTTAGCTCTTGAGTTCTCATTGTCGAGGACGACAATGGACTAAGTGTGGGGAAATTTGATAAGTCGATATTTATGCGTATTTTTACCCCTTTAATATTATATTTTCTGTATCGTCTTTGTATTATTTGAGCTAAACGTTATAATTTTAGTAACTTTTGATATATTATCGGCCTTATATTATTTTTCGTACTAAATTGGGTTTTAATGTGTATTTTAATTAATTAGTAATGACCCATTTGAGTTAAGATCGGACGACTACTAAAATTGTATGTAATTTTCAGGTCTATCTTAAGACGACGATATCTCACACATACGATGTCGGAATAGGGCGATATAGGATCCGTTGGAAAGCTAAGTCCAAGACCGATAACTTTATAGAATAAAGTTAGACCCAAATCCAAAGTCTTATGAGTAGAAATCAGACCAATAGAATTCAACTCGAAAAACAAAAGGATATGAAAAGTCCATAAAAGAATAATAAGGAAAGAAAAATAAAAAAAAAATATAAAAAGAGGAAGATGAACCAGGAGCACACCAACAAGCATCACAAAACAGAGAAAAGAGAATTGAAGAAGGAAAAACAGAGGAAGCACGCACCAGACAACGCGGACGAAGAACGACCCTTCGACCCGATTCTTATGAGATTTCTTAATCTTTCACTTTTATTTATTGTTTTACTGTTTAGTATGGAGTAATTTTTCAATAGGAGTGTGTAATTAACTATTGATATTGTGGTTTATGAGATTGGATTTTTATGTTTAACGATTAATTATTGTTATTGGGTATTTACTCGAAATTCATTATTAACTTTGTGATTTATGATTATTAATTTGGATTGATCATCTAGATTGTTCTCTTAAATCTATTGTTAATAGATAGTAATTTTGATTAGGTTGCAGCTTACTGGTCTAATCATAATTGTTAGAATTTTGAGTAATAATTCTGTCTTATAGAGTTGCAGCTTTCTGGTTCCGTAAGACCTAATTGATTGGTGTTCTTAATGCGATTAAATTTATTGACTTGATTCGTGCTTACATGGTTGAGTCGATTTAATTTAGTTAGGATTAAACTTGCGTGGCTAACGGAGTTTAACGAGTAAGAAAGATAAAACTGTTAATTTACTTGCTTACAAGGGATTAAATAGTTAACCAATCTATCCAATAACTAATTAAGTGAATCAATGATTTGACCTAATATCTCTAGAAAATTACATGTCTCCTATTAATTCGTTATTTGAACTTTAATTTTGAATTAAACATCGTTGTTATTTACTTGTCTTTTTAATTTAGTCTAGTTTACTTTCGTAATAGTTTAATTTAGATTAGAAATTTTTCACCTCAACAAAACCCCCCTAATATAATTATATAACTATACCTACTACTCCCTCCGATCTTTTATTATCTTCCCCTTTGGTTTTGGGGAAGAAAATAAAGGTGTAGAAACGTGTGGTTCAAAATAAAAGAAGGAAGAGAGAGAAATGTAAGGGTGATTCTAGACCACATGTTGATGACCCAAAATGGAAATAGGGAAGAAAGGGTGTTTCAGCCCAATAAGGAAATAGGGAAGATAATAAAAACTCGGAGGGAGTATTATAAATTATAAATAATATAATAATTACATCGATCTAGGATAGTACATTAGTCCCTGTGGGTTCGACCCTTACTTACCCTTCTACTTGCTAGTTAGAGTTTGTAAGTGAAAATATAAATTTAATTTTGAGCGCGGAAACGACACGCATCACTTTGTTATTGTTTTTCCTAGTAAAGTTTGTTCTTGGTTTTATTTTTTTCTCACTTGTGTTAGATTAATTTCCCCTCTTTTTGTTAGTATGAATTGTTTTTGCCTAATTTCTTTGTTAGTTGTTCTTGTTAGTTTTACCATGATTAGTGAGTAGATCTTTGTTAGGGGGTTAGGGGAGGATGGATTTGGGTAACATAGATTAAAGATTCCTGTGATTGAATGCACTTGGGTTGATTTGTCTATTTTGGAATTGTTGTATGCTTGTCGACTTTACTTGATCAATTTAGTTGACTCGTATTCACTCTCGTCAATATGGGGAAACTCGAGGCTTGGGTAATTCCGACTTAGTGACCTAGATTTTTCGTCGCGAAAGCGAGTATTAGTAAGGTCAGGTGTAGAGACCGAAATGTGACCCATTCCTTATCAATCGTGTATCGTTTGCTTGATTTCTTGTTTATGTATCCCATTTCCGATTCCCCGACTCCCCCTAACGCCTTTCCTCTTATCGGTTTCCGTCTTAGCTAAACCACATAACCCCCCTCCCAAAATAAACCCCAAACACTTCTCGACTTAGACTCGACCGACTTTACATAGACCGTCCGTGAGGATTGATCCCGACTTACCGCTACTACATTAGTTAGGTTAGTCGGTGTTATAAATATTGTTTGATCATGTGGGTCACAACGCCCGCGCATCACCTCCTCAAGATAGCTGTTTCCAATGGTCATTTTCATGGATTCCGGATTTGTAGAGCAGCGCCCTTTGTATCCCACCTTTTTTCGCAGATGATAGTATCTTGTTCGCTAGAGCAACCTTAAAAGAATGCTCGTTTATAGCTAATATTATTGGTCAATACGAAAGAGCTACGAGACAGAAGATAAATTATGCTAAGACGGAGGTTGTGTTTAGTAAGCAGCAGGTACTATGTCAGCGACGAAGAGATATTGTTGAAAGTTTTGGGCTCAGGGAGGTTGAATGCCACGAAAAATATCTCGGGCTTCCCACAATTATAGGACGCTCCAAGAAAGCTGTTTGTGCGAGCCTTAAGGAAAGATTGTGAAAAAAGTTGAAAGGATGGAAGGAAAAGTTAATTACTCTCGCGACCCGACAAGGAAATTCTGATTAAAGCTGTGGCCTAAGCCATCCCTACGTACATGATGAGTATTTTCGCCATCTTGGAGGGTATTATCGATGATATATATAGAATATTGGCTAGATTTTGGGGGTACCTCCGAAGAACAAATGTAAGCTGCATTGGATGTCGTGGGAGCGATTATCCAAATGGAAAGGGAAAGAGGGTATGGGTTTCAAGGACTTAAAAATATTCAACAAGCATTATTGGCGAAACAATTGTGGCGAATCCTGACTAGTCCGCATACTCTTGCTGCATGTGTTTTCAACGCGAGATATTTTAAAAATTCTATGGTTCTCGAGGCCCGGAGAGGGTATGGCTCTAGTTTCTGCTGGCGGAGTTTGTGGGGGGCCATGGCACTACTATTGGAGGGCCTGAGATGGAGGGTTGGGAATGAACGGAGCATTAATGTCTGGCTTGGGCAGACTCCTGGCTTCCAGGTCCAAAGTCAAATCGATTTCCAAAAATGAACATTAATGCGGCTCCGAACACGAGGGTAGCCGATCTGATTGACATTGAGCATGGTCGATGGGATTTGAACAAGGTGCGGAGTGCGTTGGTCCCTGCGGACGTAAATCTTGCTCTAGAACTCCCCCATGAGTGTGGGAAACAGACTCGATTTTTTGGTGGCCGAATAATTATGGTTTCTACTCAGTGCTAGTGGCGGACCTAGGATTTTTCCGCTAGGGGGCACTATTTTTTTCCGACATTTTTGCATTTTAAAACTATTTTTACGATATTTTTTTCTATATAATAATGAACAATGAGACTCGTCAAAAAATGCTTATATATGTTTTAAATCATATTTTTATCACACGATTATTAAAATCGTTACCAAATTAAATAAACTAATTACATTATATAAGAAAGGTTTTGAGAAATAGTTTAATTATAATATATAGAAATTTTCATTAAGTTATGACATTAAGTATGAGGTTGTAAAGTTCGAATCCCTTATCCAACATTATCTTATCTTTTGAATTAGCTTAAAGCTTAATTATTCAAAAAATGCAGCAATTGGGATTCAAACCCCTGCCATCTGGGGTCTAATTCACTTGTTGTAAGTCACGCCCTATTTTGTCGGCATTGTTTAGCATCTCCAAGTTGCAGTTTGTGTTAGGGGTGAGCAAAACCGGATATCCTATCCGGTTTTGCAAACCGTATCGGATATCCGGTTTTAAAAACTTAAAATTTTGCGATCCGTATCCGATCCGGTTTTTTCCGGATATCCGGTTTCCGGATATCCGGTTTTTTCGGATATCCGGTTTTCGGATATCCGGTATCCGGTTTTATATTTTTTTCCGATTTTTCTTTTTTTTTAAAAACAATTTTTCATTTTTAATTAAGAGTAGTTAATTGTTTTTAAGCAACGTTTTATATAAATTGATATAACAAAAATACATTAAAAAAAACCTAAAAAAAAGTATATATGACTTGCGGTACCATTGTTCCAAAAAAATATGACGTTTCATTACCTAAAATCATAAATTCACTAATAGTTTTGTTTTTTATCTTTGAGAATAATTGGTAAGTTTTGAATTCTTTATTGTATAATGCATATTAGGATTATATTTTTCATATTTTTTATTGTTTTTAAAAAACCGGATCGGAAACCGGATATCCGGTTTCAATTTTCCCCAATACGTATCCGCTACGGTTTTAAGGAAAACCGTATCGTATATACGGTTATTCGTATCGGATATCCGAAAATTCGTATAATTGAAAGCGTATACCGTATTGTATACGTATAATAAAACCGTATCGTATATTTTTGCTCACCCCTAGTTTGTGTGGCCACGAGATGGAACGGTAAGTCATGCGCTACTGGACTGTCCTGCGACAAGGATGGTTTGGGATCAAGTGAATTTAACGTTCTTATCATGGGAGCACCTCGTGGGAGCGGTGAAAGTTAGTCCAATGGTCGTTGTCCAGCCTTCAGGGACAACATAGACTACGTCTGTTGGCTTTGATGTAGTCAGTGTGGGCTATATGGAACTCGAAGATATTTGAAGAAGGTGATAGAAATTGACAGGTTATAGTTTCCTCCTTCACAACCATGGTGCTAAATTATTACTCCTATAATAGCCAAATGAATGTTGACAGAGCTATTGGGGGATTAGTAGGGATGAATTCTTGGTCTCCCCCTCCATCAGGTATCGTAAAATTGAATGTTGATACGGCTATTTACGGAGCTGAAGGGTCGGGGTTGGGTGTTGTCGGAAGGGACAACAATAAGACGGTGGTGGCCAGTTGCAAAGGAATCCACGAAAGATGGCCACTAGAGATTGCCGAATTGAAGCGCAAGCGGCAGTGTTGGATTTGCGAATTGCACAAGCAGCGGGTCTCGATCGGATTGCCTTTGAGAGCGACTGCCTGTCGGTGGTGTGTGCTATTAATTCAGGGCAAAAATGGAGAAACCCACTCGGGTTGTGTCTTAACGTTATTAGATCGCTATTAATTTCATTTGAGGCTTAACGCGGCTGCTCACCTTATGACTCTAGAAATGTTGTTGTATCTTCAGAAATTTTGTATTGTTTTCTAACTTCCCGACATCCATTTTGGATTTAGTGGGTATTGATCGTTTATAAATCTACCTACAGGGGCTTTATCTCAAAAAAAAAAAAATTATTGATGATAAGTAGAAAAGAAACATTGCATGCGTCTTAAATGTTATCGTCATTATCCTTCTAATTCTACGTCATCCTTCTAATTATTAACTTAAAATATGAATTGAGATTTTTAACACTAACTTGCATGCATACAGATTCAAACAATTTTTGATATGAGTGTTTGATTAGTCCCCTAATATACTCAATGTCACCAATGTGCATGATCCTTATAAGGTGTGTATAGGGATTTACACTAGTTTAAACAAGTACATCACTTAAGTATAATATTAAAAAATTATTGGATTGATTAAATCACCACAATTTGTGATTAATGTAAGCTTTTGGAAAGCAATAATCAGACAAATTTCAATCAGCACTTATGTGGCATTTGAGATGAGAAATTGGGGTAGAGATTCAAAGCTACAAAGCAATAAAGAAGCACTTGTTAAGTTAACGTCAAGACGTATGTAGCTTAGTTTAAATGCTTAATGAAACGAGTTTATCCACATTTTACGTGGATATCCTTCATTTACATATCACTAACTATCTAACTAACCTTTTTAATTAACCTGCCAAGATGTCGGGATGGACTTCAGTTAAGCTACACTATCAAGTATCTACGTACCCAAAAGCATGCCCACAACCGTCAAACTCATCAAGTACTTATCATTTGTCGCTACTCCATTCTGGCCTAAATATTTGACTTTTAGGTAAACAATATCACAAATCGGTTTTTCTAACGTGTAATATTAGACTGACACACGTTAACATGCATGCATGCATGCTAACTAACATTATTGAGATTCTTGCTTTAATGAACATATTAACGTATATATAATAAGACACACGTCGGAAAACTGATAATTAAAATACTTCACACGTTTCATTATTTCAATCAATTCTATCTAATTTGGATGAATTTCACAAATGTAATAAAATGATTGATTTTATCTACGATTTTAGAGGTAGGCATGGTTCCTTATAGAAACTACTGTACCAATACTTTCCCCCAAACTTATCTACGATTCTCCATGCAATGTGGTAACTAATACGAGTACTATCTTACCATTCTTGTTTCCTATATAAACCCACATCATAAACTACTTATATTAATTACATACTACCTCAATTACAATATCCACGACCAACAAACAAAATAACATCTCATCTCCCTTTGTTAATTTGATTTAACAAAATGGCTAATTATCCATTCACAAGAGTACTATTGTCAATACATACTATCTCATCATCACCGACGAAAATAGGAGCAACAACAGCAGCGGAAACAACCGTTCCAGAATACTCGGACGTGGTTATTATCTTTATATGTCTTCTATGTGCCCTAATTTGCACGGTAGGGTTCTTAGGGGTTATCCAATGGACGTGCTTGAAGCGTGTTAGTACTCGGGCCACCAGCGACGTGGAGGCCGAGGCTGAGGCCTCCCCTAGCGAATGCTTCAAGAAGAAGGTGGTTGAGTCTCTCCCTAGAGTTGTCTACAAGTCTCCCACTTCCGAAGGTGGTAAGGAAAAGGAAGAGTGTGTCATATGTTTGTCGGAGTTTGTTGATGGAGAGGAAGTTAGAGTATTGCCTAGGTGTGCCCATGTCTTTCATGTCGGGTGCATTGATACGTGGTTCATCGCGTCCAACTCCTTGTGTTGTCCATCATGTCGACAAATTCTGGTCGTTAACTCGTGTCACAAGTGCAAACTTGATGCTAATAATTCGGTGAGGCCACCATTACCATTACCGCTACCACAGTCATCAGAAGTCCATTTCTTACCTTAGTATGTAGTTTGTGTAATTGTGTTGGAGTCGTTAATTTGGCTGCTTTTTTTTGGCTGATAATGGAGCAAGATGACTAACGTGAATGTGGTGGATCTTTTTACGGGTTTTTAACTTATATAAAACTTAGTACATAAACTCTAGTATTTGGGCCCTAATGGTACGCTGTACAACTAGTCTATTTAGCTTCATGAGTATTGTTGCATGTTATATATTTGAGCCTCAGGGTTTGATGTTCGAATCCAAGAATAATTTCGGCCTGTGATGTTTGATATCACAATTTGTGTACACAAACCATTGAATTTGTCTTAGAGCAAAATGACATTAGTAAGAAATATATGTGAACTAAATGTCTAAATATATACTCGTACGATATAGGGCCAGGTGATATTATAATAATGTCAAATTATTGTGTGTTGTCATTCTCGTGAATCAGTATGTCACCATGCAAAGTATTACCACTATTTTTCACCTCATTCTATTAAAATACTCTTCACAAATATTCATAAAATAGAGCGAAAGATAGTGAACGGAGGAAGTATAATGCAAAAGTTGGTATACATCAGGCTTTCATATAGGGTATAAGACATGTCTAATTGTCTAAATGACCATGCCACCGAATTGTGGTTAGAGTAAAATAAGCGGTGCCTCACGAATTTAAGGTCGAGAAGTAATGAAGATTATTAGAGGTCATTAGGAAAAGATGTTATTAGTAGCCAAATTGTTAGGTACATAAATAATTATAGATGTAAAATGCTCCAAACTCTATGTATGTTTCTTTGGTCATGGACAATGCTACCGGTTAGAAAGCTAAGTATTCGCTATGTCACTTTTGACTTTGAGTTCGACATCTCAATGCATACAAATAATCTTAGAATATATTTTTTTGGTTCAATGAAGTGTCTTTAGTCGTATTACACTATAGGGGAAGAGAGATTTGAACTTAGGACCTATTGTCAACGGTACCTAATCTTGACCACTAGACTAAGAGATCCTCGATACAAATAAGTGATAAGTCGATATTTATGCGTATTTTTACCCCTTAATATTATTATTTTCTATGTCGTCTTTGTATTATTTGAGCTAAAAATTATAACTTTAGTAACTTTTGATATATTATCGGTTTTATATTATTCTTGGTGCTAAATTGGATATTTAATATATATTTTAATTGTTTAAAATATATACATGAAAAAGACTACTAAAATCGTATGTATATTTGCAGGTCTGTCTTAAGACGACAATATCTCACTCATACGATGTCAGAAAAATGCGATTCAAGATGCGATGGAAAGCTAGGTTCGAGATGAACAACTTTGTTGAAGATAGCAAAATCAAATGCCATCATCTAATGGGTCGAAATCAAGTTTGAAACCATCAGCCCATTATGGAAAAATAAGGAAAGAAAATCCGGTGTAAAAAAAGGAAAGAAGTAGATCAATTAATTAAGGAAAGGATAAATTCACCGAGAACAAATTAACACTATAAAAGAAGACATTAGGGCTTTAAAGAGGAGGGAAAAAAGAAGAGAAAAAGGAGGACACAAAACACATATTTAGGAATAGGGCGAAGGCCTTGGCCCTCGCGGCAAGGTTGGTACAAATTCAACCGGATTGTAATGCGGGACGCGATCAATTCAACTCCTAATTTATTTAACGGTTGTATCTATCTATCTTATTTAGTTTTTTTTATCGTTCAATTAGTTATTTAGTTTAATCTTTCAGTTATTCGAATATGTAATGTATTGATTATTGTCAATGAGTTATGAGATTACGTTATTGTTTTAACGTTTAATTAGTACTTTGATATTCTTATGAAATGCACGATTTGACTGTTGTTTTCATGTTTATTAATTTAGCCTGATCACCTAGATTATTTACATGAGTCGATTGTTAAATTAATAGTGTTTTAAATTAGGTTGCAGCGTTCTGGTCTAATTTAAATGCTAGAATTTTGTATGATAATTGAGTTAATTGCAGCGTTCTGGTTTTATATAATTCAATTGATGGGTATTCTTAATGCGACTAAATTTGTTAAGTTAATTCGTGCATTCATGGTTAATTTGATGAATTTGGTTAGGATTAAACTTGCGTGCGTTCACGGGGTTTAACAAGTCAAAACGATAAAACTGGTAATCTGCGTGCGTTCATGGGATTAACTAGTTACCGATCTATTTGAGTCTAATTAATTGAATTGATGATTTACTCGACTATATCATATATTGCATGTCTTGAATATTGTTATGATTAATTTCTTTTATTCATTATTATGTTTTATTTATTTATTATTATTATTATTATTATTTTCAAAACCAACAAAACCCCCCCTTTTCTATATATCTATACTATTAAATAATAAATCGTCTTAGATAATAACGTCAGTCTCTGTGGGATCGACCTCTACTTACCCTATCTAGTGTAGAGTTAGTAGTGTTTATAAATTTAATTTTGACTGCGGAAACGACACGCATCAAATTTTGGCGCTGTTGCCGGGGACTGATTGTTTATTGTCTTAGACGTTACCGTTTTTTTTATTAACGTTATTATTACTAGTATATTTTTCTTTTATTAGTTGAGTCGGCTTAAGTGCCTCCCTGAGTTTCGCAACCTTTGTAAGGGGATGTTAATAGTGTCGGTTGCCCAAAAAAAAATCTTTAATTTATTAATTTGATTATTATAGTTTTTTTTTTATTTTACTATTTTTTTTCTCTATTGATGATATGTGTGTTATGTTTCCTTTGTGCTACACTTCCTCGATCATTGTATATTTTGCAGAGTGTAAAAGGACTTTTGAGTTGGTGTCGGGTTGATTATTTCCCTTGGAGCATGGAAAACAAGGGAGCAATGATATTTTTGGCGTCCAAGTAACATGATATCACCAACTACCGAATAATTGGAATCCGCTAAGTCCCTCCACCCTCTTATTATATGCTTAATGTTTAAGTTCTCAATGTCTATTTTTGACATCGAGGACGATGTCGAGTTTAAGTGTGGGGGAGTGGTTAATTGTTACGGAAAAAAATGGAAAAGTTAATTCTTTTGGATTTTTTTTTTTTTGGAAAATTTTAAAAAATGGTGCTTATTGTTTAAAACCCTTTGTTTTTATTCGACTAACTAGAATAGGTAAGTCGACGACAAATTCTAATTTAACTTTTCTTTCATAAAAAAAAATTAACTCTAACTTTAACTTTTACTAACTTGAAAATTCGTTTTTTTTTGTGTATACATTAATTTTTCCTCCCGATTAGACTTGGATTAATTAATTTAGTAATAGACGGTATTTTAAGTCTCTTTTAAATTTAAGTTATAAATAAATTATAAAGAATACCACTTGTTTTAGCTACCTTAACTTTTTTTTTTTCCGTTGACTCTAGAGGTACGAGCGGTAAGCCGGTCTTATTTTAATTAATTTACTTTCGTAGGTGACTCCTAATTAGGGCTATAAGGAAGATTAGATGCCTCAAAAGTGAGTGAATTGGTCTTGTGACTCGAGTTAGTAAATCCGAGGGGAACCTAGTCCTAACGGGATTGGGAGAATGCCTAATGCCTTGTCCGGAAGGGCGGGAGTCATTGGTTGAAAGCTCGCTACATGGGTCACTCGATCTTGGAAAAAAAATGAAAAAAAAAAAACTTGGAAAAAAAATTGAAAAAAAAATTGAAAAAAATTGATTGAAAAAAAAAGTGAAAAAAATGAAGAAAAAAATCATACAAAGAAAAAGAGAAAAAAAAAAGTGAAAAAAAAAAAAAATTAGAGCGGAAAATGAGACGAGGTGTCTAGTTTGCTTTATATGCTCGGGAGGACGATCCTCGTACTGAACTAGTAATAGGAATGTACCGAAAGTAGATCCCCTTCCCCTAAGACCTTAAACTGCTGAAACCCGTCTTCTTGAGTCAATTCTTACCCAATTTTTTTGAAGGTAGTTAGATAAGTGGGAAGGATAATGAGTTTATTTCTAATTTCGATTTAGAAGCGATTTAAAATATTATATGCTGTTAAATTAATTAATTGAATAGTTTATAGTGGAGGAGAAATTTATGTATATATTGCTTGCTAATCTAACTCGTAATTTGTTTCGTTAACTTTACTAACTTATAAAATATTTTTTGTTTGTCGTCGATCGTACCAAGTTTGGTTAGTCTAAAATGTTTTAAGGTTAAAGTTTTGGTTTTTTTATTTTAGCTCTTGAGTTCTCACTGTCGAGGACGACAATGGACTAAGTGTGGGGGAATTTAAGCTTGGATATGATGATGTTGATATGCAGCTAACCTAGATCGAGATGATAAGCTAACTTGGCCCGACAAACCCAATCTAACAGCATCAGAAAACATAGCAACCTGGAATTGATCTGGCATTAGATATATATAACACGATGATCGGTGAATTGTCCGAATCCAACTCGATCGCCGTTTGGACCGACTTAGTATGACCTGATTGTTATGAGGAGAGTGCATGCAGTAACAATGAAAAAGAAAAGAATAAGGGCTTGCTTGGGATGGGGTAATATATTAAGGGGTAATGGAGGTTGAAATGTGAAGAAAATGTGTTATGTGCGAATAAGGAAAGTAACGAAAAACCAACACCGAATAGACTTAGTGCTTTCCTAATAGAACAGTTCGACCTTTATTTCAGTGCAGGGTTGTACCGAATTTTCTACTGAGATAAGACGGTGGTCCTCTGAATTTGCACAGAAAACAGAGATATAACTATGTAGTATTTTGTGCAGATTTTTGTTCTAGTTTGCGGATTTGATCAAACCTCTATGATATAGAGTTTGAAGGAGAAGGGATACGAGTTTGAAGAGTTGTGACTCTTCATGAATTCCCACCAAAATCTGTTCAACAGATTTTGGCGCCAAAATTCGCCATAGTGTACCGTATGAACCTGGTACCGTGAATTCGCAATTAATTATATATAAGCGTACACTCCGTACTTCCCCCGAACCTATATTATATTATATTGAATTCACACATCCGTAAACCAAACCCGAGTACGCTAAAATGAAACGGTATTTACACTTAAATCACCAACAAAATGGAGGTGAGAGGTGGTTAGTGGGAGTGATTTATGGTGTAAAGATCAGAGGAGGTGAAGGAGGAACAATTACCTGGGGCTATATCCGAAGACTATCTTATTACCGAAAACAACAATCCTTTACATTGAGTTATCGATTTCATGGGTAAGCTTAATTGATCTAGCATGAAGAAACACGTCATGCACGATTGCACAGAGTAGCACATAAAAATGTTTACATAAATTTTTTTACAATCATCAAATTTTGCACCCTCGGATTCAATAATTATTTGGCTTCAATATATTTATATTAGCATCATAAACATCCATATTATAAATAAATAAATAAATAATGTAGTTTAAGAGAGTTGAACATAAATAGAAGACAATCGTAAAGAAATTGTGAGTCGACAAAATGAGGAGTAAACATACTCTAGATTGATGGATAAATTAAAATAAAGTAAACAACTAGGTCCAAAGGGTTTTGAACTTTTGACCATTAGGACCACACACTCAATCCATTACCATCTGAGCTACACACTACTCTATATATTAGACTGCACTAATTTTTATTTAACCTAAATCCTACTCGGGCTTTAGCCCGAGTAGCCTAAGCCCAGATCCGCCCCTGTCTCTCTCTTTAAGTGATGCATTACCCCCATGGAGGTAATTATTACTCCCCCCACCTTCCCTTTACACTCTAAAACACCATCACTATCCACTACCACCTTCCTCCATTTTCTTCACATTTCAACCTCCATTACCTCTTAATGTATTACCTCATCCCAAGCAAGCCCTAAAGGTAATCGATTTGCAGTGACGAGGTAAGAAAGGCCTCTGTGGATGCCTTGTGAAAACTATTTTGTCTCGACGACCGTGGTGACGATCAACAAGTGCCGGTAGTTCCCCAAGGTTTGACACTGAAACACCAATACTCGCCCACTCGAGGCTCGGAGATTTAGAACGACGATAAACTTTTACCCAGAAATCAGAAATATAGAAGAGAGGATATGGGAAATGTTTGTGTATTGTGTTGTTTCTGATGTGCAGGAGGCTCAATTTATAGCGAAGAAGAGAGCCAGAGAGGAGCAAAAACTTCCTTCTAAATTAACAAAAGCAGTCAAGGCTGGAAGTGAGGAGAAAAAGTCTCACCCACTAACAGTCATATTCAGATAACAAAACAAAGCCCTAAATGAATCAGACCCAAAAAGGTAGACATAGCCCGCTGCAGTTTATTTGCCAAATCCCAAATTCTAATCCATGTCGGGCTCAGGAACGTGCGTGCGTGTGTGCAAGCTGAATTAAACACGTCGCAAGCACATATAAATGTAAGGTTCCCTTGACCTACTAGCTTAGTGATAAGGCTAGTAAGAGTGGTGTATATAAACATCAAAATATATACACCACTCCCTCATGAATGTAGGACAATAAGAAAAACAGACATAAACCCCTATTTCCAAAATCCCCCACTAGGAGTGACAGAAATAAAGAAAGAAATTTCTGGTAAAGGATCGGAAGGTTGGATACTTTAGGTATCAATACATTTTGATTCAAATTGACACTTTAGTGAAATGAGGAAACAACTTATTTACAGCGAGAAAATATCTTGCGATTTGAATTCCTAACTAAGCTTCGGTTGATACCCCCACAATACATTATTTAATACCTTCAACTTATGATCGTTCCACAATTTCAACGTGCATCGCGCTCTTTGAAGCCATACATATTACCTTGGTACTTATAGATGTGTTCACAGGACTTCTCATAGTCGTTTTGTTATCATACCTAAGTAGGTGACTCAAGTTCTTCTTAATTCAATTTCTCACATGCATCATTAAGGAAACGTGAACAAACCATGTATATAATTCATCAAGTGCGTCTCAAAGCACTACTGTTAAGGCTATGAATCGTACAACGCCATAGGAGGTACCATCCTAAGCTACAAACACGACCCTTGAGCACCACCTAATGCACTCGGCGTAGCGGTCACGACCCAAAAGCCCCTTGTGCACTCGACGCAACGGCCTCCGTGTAACCCCATGTGTACTACCTAATGCGTAGGGGGAACCGACCTACCAGCCCCTTGTGCACCACATAATAATGCACTTGCCGTAGTGGCCACGACCTACAAGCCTCTTGTGACCCACCTAATGCACTTGGCGTAACAACCTCTTTGTAACCCCTTACGTAACACTTAATACGCGGGGGCAATGGCTTACAAGCATTTCTTAGGCTACATACAACCCTTTGAGTGATACGTCTATAGCCATATTCTATCTCTTTCATGACTCATTTATTATTTCTTGGGCATGGGTTACGTCCCTATGAGTGCTATTGTCATAATTAAAGTTAATTGCCACCCTTCTTTGACTTATTTTTGATATAATTATTTATCGTGTAAGGTTGCGTCCCTTTAAGTTATATCACCCGTCCCTTCCACGACTTATCGTATTATTCACCCGTCGCAGATATTAGAGATATTAATATAATATCTCTAGAATATATTATTGTATTGTGATATAATTTAGTTTAGTTAATTATATCTCTTAGAATCTTTAGTTTAGATAATTTGTATCTTTTAGAATATCCTAGTGATATTATACTTGTACCCATTGTAATCCTATAAATAGGACCCTTGTACGTCAATATTATTCATGCAATTCATAATCAATCTTTCATAATTCTAACATGGTATCAGAGCCAAGATCTATATAATCAGCCTGTACCTACCCGTCTTCCGCTGCCCTACCTTCGAATTGCATCAAAATATTTCTCCCTTCTTCCTCACCCCATAAACTTTCCTTCACCCTCACTAAATCTAATCTTTTACCCCTCAAACCCAATTTTGTGGTTTAATCTTCTCCTCTTTAATCAAATCCGTGATTAAATTTTCTACCCTCTCTCAAATTCAAGAGTTTACGCACCCTAGACTGACGAGTTTACGCACCCTAGATTGGCGAGTTTACGCACCCTAGACTGACGAGTTTACGCATCCTGATCATATGTTCCGACACCCTAGACTGGCGAGTTACGCACCCTAGACTGGCGAGTTTACGCACCCTAGACTGGCAAATTACGCAACCGAGACTGGCGATTTTATGCACCCTAGATTGGCGAATTACGCACCCTGATGATATGTTCCGACGCCCTAGACTGGCGAGTTTACGCACCCGATATTCGTTCCTTTTATTTTCTTCAAGATTGGACTTTCCGTTCCGCCGTCCATCTTGCGGGAGCATATTAGAGATATTAATATAATATCTCTAGAATATATTATTGTATTGTGATATAATTTAGTTTAGTTAATTATATCTCTTAGAATCTTTAGTTTAAATAATTTGTATCTTTTAGAATATCCTAGTGATATTATACTTGTACCCATTGTAATCCTATAAATAGGACCCTTGTACGTCAATATTATTCATGCAATTCATAATCAATCTTTCATAATTCTAACAGCAGAAAGGCAGAATCTTCGATACATACACTCGAAATTGAACAATTTTTGATTTTTTTTAATAATCGTAAGTCATTTTAAGTTATGTTATACATGTCATATTTAGATGGAAATTAGCATGTCTCACATTTTTCGAAAATCAACTGAAACGGCCAAATTTGAAGGTTTGTCGAAAAATCTACGTTTTTCGGGTTGATTTGGTCCCGAAATTAAATGTCATAAAATGTAGAAATATTTCGGTGAAACAGAAGGTGCGTAATGTTTATTATAAACACATTTAAAAGACATTCGACTACGTATTTTTCGAGTAACGTCAGATAAGGGAGGAATCTTCGATATATACATTCAAAACTGAACTTGTTCCGGTATGGAAACAATTTTGCCCGAATCGGGTCCGGGTCTTGGGTTGGTTCTTAGTCCTTCTTGGATTTGGCTTGATCCACACGCTTCACTTTTCTTCTCCTCTAGAGGTCGGACTTTTCCCGGCGGAGGGGGCCTGTAGCCTGCACAGAGAGCGCACAGGACCTCGGAGGTGTCCGAGAGAACCCTCTCCGATGCCTAAGTCAGTCCGTGTATGCACTTGACGAACCTTACTCGTGAGGAGTAAGGTGGCGTTTTCTAGAGTGAAGTTCTAACGAGGGAAAATTAAGTACCCTCTACCAAAGGGATTTGCAAGGTATTTATAGGTTTTGTTTAGAGAGAGAGAGAGAGAAATAGATCATGTGGGATCGCATCTCCCACATGTACTTTTTACCTTTTAGCTGGACTAGAAGAACCTGCATCGCCCAGCCTGAGGTCGGCTGGGCAAGCCGAGGGTGCCCTGACCTTCGTTACAGGGAGCTCGAGGTCGGGACTGTCCTGCAGGAGGCAGAGGCTGAGGTATTGGACCTGGCGGGCTATCTGGGGATGTCTTTAAGTGAATCAAAAGGTCACTCTGGCCTCCAGTCCAGATGGTCAGCTACTCTTGGGTTCATGCCCTTATCAGTACCGGGTCGGGCGGAGACCTGGCATAGTTGATGACACAGGTTGAGCAGCTGGCCCCATCAGAACTATTTTAGAGTTTTTTTTACCACCGCCGGTCATCTTATATTATACAAGTCATATTTAAATGGCAAGCAACATATCACACATTTTTCGAAAAATCACCTGAAACGAGTGAATTTGAAGGTTATTATCCACATTTTTCGGGTTGATTCAGTCCCGAAATTAAATATCTCAAAATTCACATGGTAATTACTTCATATATTGTAGAAGTAACAGAGGGTATGTACGGTTACAAATAAACACTTTTAAAAGACATTAGACAATCTTTCGAGTATTACACATGCATCCCCCTTTCCACTAACCAAATAACACAACTCATATATTTTCCCGCCTAAAGCTATCCACAACAAAAATAAAAAAAAAATAGACCAAATGAGCTAGGAGCGAATCGAACCCTTGACCTCATGTGTGTGACCCTTCTCCTCTCCAACAACACTTTAACATCTTACTGATTTAAATATCACTATATCACACATAAAGCTATACACCACAGAAAGTATGTAATTAAGAAAATCTGATTGATTACATTGATTACGAAAATCACATGTTTTAAATGAAATATATCACATACAATATTTAATATGGAATGTATGATCAAATTTTTAAAAAAAAGTATAAACATATTGTATTCCGTTTTAACAAAATAGCTGCATTATTTTTGTTAATAGGATATTGCACTATCCCGTACAATATTTTACATCTCCTTTCCACTAACCAAATAACAATTCTACAAAAATTTACCGCCTACTATCATATGGGCCTATTTTTGGGCTTATATAATTTGGTTGGGCTTATATCGAAATTACCCGTGCATATTAATTGTAATCAAATGTTATATGTTTAAAAGATACTACCATAAAATAGTATAATTAACAGAGTAGAATAGTATTATTATTATTACAGTGTAATCATAGTCTATACTAGAAGATATTATTATAATTATTTATATATTAGGTATACATAATATCTAACATAATCATATTCGGTATACCGAATTTGTTACTAATATAATTATGTCATATTATTATGATATGCACAATCTTTATTTCATATATCATATACAATCTTATTTTATATATTATACTAATTAACTGATTGATTAATTGTGCAATTAATTGATTGATTAGATTATTAACAGTATATTTGATTAGTATAATTAATTAGTATATATTGTTAATTGATTGATAAACAGTATATTTGATTATTATGATATATAAAATAATATATTGTTATAATTGGGTACATAACATTTATATTGTCATTAATTGGGTACATTTTGTCATAAAATTAGCTTCCGTCTAGATACGTTTTTGTTATTTGAGTCTATACTAAAAGAAATTATTATAATTATTTCTCTATATTGTTATGATATGTCATACTATTATGATATGCACAATCTTATTCCATATATCATATACGGAGTACAATCTTATTCTATATATCGTACTAATTAATTGATTGATTGATTAAATTGTGCAATTAATTGATTGATTAGATTGATTATATATATGTCATATAATTGAAAGTGACCTAACTCATATTTAATTCTGTACGTAATAACCTTTTAATTTTATAATCTTCTATATTAATAGAAGAACTACAATACACATACAAACATACAAACATCATTCTAGCTTATCTTCTATAGTATACGTAATAATCTTTTAATTTTCTAATCTTCTAATTTTATTTACACTATACCCAAAAAATGGTTGTCTCTCAATCCCGACGTTTCAATATGGTCGGTGACATTAATGACACCAAGGAAACATGGAGAATCACGGTAAGAGTCATTAGGATGTATTCCGTACCGGCTTGGAATAATAATCCAAATGAATTTAGTCGGATTGAAATGATCCTACTTGATGAGAAGGTATTAAATTAAATACAACACGTATTCAGCACGTATATTTTCGAACCTTCACTACACATTAACTTATCTTATGATTTGACTTTTCACAGAATCTCAAGATACAAGTATCTTTCAGGTATAGACTAATAAGACAGTTCCAACCAACTTTAAAAATATTGTCTAATATTCTAATTATATTAACATAGTTTTCAAAAAATATATCAAGAAACCAATTTTTACAAATATTGTCCTTAATATTCTAAAATTATATCAACATAGTTTTCAAAAAATATATCAAGAAAACCATTTTAAAATTATTGTCCTTACTATTCTAATTATATTAAACATTATTTATGATTTATATAAGCAACATTGTCATTAATTACACTTTATTTAATGCATTTTAAGACTATAAGTATTTTGATTAGTTTTGCTATTAAAAAAAATTATGTATCTAAAGTACACTATTGGTAAATAGTTAATATAAAATAATGAATTTCTTATTTTAAATCTTTAAATGAGATATTTATAAGATAAATTTATTTTAAATACCGTGCATTGCACGGGGTCTATACTAGTATTTTTTTACACATATTTTTTTTGTAGTAAGACCCATCTCGGGATCAGATCATTCTCCTAACATCATGACGAGTAGCCATACCAAGGTGTATTTCAGAAAATTACACGTATTTTATGGTTAAATTTTAAACTGATACGAACTACTTATGTTTTTAGGACGAAAATACATAGCTTTCTAGTTCGTCTATCACCCCAACTCTCTAAATATCGTTGGACTACATGGAAATATGATTTAGTAACCCAGTTACTATCGTTTATAATGTTTGGATATAACGATATATATTAAACTGAATTTTGTGTTCAAACAAATATTTATTCCATTTCACATTTCCTTAAAATACGCGAGCAGAATTAATATATGTAAACGTTATTCTCCTTTATCGAATAACACAATTTTTTAAGGCACGTCTGCGCAATTTGCGCGGCGTTAAAAACTAGTATGGAATAATATATTGATCTGATGTGGAAATGATTATCACCACAATTAATGTTAAGCCTGGAAATTAAAGCAGTCGGACAAATTTCAATCAATTTCATCAATCCTATGGCTGACGACACGACAGTCATAGATTTACATTTAGGACTCGCTTGGGATGAGGTTAATTATTCCGGGGGTAATAGAGCAAAAATGAACTAAAAAATGATGGAAAATAGTGATGATATTAAGCGGAAATGGAGAAAATTAAGGAAGTATAGCTTATCTAGGGGGTGAATTATTACTCCCTTCTCCCCAAGTAATGCATTACCCCCCAATAGGGGTAATTATTCCCCCCCTCGTATCTCTTTTACACTACAAAATGTTACAATCAAGCAACAAATTCATCAATTTCTAGTTCATTTTTGCTCTATTACCTCCGGAATAATTAACCCTATCCCAAGCGAGCCCTAAAGATGAGAGATAGAGGCATAGGTTCACACTTCGCAGCTACAAAGCAAGCCAACACTAAAAGAAGCAACGTATGTTACTTGGATACCCTTGATTAACATATCACTAACTATCTTAACTACTAACCTTTGTAACATGCTGCCAAGATTATGTTATGTCCGGGCCGGACTTCAGTTAAGCTACACTATCTGTCCGATCCACAACAGTCAATCTCATCTCATCAAATAAAGCTACTACAGTTAGCCCAAATATTTGACTGTTAGGTGGAATATATGACACTACATACTAGTGAACGTGTACCTATAAGGCCGAATACACTATGATTTTAGTGGTAGGCATGGTTCGATTAGATACACTACTACTACTACTATACTATTATTGTACCAATACTTTTCCCCAAACTTCCTTCTTACCTATGATATGATATGATTCTCCATACAATCTGGTAACTATCTATCTTACTATCCTTAGCTTGTGTATAGTACGTACTATATAAACCCATTTCTTAAACTACTTAATTACTCATTACCTTAAGCTTATATAATTATATTCACATATACTCATCCACTACCATCAAACAAAATATCCTAACATAACAACTCCGATCCCTTTGTTAAAAATGGCTAACTATCCATTTACAAGACTACTTTTATCGATACATACCACTCCATCACTGCCAGCGAAAATAACAACATCATCAACCAATCCAGAATACTCGGACATGATAATCATCTTTGTATGTCTCATGTGCGCCCTAATTTGCGCGGTAGGCATCTTAGGGGTTATCCAATGGACGTGCCTAAAGCGTTCTTTACGCTCCACACGTGCAAGTGCCACCAATAATAACGACGTGGAGGCCGCCCACCCTAGCGAATGCTTCAAGAAGAAGGTAGTGGAGTCTCTCCCTAGACTTGTGTACAAGTCTTCCATTTCCGAAGGTAGTAGAGAAGAGTGTGTCATATGTTTGTCCGAGTTTAATGATGGAGAGGAAATAAGAGTACTGGGAAGGTGTGCCCATGTCTTTCACGTTGAGTGCATCGACACGTGGTTGATCACATCTCACTCCTTGTGTTGTCCATCTTGTCGTCAATGTCTGGTCGTTAAGTCGTGCCACAAGTGCAAATCTGATGTTTCGGTAAGGCCACCGTTACCACCACCACCACCACAGCCAGAAATCCATTACTTACCTTAGTAGTATGTAGTATTATTATTAGTGTCGTTAATTTGGCAGTTTTTTTTGTTTGGGCCGGGTAACAATGAAGCAAGATCAGTAACGTTAAAAGGGTGGATTTTTGTACGGATTTTTAACGTTTATAAAATCTAGCTGATCATACTTTTCCTTGAGATACACTAAAATAGCTAGAGTTATTATGTACAAGTAGGCTCCCAGGGTCATTGAGTAACTAGCAAGTTATAAAGATTCGTACAAGTGCGTCGGTGTCCCAACACGGTTCGGTTAGTTGGGTAATGCACGTCGTTTTAGTTTTGAGCCTTATTTAGGATTTGAATCTAAGACAGACGGTTTGATCATCTTCTTTCATGATACTTCGTATACACTAATGTAGTGAGTTCATTCTTTTGGAAAATTAAAATTGAAAATCGTAGTAAACCAAAAGGGGAAAAAAATAAATCAAAACGAAGTATTTAGAGAATCAATTACACTACCCACATACATACCATGCATATATGTGTCACTACTAGTTTATGCAATCGGATTTTAATTCATAATTAAATGTCATATGTAGTATACAAAATAAAGTCTTATGTTTCTTTGGTGATTAGACATGCCTAATGTTAAGAGATGCCTAATAACCCCTAATATTTGGTTAAGATTAATGACTATATATAATGAGAGAGGACCTCACAAATTCAAGGTCAAGAAGTAATGAAGATTATCAGAGGTCATCTAGATAATACGTTAGTAGATAGTTAGCTAGGCCTAGGAGTATAAAAAAGAGCAGATGTAAAATGCTCCAAACTCTGCTGTTTCTTTGGTGGTGGACAATGCTACCCATCAGAAAGGGACCGTTATGTCATTTACTCAAGTCGCGTATGATTTCGAAGATCCTCCGTTCCACTTTTATTTTTCATTTTATATGTCTTTTCATATACACATGATACAAAAGTAGGACATGGAATCTTTACTATGATGGGACATCCTTAGATAAGTAATCTCTCAATTAGAGCCGCCAAAAACAGACTCGATCAGGGAAACCGACTCAAGTCGCGCAAAACACAACATGGTAGATCCCGTTCTTTGAAATGAAGATGAATATAAAATAGTAAAGAAATGAATAATCAACCATAAAGTGTATTCAATGACATATCTAATAATACAAAAGATAGAAACATGCGTCGCGTGGTAATTTGGATGTGATATACTCCAATAAGGAAACATGTATAGCAGGTAAAGTAAAATTATATTGGAGAAGTGAGGCAAAAAAAACCTTACCAAATAAAGAAAGCGGATCAATAAATAGTGACCGAAAGGAGTACAACTGATAAATTAATACTGTATCCATTAATTACAAAGAAGAAAAACTATTGGAATCAAATCAAATGGTTGGAATAGGGAAGAAGGGTGATCAGGAGTTAATCAATGGAGTCAGGTCATTTGGGCTATTTCAATTTTGTTATACGGAGCAACTATTTACTGTATTACAATGCCAATTTCAAAGGATATTCACTGAATGAACACATATTCACATTATTTATATTGCATAAGGCAGCAGGCTAGTATCAGTATGCATCTTTTATTCTTCAAGAGGGAGAAGGAGAAAACTCCATATGGTTAATCCTAGCACCACCCGATGGTCGACTCGGAAGGCTTCTGATTGACTCGAATCTAGGAGCACCTGCGGCTGATGACCTGGTTGACGCAATTGCAGATCCCTCCATTTGCCGTCTCTTTGACCGCCTCTTCGTCTCCTCTTCCTTCTCATCAACAAACGACAGTATTGTTTGGAGGCGTGGCGAACGTGATAACAGCCTCTTCGGTGCAGAGACAGCCTTTTTGCTGGCCACTTCCTCCTCCACCTCCACCTCCACCTCCACCTCCGCCTTCTCCTCCTCCTCGTCTTTGGGTGTGTAGTGACGAATGTACTGATGCACCATTCGTCCGAAGAACACGAGCAGGGCGAGAAAGCAAGTCACGCCTATAATGAGGTAAATACCCCAGAAGCTGTTGAGTTGAAGTTGATCCACGGTTAGCTGGGTGTCCTGCGAGCTGCACGCACTCTTCTGCAACCACTTGTCATTGATCCTTTGTAAATCTCCATTCTCCGACAACCTCAGTATCGCTGTCGACATGTCTACTGCCAACTGTGATCCCCTCGGAAATGCCTGCATGCGTAATACTACATTCAGTACGACAGTACTAAGCTCACTGTTCATATTTAACCTGATAAATTTCATCCAAACAAAGAACTAGATGATGATACTTACAAATCCCCACCCATTTCGAGTGAACTCTTGACCAATGATACTGAATTCACATCTTGTTGAAAGGAAGATCTCCATGTAGGCTTTTATGTCGACTATTGCAGCAATCCCGCCATTTTTAGGACCCTTTCTCAAAGCCTCAGCACTCTCGTTCTCAGATTTGAGAGCAACCAAACGAGACATAGGAACGCTGAGTTCTTTGTTCAAGTAATCCAGAACATATGAACCTTCTCGGTATCCTATAGGCTCGTTGCTTGCTATCAGACTTTGTATCCCTTTTACAGGCGAAGAAAGTTGTTGAACCGTCAGTATGGAGGTCAGGCTTGCAGTGTAGCTTGAATTAATTATGAGAACAACAAAGAGCCATACGACAACCACAAATCGCCCTAGTGTGCTTACAGTAGTTTCCTCTGCAGTAAATGTTACTGTAAATAAAAGCATCATAATTCATAAGCCTTAGATAAGCATAAGTACTAAGCTGACAGAACTTACTATGAGAAAAGAACCAGGTTGAAAGGGTGAACCTGCAATTAACATCATGCACAACCACTAGCATTAGCTTCGATCTCAGAGATAGGTCACCTCAGCAAAAGACATTGAAGAACAAACTCGACTCACAAATCACAATCCAAATCAGACTAATAACTTAGGTCTACCTACCATAACATTGTTACAATCTGTTGCTTGGGAGGGCCACGGAATTCATCATTATGTCGATGCTCGAGAATCCAAACAACAAATCCCACAAGAACAAAAGATGCAAAGGTTGTACCCCACATAATTGGAGTGAAGGGGTTTAGAAAAGCCCAGGCATTGGAGTGTTGTACCTTCACCGGGGCTACAACAACTAAACCTGACTCTATATATGGCTGAGTAAAATCAGCCTTTGTTAATCTATCGGTGGTAATAGGTATATCACCAATTACTGCATCAAACACCTGCAATAATAGTATAAGAAATGTTTCAGGTTCATGAATGTATATAGTAACAAATCAGCAAACATCAATCACATTATAAACTTACTCCTGTACTTATTTTGTCAACGAGCTCGTCAATATTTGGGTTGTGTATTCCATTCCCGAATGGCACCAGCTTATACGGGAGGGCGTACGGAAGCAAATTGACAGCAGAAGTGAATACATCCATGGCATAGCCTGTGAATGAATTTGTGCTTGCTGTATATGAAATGATCGAATCATAATCAACTCGGTTTGGGACTCCAATCTTTAGACGAACTCCATTGATGGGGTAGACCCATCCACGAGGTGTCTCCGTGGTTTGTCCAGGCCATATTACACTGTACAGCTGTTGATTAGAGCTTGTTAAGTTGGGCGGTAGAGATGCCAAAGCTTCAGGTGTCTCAACTGATAAACCAGAGGAGTTACTCCAATATCCAGTCGTAACGTGACCACTCCCAACTACATTGATAATATCATAAGCAGGATTGACCAAATTCCTATCAGAATCAAACTGAATGTTGCCAGTCACCCCAGCCATTTTTACTCGACGTATGTTTGACAGAAGACGTTCTCCTCCGTCAAACACCTTCATTGCATCAAAGTGCAAGTAACTGTCTTTCAGTAGGCTCAACGCAGAGCTATTTGAGAATGATATGTTTCCTCCTTGACTGAAGTACTCATCTAAGGCATGTGCTAGTATCCAAACTGTATCATACGCGTATAGCCCATAGATATTCATTCCAAGCGACCCATTCACGTTTGCTCTTCGAACCAAGTCGCTCCAACGAGCCATGAACTTTTTTTTGAGATCTGACTCAGGGGTGTGCAAGCGCAAGGTAAGTACCCCTTGAACGTCACTCTCTGAGCTGGAAGAAAGAGGTGAATCTGTATCGATGATATCAGTGAGCCAATCGGTAGCAATCCAGACATAGCCGCTATCCATCATATGAAGAGAGCGAGCGACCTCAAGAATCTGTAGGCCATAAGTGGTATAAGTATGAAGAACAAAGATTCTAGATTCCTGCAAGTCGGCCATAGACAGCGCTTGCTTCATGTCTTCTGTTGTCGGATCAGGGTTCATAGCCGCCTTATAGCTGATAGTACACTGCGTCTTTGCCAATTTATCTTCTAAAACGGCAATACCATTCCTCCCGAAATCATCATCGTTATAGATTGCTGTCACTTTTCTCCAACCAAAGTAATTCACAATGTCGGCTATAGCAGCCATTTGGAAATAATCATTCTGAGTTGTCCTCACGAAGTAAGGATACTCGAGGGTGGAGAGCGTTGGGTCAGTGGCCGCAAATGAGAGCAGTGGGACTTGCAGTCCCTTTGCCAGATTAGAAACGACATGAGCTATCATAGACGATTGTGGACCTAAGATTGCCACTGCATTTTTCTCCAAGCATGTCATTGCTGTAAGAATGAAAATAACAGAACTTCAGTAAAAAAACTAGGCCGAAATTGTACAAAAATTGAAGAGATGATATATCGATATGTACCTTCGACAATTCCGACAAAACCATTGAATAAGGTGTCTTGCATCGAGATGTTAAGCTTGGTTCCGTGAAGAACGGAAGGGGAGGCATTAACATCATCCACAGCTGCCTGTATAGCAATTTTCGCAACTTTGCCTATACTGGTACTGAAGGCGAAAATTGCACCAATGTTCACTTCTGCAGGTCTTGCTGAAGAGGAATTCGTACCAGCATCTGCTGCAAGCAACAGCCCATTCTCCAAACCCAATTCCGCAAACAATAAAAAGATTATTAATTTCAACATCACAGATAATTTTGAAGGATACCAGTGAATCCTATTAAAACAAAAACCCGGTTGTTAATATATCATGTATGAACATAATCAGCAAGTATATGGAGAATAATTTGAGTAGAGTCAAAGTGAAAGAAAAGTACCTGTCCAATTATTTGATCTGATCATATAGGGAATGCAGATCCTGATATAAAAATCCCAAGAGAATAAACTTAAAAACGTGGAGAAGAAAGTCAAGAGAATATTTGATTAATGAAATTATCATTAGCTGATCACGAAAGCGATACATATTTAATTGAGTATGTCATAAATTCTTGTTTGCGAGCGAGCAAATGCATCGTGAGTAATGAGAGGTAAACATGATATCATCAAAAGAAAAGGAAGGACGTAACGATGTAGACTGCACAGCTTGATGTCGTATCATTTCAGCACATGGTGTGTCATGTCTAGAAAGTTGACTAAGAAGAAGCAATAATTCCCCAAAAAAAAGAGTGAATCTTCATCCAGCAGTTCCTTTAAAAACAAGTGCAACAATAATTAAGAAGATTACTTGAATACTCCATGGGTTTGCACAAATCCCAATTATCGCACACTCGGGTTGATAATATGTTTGAAAATAGCAGTCATTAGATGCCGTCCTCAGATCATTTTCACCCGATGAGATGAGATGAGATGATCGTATTTGTAGGGATGGAGTAGTTAAAGATAATCATTGAATTGGCGTTGTAGAATAGACGGAACTGAAAGTGCTCCAAACTTGACGGTTCTTACTTCTTAGATGGTACTGTCACAGTACAAATGACAGTGGCATGCATGAATTAGACTAGCATTATACTAATATTTGCAACATCTCTGATAAGCAAACATCACCCAATTCCCCAGTCTCCTCGCTCCCTCGCTCTTATTATAAGTTATAGCCACTACCAGGCCTCATTTACAGACACCACCCTCCGACCACTGCCAACCATATACGATCGAGTACATCGCCGACTACAACATGTTTTCCAAAACCTTAATAAGCTTGGGACGGAAATAGTAGGCCAGTAGGGTAACTCAACTCAACTCAACTCAACTGAATTGGCTTACACAAATTGGACTAGATTGTGCTTAACTGAATTAGAGTGAGCTGAAAATAAGCTGATAGGGTCTAAATGGATGGAGTTGCCAAAAATATATGTTCGCAATGTTTTTCTATTGATATAAACAGCGACTCCAGAGCAACCGGATGCCGAATTCTGAATATAGACTTTTTCCTATACCATTTACAAATTCTAGCAAGTATATGAGTATTAATCAATGTATCATATTTATACTGCAAAGAGGGATGGATATCAGATCAGTAGCTAAGGGGTGTATATGCAATTTTTCCCCTTTAGTAGCATCATGGCATTAAATTCCAATTCTGATCCGATACAAAGCTGGTGTGTCTGATCGAGGCCTTTGGATGCAGACGATACTAGCTCAGAAGGCGGATTCCTTCTCAACAACGCGCTTCAATTAAGCTGCAGAAAACTCCATCCTTGAGCCATTTAATTGGAAATTTGAAAGGCTTCTATTTGATGGAAGGCTTCTATTGGATTGCATGCTTCTGTTTGATGGATCCGTAGTCGGGCAAGATCTGGTGGAACACCCTTCCATTTGCTTCTTATTAAACCGTCTTTTAATTTCCTCTTCTTTCTCATCAACAAAGGCAAGGAATGTTTGGAGACGTGAAGATCCTGCTTCAAACCCGTTAGCCTCTGCTTCTTCCGGCGTGTAATGATGCACAAACTGTTTCACGATTCGTCCGAAATACACAGCTAAGGCGAGGAAGCAAGCTATGCCTATAATAAGGTAAAGACCCCAAAAGCTCTTGAGCTGTAGTTTGTCTACAGCCAGCTGCGTATCCTGTGAGCTGCAAGCACTCTTCTGAAGCCACTTGTCACTGATCCTCTGTAAATCACCATTTTCCGATAGTGTCAGTATCGCTATTGACATGTCTGCTGCTAACTGTGAGTCCCTCGGAAATGCCTGCAAAGAAACAAAGTTTCACTAGTTAACTTCGGTTGCACTGGAACACTGAATAATATTCGAGTAGCTGATCATTAGCTTAAAGAAACGATGTACGCAATGATACATTTGCTCGGTAAATAAGCAAAACCACACTTGTCCTGAATCAAAATACTACTGCCTCAAGTAGCACTCCATAATCTACTTTTCAAGTTTAATAGTTATAGGAAAATGTACTTACGAATCCCCAACCGTTTTTGGTGAATTCTTGGCCCACAATAGTGAAATCGCATCTTGTTGAGAGGAAGAGCTCCATGTACACCTTTTTGTCGACTAATGCAGCAACGCCGCCATTTTTAGGACCCAGTCTCAGGGCTTCAGCAGTCTCGTTTTCAGATTTGAGTGCAACCAGCCGAGAGTCAGGAACACCGAGCTCGTTGTGCAAATAATCATGCACAAATGAACCCTCGCGGTATCCTATACGATCATCGCTCTCTATCAGACTTTGTATTCCTTTTACAGGTGAAGAAAGTTGTTGCACTGTCAGTATGGAGGTCAGGCTTGCAGTATAGCTTGAATTAATTATTAGGACCACAAAGAGCCATATGAGGAGTACAAATCGCCCAAGGGTGCTCACAGTACTTTCCCCTGCATAAAATCGGATGAATATAGCTTATATAAGCATCACAAAGCCTTATAACTTGGGATCCGAATCTGAAACTGATACAATATGACTAATCTGAAGCAAAAGTTAGGCACAGCTCGACACGTAACTAGATAGAAGCCTAATTACCAAACTGAAAAGACACTTACTGTGAGCAAAAAACCAGGTTGAAAGAGAGAACCTGCAATTGAAAGAATGCAACAACCAGCATTAGTTTGGGCTTAAGAAAAAAGTTTACTAGAGATGCTACGACCACTTACCATAACGTCGTTATGACTTGCTGTCTTGGTGGTCCCCGAAACTCATCATTAAGCCGGTGTTCTAGAATCCAAACAACACATCCCACGACAATGAAAAATATAAATGTTGTACCCCACATTGTTGGAGTAAAAGGCCTTAGAAAGGCCCATGCGTTAGAGTCCTCCGTCTTTACCTGGGCTACAACAACTAAACCTGACTCCATGTATGGCTGGGTAAAGTCCGCCTTCCTTGTTCTGTCCGTGGTAATAGATATATCACCAATTACAGCATCATAAACCTGCATCGGAACAATTAATAAGTTTCTTATAGGTATAATTCACAAATTATAAACAAGGATACCAATTTAATCATTCTACACTTACTCCTGCACTCAATTTGTCGACCAGCTCGTTGATGTTTGGGTTATCTGTTCCATTCCCAAATGGCAACAACTTATAGGGAAGAGCATATGGAAGCAAATTGACAGCAGCAGTAAAAACATCGATGCAATATCCTGAATATGAGTTTGTGCTTGCTGAATATGAAATGATTTCATTGTAATCAATTCGAATTGGAACTCCAATCTTTAGACGCTTTCCATTTATGGGGTAAACCCATCCACGAGGCTTCTCTGCGGTTTGTCCAGGCCAGATCACGCTGTGCAATTTCTGCTCAACACTTGTTTGGTTGGACGAAGTGGCGAATAAAACCTCTGGCGGCTTAACTGATAAACCAGTAGAGTTGATCCAATAGCCTACATTAACATGACCAGTTCCAACTACATTGACAATATCATAAGCAGGATTCATCAGATTCCTATCAGAGTCGAACTGAATATCACCAGTCAAGCCTGTCATTTTTACTCGACGTACACTGGAGAGAAGACGTTCCCCTCCGTCAAGGACCCTCATGGCATCAAGGTGCAAGTTACTATCGTTTGATTGGTTCAACATAGAGATATTCAAGAATGAAATATTTCGTCCTTGACTGAGATATTCATCCAAGGCACGGGCGATAATCCAGACAGTATCATAGGCGTATAGACCGTATGCATTCACTCCAAACAACCCTGTTGTGTTCTCCCTTCTAAGCATATCTCTCCATCGACCCATGAATTTTTTCTTAGCCTTTGACTCAGGAGTGTGAAAACGCAGGGTAAGTAACCCCTGAATAACACTCGTTGTGCTGGAAGAAAGAGGCGAATCTGTATCTAAGATATCGGTAAGCCAATCAGTAGCAATCCAAACATAGCCACTATCCAACATATGTAGAGAGTGAGCCACCTCAAGCACCATTAGGCCATGGTTGGTGTAGGTATGGAGAATAATTATTCTAGACTCTTGTAACGCGACCTGATATAACATCTGCCTTATGTCTTCTCTACTTGGTTCAGGATTCATAGGTGCTTTGTAGCTGATTGAGCATAGCTTCTCATCTAACTTATCCTCTAAAGCGGCAATGCCATTCCTTCCGAAATCATCATCATTATAAATGGCAGTCACTTGCCTCCAACCAAAGTAATACACAATGTCGGTTATAGCAGCCATTTGGAAAAGATCGTTCTGAGTTGTCCTAACGAAGAAAGGGTACTCGAGGGAAGAAAGGGTCGGGTCAGTGGCCGCAAATGAGAGCAACGGGACTTGCAGTCCCTTTGCCAGATATGAAACTACATGAGCTATCACAGATGATTGTGGACCTATGATTGCCACTACATTGTTCTCCATAAAGTGCATTGCTGTAAAGTTAACAACAACAACAACAACAACAACAACAACAGAACATATAAGCATCAAACGTAAATTATTGGCAGAAACACACACGGAGAATACCAAATAATAAGGTAAGGTACACTTACTCTCAACGATTCCGAGGAAACCATTGTTATTGCTATCTTGCATTGTGATGTTCAAATTAGTTCCATGAAGAACAGAAGGGGAGGCATTAACATCATCCACAGCTGCTTGTATTGCAACTTTTGCAACTTTACCAATCGTACTGTGGAAGGCAAAAATTGCCCCAATGTTCACATCACTAGGCCTTGTTGAAGAACCAGAACCAGTAACAGCAGCAGCTGCATGTAACAACAACCCCTTCCCCCCAACCAACTCCACAAGCACCAGAAAGACGAGTAATTTCAACATCATAGTGGCCTAGCTGGCCCACCCCAAATCGAACCCGATTTCCCAACAAACTTAGGAAACTACTGAATGCTATAGAAAAACAGAAACCCAGTTGTTGTTGATAATAATATGCATATTATTATTATTATTATGGGGTAATTATAGCATAATGATACATGGGCAAGAATATTCTTTACTCAAGTTTAATCCTAGTATTGGCATCATCTCTAACATAGTAACATATTCTTCTACTCAAGTTCCTAAACTATAGGAAGCCAAAAAAAAATTAATACAAAATTTGATGGATTATTATGTTTCTGGAAGAATATAATGAGACATCAAAATTCATACTCCAATATAATATAAAATAGTGTAGGAGAGAAGAGATCAAAATCTGTGATTAAGAATGTAGTGTAATTAATAGGGAGGGAGTATGAAACAAAAGAGCTAATAAATGGTAGTCGTACGTAACAGTGTGAGGCTGGAATGAATTGAGTGAACAGCAAATCCAACCGACGGGTCCTTCTCATAAAGGGAAAAGTCTTTGTAGTAGTAGTAGTACTGTAGTACCCTGGACTCTGTATCACTGATTTCACCACAAGAAGCATTATCAGCTGTCCTCCAAACCAACAAGCTAGCACCCAAATAATTCCGAGTCCATAGATGTCAGCCGGTTTAACTGGTATTGAATTGTCGTAATACCTGGTAAGGGTAAGGTGGCTGTGTATTATAGGTTCGTACCACTTATTACAGGGTCCATTCTTCTTTCAAATATCAAAGCATTATGAATGATCCAAGACATGATTTTATGGCATAGTTTGTTTTAACCCCACTATTTGTTGAAAGAGCCAAAGTGGACAAAAAACATGTGTGTATTACTCCCTATATGAATCTGACTTGTTACATCATTAGTTTTTTTTTAAAGAGGACCATTTCACTCTGGACGACGGCGCACTCGTATATGGTTAAAATTTGTCAATCATTCACTGATTTAGGACCATGTTTCGAAGGTACAAGTCCAACATACATATATAGAGAAGTTAATGTTTGTGCTGATTGGTTAGTTAATCGGAGAGATCTCCAAAGAGATCAATTATTGCTAATCGTGGATACCAAAACGCCAACTAGACTATTGCTTATTAGTACTCGGTATGTACGTGTTTAGTTTTGGTGTGGGGAATTGAGGTTAAACCGCTTCTTTTTCGCCATAAAAGAATGTTAATAATGGAGGATCGGGATGGTTTAGCAAAGTTTGGTAGTTGAAAGAGTGAGTTTCATGATTGTCATGTGGTCTACGTTCATGTATGTTAGCTTGTGGATACAAATGCGCTCAACTTGGTACCCCTCTTGAAATCATGAACTACACTTTGCAAACAATTATTGTGTACCCGTGCGAATCCATCGAGGGACTGTTTGGTTCAATACTTAAGTATGGAATATGATGGATTTTGAATCCATAGTTATATAGATAAAGCTGGCAAACTGGGTCGGGCCCATCTCGGTGGCATGGTACGACACGAAAATAAGCACGACCCGGCCCGGCACGGTGATGACGTGGCAAAAAGTACGGGCACGGCACAACCGGTTCCAAGTCGGGTCGCGGCGCCAATTTGAAGAAAAACTCGTACCTAGACAGAGTAGGCACGGCCCGGCACGAGGCACGGTTGGGCCGACACGACTCTAAATCCCAAAAAAATGAAAAATCCTGAAATTTGGTCGGGCACGACGGCCCGGCACGACCGGGCCCGGACTAGGAACCGTGCCCCGGCGCATGTTCTCAGAGTCAGGCACGGCATGGCACGACACGGTGGGTCTGCCAAGCACGATTGGGCCGAGCTGAACAGGCACGAAGCACGGTCCGACACGTCCGATTTGCCAGCTCTATATATAGATTCTAAATCCATACCTTTTGAAACTTGTTTGGTTCACTTTTATTTCAGGTAGGAAAAAAGTAGCTAGAATGTAAGAGCAAGGTTAACAATGGATTTGAACTTAATCCATAGGGTGGATGGAGTGAAAATGATGATACATCAATGATCCTCAATCCTTGGATGAGGATTAAGAAAAAATCTCCACTTTGAAGGATTGGAAAAAAGAGGAAAGAGAGGGCAATTAGTGTGCAAGTTGATGGGTTAATTGTTTAAATTGCCTTAAATGAATTTATAAAATGAAATAAAAAAAAAATATTAAATGTGGTGAGGAGTGGACCCTCTATGGAGATAAAACTGAATCCATTGATGTACGTGTATTTTATAAGAAAGAGAAGATGTGGTATAAAAAAATGAGGTGGAAGAGATGGGGTCCTCTATGGAGAGAAATTGTATCCATGGATAACCATGGTCCCAAGGGGAAGAGGTGGGGATTGGATTCCAAAGATTTAGAATGAGTTAGAAGTCTTAGAACCCCTTAGTATCCAACTCCAATCGTCCAAACATTGGAATGGAGTAAATTCATTCCAATCATTTCCTAAGTAGCCAACCAAACATCCCAATATAAACTCCCTCCGGTCCACAATGATTTTTCCACTTTATTTGGACACATTGATTAAGAAAATGTATAAAGAAAATGAAATTAAATGTCAAGTAGGTATCTTCTAGTCAAATCACATTAAATATAGGTATTATATAAAGGCGGGGTTCAAATATAATGGCATAATTGTAAATATGGATAGTATACAAGGGTATTGTGATAAGTTTAATGAGTTGATCGAGATGGCAGAGGAGGACTATCTTAACACTTAGAGCAACCACAATGGTTGTCCATTCATTGTGGTTCATTTACCGCAACGTCACCGCAACGTCACCGCCACGTCATTTACTTACAAACCCAATCCTTATGAACTTCTATCAACAATGGTAAAAGTTTATCCAAGTTCATAAATGGGTCTCACCCATAATCTACTCCCAAAATTTAATTTCTACTAATAAAATATCTTATATTTAATTAATAATCTTTTTGGATTACTTTAACAATGAACTAGTAAAAATAATTAATACAAACACTTTTAAAAAAATTAAGTTAAACTAAATTACTTTTACATAATTATTATTTTAACATTATAAAATATTATTGTTAATAGACAAAATATTAGAAATAGACAAAATATTAGACAAAATAATAGATACATACAAAATAATAGATACATACAAATTTGTTAAACAAAATAAATTGGATGTGAAAATTTGAAATGAAATGAATGGGAGTGTGGAGGAATATTGAGATGTACTTGATATCAATTGCTCATTTGAATGCGTGAAGTTCACCCACACATCATTTCCCTTTTTAATTGCTCCGTGCTGCTCACTCTCGCTCACTCTCTCTCACCATTTTTTCTTGCTTCAACCACGAACGTGGTTCTTCTGCACGAACCTCTCCCCAAGAACGAACCAAAAAATTTATCCAACAATGGTGGGAGTTCCGTCCATGAATTACGAACCCATCCACAAACTGCCATTGTGGATGCCCTTAGGGTCGTGGAGGTGGGTCGACAATGAATCATGGTGTAGCAGTCGAGGTGGTCAAAGATGTATTTGCTTTGATTAAGGTGTAAGCCTTTTGAGGTGTAGGTGACTCGACCCCTAAGAAATAAAACAAGGGACCGAGATCTTTTAAAGAAAATGGTTAGATATAGTCATATAGCTTAGATGAAACTATTTTGTTCATATAGTTAGTTTAATTCGACCTAACTTCTAATATATATTATGCATATTATCAAACTATTTTCAAAATAACTTAGAACGAATACCCGATAAATTGAAAATCTATATATATCTATATCTATATATATATATATATATATATATATATATATATATATATATATATATATATATATATATATATTAATTTGATTCATCCATCGCCTGCATGGCAGCATAGATGCAAGGCTAGGATGACGTGTCAAAATTTTGGAGTAGTGTGATTATTATCTGCTTTTATTAGTCCCACCTAACCTATTTATGTAAGGTTATTAAAAATGATTAAAAAAAGAATATTTCTGATTTAGACGGCTTACTAATTATTTCGTCACTTAATTGCAATACAAGATTATAATTGCAGTATTAATTTTTAGTATTGATATTTGTAAACATTAAGCAAAATTTACGTATGTGTATGTAATTGATTTAACTAAATAATAATGCACTTATATCGTATGGAGTAAATACAGTAACATTCTCAAAAATATAAATATTTTTATATATTACTCCGTACTCCGTATAACATATATCTATAAGATTAAAAGTCCAAATATTTTTAATTGATTATATCTAATACACCAAATTTCACTAGAAAATAAACACAATAATAAATAATGTTAATCAATCGGAAAATTATATATAGTAAAAACTTTATGAGAATACTATAGAATATCCATGATTTTTACATGATCAAGATTAACAATCGTTCACCCCCTAATATTTCGTAATTTAGAATAATATTGAAATTTGCAAACATGAAACTGAATCTAATATTTTTACTTGATTAACTAATTAATCATGTATGTATTCAGTCCTCGAGTTTATATGTCTAAAAACACTGAGAGCAGAACTGATTGAAAATTTCTTAAGAGTAAGATTAATAACCAAACTTTGCTTTTAATTTCATTTAAGTGTTTGAACTCTTTAACTTTACGGTTAAGGATTGAAAATTATTAACACCGTCAATTGACATTATTCAACCCCTCAAAACAAAGCGGGAGCGTAATATGAAGCCCGGTCAAACGGGTCCAGCGGGTAAGGTCATAGAGGTCGGGTCCAAATACGAGTTAGATCAAATATGAGTCGAGTTATACGGGTCAATGGTTGGGTTAGGGTCAGAAATAATTTCGAACGCCTATATTTTTTTTACCAACTTTATAAGTCCAACAAAAAAAAAATTAATATCAATTTTTTTTAATAGTATCATTATTATACTCTTTAATAATAATGTTTATACTTAAAAAATATTAAATTCAATTTTTAAAATTATTTTATTATTAAATGATAAAAAAAATTGTATTAAATTGAATATTTGTAATTTAAAATATTAAATACGAGTAGTAATTTTTTAATTATAAATCCAAATATAATATTAAATATAAATAATTTAATAATTTTAATAAATTCTCATCGACCGAACGGGTGGAACGGGTTGGGTCGTGTTTTGAGACTAAATTAACAGGTCATTTTGGGATCAATCAAACGGGTTGCGGGTTGGAAAAATGGGTTCATGACCTTAAAAAAATAGTCGATTGCAAACATTAAAGTGAATCTAAATATTTTTAATTGAATTAACTAATTAATCAGGTACATATTCAGTACTATAAGATTATATATGTCTAAACACACTTAGAGCAAAACTAAATGAAAGATAAAATTAGTAACCAAATTTTGATTTTAATTCTATTTAAGGGTCTGAACTCTTTAATTTTACGGTTAAGAATTGAAAATTAACACCGTCAATTAACGTTATTCAACCCCTCAAAAAATAAAACGGGGGCGTAATATGAAGACCCATCAAACGGGTCCAGCAGATTGGGTCCAAATACGGGTTAGGTCAAATATGAGCCAAGTTATACGGTTCTATTTACTTTTATATCAATTTATATATAACTCAACTACAAAACCAACCCGTGAATTTTCACGGGTGGTAAAACTAGTTGTACTTTATTAGTCGAACAACGATTAGAACCAATTTTCTATTTGACATAAAACAAAAAAAAATGGAATTACTTTTTCATAATTGAATGTTACTCCATCATCCCTAAAATTTCATAATTATTCCTATATTGCTCTTTTCTAATCCAAAGAGAATTGAGTGTTCTATTCCTATTCTAAATCATTTCTTAATCCAAATTTCTTCTTAAATCTCGTCAATTCTAGAAATCGATCAATCACTATTTGGGGAATTCGCTAGGAATTGTAATTCGATAATCAATATTTTAATTTTAGTTAAAAATTAGGGTTTAATTGATGATTATGGTTAATCTTTCTTTTAGAAATTTAGGGTTTAGGGTGGTCGGATGGCGGTGTAGCCGAAGTTTGGAGGAGGGAGGTGTCGCCGGCGGTCGGAGGAGGGTGGACAACGCGGTGGCTGAGGTGGTATGGGTGGCAGGGGGTGTGCGGTTTGTTTGGTTGGTTTTTTTATTTTATTTTTTAAAATTTCTAATTTAAGTTGGTATTACGTACGAGTAATATTTTGTAATTAATTTTTTATTATAATCTAATTAATTCTGTTTTTTTTTTTTACTTTTTCAATTCTCGTTTTATTAATTCTCATATTATGTACTCCCTCCGTATCTATATGTTCGTCCACAAAGTTTAATATATGGGTGGAGTATTATATTAAAAGTGGACGAGCATATAGATACGGAGGGAGTATATATTAATTCTAAATATTAATTGTGTATTTATTAATTCTCATATTAGTAATTAAAATAAATAGTTTTTCCTAAATCAAAAAAAAAAAAATTAATACTAATCATTTTTCCCAAATAAATCATGAAAAAATAATAACATTAATCATATTTTTTAAAAAAGGGAGAAAGACGGAGAAAAAAATGATGAAAAGAACCGTGAAAAAAGATGTGGTGGCCGGTGTTGTGGGAGATGAAGTATTTTTTCTCAAATAGCTCTTTAGAAAAGTGAAGGAAAAATGAAAGGGATAAAATGGTAATTCTTAGTTACGATTGAGTAACAAGCGATTATGAAAAGGTAAAAGAAGGAAAAAATCTCAATTGTAGGATTAGAATTTAGAACCCATACCTCTCACACAAAACTTATACTCCTATATCTAAACAATCCACCAACTCTAAACATACCCATATTTACACTTTTACTTCTTATCGTCCATAAATTTACTTAGCGTCGTCCGTATTACCATTTTTACCCCTCACTTTACTAACTCTTTCACCTTCCACTTTATTCACTTTCTTCCTTATCCCATCCACCTTCCTTTCACCTTCCTCCTCTACTTCAGTAAAAAAAAAATAAAATTTGAAAAACGGTTTCAAGCAATCTCACTCCAATTAATTCTGTCGTGTCATCTCAATTCCGAATCCAAGGTAAATAATTTCTTAATTTCTGTACTTTAGGGCAAATCGATTTCTATTTGTGGTCTTGCTTGACCTAAAATTTATGAGTTTCATGCCCAACTCCACACTAATCACTTTGATAAAACGGGGAAAATATGAGTTACAATTCACGACGGAGAATTTTTACTTCTTTTCCTGGGCAGAGGCGTGGGAGATCTACACCTCTACCCAGGAAGGGGCATAGAACTCCCACTCCTCTTCCTGGGCAGAGGCGTGGGAGATCTACACCTCTACCCAGGAAGGGGCACCTCCACCTAGAGGTGGCACTTAGTCGTGTCGGGTCAGGCTTCATGCCGTGCCCGGCGGGCTTCGTGCCTGGATGGGCCGGCCCGGTCGTGCCTAGACCCGGGCTCGTGCCGTGCCCGGCACGGAGCTTCACCCAACCTCGCCGCCGAGGCACGACCCAAGGCACGGGCCCGGTCGTGCCGTGCTCGGGCCGGGTCTCGTGCCGATCGTTCCCGGCCCGTCGTGCTTGTTTTGTGCTCATGCCCGTGCCTCGATTTTCGTGCCGGTTTTCGGGTTTCGGGTCGTGCCTCGATCTATTTCATATTTTTTCCCGGAAAAATGATGCACGGTTATTTTAGTAATCATTTTTATAATTAATAATTTATATATATATATATATATTAGTAATAATTTTATAAGATTAGACGATTAGTAATATCTTTTACGGAGTAATAACTTATATTATATTATATATATATATATATATATATATATATATATATATATATATATATATATATATATATATATATATATATATATATATATATATATATATATATATATATATATATATATATATATATATATATATAATATAGAGTAAGGCTCTTATGAGTCCCTTACTCTTTGTGAGTCCTTAAGTCCTCATCCCATCCATTGGATGGGATGAGGATGGATGGACAAGATACATCCAATTAAAAAAAAAAAAAAAAAAAAAGGGAAGATTTACGTTCCTAAAATAACTCACAAGAATTTAGGAAACAAACCTATCATTCACGTTCATTTTCATTCACGTTCATTTACATTCCACGTTCATTCACACCTAAAAAAAAAACTCCTTTCTTCATTCACGCTAATTCATCGATTTTGATCTCGAAATTCTGCTACAATGGATTCAATGACCGCATCATCGTCTTCAACGGTTGATAAGCAACTAATCGAGTATAACAATGGTGAGTTTCAGTGTTTCATTCACGTTTTTATTCGTTTTTTCTTCATGGATTTCAATAGTCATATTGCTTTTAATTTGCGTTTTCATATCAATGTTTTATCGCGTCAAATTGCGTTTTTTTTTACGTCGATCTTCATGTTTATAGTGCTTTCATTGTCATTTCGTATCAATTTGCGTCTTTTTGATGTCATTGCGTTTTGATATCACAGTTTCGTATCAATGGTATTTTGATATCTCGATCTCTATAGATTACAGGTCTTTATGGTTTTTATCAAGATTTTCCCTGATATCCATTGATCTACTTTTTTGATATCAATTAACGCAGATTCGTCGTTGAAGTAACATGCCTTCTGAATTAAAGTAACACTTAATTGCAATTACAGTAACACAAATGAACGTTCAGGAAAAGGGTTTTGATGATATGTTACAGTAACGTATTGTACACGTTAGGGTAACACCACTTATGAATCACAGTAACACATTATTTGCATTGATGTAACACTGTTTGATTTTGAGCAGGTAGTTGCGCCAGAGATGCGAACGCACAAGACAACACTGGAAAAGGTTTTTGACGCTGATGTTGAAGTAACTTGCTTTACGAGTTAGAGTAACACAACTTATGAGTTAAAGTAACACATATGTTCCATGAGCGTAACGTTGTTTATTTTTTTGCAGTAGCATTAGCAAAGAAGCGAATGCACAAGAATGGTGCAGAGATGTGGGTGAGACATTCACTTCGTATATGGGGCAAGTATTCGGAACAATCGACGAGGCGGTGGAATTCTATAAAATCTACGCGTTGGCTTGCGGATTCGAAGTTTTTTTTTTGTGGGTTTACAAGAATAACTGATTTTTTACATATTTTTTACACATAGTGATGTGCAACGTTGCAGTTAACTCTATATTTATTTAATACGTGTTGTTGGTTAGAGTAACATCTCAGATGTATTGGAGTAACACCATTCGTTCCTTAAAGTAACAGATATATATAATGTATAAAAGTAACTGAGGATATTAGCGTTGTTTACCATTCATTCTTAAATTAACCACAACCATTCCTTATAGTAACATGATTTGTTCGTTAAAGTAACAGCTACACTGCGTTAGAGTAACACGTTTTTTTTGCTAGGGTAATAACCCCAATCCCTGATGATGAAACTAACTTTGTAATGCGGGTTAACAACCTTCTTTCTTAGGTTAGAACTATTCATTACCAAAGTAAAAACATTCGTTCCTTGATGTAACGTATATAATGCGTCAGAGTAACTGATGAAAACAGCGTTATTTAACCACCATTATGAAAATACCATCATTCATCACTTAGAGTAACATCATTTATTCGTTAAAGTAACATCTACAATGTGTCGCTGTAACACACTGATTATGAGACCAGATTTGTATCGTAGGTTAACATCATACACTCTCATAGTAACACCAGTCGTTCCTTAGAGTAACAGAAACACTTAGTCAGTGTAACAGAATTTAACAGCGTTATTTCATTAGTGATAATCAAAATACCAATTGATATAAAAGTATCAAAAGGATACAAAACAATATTCGTAATTAGAGAAAAGATAGACTTAATTCATTAGAGACATTATTTTTTTCGACCCTTTATTGGCTTGCTCTTGGGACCGTCGATGATTTTTTGCCTCGCTTCCACATACTTGTCAACGTTATCCATCAACCATCGAAATCCATGTCACGCAAAATCAATGTTATGCAAATTCTGAATTGCAGAATAACAGATGAATAGTTAATTGAATCGAATTCAATGTAAGTCGTATACCAAGATGACAATATGCAATCACTAATTAGCACACAAAAAGGTTAAAACTCTGAAAATTTCGTAAACCCTAATCATAGAAATATGATCGAAGCGTTCCTTGAGTATAGTTGAAGGGATTGAAATGAATATGACTGCAAAAATTTTTGAATTTCGAAGCTTGTGAGGAAGAAATTTCGAAGCTTATGAAGATGACGATTGTTGAATATGAAGATTGAAAATTATGAAAAGAAAATAATTATGAAGATGAAGGATGAAAGGTTGTACGTTATGTGTATGAGAAGAGAGAGAGGAAGATTTAGTAGAGAGAATTAAGGGAAGAGAGAGATTTCATATATTTTTACCATATATGTCAGTTACTTCTTTTATTACCCAAATCAATCACCACTATCCATCTCCCTCTAAATCAATGGTTGTGATTAGGACTTACGGACTCAAAAATGAAAAGAGGACTCACTTGATCTTTACTCTATATATATATATATATATATGTATATATATATATGTATATATATATATATATATATATGTATATTAGAATTTAGAAATGTAGACTTATAGAGTATTGAAATTTTAGAATATTAATAAAAATGATTATAAGATTAGAAATTTAGAATGATTTGTGAAATGAAGAAGGATGAAAGTGAGTATTTTATAGGAAAAGAAATGAAAAAAAAAATAGAGGAAATAAGGAAAAGAGACGTAGGGGATAGAGGTGGGCAGGTGGCCGTTGGGCTTCTTTGGAAAATAGGAAGCAGTGAAGTCACAGCAGCAGGCCAGCATACAGCACAGCAGCAGCAGGTCAGTAGCAGCATGCGCCGGGCCTCGGGCCGGGCCTCGGGCCCGCCGTGCCCGGGGTTCGTGCCTGGTCGGGCCAGCCCGCGTGCCTGTCAGCGGGCTGTCAGTGGGCCGTGCCGGATCAGGCTCGGTCGTGCCCGTGCCTGGCACGGGGTTTTCAACCACTTCTTCGCCGCGGCCCGACCCGAGGCCCGACGGGCCGTGCCCGTGCCAGGCCCGATTTTGCACTCGTGCCGGGCCCGTCGTGCCAAATTTCGTGCCGGACCGGGCCGGCGGCGGCGGCCCGGCCCGAACTGCCACCTCTACCTCCACCCAGGGAGGAGTGTGATTCTCCCACGTCTGTTCTTGGGGAGAGGCGTGGATAGTTATCAGCGTAGTTGAGTTAACGTAATTTTTTCGCATATCCAATAAAACAAGTCGAATAATAACTGCATTGACAACAACGAAAACTAACCTCGACAATGTCATCATCGTCCAAGTTGTTCTCGGTGTAGGGCAAACTCAAATCAAAAGGAATATTATTTTTCGCGTTCGACATGTTCCGAACAATTGTAGATCAATTAAATTTAAAAAAATAAACGTTTTGTTAATTCGAGAATTAATGTTTTTGTGGTCCGAGTTTTAATTTCAAATAGCTTAATAATTAAATTTGGTTACTAAATTTGAAAGGGGCAAATCAGTAATTTACTCATAAATTATGGACGACGCTAAGTAAATTTATGGACGACAAGAAGTAGTCCCCCATATTTATCTAACTCAAATTAGGAAAATAAATCATATTTTCTACTAAATCATACTCCCCCGGTTCTTTGTGAGGGTGGAGGGTGGGTCTCACTAATAAAGTAAAACATTTCCACTAACAAAAACATACACATTATAGAAATATGATCATTCTAGTGAAACTATCAAAAAAGAAATATGTTGCAATTCCAAAGAATAAGAGGAGTATCTTAATCATAATTCTATCCTAGATAATAATATCAAGGATATTCACACAATATTGTCGTATTGTGTTTTTAAAACTACTCGGATACTAAAATTACATGAGTTTGCAGAAATAAAAAAAAAATCAAATATCTTCGAAGGTGATGTCATGAGTGGTCTTTGAACCATTCTCGTTCCCCTTTCAATTTTTCGTCACCATCTGTCAATGGTACGTTAATACGATATTCTCTATCGTAAGTTAAAAAAAAAAAAAGAGAGAGAGAGAGATATCTTCGATCTTCATCGCTCTATTCTCCACGGTGGCATATAGACTCTTTCGGTTAAATTCGAATAAGGTTTCTGACTCATCGATGATTAATTATCAAGAACGTCAAAATTTTCTGACTTGATAATCTCATATGACAAACTTTCCGCCAATTTAAATTGCTTGACAACCCTAATCAAACTCATAGCAAATCAGAAACGCTATAGAAGAATCGTCAGATTCACACTCTGCAGGAGAATAAGGTATTGTGAAATCCAAATTCAAAGGGGATAGGGAGTTTTATTTCTTTTTTTATTTTTAACAAAACTACATAAAAAAACTATGGTTTTTTTGGCTATAAACGGAAAAACAAAGTCATGTCCTGCCGGTTGGCATCAAATGTTATAGGCCCACCGGCAGGGTAGCGAAAATTTGTTTTTGTTGTCCTCAAGAACGAGAGACTCTGATACCATGATAAAATATCCGGAGTAAAGATATAATAAGGATACCGTATTTAACGATATATAGAAGGCTATGCAGAAGCGCATTATTCTAATAGTGATCTTTGTCTCAATTATGTTATTTATTTATTTTTCACAAATTTGTATTCAGTTCAATTTTACATCGTTTGTAGATACCGGATGGCTTATTATTTAACTCAAAAAAAGGATACCGTATTTAACTCAAGCTAGGAAAATAAACCATATCGATATTTCCACAATATTGTCCTATTATGTTTCCTAAACCTTCACACAATATTGTTCCTAAATCTACTCGGATACCGTGCACCCCCTAAAAACGTCCCTGATTCTAAATTTGTAAAGATTTGTATATCATATTTCGAAAATGACAGCCGTTGTACTCCGTATATGGTACTCCGTAGCTCTCATATTTTGGGATTCTTTTATGGGAGCAGTCACATGATTATTGATTTTTCGTTTTTTATGCAAATGATTAGTTGGTATCGTCTACACCTACAACCGTGCAACATTATTTTTCCCATTTATATGTACTCCTTCCCATCCATTAAATTCTTTACGCTTACTATAAATGGACAATCCAATCAATTCTTTACATTCCCCTTTTGGTAAAAGACTTTACCATATAACACTCATATCCTTACTCTATTTACACAAAATGTTACTGCTTTTTCTTACTTTCAGTTTGATGAATCTATAAAACAATTTGATTTACTTATAATACACTTGTTTTCACCATTTTTTTTAAAAGTTGTGAAACCTCCAAGTAAATGATTGAAATAGATGGGAGGGGGTAACTAATTGTTGGACTGCATCGTACAATGTTATTTACATCGAAGTATTTAGTCCAGTCCATGAACTTGTTGTTTTAGAAGGAAAAAAAAAATTAACAACCACGGTTTGATCCGTGTCCTTTTTCATCGATATTTATATACTCCGTATCTGGATAAACTCCCTCCACCCTTTCTATTTCATTTGCTTTCAATCACTCTTTTCTTCTGGAACCCCAAAGGCCAAAATTCCATATTTTCCCCCCACGTTTTCAACAAGTTTTGATTTATGCTACAAACCCTTTAATTTCTGGTATTTCTCTTTAATCTGTCTTCAAACAATTTGTTATACCATCAAAAGATTAAATCTTTGATCTTCAAGAAGTCAAATCATTAGAAAATGGGGTTTGGAAATAATGATAACGAGGCTGGATCGAGCTCACGCTCGATCAAAATCCCAGGAGAAGACACCCCACTCATTGGAAACCCCAAACAATCTTCCCAATTCAAGACTTTGGCTAACATTTTTATTGCAATTGTGGGATCAGGTGTTCTGGGTCTTCCTTACACTTTCATGAGATCAGGTTGGCTCTTTGGCGTTGTAACTCTCTTTTGTGTTGCTTGTCTCACTTATTACTGCATGCTCTTGCTGGTTTCGACGCGCCGCAAACTTGAATCTTTAAGTGGGTACTCAAAGATCAATTCTTTTGGTGATTTGGGTTACAGTGTCTGTGGTTCATTTGGCAGGTCTTCTGTTGATTTGATGATCATTTTGTCGCAAGCTGGGTTTTGTGTTAGTTACATGATTTTTGTGGCTAATACTATTGCTCATGTTTTCATCCCTGAAGCCCAAAGTCATAGTTTTCTAGGCCTAACCCCTAAAAAATGGTTGATATGGGGTTGTTTGCCTTTTCAATTGGGATTGAATTCAATCCCAACACTCACCCATTTGGCACCTTTGAGTATATTTGCTGATGTTGTTCAAATCGGTGCCATGGGTGTTGTTATGGCTAAAGATGTCTCTATTATCGCCGAAAATAGGCCAGTTGTTGAGGCATTTGGAGGTTGGAATGTGTTGTTCTATAGTGTTGGGGTTTGCACTTATGCCTTTGAGGGAATTGGAATGGTTTTACCTTTAGAAACCGAAGCAAAAGACAAGAAGAATTTCGGCAAAACCTTGGGTCTATCAATGGGAATGATATCCTTCTTGTATGGCTTATTTGGTGCATTGGGTTACTTTGCATTTGGTAACGAAACTCGAGATATCATCACAACGAATATCGGTACGGGCATTGTAAGCACATTGGTGCAGCTAGGCCTTTGTGTTAACCTATTCTTCACATTCCCATTGATGATGAACCCGGTTTATGAGGTTTTGGAGAGGAGGTTCACTCAAGGTAGCTATAGCTTGTGGGCGAGATGGGTGACGGTGTTAGGGGTGAGCTTAGTGGCATTGATGGTGCCAAATTTCGCGGATTTCTTGTCGCTTGTTGGAAGTAGTGTGTGCATTGCGTTAGGGTTTGTTTTCCCTTGTTTGTTCCATTTCATTGTGTTCAAGGGTGAGGCGGGCAGGGGAAGGCTGATATTGGATGGGGTCATTGTTGTTATTGGCATTGTTCTCGGCGTCTCTGGTACTTACTCTTCTCTCATGGAAATCTTTTCCCCCAAAGCTTGATTTTGCTCGCAACTGTTGCTTTATTGTGTCCTCGTCTGCATATTTGTTCACCCAACCTGTATCATCTCATTTTGCGCTGTGTATAGTCGATCTTAGGTTTGTCATCATTGATATCAAACTATGAATCATGCATGTATGATAAAGTTATTTGTTTTTGTGTGGTTATTTTTTATATGATCAAGAGTTGTCCATATTAATAAATCTACATACTCATAGTAAGTTCCGTGCATTCGATATATTTCCTGGCAATGTTTTTTAAATTTTAGATTGTTGGTCGACTATTTGTAGAAGCAAGATAAGGAGTACATAAGTGGATTATTGCTCATTTATACTCATCTCCATTTTATGAATCAAACGAAAACGATAACCACTAGCTTAACTTCGTCGTTGATAAGGAAAATGTTAAGGTGTCGTCACGGTCACCTAATGCTATGAGTGAGTTCTGCAATGAAACGGTTCAATGAATAGCGAGAAGATCCGTTTTCGAATTGCAGAACATTCCTACTCAGCTCACTCATCTTATGCACTTTCCCCTTCATTTCTTGGTCTATACTCATGAGTTTCCTTACTCCATCCTCCACTTCCTCCGCCTTCACCAAATAATTACTCTCTTGTTTTTTCCTGTCCCATCGATAATCTAATTTCAATTCGACCGCCAAACCAAGTTCCTTGATAGGGTAAACGCGTTTAATTGCTGCTCTGCCTCCATTGGCCACGTAACCAGCGGTATCCCAAACCATATACTCGAATTCCAACCACAATGCGACATAAACCGGCCTATTGCTTTATGAGCTAGCACCGCGACCTGAAGAGCCCACAGGATTATTTTCCCTTTATGGGCCGTCTGGTCAATGAAGCCTTCGGGTAAGGCATCCTCGAATATTATCTAAAGATTTGAGTTTCTTTTATAATAGATGAAAATTGGATAAAAGAATGTGCTTCATGGAAATATCTAAAGATTTGAAGGAAATGTTTGACTTTGTTAAAATGGAAACCTCTGTTTTTCGTCGTCGGCATTTCAGTCACGTCGTCGGCGCTTTTTAATATAAAAGACGATCTTGCCCTTGCCTTAATTAGATTAGTTAACTAATGTTACGTAATTTTAGAAGTTAGATTAGTTATTGAAACTCGTTAATGAAGCGTTTTTTAATTTTTCAAACCGTTCCGTTATTATCTTGTCCTTATTATATATCCACTTAAACTCCACTCATCATATTTAATTTTATTTTCTCTCACTTAAAAAAAAGTGTCTTTTCTTTAGAGAAACCCGACTTTTCTAGAAATTAGATTATCGGCGGTTTTTAATGAGAAAAGACAACAACGTACTTCCCTAATTACATTCACTAACTTTGTTAATGAAATTAAAAAGTTTAATCATGTTAATGAAACTCGATAATAAAACGTTTTTTTTTTTTTTAAAACCGTCATTTTATTATGTTACGGATTATGTTATATTATATATCTCACCCACAACAACATCCTCTTTTTTTCCACTAACCAAATAACAAAACTCATATATTTTCCCGCCTAAAGTTATCCCCAACAAAAATAAAAAAAAACAGACCAAACGAGCTAGATGCAAATCGAACCCTAGACCTCATGTGTGTGACCCTTCTCCTCTCCAACTACACTCAAACATCTTATTGATTTAAATATCACTAATCACATATAAAGCTATACACCACAGAAAGTATGTAATTAAGGAAATCTGATTGATTACATCGATTACGAAAATCACATATTTTAAATGGAATATATATCACATACAATATTTAATATGGAATGTATGATCAAATTTTTTTTAAAAAGTATAAACATATTGCATTCCGTTTTAACCAAATAGTTGCATTATTTTTGTTAATAGAAGATTGCAATATCCCGTACAATATTTTACCTAGAATATAAAATACTCTGTAGTTATGATTATTATTGTATATATCTTTCTGATCATATTCGAGACGAAATATTTGTAGAAAATAGAATTAATTGATTGATTAAATATAATTGATTGGTTGATTGATTAGAATATGCAAATTTTTATACAATTATACCGCTGATTAGTAGATCTTCAAATAGTTATGATTATCTTTCTGATCATATTCAAGACGGAATATTTGTAGAAAATATAATGTTGATTGATTAGAATATAATTGATTGGTTGATTGATTAGAATATGCAAATTTTTATACAATTATACCGTTGATTAGTAGATTTCTATGATTGGTTGATTGATTAGAATATGCAAATATTTATTCTCCGAAATATATGTACCGTGCCATAAATGAATATAATTTAAGTAATTTAAGTAGATTGTACCATCTCATTACTCAATCTCAACATTGTTAATTTAAGTAATTTAAGTAGATTGACGTGATTGATATAATTTAATTATATCAAGTAATAACGTGATCCATATATCAAGTAATAGTTATAATAGTTATGTCATGTATGAATATATCAATCTACATTATTTTCATATATTATGCCATAAATTTCAAATTTTATTGAGATTTTGTGTCAATCTAATCTAATCAATCTTAATAAGTATGTCAACCGTGATCCACATAATTATGTTATATATCAATTTACATGCAATTTTCCATATAATTATGTCATAAATTCTGAATTTTATTAAAGTTTACAAATAGTAATAATATTAAGGAGTCTTTAGAAGAATAATTGTGTATGTTTGAGTATCTTTGCAGTATAATTTTTAAAGAGTAATAATATTATAGTATCTTTGACAGTATTATTTGTATATTCCGAGAGTTCTTTGCATACATTAAATTCCATCCTGTATACATTAAAATTCCAAAATGAGACTAAAATTCCAAGATAGACAAAAATTCCGAATAATTCCTAATATACTAAAAGAATAATCTCTATAAAGTTTTCCCTCCAAACTACACTATAAATAAGTTTAAAAAAATCATTACATAAATTAAATAAATTCCAATCTATTAACTGTCATTGATACAAAAAAAAATGGCATTTTTTTTTTAACGAAATCAATTTCGAAATTTAATATAATGTCATTAACTTTGTGACAAAAAACATACGAAGTATATCTCTGAAATGTAGATTTATTTTCGAGATAAGTTTTTTACTTTAATTTCTACGAAAGCATACAAAATAAGGAATATATCAATAAACTATTTGTGATTTTTTTTTCACAAATTAAATCATAGAAAATACTCATTTAATGACATTTCAAGATATTATCCAATTATCTTGATTTGTTTTTCGAATGTCAAATATTTTCATATATAATTTACACGGCTACATGTAACATTGTTAGATTTATAAAAATAAAATAATTGAAAATTTAAAATGAAATATGCTATAAAATGAATTTATTAAAAATACCGTGCATCATGGCACGGGGTGTATACTAGTTAATATTATTAATAATATTAAAATTGTATTAATAAGCGATTTTAGGGGGTTTTAGAATCAAATATAGATAATATTTTAGTAAAATGTATTAATAATGTTCAATTGATTCAGTGGTAAAGAGGCTCATTTGTGTTTGAGAGGTTGTGGGTTCGAGCTTTGATAATTACAAATTTTTGTAATTTTTGTAATTTTGCATTTAGGCGCCATTTTTGGACCTGGGCGCCCAAAAATGGCGCCCAGGGGGTCTCTTGGACGCCATTTTTGGGCGCCCGGGAGACCCCTCGGGCGCCATTTTTGGGCGCCCGGGAGACCCCTCGGGCGCCATTTTTGGGCGCCCAGGAGACCCCCCGGGCGCCCAAAAATGGCGCCCGGGGGGTCTCCTGGGCGCCCAAAAATGGCGCCCGGGGGGTCTCCTGGGCGCCAGTTTTTGACTTCTGGGCCTGTTTTCCGGTTTTTTTAGTTTTTGTTTGACATTATACGTTGCGATATCGTATCTTTTTTTTTTAATATCGTGACTCGGGTGTCGTTATTTATAATTATTATTATGAAATTATACGAAATGTTTATATGATTAGGATTATTCCCGGGTTACATTGATACACGTGTCTCAAAAATCGTTCAAAAGTTCAAAAAACCGTAATTTTAAATTAGTCGGGAAAATGATAATTACATTAATTAAGAAATTTAATTACATTCATTAATCACAATTACAGAAGGGTAAAATAGTTACGTTGAGACACGTGCCTCAAAAACCGTTCAAAAGTACAAAAACCGTAATTTTAATTTCGTCGGGAAATATTAATTACGTTAATTAAGAAACTTAATTAATATAATTAATCACAATAATGGAAGGGTAAAAGAGTAAATTCACGTATAAAGCGTCGACGACGTGGCTGAAATGTCGACGACGAAATGTAGTAGTGTTTTTTCACTCAACTTACCTTTCAAAAAGCTAAGAACAATTTTTGGCAAAAACTTGGATAAGAGGTTTATTGTTTCACAGAAACCAAATCATCCACTTTTCATGAAAAGTCAGAAAATCAAAGTTGATTTATTTTTTTTAAGTTTTTTTTTGTGATGATCGAAACTTTTGAGAATAAAATCTTTTTAGATCATTTAAGAGTTGTCGAACTTCTGACCTGATTGTTACGTACTACTGCATCGAACATACAAACCTTTTGCTTTTACGAGTGACTATGACAATTCTCACACATACATTTCTTGATCTATCTTGGGTAGCTTTTGTCTGGATCATGATATCAATTATCACAATAATGACGATTAACTTGAAAGTATAAATAAATTAGGAGACAAGTTAAATAACCATCCCCTATTAACTAAAAGAATTCCCCTATTAACTAAAAGAATAACAACTTACTAAAAAGTTCCCTCCAAAATGCATCATGCCTAATATAGAAATAAATAATAATAATAATAATAATAATAATAATAATAATAATAATAATAATAATGATATTTCATGTAATAATAGAACAAATGAATTAAATTTCATAGAAGACAAAAAAAAGTCAAAATAATTTGAACAAACTTATAATAAGAAAATCATCAAAGTAAAAACAAATATAAACACTTCATTTTTCTAAATAATATTTTTGCTTTTCGAGGTTAATGTCTCTTCAATTTTTTTTAAAAACATAAAATTAGTGTAAATTTTTTCTTAAGAAAAATGTGCTGAAGTATTAAACAATATAAGATTATATTACTCATATGACTAATCAATTCTTAATATTAATTCATATACTATGTTTTAGGTAGAAAATTGAGACTTTGAAAGTAAGAGAATAACATATATATATATATATATATATATATATATATATATATAGAGGTGGGATTTGGTGTAAACACCAAATTTGGTGTAAATACGCTAACAATTCGATCCGTTAGATCTTGCAAGATCGATGGTCGAGATTAATTCTCAAAAGATAACAAAACTCCCAAATTTCCATTAGGTGTTTCTCTCTCCTCCCTTTCACTCTCCTCTCTGAAAAATTTCTCCCAAAAATTGATCATATCTTTCAAATTGAAACACCTAATTAAACAGAAAATTGTTCAATCGTATGTTCCAATTGCTCAATTGTAAGATTTGATTATAGATTACTTCATTCAATTCATTCAATTTTCGGAAATTCGTTCAATTCATTCAAATTTCAAGAAATTTTATACGAAATTCGTTTTTGATGAGCATGAATTTCACTAAGCATGAACCTATTATTGATAAACATGAAGGTAATATCGTTATGCTTCAATACATATTTGTTTTTGAACGCCTATTCGTTTTTTAAGGTAATTTATCACGACATATATTCGTTTTTGAATTACTATTCGTTTTTGAATTCTTCCAGAATTCTTTATGATGAATATCGATTTCAACATAGAAGACATGAATCAACTTGAAGGTAATCTCAAAAATGTTAGAGTACTTGAATATATATGTTGGAATACTTGAATATGTATGCTAGAATACTTGAATATATATGTTGGAGTAACTGAGTATATATGTTGGAGTAATTGGAGTACTTGAATATATACGTTGGAATACTTGAACATATATGTTGGAATACTTGAATATATGTGTTGGAATAACTGAGTATATGTCTTGAAATAGTTGGAGTACTTGAGTATATGAATCTCAAAATTTAATAGAGTACTTAAATATATGTGTTGGAGTACTTGAATATTTATGTTGGAGTAACTGAGTATATGTCTTGGAATAATTGGAATACTTGAGTATACGTATACATTAGAGTACTTGACTATATGTTTTAGAATACTTTAATTTATATATGTTGGAGTACTTAAACATGTATGTTGGAATAACTGAATTGGAAGGTTAAAATAGGTATTTGAATCTCCGAAATTTTAGAGTGCTTGAATGTATGTTTTTGCATAATCTTGAATATATGCACACCAATTCTTGTTTGTGACGGTGATATCCGTCACAAGTTTGTGACGGGTCGTATATGTGAGACATGGCAAAAAGTAGAATACTTGGTAAAAGCAAATGGGTTAACTTTACTCCACCAACATGAGTGCTATTCGACCCGTTGTAAGCCCGTCACAAGGGAGACTTATATATGCATTAGAGTACTTGAGAATATGCATTAGTGTACTTGAATTTGAATATTGGAGTACCTGTATATGTTTGCAGACATTCAATCAGTTGATAGCAACAATACCAAGTTCACAACAATGCTCAATACCAACTATTGAAAATAGCACGAATTCTCTAAGCTTGACTTGGACTCCGGGTGCCAACGACAATTGGATAAGGACGGTAGAAGATGAGCTCATGCCTAAGATCAGATCTTTCAAAACTCATGAGGAATAGAATAGTTTTTATAAGATGTATTTCCTTACATGTGGTTTCAATCAACAATTAATGTTGGAGTAGTTGTTGTCGAACATAGGAATAACTGCTTATAAGCATTGGAATAACAACGACATTAGAGTAATTGAAGAATAAAAATTTATTGATTCAATCAACTAGTAAAATGTTGGAGTAACTGTCGTCGAACATAGGAATAATTGCTTATAAGCATTGGAATAACAACGACATTAGAGTAATTTAAGATGTAAAAATTGATTGATTCCATTATTTGGTAAATGTTGGAATACCTATTATCAAACATAGGAATAACTGCTTGTAACATTGAAATAACGACATTAAAGTAATTGAAGATGAATAATTGATAATTGATTCAATAAATAATTTGAATGATTGTTGGAATAATCAACAAAACATGTTGAAGTAACTGCTTAATTCTATACATGTAATTACATATGGGATACGATAATTAAAATACGACAAGTTCGACCATTTTGAAATGCGTCTTTCTGATATTCCGACACGGTAGATGTTTTGATATCTCTGAACTTGTGTTCTTGCATTGTTTCTTCATCATCGACTGTTGTAAAACAGTATTAGTCGGTGAAAAAAATTGAATATGTATGTTGGAATACTTGAATATCTATGTTGGAATACTTGAATATATGTGTTGGAGTAATTGAGTATATATGTTAGAGTAATTGAATATATATGTTGGAATACTTGAATATATGTGTTGGAATACTTGAATATATGTGTTGGAATAACTGAGTATATATTAAAGTATTCCAGCGCATATATTCAAGTATTCCAAGACATATATTCAAGTATTCTAATGAACGCATATATTTTGCATAAAATTGAACGAATTTCTGGAAAATTAAAACGAATTCAATGAAGTAATCTACAATCTAATCTTACGATTAAGCAACAAGAACTTACAATTGAGCAATTTTTTCGGAAAATTGAGCAATAGGAACGAATTTTCTACAAAAATTGCAATTTTAATCAAAAAATTGAATGAATTGAATAAATTTCTGGAAAATTATAACGAATTAATTGAAGTAATCTACAATCTAAGATTACGATTAGCAATAGGAACTTATAATTGAGCATTTATTCGGAAAAATTCAACATTTCAATTTTTAGAGCAAAATTTGTAGAGGAAATTTGGTTACATGAGTATCAAAGAAAGAGAGGAGAGAGAAAAGAGAGGTAAGGGAGGGACTTTGGGAAGGTTTTGTTCTTTTTTGAAGATTAAATCTGAGCCGTTGATCAAGTTTTAGATCAACGGTTCAGATTGTTAGGATGTTTACACCAAATTGGTGTGTTTACACCAGATCCTATATATATATATATATAATATCTTTATTAAAATATAAATTTATCTTGATTGCTTAACAATCCCTTTATTATTCTTATACACTAATAACTCTCTCTAAAGTTTTTCCTCCAAACTACACTACTCTAAATATGGATGGAAAAAATCATTCATAAACAAATTTCAATTTATTAATCGTCATTAATACAAAAAAATGGCAATTTTTTTAAAGAAATCAATTTGGAAATTTAATATAATGTCATTAACTTTGTGACAAAAAAACGCATTTCTCTTAAATGTAAATTTATTTTTGATATGAGTTTTTTTACTTTAATTTCTACAAAAGTATACAAAATACGGAGTATACTAATAAACTCTCTGTGATATTTTATTTTCACAAATTAAATCATATGACATGTTGGATGACTCATTTTATGAAGAAAAAAAAGTCTTCATTTAGTATTAAAAAATTAGGCCTTTTTCATACAAAAAAATTGTTTGACTATAACTAAAAAAATTATCAGTACACCTTTTTTCTACAAAATAGTACTCCGTAATTGAAAAGATAAATGAATATATATCTTTAAATGCAAGATGACATATACGGAACATAAAAATATACGTAATTTTTTTCATTAAAACACACATTTAATTACATTTCAAAACATTATCCAATTATCTTGATTTGTTTTGCAATGTCAAAAATATTTTCATAAATACCTACACGTTCCATTGTTAGATTTATAAAAATAAAAGAATTGAAAATTTAAAATGAAATATGCTATAAAATAAATTTATTAAAAATACCGTGCATCATTGCACGGGGTCTATACTAGTTGTCATCAATCACCATCAACAAACCCAACCGACATTATCACAAAAAACAATAGTAGCATGTGAGGGGCATGCGGAGTTCGAATAATAGGTTGCGGAGCCAGCTCGTCTCAGCAACGGCCCAAAGACGTTAGCGGCTTCGCGATACTCGGCCTCAGTACTAGAACGAGACGTATGTAGTGGGTTGACGTTTCGAGGACCAGAATATTAAATTGTCACCCAAAAAAACACAATTGCCGAATTTCAACCGGCGTTTTAAATTACAACCAACAAAATGTCAAAGTTTATAAATTGCTCCAAAATCTCTATTTGAATATTAGAATCGAAAATGTATTTCATTAGAGGGGACAGAGTTGTGGTGATGGACGAACAAAACAATTATGAGTAGTTCGTTGCCGTTTAGAGTTTGACATAAGTTATGTGTAATATTTTTTTAAAAAAAAAAATCAAAAGAGAGTTATTGTAGAAAAGTGTATTTTAAAAGGGAAGAATTATTAATTTAAGGTGAAGATAATATTAATGTAGAAGTAATATCGAATACTACTTTAATATTAACAAAATGTTTTCACAACTTATAAAATAATAAAATGAGATGTCGAAATCTATTTTTGACTTGTTTTTCAACCATAACTCGAACTTCATAAATGTATAACCCGATCCGTAAATGACCTAACCTCTATTTTAACCCAACCCATCAAAGCAATTCAGAAATCAACTCCCCGACTTATTATGTGACATGGTTTGAAAAGAAAAAAAATTGTGTGCAAGTAATAAAGATTTTGTGTAATTGACGTTTACTGTATTATACTAAATTTATTTGAGAATTACCCAATTACTTATATCGTTGATTATGTTCGACAATGACAATTCTAGGATATTATTATTCAGGACTACAATTTTTTCATAATAGCTTTTATTATTATTTTGAAAACAAAAATAATTAAAAAGAAATAAAGTAAACATGTCTAAAATTAAAAAATTATCCATTATTCTAATTTGATTTTTTTCTAAAATGCATTGCATTTAATATAAGTTCACTTATATTGAATAATATTACGTATGCATTATAACTTACTCCGTATAAAACTTTAAGTAATAAATTTAGGGTGGAGCTTTTTCATAATTGTGTATTAATCATTTGTACCTGACATTTACATAATTGCCCTTTCCATTTCCCCCTCCCTCATCATCGATTCATCGTATTAGAGAGAGTTTTGAGAGAAATCCATCCACCTCCACCACCTCCCTACTCCGGCCACCACTCCGGCCGCCACTTTTTTTTTTTTTCGTTTTGAAAAAAAAATGTTATTATTGTCAAGTTTTTTTCTCGGAAATATTACAAAAGAAAAAATAGAAAAATTAAAATACAAGAAATTAAACAAAATTAAAATTATAATAACAAAATTAATTCGAAAAATAACACAAATCAAAATTAATAAAAATTACAATAGGACAAATCAAAATCAAAATACAAAATTACAACAACAAAATAGAATTATACAATAACATCAAACATTAGTGGCTTAGTAGTGAAGGTGTTTGGATTTAATTGAAAGATCTAGAGATTGAATCTTGTCAAAAGCTTTATTTTACCATAATCTATCTATCTATACTTCTATACTATATAATACTATATAATAAAACAGAAACCAAAACATGGTTTTTTGGCGCCAAAACGCACCTTTCTAAATCATCTCACTTTCTATATTAATCTATATAATATACAGTAAATATTATAAAATTTATAATAACCATTAATCTAATATAATACTCCGTATTAATCAAAAGTTTCATATTAATAAGATACTAGAATAGACCCCGTGCAGATGCATGATTTTCGAGTTAGGCGGTTTACATAGGTGGTCACAATTAGTTTTTGGAAAAATTGATGGGAACAATCCCACTTTTTTAACATCTTTCATTAACAATACCACCTTTCAACAAAATGATACTCACTCCCCTTCTCTATGATCTTCCATATTGGATTTTAGGAAGTTCTTAAGGAGGACGTAATATGTGGAGGAAAATAAACGGGAAGAAAATGTAATTCCCTAGAAAATCTAACGCAATACAGTGGCGGAAACACTGTAGAGTTGGATTAAAACACACTGACAAACTATATCTTATTAAAAGAAATGGCAAGTCAATACAAAGGCCTCTTTTTACAAAAGGGCTAAAGGTAAAAAATCTTCAAACGGGTTTAATCAAATCCATAAATTACAAGAATGAAGAAAGAGTAGGATCCACGCTACTCGCTAGCTCACACCCAAAACCCAGCAGCAAATACCTGTCATGTTATAAACATAACAGCCACGTCAGTGGGAAGTAACTCGGACGTTCTCCCAGCCATATTATATCATATGGAAAAATAATAGTATTACTATATCAAAATAATTAAAATGGAAAACATTAAGTGATATAATGAAAATAAGCTTTCGGAGAAAACTTAAAATATTGGAACAATAAAATCAGAACAAGTTTTCAGAAGAAAACTTCAAATGTTTGCCAACCTGCAAACCAAAATGTATCGATAATAATAAAAATATTCAAAATGGCGTTATGGATAGGATTAGTGATGAAGGCTAGACTTTCACTAGGAGAATACTAAAACTAGCTTCGAGAACTTAGTTCAAACAAATCAAACTTCGGTCTCTAACTAGGCTACTCAACCATAATAGGACGGCGACTTATAAATGCGTGGCCCTAGTTTAAGATAATATGTACACCCCTCCCGAGCACCATAAATACTCAGTTCAACCCGACGGCGCCTTACACTGCGAGACACGAGCTTAAGAAAATATACACACACTCCCGAACACCATATATGCTCGGTTCAACAACCAGTGTGCCCCATAAAGACACACCAGCTTTATAGTTGATGGCAAAACCGTAAACCCCAGATTATATTACTCTAAGCCTCACACTTGTCCTTATTCCATAACTCCAAAACAGTCATTATCGATATATACAAGAGATATAATCATTATGAATAATATGAAGATAAAAGAAACGAACATTTTATATTAAAAGGGGAAACTTTCTATAAATAGAAACTTCCTAATTTTAGAAACTTACTTAAAATAGAAAAATTGTTATAGAAAATTCGTAAGTTATTAAAATAAGTGAAATGTATAAAAAAATAGCATTTCTAACGAAATTAACATTTTATTATTATCGTCGTTATCGTAACTTTAATATATTTCTAAATTCGTTACTCAAAATATAAATAAAATATAATAAATCATTTTATAGTATTTTATAAATAATTAGAAAATCGAGTTAAAACCATAAATTTTAGAAAAGAGACGTTTTATGAAAAACGATATCGAAATTTATTCGAGTCAACGAGTTTTAGAAATGAAATGAATTTTACAAAGGTTTCAAACTATTTTTAGCAAATAGCCTTTATTAATAAATAATACAGATTTTAATAAAAATAGTCAATCGAAAATAAATAAGAAATTATTAGTGAAAATAGTCTCGACTAAAAATATATTTAAAATGAAATCGACTATTTTCTCATTTATTAGAATAAATCGTAAAATGAAAATTAATTTATTAACAAGTATACAAATTTCGATTAAAATATAAAAATACGATTTTGAGTTAAAATTATAAATTAACGAAATATGACGGAAATATGAAATCGACATTATTTAGTTACTATTGTCACAATAACCAACAAAATATTATAACAATCGTAAATAATTAAATTACTAACGATTTATAAAACGATATCGAAAATTATAAAAATTATTGATAAGGCATACGATTTAAAAGAATAATTAGCAATAATATATAGCTAAAACTAGAAAATCGAAGTTAAAATATTTACTACATACTACTACTCAAACATACGATATAAAATCGAGTAACGTCCTAAAGTTACCTTGAGTCGACACCCATAACGATCACGCATTCGTCCTTCTCGATCAGTTCAAGCAAGCTCCTCCCTCCACTAGTCCTAAAGTCATCTCGGAAACTTCTTCACTAAAACTGATGTGTCAACGGTATGATCGAGAATACACCAAGGAACAGAAATAAAGAAATTCGAAGTTAACGAAGGTGGAAAGAATCAGGCAATACGGAAAATATGACAAGGAAGACAAAGGGTAGGAGAAGGGATCAACTACAAAATGAGTCGGGAAAATAAAAGGGGCAGCCTTCCGTGAAACAAGGTGCAAACAACGAAGGGAAGGCGGGATGAATGAGTAAAGAGAAGAACGGAGAACAATGGATTGATATAACCAAAGCAGCAATATAACAGTAGCATTGACAACACTCAGATCCCAAAAACGACAAGCGACATCGGTAACGAAGACCGGCACTAGCGACGGAAAGCAGTACACGCACCACCGAACAGAGGACGAGAAAAAGAGTAACAAACTCACATCAACGATAAGTAATTAGCAGCATAGAGAAGGAGAAACAATCATGAAACCGACGGTAAATAGAGCAACACGAACAGGGGAATACGCATCCGAAATGACGAGCAAAGAAGACGTCAGCAACCACAAATGACGGCCAAAACAGCAGCAACATCGAACCACAACAAAGGGCGGTACAGTAGCAGCACACGCAGAAGACGAAAGGAGGAAAAAAAAAGGAGAAGAGAAGTACAGCAGGATGAACAAACGGACAGCAGCACAAACGTAACAGCAGACATCAACAGCGAAGAGGAAAAGAAGAAAAAAAGAAGAAAGGAAGCAGACATTGATCACAAAAGCAACGGAAAAGCAGAACAGTAGCAAAGAGAATCATAAAACGCAGGGGAAGAAGAAGAAGATGGAGAAACGATTGATTGACGATAAGAACGAAATGAGGAACATGAAAGACTCTACCTTTCAACTTAAAGTAGCAGCCATGTCAAGCATCAGACACGGACAGCAGCAGCAGCGAAGCATAGCAGCAAAACGCAGCAAGGGGACGCAGCAGTAGCGGGATAAGGCAGCAGCAGCGAGCGTCAAAAGACGAAGAAAAGGGAAGAAAAGCAGAGGACTGAAGAGTTGACAGAGGTGCGCCGAAAAATGAACGAAGAGGAATTGATGAAGATGAAGATGGGTTAGCGAAGGAAACAAGGAAAGAAAAAGAAGATGACCCAAGAGGTGAGGGAGGTGTACAAAGTTAATAAGGAATGAATGAAGCGGTGGATGAGGAGCCAAAGGGATATGAATCACATGGGTGAAAAAGTAAGTAATTAAATGAGGGGTTGAACGTACTAACAAGTGGGAAGAATTCAACTCACCAAAAGTGTAAACGGATAATTAAATGAATTGGGGTAGGAAACGAATCCCGTATGATAAGTTGACTGACTCACGAACCGAATTAAACTCGAGTTAATAAAATAATTGGGCCGACTAATAAAATTAGTAAAATAAACGTTTCTCGAGATAAATGAAAGATGAAGTTTATATAAATAAATAATTAGACGATGAAATAGTATTTCTCGATAAATAATAAATTTTTGATAAAGTGAATTAAAATGATTTCTCGAGGAAAGGAAATAAATGTTTTGACGAAATTTCAAATAAATGAACTTCGAGCCGAAAATAGAAATTCGAGCTTAAATATAAATAAATAAGAGAATTTAGAATTTAAATCGTCAAAATAGATTTCCGATAAGAATTTAATTAAATTTATAAAATAAATCAAAAGAGAAATAAAAATATGTTTTAAATATAAGAGTTTCCGAGATAAATAGAGTTTTAGGAGTTTGAAACGATTAAAAAATAAATTCGTTTTATAAAAATTTTAAGAATTACGAGTTCAATCGTAAACAAAATAAAATACGAACATAACTTTAATTAAATTAAATTTATAAAATTAGGGGTGTTACAGAAAAGAAAGTGGGGTCACAACCAATAATAACCACAAAATATATACTAAAAATGAAAGTGGAACATCTTAATGAATTTTCCTAAAAAAGAAATGTGGAACATCTTAGTGAAGGGGAGGGAGTATCACTTTATAACACCATATTCTTTTAGTAGACTCAAATATCAGTTACCTATTGAACAAGTTACATTAACCACTCTTCATTACGAAAAAGAAAAAAGCTTATAACCATCACATTAAAAAAGAAAAAAAAAACTAAAATCCTTGAAACGTATTCACATATACAGTATATCGTATACTTAAACATGTCAAACGGGTCGGGCGGCTGGGTTTCGGGTTCGGGTAAAATACGGGTTGGGTGTATTTTGGGTTTCGAAAATACGGGTTTAATACGGGTCAGGTTTACACGGGTTTCGGGCCGGATCAAATACGGGTTATTAACACATATTGAAAATGTTAGTTTTCTTTACTTTTTTTTTCAATTATAATACAATTTTATTCTTAATTTTCTTAATCACTTATTTTAATAAATGATATTGTTGCTGATAAGGCTAAAGTCGTATCACCTTAATCAAAATAATCCTAACGAACAACTAACAGCTAGCTAGTAGTAAGGGTCGAATCCACAGAGAGACGGATGAAAATCGCTAATTACCTAATAATCGATTCTAAACTATTTAAATTCCGGGTTGTATATGAGTTTGATCTAAACTAATATGATTATGTAAATAAAAGGATCTAACAATATTAAAGGGATCTAGGGTCTTCCGGTTCACTATGTAATTAAATTGGGTCAAGTTAATTAATCATTCAATCAATCAATCACAATTATTTAGGGCAAAGACACGGCCTCTCGGATCTTATGTCAACCTTAGGATAGATTCTGACGGGCTCTCGCAACTTACCAGATTATCCTACCCAGTTACTTGTAAGTCTACCCTTACCAGACTTTCAATCTTAGGTTTGGGTTTCTAAACATTCAATTAGTTTAACGTCTCAAACTAAGGTGAATATGGTGGTTGTTCGGCCGGAGTATATAATAGGCAAAATTAGAAGTGAAATTGTAGCTAGAATTAGAGCTCAACGTAATCACATACCTAGTAAGTATTATACTCGAGTGGAAGAAATACTAAGATGAAAAGATGTATGGGTGAATTGGTTGTAAATTGATCAATGGAATATACTTACATTTACACCAAAAAAAAAAAACGTCTCAAACTAATCAAACAATGATACAAGACAAGCAGTAAAGCAATAACATATGAATGATCAATCAAACAATTAATTAAACCAACATCCCCAATTCAATTAACATAGATCTCATTCAACCCTAGATGAATAATTTAGCTACTCATAATAAACGATAAAGTAATAAAGAAATTAAGCATAATAAAGAACAATATAAAAATAAGAAAATAAGAAAAAGTACCAATTACGTAGAACTGAAAGATTGACGATCTAAAAGTAGGATTACAAACTAGAATAATTCTAATACTAATAAAAAGTCTAAACTAAACTACCGAATATGAAAGTGTAATAAAATCTAAACTAATGAATATGAAAGTGTAAACTAAAATACTGAATGAGAAAGTGTAAATAAATCTAACCCCAAGAAGGGTATATATACTAATAATAAGGAGTCTAACATCTCCTCCTTTCCTAAATAATAAGGAAAACTAACAAGCTAAGAATATTACGTAGATAAGAGTTATGGTAAGTTACGAAGTCTAAAAACTGAAAATCCCGCAAAACAGCTTCAAACCGGTCGGTTTGGGTCTGAACCGACCGGTTCAAGGTTGTCCCGACCGGTTTGGGTTCGTCCCGACCGGTTCGGGTTTCTCTGCACTGCGCGACGAATTTGAAATACTTTCTGTTTCTTCGTTACTTATCGGATTTGGACGTGTGATATACCGTTGGAAAGCTAAGAGAAAGAGATTTCCAACGCCACAAAAATCAGATCAATCGGAGTTGTAGAACTCAAGATATTTACGTTTGAAGTTGACCCTTGTTTTAGCGATCACTCTTTCTTCTTGATTTGCTTTTGTTTGAGCTTTCCAACTTATTTCTTTGTCGTTTCTTATAATTTCTTCACTTCACGTCCTTTCTCAAGTACTCACTCAAACTTTTATCACTTCTTTCTTGTAGATTTCATGGCTCGACTCTCGTCATTGCCCAAAATATAGCTCAATCGCCTTCATTTGTTTCGTTTCCTACAAAACGTAAACAAGATACCCGGCATAACAAAGAAGGATGAAAAGCTAAAAAAACGACTCCTAGGATACATAAAATGAACCAAAATAAAGGAAAAGTTGGGATTAAATATATATACGAAATGAGTTCATCAGCTGCGAATAAACATGTTATTTTAATGTTATTTCCGATGATTATTTTTAATAAGGGTTAAATATTAGTAACACTTGCTAAGATTTAGTCACTAATATTTAGAATAAAAAATATCGTATGATGCTGTCCTAGCTACATTCTGAAAAAAGTGTTTTTAGGAGGTCGTATATTTATAACGATGGATCTCGAGTAAAATTGTGATTGATAACTATGAAAATAATTTTAGGAATATACTTCTATTATTCGGTGATATTTATTAGGATTATATATTTGGTGATATTTAAAAAAAATAAAAATAATAATAATAATAATGTAAATCATACTTTGGCGCAACTACATTGACCTTTTGGCGCCAAAACGCACTTTCCAAAAACATCATAATTTCCATATTAATCTAATATAATAATAATCATTAATCTAATATAATATTATAAATAATTTCGATATTCACAAGATATTTCTGGTATATAGCCTTAAAATGTCAAAGACACGGGATAGAAATAATTTGATAGTAATATCATTTATTTAAGCGGGTTACAAATATTTGAAAAGTTTTCTACAAGGCTACAATAATACGACTTAATGAATATAATAAATTATATTAATGGATCGCGATATCCCTAAAAAATAACAGTCATTTGTATTTGTTCTTCTTTGATCTAATACCAATCAATGGGATAACCTTCTTACAAAAAAATACCCCTACAAAATATCCGAGCAACTTAATTAAAATACATAAAGAACAAGAAATAATACCCGCAAAGTATAATTTATATATCTATTTAATATATAAAATATAATACGGAAACACATCTATTTTTCCATTTCATTACCCATTTAGGGATGTCAAAGGGTAGGATCTGGACCGGATCCTATAGGATCCAGATCCTTATCCTTATTTCTTCCCTTGGATCCGGATCCGATCCTTATCCTAAGGGTCCAAGATTATAGGATCCTTATCCGAATCCAAAAGAACAGGATCGGATCAGGATAGGATCAGGATCTTTCCATTTTTAAGTTCATTTATTGTTTTATATTATATTCTCACCTTAGGTAATCATTTAAATTTAGACCATTTAAAAGGGTTTAAGCAACCAATAATTATACAATGTTCAAACAAAGCTAAATGCAGTTTAGAGTTTAGATAACGCTACTAAACTAATCCAAACAACCACAAAGATCAATTATCCAAAATACGTTACTCAGAAGAAACTAACTTCAGAAGACCACAAGAAACACAAGTCCACAACTACTATTTCTTTATTATTCATCAATTTGATGATTCATGTTGATAAGTCGATATTTATGCGTATTTTTACCCATTTAATATTATATTTTTTATGTCGTCTTTCGTAATATTTGAGTTAAAATGATTATTTCATGTAAGTTGGGTTTATTATTTAACTTTTGATATTTTTGTGCTAAATTGAGTTTTTAATATATATTTTAATTAATTAGTAATAACCCACTTGGATTAAGATTGCCAGAGTACTAAAATCGTTTGTATGTTTGCAGGTCTGTCTTAAGGCGACAATATCTCACTCATACGATGTCGGAAAAATACGATTCAAGATGCGATGGAAAGCTAAGTTCGAGATGAACAACTTTGTTGAAGAGATCATCAAATTTCATCATCTAATGGGTCGAAATCAAGCTTGAAACCATCAGCCCATTATGGAAATATAAGGAAGGAGAATCCGATGTAAATAGGAAAGAAGAGGATGTGACAAGATCATTTAATTAAGGAAAGAAAGAAATTCACTAAGACCAAATCAACACTATAAAAGGATGCACTAGGTCTTTAATGAGGGGGGAGGAAAAAAAGAGAGAACAAGGAGCAGCACACACACATAGGAATATATAGGGCGACGGCCTTGGCCTTCGCGGCCAAGGTCGGTACAAATTCAACCGGATTTTAATGCGGGACGCGATCAATTCAACTCCTAATTTATCTAACGGTTGTATCTATCTATCTTATTTAGTTTATTTATTGTTTAATTAGTTATTTAGTTTAATCTTTCGATTATTCGAACATGTAATGTACCGATTATTGTCAATGAGTTATGAGATTACGTTATTGTTTTAACGTTTAATTAGTACTTTGATATTCGTATGAAATTCACGATTTGACTGTTGTTTTCATGTTTATTAATTTAGCCTGATCACCTAGATTATTTATATGAGTCGATTGTTAAATTAATAGTGTTTTAAATTAGGTTGCAGCGTTCTGGTCTAATTTAAATGCTAGAATTTTGTATGATAATTGAGTTATATTTAATTGCAGCGTTCTGGTTTTATATAATTCAATTGATGGGTATTCTTAATGCGACTAAATTTGTTAAGTTAATTCGTGCGTTCATGGTTAATTTGATAGATTTGGTTAGGATTAAACTTGCGTGCGTTCACGGGGTTTAACGAGTCAAAACGATAAAACTAGTAATTTGCGTGCGTTCATGGGATTAACTAGTTACCGATCTATTTTAGTCTAATTAATTGAATCGATGATTAACCCGACTATATCATATATTGCATGTCTCGAATATTGTTATGATTAATTTTTATTTTTTATTTTTTATGTTTTTTTACTTTAGTATTATTATTTTTCACCCAACAAAAACCCCCCTTTTCTATATATATCTATTATTAAATAATAAATTTCCTGAGATAATAACGTCAGTCTCTGTGGGATCGACCTCTACTTGCCCTATCTACCGTAGAGTTAGTAGTGTTTATAAATTTAATTTTGACTGCGGAAACGACACGCATCAAATTTTGGCGCCGTTGCCGGGGACTGATTGTTTATTGTCTTAGACGTTATCTACCCTTATTTTTACTAGTATATTTTTCTTTTATTAGTTGAGTCGGCTTAAGTGCCTCCCTGAGTTTCGCAACCTTTGTAAGGGGATGTTAATAGTGTCGGTTGCCCAAAAAAAATCTTTAATTTATTAATTTGATTATTATAGTTTTATTTTTATTTTTCATTTATTTTCCCTGTCAATGTTGTGTGTTTTGTTTCCTTTGTGCTACACTTCCTTGATCAATGTTATATTTTGCAGACCGTAAAAGGACTTTTGAGTTGGTGTCGGGTTGATTATTTCGCTTGGAGCATGGAAAGACAAGGAAACAATTATATTTTTGCGTCCAAGTAACATGATATCACCAACTACCGAATAATCGGAATCCGCTAAGTCCCTCCACCCTCTTATTATATGCTTAATGTTTAAGTTCTCAATGTCTATTTTTGACATCGAGGACGATGTCGAGTTTAATTGTGGGGGAGTGGTTAATTCTTACGGAAAAAAATGGAAAAGTTAATTCTTTTGGAAATTTTTTGTGGAAAATTTAAAAAAATGGTGCTTATTGTTTAAAACTCTTTGTTTTTATTCGACTAACTAGAATAGGTAAGTCGACGACAAATTCTAATTTAACTTTTCTTTCATAAAAAAAAAATTAACTCTAACTTTAACTTTTACTAACTTAAAAATTCGTTTTTGTGTATGCATTTATTTTTCCTCCCGATTAGACTTGGATTAATTAATTTAGTAATAGACGGTATTTTAAGTCTCTTTTAAATTTAGGTTACAAATAAATTATAAAGAATACCACTTGTTTTAGCTACCTTAACTATTTTTTTCGTTGACTCTAGAGGTACGAGCGGTAAGCCGGTCTTGTTTTAATTAATTTACTTTCGTAGGTGACTCCTAATTAGGGCTATAAGAAAGATTAGATACCTCAAAAGTGAGTGAATCGGTCTTGTGACTCGAGTTAGTAAATCCGAGGGGAACCTAGTCCTAATGGGATTGGGAGAATGCCTAATGCCTTGTCCGGAAGGGCGGGAGTCATTGGTTGAAAGCTCGCTACATGGGTCACTCGATCTTGGAAAAAAAAATTGAAAAAAAAAATAGAAAAAAATTGATTGAAAAAAAAAATGAAGAAAAAAAGCATACAAAGAAAAAGAAAAAAAAGAGAGAAAAAAAAGAATAAGAGCGAAAAAAGTGAGATGAGGTATCTAGTTTGCCTTATGTGCTCGGGAGAACGATCCTCGTACTGAACTGGTAATAGGAATGTACCGAAAGTAGATCCCCTTCCCCTAAGACCTTAAACCGCTGAAACCCGTCTTCTTGAGTCAATTCTTACCCAATTTTTTTGAAGTTAATTAAATAAGTGGGAAGGATATTTAGTTTATTTCTAATTTAGATTTAGAAGCGATTTAAAATATTATATGTTGTTAAATTAATTAATTGAATAGTTTATAGTGGAGCAGAAATTTATGTATATATTACTTGCTAATCTAACTTGTAATTTGTTTCGTTAACTTTACTAACTTACTGACTTATAAAATATTTTTAATTTGTTGTCGGTTGTACCTACTTTGGTTGGTTTGAAATCATAGAGGGTTTAATCTTTTGATTTTTAATTTTAGCTCTTGAGTTCTCATTGTCGAGGACGACAATGGACTAAGTGTGGGGGAATTTGAGAAGTCGATATTGTTCCGGTTAAGGAATCAATTAACCCGAATTGTGAATTCGGGTCCTTAGAGTTCAGATATCGCTTTGCTTGGTTTCCTTCGATCTCTCCTTCCCCTTTTCCTATAGTCGGACCTTCCCGGCGAAGTGAGTTTGCTCCCTGCACAAGTAACGCACAGGGCCTCGGAGGTTGTCCGAGGGAACCCTCTCCGATGCCTAAGTCAGTCCGTGAATGCCTTGACGAACCTAGCTCGTGAGGAGCTAGGTGGCGGTTTTTAGGAGTAATGGTCTAGAGAGAGAAAATCCAACCCTCTCTATGTGGGAAATGGGTGGGTATTTATACCTTCCCACATGAGAGAGGGAGGAAGAGAGGGAGAATGGGTGGTCGAGAGGACAACACGTGGCTTCTCCTCGTCCACCCACTTTCCATTACCTGAGACGAAATGACGGATGGGTCCTCGGACTCCCCCGCCTGTACCGGGGGTTAGGGCGCCCTGGAAGAAAGCATGATGGGAACCTGGAGGCCCTGCTCGGAAGGCGCAAGCCCTTCGGGGTTCTCTCCGTAGTTCCTCGCAGGGAGGGCTGACGGATGATACCGAATTCATCCTGGGGGCGAACCGTTCCGGGGCCCCGCAGGCGGGTGACCCGTGGTACTTGGTCAACTCCCATCAATTGGCCCACGCCGGCCAGAGGGAGACGGGGTCTTCCTCTTGGCAGGCGTCTCTTGAGATGGGGTGCAGTTGACTCTTGAACTCGGGCATTTAATGCACTGCTTGTTCCCGAGGTTGGAATGTTCTTTTAGTGATGATTGCTTTCTATTCCCAGCGGATTTTTGGGCAGTGTGCGGGTGCGCTGATTGGTCGCGCCCCCTATCAAAGTGGTTGTGGCGCCATTTAATGCTTTGGCTACCCTTCGTATAAATTGCGGTTTCCTTGCTGTTTTCACAACTCATCTTCAACCTTCTCTTCTTCCTTCAGAGAAAATGTCGTGGATTACTAGAGTGCTTTTCTGTCGTGGAGCTCGCGTAGTGAGCCGTCGCTTTGTGGGGCGTTGGAAGCTTAGGTACTTCCGGGCGTCTTTTCTCATTCTGCGTCGCAGCCGGCGACCCCACGTTCAACGTCCCCGAAAGGTCAGGAGGGCTCTCATCAAAGCGGGCAAACGTCCTCAGAGGGCTTCTCTAGCTGCTCCAAGGTTCAGGCGCTGCCCCCAGGGTGGGGGTTGTTTCGACAGGGGGTGCCATGAATGCTTTCCATGGCTGCACCCTGAGCAATTCGACCCCGATTGCTCAAGTCTGTCTTCCTCTGAGTCGGGCCCTTCTTCTCCCCTAAAGAAGAAGGTTGGCTGCGGCTCCTGTGATGATACCGAGACAGTCCCTTATGGTAGGGACTGGGATGTCAGCAGCCGGGAGTCCGGCGACAGTGACGGCCAGGGCTACTCCTCTGGTCGTGGGGATGATGATGATTCGGCAGATCCCTTCAAAGATTCCGATGATTGGGACTGGGGATCCGACATTGGAGGGCGCGACAGCCCTGGGGATTACTCCCCGGGCTCTAACGATGACTAGGCCTGCCCGAGGGGTGCAGGCATAATGAGCCGGAAATAGAGGCTCCTTTTGTATTCCTGGCTTGCATGCTATGTAACTTGCCCATTTTTCGGGTTTTCACTAGTTTTAATGAAAAGATCAGGCGGCTTGGCTTACATGTGGCATTTTTATTATTTGCTATTACTTGTTTTTGTTTTTATTATTATTATCTGGAGGGAGAGTGACGTCATCGAGGGAATAAATGTTCCTGGCGTCTGTTTGCCTTCTCGAGGCTTTCTTGGGATGAGGAGGCTAGCTGTTAGAGTTGTGACACGTGGGGGATGACTTGCGGGGTGAGCTTTGCAGAGAGAGGCGACCCTTCGACTGCCCAGACTTATATAAGCCCATTTTCTTCCCCTAATTCTCTTTTTAGCGTTTTTCAAAACTCGAACCTCCACTTCTTCTTCACTCTTTGCTGCTGAGAACTTCTTTCAAGATTTCGAAGGGCGTCTAACTTCGGACCTTTCTCGGCGGCGATCATCTTTCTAGGTTAGAATCTTGATTCCAACTCTTAGCTTTTCTTCCTTTTCCTCATATTCTTTCGTGAAATAGAATGTCTCGTGCCCGCGCTCTTACCTTTAGTCCGTCGTCTGGGGGGACGGAGGACAGAAGAGGGGGGAGATCTGACTTGGCCTCTTCCTCTGGGGTCAGGCCTGGCGAGGAAAACCGCCCCGAGGAAGATGGGGGTGCCAACTCACCCGAACCCGCGTCCTTTGACGTCGTCGATTCCGACGATGGTGCACTGGAGATTGACCCTTCCACCGTTGCCGGCCTTGCTCCCAGGGTAAGAGGGAAAAAATACTTCTTGGACAAACACAAATACCTGGTTCCTTTGAGAACCTACCCCGAGACCAAAAACCGAGACCTAATTCTGGAGAGTAATGCTGCCGGGGAGATTGAGAAGTTCTACAACTTCGGGGAGGGGTACACCGTTATAGTCCCAGGGGAAAAAGATACGGTGTGTTGCCCTCCTGACGGCTGTGTGGCTGTCTACCACAAAAGCTTGGAATTTGGCCTACGATTCCCTCTTCACCCCTTCTTGGAGGAGGCTTTCAAGAGGATGAATGTGGCCATCGCCCAATTGACTGCCTCAGCAATCAGGACCCTGGTGGCTTACACCTGGACCTGCCTCTTCCATGGGGAGGGGCCCTCTATTGATGCCTTTCGTGCCATGGCTTGGCTGCAAATGGTATCCTCATCAAAGGGGGATGACTCCCCAGGGTACTGGTCCATTCTGAAATCGAAAAAACACGCTCTGGTCTGGCCGGCCTTAAACAGCCTGAAAGACTGGAAAGATAATTTCCTGTACGTACATAGTGCTTCAGGGTGGCGGATCCCTAGGCATTTTAGGAACCACGTACATACCCGCCTGGAGACCCGTGAGGAATATCACCCGGGTGTTGGGGGAAAAGACTTGAAGGTGAAGCTGAGTCAGGCGGATGAAGAATTGATTAAGAAATTTAAGGTCACTGAGGGGGCCCCTCCCAATGAGCCTGCTTTCTGGCTTCCTCATGCAGACCTTATCACCACGGATGAATATTTGATCCCGCTGGGTTTGATTCCCGGCCTTGAAGGTAGTTCAGGGGCTTCAACTGGCCTGGTGATTTTTCCTGAGGTTCTCATCCGTTTTCTTAACTGGCCCTTTTTACCCATCTTGCAGGTGATGCTTCTCGCCTTTGGACCAGGAAGCAGGTGAGAAGGCTTGGTCTGACTGAGGAGTTCTTTGTCACTCGAAGAGTCCCCCTTCTTCCTTCCAACTTCAAGAAAGGAGAGAAGAACTTGATGAGGTTTGTGAAGGAGCTCGCTTCTGGTCGACGGCTCCCCTTCCCTCCTCGGCTGAAGCCGGCAGCTCCCTCTCCCAATGCTCAGGGCGGGGAGGCCGAAGTTACTTCTGTGGCGACCCCCTCCCATGCTCGCCGCCAGGATGATTCCCCTGCTAGGGCACATGCTTCCCCGGGGTCTCACCCTGCGGAGTCTGAACAAACTGGAGAGAGCGTTCCCCTGGTTCGCAGGAGAAAGAGAAGTAGGGAAACTCCGGGGGCTGTGCCCATGGTTGACTTAGAGGCCGATGTGGAGACTCCGGAGGCGAAACGCCCTGCTCAAGACGTCCCGGGCACTTCTCTTCTGGAGGGGAATGCAGAGCTCCACTATGCTGCGGGCGACAGTGTTGACGTATCAGGCTTGCTTGCGGACTCTAGTACTGTTCTGGCAGATCGCCTCATTAAGTCGGTAACCAACACCTCTCACCAGGTGATCCAGTATATACAGCGTACTTCCAGGGTGTTGCAGGCTTCTGCCGAGCTGGCGGCCCTCAGTCGCCTAAGTGACGAGGAGCTGACTATCACCCCTGGGGCTCCTCCCACTGATCGCCTGGCCGTGGTTGAAAGGGATGTGACCCTGATTGGGGGCCTGAAGGACCAGCTGTCCAAACAGGAGAGCGAGCTGGAGGAAGTGAAGGGGCAGGCCAACCACTGGAGGCTTCAGGGGGAGCAGGCTGTGAGGGAGGCGTCCAAGCTCGAGGTGGAATTGAGGGAGAGCCGCCTGGCAGTGGAGCATGCTGAAAAGTCCCTGGCTGAGATGGAGCATCTTAAGAAGAAAGCAGCTGATCTGGAGGAAGAACTGTCCAAAACCAGCTCAGACTTCAAACTGGCTCAGGCCGGGTGGCAAGATGAGAAAAGTGCCATCCTGAAGGAAGCTGAAGCTGCCCCGGACTTGAGTTTTGAAAATGGGGCTACTTCCTCCTTGGAGCTTGTTATGGAGGTAATCAGGGAAATGTTTCCTGTTTTTGACGAGGACGCATTTCGAAACCTTTATGCTGCCAAGAATGAAGCTCTGGCAGCTGGAACCCCCAAGGAGCCTGCCGGTCCTGACCATGGTGCTCCTGATGCCTAGGCCTTTATTCTGTGGATAGTTTTTGTGCTGAGCCTTAGAGTGGCCAGCTTTGTCTGTAATGTTCTGACCCTTCTGGGTCTTTATTTTGGACCTTGTTAAAACCGTTCTACTCTTTTCTGGATTAATCTTTGAATGTTCGTCTTTTCTTTACTTTCTTCGTTTTCCAGGGTTGAGCTGCGTTTTTTATACAAGGTCGGGGGGCCTGCCCCCAGTCCTTGTTCGTTTGACCTATTCCTGGCTCTTGGTCAGAGTCCAGAGGTCTGCCCCCTGCCTGCCCAGAGGCTGGCCGGGTGGCACTATGCGTTTTTTATACAAGGTTGGGGGGCCTGCCCCCAGTCCTTGTTCGTTTGACCTATTCCTGGCTCTTGGTCAGAGTCCAGAGGCCTGCCCCCTGCTTGCCCAGAGGCTGGCAGGGCGGCATTATGCGTTTTTTATACAAGGTTGGGGGGCCTGCCCCCAGTCCTTGTTCGTTTGGCCTGTTCCTGGCTCTTGGTCAGAGTCCAGGGGCCTGCCCCCTGCTTGCCCAGAGGCTGGCAGGGCGGCATTATGTGTTTTTTATACAAGGTTGGGGGGCCTGCCCCCAGTCCTTGTTCGTTTGACCTATTCCTGGCTCTTGGTCAGAGTCCAGAGGCCTGCCCCCTGCCTGCAGGGTGGCGTTTGGATTTTTGTTGGGGGGGCTATTTTCCTTAGTTCTGGCAACAGGGGGGCCTCCCCCTATTGCCCCCTGCTCGTTTGTGTGTGAAAACGCGGGTTTGAACAGGCAACGAGTATAGACTGAGGATCTTTTCATTTCTTCGTAAAAATCTATCACAAGGGTGGTCGGAGCCGTCGACATTCTTTTGACCGTTCTCCGCCAATTTTAAAGAAAACGAAGACTAAGATTCTGCTTAAACATAATATTTCTTCAGGGTGTCTGCGTTCCAGTGAGCACTCAACTCTTGGCCCTCTAGATTGGCGATCTTATACGTGCCTGGCCCTAAGATTTGAGTTACCTGGTATGGACCCTCCCAATTAGCGCTAAGTTTGCCGTGCTCTCTTGATCTTCCCACGGCCTGTGTCTTTCTGAGGACTAGATCACCCATCTGGAAATTTCGCTGATGCACTCTTTTGTTGTACGCCTTCCTCATTCGTTGCTGGTAGGCGACGATATTGGCGCTGGCTTCCTCCCTTACCTCACTGACCAGATCTAAGGCCTCTGCCATCGCTACCTCATTCTCAGCCTGGTCGTACTGTAAGGAGCGCAGGGAGGGGATCCTGGCCTCAATTGGTAATAAAGCCTCTGCACCATATACCAGGCCGAACGGGGTCTGGCCCGTAGACTCCTTCCGGGTGGTCCGGATCGACCAGAGTATGCTGGGGAGTTCGTCGGCCCACCTGCCCTTGAGGTCATCCACCATTTTCTTTAGGCCATTCAAAATTTGCTTGTTGGCTGCCTCTGCCTGCCCGTTGGTTTGAGGGTGGCAGACGGCAGAATAAGCGACCGCAACGCCATGACCTTCCAGCCATAATCTCAGGGGGTCATTATCGAATTGTCTTCCATGGTCAAACACTAGCATTTTTGGCAGGCCAAACCGGGTGATGATGTTCCGCCAAATCACCTTCCTGACCGCAGGCTCGGTGATGTTAGGCACTGCCTCAGCTTCCATCCATTTGGTAAAGTAATCAATAGCTACGATCAAGAATTTTCTGCCCCCGGTGGCTACCGCGAAAGGGCCTAGTATGTCCATCCCCCACTGAGCGAAGGGGATGGGAGACAGGATCGGCCTGAGCTCCTGGGCCGGGGCATGGATAGATGGGGCGAAAAGCTGACATTTTCTGCACTTTTGGGTTAAGTCCTTTGCGTCGGCCAGCAGGGTCGGCCATTAGTATCCGGCTCTCAAGGCCTTGTGTGCTAGTGACTTCCCTCCTATGTGATGGCCACATATCCCGGAGTGGATGTCGTCCAGCACCTCCGACGCCTGCTCTGCCCCCAGGCACCTGAGCAGAGGGGACGAGAAAGATTTTTTGTACAGGTCTTCACCTATTATGATGAACCATGCAGCCCTTGCTGGCATTTTTCTTTTCTGTACAGGGTCGATCGGTAGGACTCCGTGTTTTTTTAATAGGATGATGGGGGTCCTCCAGTCTTCAGGCCCTGCTTCCTCCACCGCACCGACGGTTGGACAGGGGACGGTAGATTTCTCTTGGACGACGTCCACCCATACTGACCTTCTTATATCCTGCAGGCTGGAGCTAGCCAGCTTTGACAGGGCGTCCGCTCTGTGATTCTGGGATCGTGGGATCTGTCTGATTTCATATGATTTCAAACCTGATAGTTCCCTTTTTACCACCTCCAGGTATGCGGCCATTGTTTGGTCCCTAGCCTCATACTCTCCATTAATTTGGTTGGCGATGAGCTGGGAGTCTGTGGCCAGAACGACCCGTTCTGCGCCTGCAGCCTTGGCCAGGTTGATGCCTGCGAGCACTGCTTCATACTCGGCTTCATTATTCGAGGCGGGGAAGACAAATCTGAGAGCGTGCTCAAAATCGGTCCCTTCCGGACTGGTCAACACTATCCCCGCCCCCGCTCCGTTGGCCGTTGAGGACCCATCGGTGTATACGGTCCATTCGCCAGAGGTTGGGCTATCGTCCTCGGAGTGGGAACACTCTGCCAGGAAGTCGGCCAATGCTTGGGCCTTGATGGCTGTTCTTGACTGGTATGTTATCCCCAGTCCACTCAGCTCGATGGCCCACTTCAGCAATCTGCCTGATTTCTCAAATTTCTCTAACACCTTTTCCAGGGGCTGGTCTGTTAGCACCACGACAGGGTGTGCGTCGAAGTATGGCCTCAATTTCCTAGCTGCTATAACAACCGCGTAGGCCGCCTTCTCGACCATGGGGTAGTTCTTCTCTGCTGTCCCCAGGGCGTGGCTTACGAAGTATATGGGCTGTTGAGCGCCTGCTTCTTCCCTTAAGATGACTGCGCTGACTGTTGCGTTGGTTACAGCGATGTAAAGGAAAAGCTTTTCTCCTGCCACCGGTCTTGCCAGGGTGGGGAGTTTCTTTAAGTGTTCCTTTAATTGTCCGAACGCTTCTTTTTGCTCGTCTTCCCATTTGAACTGTTTATTGCCTTTCAGCACCTTGAAAAACGGGGTTGACTTGTCTGCTGACCTGGCAATGAACCGTGCCAGGGCGGCCATGCGACCTGTCAGACGTTGGATGTCCCTGATGGTCTTTGGCTCGGGAAGGTCTAGAACAGCCTGAATTTTCTCGGGATTGGCGTCTATCCCCCTAGAACTTACCAAGAAACCCAAGAACTTTCCGGAGCGTACCCCAAACGTGCATTTCTTCGGATTAAGCTTCATTTTGTAGGCGCGCAGGGAGGAAAAGGTCTCCCGCAGGTCTTCCAGGTGTTCCTTTTCTCCCTTACTCTTTACAATGGCGTCGTCGACATAGGCTTCTATGTTTCTGCCTTTCTGATTTTCGAACACCTTGTCAACCAGGCGCTGGTACGTGGCCCCTGCGTTTTTCAGCCCGAATGGCATCATCTTGTACATGTAGGTGCCTGAGCTGGTGATGAATGCGCACTTGACTCTGTCTGGCTGCCATAAGTATACCTGATGATATCCTGAGAAGGCATCCAGGAAGCTTAGCATAGTATACCCGCTGGTGGCGTCCACCAGTTGATCGATTCTGGGGAGTGGGTAGCAGTCTTTTGGGCAGGCCTTGTTGAGGTTCGTAAAATCCACGCACATCCTCCACGCGCCTGACGATTTCCTGACCATGACCACATTCGCCAGCCACTCAGGGTAGTCACAAACTTCTATAAAGTCTGCCTTCAAAAGTTTTTCGATTTCTTCCTTGATTGCCAAATCTTTTTCTGCGGACATGTTCCGCTTTTTCTGCTTTACAGGGCGGGCGTCCGCGTTTACGTTCAGCTTGTGAACGATGCACGCCGGATCGACCCCTGGCATTTCATCCGCCGAGTAGGCGAATACATCCTTGTTCTCCCTCAGTAGCTCGACCAGCTCAGTCTGGTAGGATTTTTCCAGGTCTGCCCCTACAAGGACTTGTCTCCCCGGCTCCAGGTCCACCAGCATGCTTTCTCCCCCAGGTTCCAGGTGGTTTGATGCCTGGTCACCGGCTGGAATCTCGCCCTCTCTGCTGGGGGAGCTGTCGGCTTTTCTTTTCCCTTTTCTTTCGCTCTCATGAGCCTGCAGGGCCACGGAGTAGCACTGTCTGGCCGACTCTTGGTCCCCGCGTATTTTGCCTTCTAGGCCGAAGTCAGTGACGTAGGCTATGGTGAGAGCCCGGATTGATATGGCTGCTTCAATCTCGTCCAGGGTGACTCTGCCGATCAGGGCGTTGTAGGCAGACTTCGCATCTACCACAACAAATGACGCTCTGATATTCCTGGCAATGGCTCCTTCCTCGAACGTTACAGGCAGGTCTATGATTCCTACGGGCAGTACGCCTGCTCCGCTGAACCCATATAATGACCCTGGGGCGGGTCGTAGGTGCCGTTTCTCCAGACCCATTCTGTCGAAAGCGTCTTTGTACAGCAGATTCGTGTAGGCGCCAGTGTCTACCATGCATCTCCGGACAATGTGGTTGCTAATTACCAAAGATAGCACCAAGGGATCGCTGTGGGGGTACACCACCCGCCCTGCATCCTCGGGGGTAATGCTCACCGTTACTCCCTTTGGGCTTCCTGCTCTTTCAACGTAGTAGATTTGGTTCCTTAGCTCACGAATCTGCCTTTTCTGCCCCCTTCGACTGATTGGACCCTCTGCATCTCTTGATATCACATGGATTACCAAGCGATTCTGTACCGAGCCCTCGGGCTTCTCAGGCGTTTCCTTCTGGGATTTGTTCCTGGCTGCGTAGTTGGCCAACCAGCCGTTCCTGATCAACTTCTCGATCTCGTCTTTCAGGTGACGACATTCTTCGGTGGTGTGGCCTACGCAGTCGTGAAAAGTGCAGAATTTCTTGGGGTCCCCTCTTGGACTGCGCGGCTTGCTCGGGCGATTCCACTTGGCGGTTTCTTTTTCCAGCTCGAAGATTTCTGCCCTGGACTTATTAAGGGCTGTGTAACTGTCGAATCTGGGCTGATAGGCAATGCGCTCCTTTTTGGGGGTATCCCCTTCCTCGGTTCTATGTCTTCCGGAGTCGTTTCTCCCGCGTCCACCCTGCGGTCCCCCTTGCTGCCTCGTGGGGCCTGCGGGGGTCTCCGGCAGGCTGTGGAATTCTTCCTGCAACATAAAACCCTCTGCGATTTTTCTGGCCTTGGCCAGGGTCTCCGGTTGGGCCCTGATCATCTGGTTCTTCATTTCGCCGGGTAGCAGGGAATTGGTTAGTGCATATGCCGCTGTTGGGTCGTCAATTTCCTTCACCTGTTGGAATGACAAATCGAACCTTTTCAGATATTCCCTGACAGTTTCGCCCTTCTTCTGCCTGAGGGTCATCAGGTCAAAGCGGGTGAGACGTCGTCGTTTGTTTCCGGCATACTGGTCCAAGAACATCTCCGCCAGCTCGATGAAGAAGGAAATTGATCCTTGCGGGAGATCCCTGAACCAACCCTGGGCTAGGCCTACCAGGGTGGTGGGGAAGATCTTACACCAGACTGCGTCGTCGGCGTCGTACATGCCCATGTGGCTTTCGTACGCAGCCAGGTGATCTTCCGGGTCCGTAGTTCCGTCGAACTTTACAGTTGGCATTTTAATCTTTGGGATCGGGTACGCCTGGACTTCAGGGTGAAGCGGGGTCTTAGTTGGCCTACCCACCATTTTTGACCTGCCCGCATCTGAGTAGCGACCGTAGTCGTCCCAATTATCAGGGGTCGGTCGCCTGCCCTCAGGGGAGCGGTGCCTTGGTGGGGGCCTCGGCCTGCTAATCGCCTCGTCGCCCTGAGAAGGGGAGTGATACCGCGAGCGCTTCTTCTGGGCGGACTCGAGGTTATCACCCTGACGGTACCTGGGCTTCATGGGTTGGCCGTTGTTGAGCCTGGATTGCAGGCCTTGGGACAGCCCAGGGGGTGGCTGCAATCCCTCAACTGGCGTCAACCTGGAGAAAACATCCTGCTTTTCTCCCAAGCGCTTGGATACTGGCTCTTTGTGCCTCATGCGATCCCTCAGGTCTTGGGATAGGCCTCTTCTTTCATGAGCGGCGGTGGATTCTGTAGTATGGATGGAGAATGCGCCCTCCGGACCAGCTACTCCCTGCCGTGCAGGCGGCTCCTGACGGGCCTCTGAAATTCGCCTTTGCACTTGTGCATAAGCATGAGCTGTCTTTCTGGCTTTTTTCTGAGCGTTTCTGACGGCGGTTCGCTTCGTGCCCCCGGTTCCTTCTCCACTTTCAAAATGCAGTAACCTGGGGGTCGTCGCGACCCTGCCTATCAGGTCGTCAGGGGTAAATTCCTGGTCCAGCATGGCTGAGAAGAAAGCCGCAGTCTGTACCATCTGGGCAGGGGTGAGGTTTAGGACTGGCCTCGACTGGCTCCCTTGTCCAGCCATGGCAGCTGCTCCTTGGCCCGTTGCCCCCTGCAGGCTGGTCCGCCCCACACCCGGAATTGTGGCAGCAGGCGTCATTTCGGGCGGCATGCCATACTGGGGGGCTTTGGGTGGGTTTGCCACTGAACTGGTGTCGAAAATCTCAGGCATATTCAATTGCTAGTGATTAATTTTGAGTTTGAGTGGTTGATTTTTTGTGGGTGATCTCGTGAGCACAACCTAGATTTCCCCACAGACGGCGCCAAATTGTTCCAGTTAAGGAATCAATTAACCCGAATTGTGAATTCGGGTCCTTAGAGTTCAGATATCGCTTTGCTTGGTTTCCTTCGATCTCTCCTTCCCCTTTTCCTATAGTCGGACCTTCCCGGCGAAGTGAGTTTGCTCCCTGCACAAGTAACGCACAGGGCCTCGGAGGTTGTCCGAGGGAACCCTCTCCGATGCCTAAGTCAGTCCGTGAATGCCTTGACGAACCTAGCTCGTGAGGAGCTAGGTGGCGGTTTTTAGGAGTAATGGTCTAGAGAGAGAAAATCCAACCCTCTCTATGTGGGAAATGGGTGGGTATTTATACCTTCCCACATGAGAGAGGGAGGAAGAGAGGGAGAATGGGTGGTCGAGAGGACAACACGTGGCTTCTCCTCGTCCACCCACTTTCCATTACCTGAGACGAAATGACGGATGGGTCCTCGGACTCCCCCGCCTGTACCGGGGGTTAGGGCGCCCTGGAAGAAAGCATGATGGGAACCTGGAGGCCCTGCTTGGCTGGCAGGAGGCCCTGCTCGGAAGGCGCAAGCCCTTCGGGGTTCTCTCCGTAGTTCCTCGCAGGGAGGGCTGACGGATGATACCGAATTCATCCTGGGGGCGAACCGTTCCGGGGCCCCGCAGGCGGGTGACCCGTGGTACTTGGTCAACTCCCATCAGATATTTATGCGTATTTTTACCCCTTTAATATTATATTTTTTATGTCGTCTTTCGTAATATTTGAGTTAAAATGATTATTTTATGTAAGTTGGGTTTATTATTTAACTTTTGATATTTTTGTGCTAAATTGAGTTTTTAATATATATTTTAATTAATTAGTAATAACCCACTTGGATTAAGATTGCCAGAGTACTAAAATCGTTTGTATGTTTGCAGGTCTGTCTTAAGGCGACAATATCTCACTCATACGATGTCGGAAAAATACGATTCAAGATGCGATGGAAAGCTAAGTTCGAGATGAACAACTTTGTTGAAGAGATCATCAAATTTCATCATCTAATGGGTCGAAATCAAGCTTGAAACCATCAGCCCATTATGGAAATATAAGGAAGGAGAATCCGATGTAAATAGGAAAGAAGAGGATGTGACAAGATCATTTAATTAAGGAAAGAAAGAAATTCACTAAGACCAAATCAACACTATAAAAGGATGCACTAGGTCTTTAATGAGGGGGGAGGAAAAAAAGAGAGAACAAGGAGCAGCACACACACATAGGAATATATAGGACGAAGGCCTTGGCCTTCGCGGCCAAGGTCGGTACAAATTCAACCGGATTTTAATGCGGGACGCGATCAATTCAACTCCTAATTTATCTAACGGTTGTATCTATCTATCTTATTTAGTTTATTTATTGTTTAATTAGTTATTTAGTTTAATCTTTCGATTATTCGAACATGTAATGTACCGATTATTGTCAATGAGTTATGAGATTACGTTATTGTTTTAACGTTTAATTAGTACTTTGATATTCGTATGAAATTCACGATTTGACTGTTGTTTTCATGTTTATTAATTTAGCCTGATCACCTAGATTATTTATATGAGTCGATTGTTAAATTAATAGTGTTTTAAATTAGGTTGCAGCGTTCTGGTCTAATTTAAATGCTAGAATTTTGTATGATAATTGAGTTATATTTAATTGCAGCGTTCTGGTTTTATATAATTCAATTGATGGGTATTCTTAATGCGACTAAATTTGTTAAGTTAATTCGTGCGTTCATGGTTAATTTGATAGATTTGGTTAGGATTAAACTTGCGTGCGTTCACGGGGTTTAACGAGTCAAAACGATAAAACTAGTAATTTGCGTGCGTTCATGGGATTAACTAGTTACCGATCTATTTTAGTCTAATTAATTGAATCGATGATTAACCCGACTATATCATATATTGCATGTCTCGAATATTGTTATGATTAATTTTTATTTTTTATTTTTTATGTTTTTTTACTTTAGTATTATTATTTTTCACCCAACAAAAACCCCCCTTTTCTATATATATCTATTATTAAATAATAAATTTCCTGAGATAATAACGTCAGTCTCTGTGGGATCGACCTCTACTTGCCCTATCTACCGTAGAGTTAGTAGTGTTTATAAATTTAATTTTGACTGCGGAAACGACACGCATCACATGTTCCATATCATCATCATCAACTATGTCATTGACATCATGAAATAAGAAGATATATAAGAAACATATAAGCCAAACAAATAAAAGGGTCGGATCAGGATCTTGTAGATGAGATCCTTATCCGACCCTTTTATTTTTAAAAGAATCAGGGTCCGATCCTTATCCTCAGGATCCAAAAATACTGCGATCCATATCCTACCCTTAAAGGTATTGGATCCCAGGATCAGGGTAGGATCCGAGATCCATTGACATCCCTCCCCATGAAGTCATGTTTCACAATTAATTTTATTTTACATCAATATTATAGGTCATTTAGTTGATTAACACTCATTTATTATTAGTATCAATAAAAGGGTACTAGAAATTGTTTGCTGATAAGTTAAATATTACACTTTGATTTTTCATGAGGTTCCAATTAGAGGTCGAATTTTTTAGTCACGATTCCTTGGAATATTATGTGATACTATTCTCATAGTATTATATAGTTCTATTCTATGAGTAGAATTTAACTTAAATTAATAAATACTCCGTATAAGCTAAACATACTCCGTATTTACTTAGGGCTCGTTTGGTTCACCATGAAAAGATGGAGTTACCGGGAACTTAAATTCACGTGAATTTGTATTTCATGTGAATTATAACAATATTGTTTGGTTGCCATGTGGGAAATAACATCATGCGGGAAGTTCTACACACCAAGAGGGGCTTGGTGATTAACTTCCCCCATTATAGAGAAAATGACAATTCATGGGAAGTGGGAATTCCCGGAAAGTGGGCAACCAAACAGCATCCCAATTTATCAATTCATGGGAATTCCACTTCCCATGATTTAAGAGGGCAACCAAAAGACCCCTTAGTAAATGATTGTATTACAAGATACGTGTATAAACATTATATCCAATACATGTCTAACATGCACTATATCTTACTATTGATGTTCATGTGTATATATACTTCAGTTTGATTATAATTTTATACTTTTTTTTTAATATTGTAAATTATATAGGTTACTGTACTAGAGATTGAACATTCGTATAAGATTATCTATATAATTCTTTATTAACCCGTGCAATGTTGCACGGGTGTTAACCTTCGATTCACATGACTGATATCTAACTTCTCTAGTATCATATATATTACGCCCACACAAAATTTTAGCTCCAACAGAGAATATTTAATGGTGGCTTTACGCGATAAACAAATGTCGGTCGAAAACGTCTCAAATTGAAGTTTATTATCCACGTTTTTTGCAAATACGGAGTCCAAAGAAAATATGGCCGAAAATTTTACAGGGTGTTACCTTGGGCCATATATTACGTCCGCACAAAATTTGAAGTCAAACAGATAACAATTGATGGTATCTTTACGAGATGAACTAATATCGGTCGAAAACACCTCAAATTGAAGTATATTATCCACGTTTTTTGCAAATTCGGAGTCCAAAAAAAATATGGCCGAAAATTTTACGGGGTATTACCTAGGCCATATATTACGTCCGCACCAAACTTTAAGTCCAACAAAGAATATTTGATGGTATCTTTACGCGATAAACTAATATCGGTCGAAAACGCCTCAAATTGAAGTGTATTATCCACATTTTTTGCAAATTCGAAGTCCAAAAAAAATATGGCCGAAAATTTTACGGGGTGTTACCTAGGCCATATATTACGTCCGCACCAAATTTGAAGTCCAACAGAGAACATTTGATGGTATCTTTACGCGATAAACTAATATCGGTCGAAAATGCCTCAAATTGAGGTGTATTATCCACGTTTTTTGCGAATTTGGAGTCCAAAAAAAATATGGCCGAAAATTTTACAGGTTGTTACCTAGGCCGTATATTACGCCCACACAAAATTTTAGCTCCAACAGAAAACATTTAATGGTGGATTTATGCGATAATCTAATGTTGGTCGAAAACGCCTTAAATTGAAGTGTATTATTCACGTTTTTTGCAAATTCGGAGTCCAAAAAAAATATGGCCGGAAATTTCACGGGGTGTTACCTAGGCCATATATTACGTCCGCACAAAATTTTAAGTCCAACAAAGAACATTTGACGGTATCTTTACGAGATGAACTAATATCGGTCGAAAACGCCTCAGATTGGAGTGTATCCACGTTTTTTTGCAAATACGGAGTCCAAAGAAAATATGGCCGAAAATTTTACAGGGTGTTACCTTGGGCCATATATTACGTCCGCACAAAATTTGAAGTTAAACAGAGAACAATTGACGGTATCTTTACGAGATAAACTAATATCGGTCGAAAATGCCTCAAATTGAAGTGTTTTATCCATGTTTTTTGCGAATTTGGAGTCCAAAAAAATATGGTCGAAAATTTTACAGGTTGATACCTAGGCTGTATATTACGCCCACAAAATTTTTTAGCTCCAACGGAGAACATATAATGGTGGCTTTACGCGATAAACTAATGGCGGTCGAAAACGCCTCAAATTGAAGTGTATTATCCACATTTTTGGCTAATTCGGAGTCCAAAAAAAATATAGCCGAAAATTTTACGGGGTGTTACCTAGGCCATATATTACGTCTGCACCAAACATTAAGTCCAACAGAGAACATTTGATGGTATCTTTACACGATAAACTAATATCGGTCGAAAACGCCTCAAATTAAAGTGTATTATCCATGTGTATACATATCGGTTGAATCCTTCGTGAAAATCGTTGTCTTTATTGAGGTAGTGATAGGTATTGTCGTTGCAATACGCAGGTGGAACTATCCTGCACCTTCCCATTTCTCATTCAGTCCTCAGAAGGAAAATGACACTGTCGTTGGTTACGACGTGTTCAGCATGGAAAAGAAAGGCGGGAAGCTGTCAAAAGTTCTTGTTCACTATTGAGAATTTCGTCATTATTGAGTCATTAATATGGAGTATTGGATTTTGTTTGTATATCCTTTAGGTAAGGAAGAGCACCTAGGCGTGTCCAAGAGTTTGCCCCGACGATCACAGAGCCCATGATTGATTCACATGGCATTTGTTTGATGGATATGCATTTGAATTTGCTTTTGGATTTGTTTCATGGATAGGCTTTTGAATTTGTTTTATGGATATGCATTTTGAATTTGTTTTAGAGTAAATATGAGTCATATTGTCACAAATATTTGTCACAATTAAATTTAAATAAACAATTGTGACAATTATTTTGAAATATATCCGTGATTTTTAAAAAATTTAGTGGACATTTATTTAAACAATGATTTGGGTTTTAGGAACGACGGGTACGAACCACTAACACTATGAAAAATCGGCCCGGGTACAATTCAATCCTTGCTTCTGACTCACTCCCTTCCGTTCCTGCAGCAACAATCGGCTAAAAAAGTTGCAGCATTTGCTGCCGCTGAGTCGGTTTTCTCGCCGCGGCCGTCGCTTTCAAAACTTTATCGAAGAGTATACTACGGAACATAACGTTGCTCGCCAACTTGAAGATGATGGTCCTCCCCAACCTGAAGATGATGGTGCTCGTCAAACTCCCCGCGAACCGGAGATGACGGTCACAGTTGAAGACGAGATCAAGAACGAGGATGAAACCAGACCATAGCCCACAAATCATAAACCATCTAGCCCAAAGTCCCAACCCACATGTTTGGGGATATTCGGAGAATTCCAAATTATGGGAGCCCATATTTTAGGAGTAAAGATTTTAGTTTGTCATTCTACAAAATTAAGTTTACGTTTTTAATTTGTTTGTCTTTCTGAGTGTTTGAATTCTCCTTGTTTAGGTAAGGAAGAGCATCGGGCGTGTCCAAGAGTTTGTCCCGACGATCACAGAGCGCATGATTGATTCACAGGGCATATATGCATTTGAATTTGCTTTTGGATTTGTTTTATGGATAGGCTTTTGACGGAACTACTTTTTACCGTCGGCGCTTTACTTCTTACCGTCGGCATTAATTATGTAAAATGACGAATTTGTCCTTAACAACGTAGAATATAAGTTTATTATTGATTGTTTCTTTAATCAATCAACTATTGTTTCCATAGTAGAAAATTAGAGTTTTGGAGGGAAAATAATTGATGAAAGAACCAGTGTGTTACCCGTGAAAAATTTCACGGGTTGTCCATTTTTATTGATATTTAAAGATGAAGGAAGCGACATTGATTTTTAAATCACGCGAAAGAGTGTGATCATCAATATGTGAGTTAGTTTTTAAAACATAATCATCTTAAAGATTAATTTTGTTAATATAATAAAATAATTTATTCTTTATTTCATACGTTACTAATTATATAAAGTACAATCAAATCTACTCATAAACAAAACTAAAATAGTTAAATACTATATCGTTTGACCCGTCTTAAATATAGTTTGATTATAGTGAAATAATTATAATGAATATTTTGAGTTCGTTTGATTATAGTGAAATGTTACTCTATATTACTTACTTCGTACTATTAATTATACTGAAAGTTTATCTACAATTATTTAAAAAATATATCGTTATAAATGAATGCACTTCTAATCGTGTGAAAAGTACTATTTGTTGCGTGTTTTCAAAGACAACATAATGTAGACCTAATTAAGCAGTCATGAATAGGATTCAAATCAGTCCATAAAAGAAATACTCTGTATGATTTATTTAATACTCCGTATGACAATTTGACTCTTATATTGTTCATATTTTCAATCTTATTCAAATTAGTTACACCGTATCTACAAAAACTTTGTAAAAGTATTTAAACAAATAATAGTGTAACACCCGTGAAAAATCCACGGGTATATTTTTTATTTTTACTAAAAATAAAAATATCACGGGAAGGACACGTCTTGTAGCATCCTCGGCCTTCTAACTTTCGGGAACTCAATGCTAACTACAAACCACATCAAGAAAAAAAAAATCAAATCGCAATACGTTTCCAATGAATTAGAGTCAAAGTTTATGAAAGAAAAAGATAGTGGGCGCTAATTCTAAAATATGGAGGGAATATATCGTTAATATATCAAAAACATGTTTAATCTTACCAATACTACGTATCTACTCGTATTTTTTTTTAAATGAAATTTAAAAACTAAGAATAAAATTGCATTTGCACTTTAGAAAATTGAAGACAGTATACATTCTTCATTGCGTTAATAACTCGTAAATGCGATAATTGTGCGTTAATAACTCGTAAATGCGATAATAACGCGTATATGACCCGAACCCCGTCTCAAAATCCATATAAACCCGACCCTTATACATAGTTAATATTTTTAACATGCGTATACCATTTTTTCACGAAATCCCTTTAAACCCGTGTTTAACCCGAAAGCAAACCAAAACTGTGTAAATGCAATTTCATGTAACCCGTATTTGACCCGAAGACGGTACTTATAGGTCATTGAGAAATTGAGTTAAATAAATGCAATTTCTTGTTTTCAATGGTTCTACTCCCTATAATCAAGAATTGGGTTGTTATTCTAAATAATTTCATTTTTTTTTTCAAAGGCTTCATTTATTATTACTCGTAAATTCAACCCGTATAATTAATGTTTTTAATGTGCGTTAATAAACCATTTGATCCGAAATCCGTTTAAACCCGAATCGTATAAGTAATGTGTTTAATATGCAACCCGTAAATGCGATAATAACACGTATTTGACCCGAATCCCGTCTCAAAATCCATATAAATAAACCCGATCCTTATAGTTAATATTTTTAATATGCGTTAATAAACCGGTTTCTCAGTATTTGACCCGAAGACGGTACTTATAGGTCAAAGATGAAAAATTGAGTTATATAAATGCAATTTCTTGTTTTCAAGGGTTCTACTCCCTATAATCAAGAAATGGGTTGTTATTCTAAAAAATTTCATTTTGTTTTTTTTTTCTCAAAGGCTTCATTTATTATTACTCGTAAATTCAACCCGTATAATTAATGTTTTTAATGTGCGTTATTTGATCCGAAATTCGTTTAAACCCGAATCGTATAAGTAATGTGTTTAATATGCAACCCGTAAATGCGATAATAAGGACGTATAACGCTGATTTCAATTTGTGTTCTACTCCGTATGATTCAAGTCAACTTGGCCTCAAAAGTCAAATACAAAATCATGGGAAGAGCTGAGAATTAAAATTTCCCTAGAGATACAAAGAATAAATTTTACTTCTACACTTTCTTCAAAAAAAAAAGTCAACAATTAACAATTGCTATACAAAAAAAAATTTGATACCAAATAAAATTAAAACGGTACCAACTAAGAAAATATTCAAATATGCGATTAGAATATAAAAAAGAAAAGTTAAAATCAGAATATTAGAAATAATTATTTTAAAAAAAATTGCAAAGTATTTAAAATTAAAAATTTTGGGGAATCAGAATGCAAGTGATGGAAAATGAGAAATTTACGGGGAAGGTTGAAGAATTAATTACAGGTTGGAATATGTTATTAGTTAATGTCCGTATATTTATTATGATTATGTGAAACGTGTTATTTAATTGGTGGTTATTTTTTACGAAGTATTAATAGTAATTGCATAATACAATTCACATTATCGAGAAACCAAGAAATCATGGACAATGTATCACGTTAATCACAATTATTCTCATATGACCCCCGTCTTTTATTGTAAAAATATGTCGTTAATTCATTATGTATCCAGTAAATTTTTTAAACGATAGACTGAATTATGAAAATCATTTATGTTGAGAGATATAAGAGTATGTCAAAATTATCAATCAAATAATTATCATGACAAATTAAAATATCAACTTATATGGAATAATTACCATACATAAAAATATGATTGATAAGAAATCATTCTATTCGGAAAATATGATTGATAAGACGTTTTTTTTATACTCTAATCATATATTATGATTCGTAGACAATTCGTATGCAATGTTACTATATGTACTCTATATTACATTTCTTTTTAAAATTGTTGAAATACATAATTATGGAGCATAATTTGTGATCCTCGATAATTAAAAATAATCACAATTAGAAATATTAGAAATCATAACTCGATATTAAATGAACATATGTTAATAACTCAATTATGGCAAGATTGTCAATCAAATAATTATCATGAAAAATTAAAATATCAATTTATATGGAATAATTACCATACTTAAAAAATACTCGTATGATTGATAAGAAATTATTCCATACGGAAAATATGATTGAAAAGACGTTTTTTTATACTCTAATAATATATTATGATTCGTAGACAATTCATAAGCAATGTTACTATATACTTCGTACTACCTTTCTTTTTAAAATTTTTAAAATACATAATTATGGAGCATAATTTGTGATACTCGGTAATTAAAAATAATCACAATTGGAAATATTAGAAATCATAACTGTAAAAGTTAGAAATCATAACAATTGAAAATAATCAGAAATTAGAAATCATAACTAATCATAAAAATTAGAAATCATAACCAGGAAAAAAAATATTAGAAAATAGCACAATATTATAACTATAATCAAAATTAGAAATAATCACAATTGAAAAGTTATAAACTTTTATAAAAGTTCATATATACCATCGTTTGAAATATATCACACAAAACTAATTAAATAAATTTTCAAATAGTTATAAAAAAATTAATGGACTTTAATACCTAAAATACCTCTACGAAATTCACTATATATCTTCGTTCATCATCACCTGGAAAAAAAAAACTTCCTTATCAAAAATTAACAAAAAAAAGTCCTTATAAAAAATTAACATCACAATCTATATCGTCATATTTTGAATAAACATAAAACCTACAACATAAATCGCAAGTACACACATAACAAACATGCATCATAAACCCATGATTTGTTCAACAATCTTACAATAAAGAAGAACTTGAACTCTTACGGTTTTACCTCATCTTTTTTCTTAAGAAAACAGAAATTCACCAAAAAAAAAAAATCAAAATAATTACCAATTAAATTATGGTCCTCATGATGCCTTGCTTTTTCGCTGCCTTCTTCTCCTTTCTTCTACCTGGAAATTCACGAAATAAATTGAAAAGGAAGTCAGATTTTTTAAAATTCAATTATCACTATCATCAATAAAATCATATTTTTGATAAAAAGAAGTTAGATTTTTTACAAATACTCAACATAATATATAGACGATTCTAGGAAGTGACTGAGGAAGGTGAATGCAGACGATAAGATGCCCATAAATTGCATCACCATTTCTGGAGAAGAATGTTGACGGCAATCGAGGAGGCATCAATAAGTATTTTGAATCTATAACGAAGGGGATTAATCGTTGATGACGGAGCATTGAACAACTGATTAATGTTTCCTGATTACCGAGAATTGGAAGATTAATTATGAATCAATGTATTTAATGAGCCGAGTTGTTGGATTGAGGTGGTTGGGATTTGATTGCAATTGCCTCATATTGAAACAACTGAAACACTGCATATGTCACACATATTGAACTAAAGAGCGATCGATAAATATATGAAAATAGAGAACGAAGATAAAACAACTGGGTAAGAATTTCGGATTGCAGGAACGATGACGGGATGAGATGGAAAATCAACTAACCTGCTTAACATAATATATAGTCGATTCATAGAAGTGACCGAGGAAGGTGAATGAAGACGATGAGACGCCAATTAATTAAATCCCCATTTCCGGTGAAAGATTGATCTGATACCCATGTAGACGGCAATCGAGGGGATCATTAAGTATCCTTATTCAATAATAAGGGGGATTAATCGCTGATGACGGAGCAGTAAACAACCGATTAATGATGCCTCAAAACCGAGAATGGGAAGATTAATGATGCCTCAAAGCATTTAATGAGCCGGGTTGTTGGATTGAGGTGGGTGAGAATTGATTGCAATTGCTGAAGTGAAAGTGGATGAAGGATATAGAAGTGAAGTGGTAGAAATCTAAAAGTGTAAAAAATTGGACTTATTTTGAAATGGAGAATGGAGGTGGCCTTGAAAATTGTTTCTTGGTTTCTGATTTAATATAGAGAGGATGACATCTCATCACTTTTCTAGTAGTTCCTATCCTTTTAGTTAATAGGGGATTTTTGATATTTACATTTGATAAAATGTCAAACACAAAATTTATAATATTTTGACGGTAATATAATTTATCACGGGTTAAAACATTTGAAAACACCATAGATATAGATATGTTGACAAAACAACTTATTATGTTAATTGCGATTTAAATTATTTTAATACTAATAATCTAACATAGATTAAACATTATCAAAAATGTTTTTTATTTAATAGGTAGATTAATACTCGTGCAAAATTGAACGGGTGTAAATTAAATAACTATGTAGATTAAAATAATATTGGACGGGTATACCACTAAGAATTTATTAAAAAAAGGATATTAGATATGGAGATTTTTATATATATTTCATCTATTGATAATATACTTACTAATGAAAAAGACTTATTTAATTTGGAATATTTAAATTGGAGCATATTACACGACTGCTATGATATTAATCTGTACATACGTATTTATGATAACAATTACATTTATCTTTTTAATGTTACACTTTGACTTTCCTTGAGATAGTTTTAATTAGAGGTCTATTTTTAATTCGCAATCTCTTAATATATTTTGGGTTATGATTTTCGTATCAAGTTAGTTCTACTAAAAGTAAATTTTTCATTATTTTATAAAACATAAGTTAAAACTAATTACTCAACGAATAATCGTATCAAACATAGATACGTGTATATCATGATAACAGTTACAGGTCAAGCATGTATCTTTGCTTAATTTTTTATTTGTGTATAATTTAAGTTGATTTTAAGCGTATTTTCTTTCCATATAAGTTGATTTTAAGCGTATTTTCTTTCCATATGATAAATTATTTTTGTTAAAGGTTGATATCCAAACATTATTATCCACATAAGTCGTTTATATATACCCGTGCAACTTTGCACAGGTATTAACCTAGTATACGAATAATAAAGTACCCGTATATTTTTGTTGAAAATGATCCTGAAGTAGATTTTATTGTTGTTTAAATAATGTGTCATTTTTAAGGTGAGAGATATCAATGAAGAAGAAAGAGTCATTTTGAATTAGAGGTCAAATCATTTATTGGGTAGGTCAGCTTTCGGATAGGGTCAGATTAATAGATATCATGTTGACTTAGGTTACGAGTCATCTCGAGTTGAGTCGGTTTTGGTTTCAGATCTACCCTAATCGGGTCATATCAGTTATCATCACGTGATCGAATCGGTGTGGATCGAAGCTACAATATTTTGGGGTCAAGTTTACTCGGATTTTGGGTCGAGTTAGGTTAATAGATGTTGTGTCGACTCGGATTACAAGTTATCTCGAGTTGAGTCGGATTCGGTTTCGGATCTAGCTTAATTAGTCGGGTCATATCGGGTTATCATCACCTGATCGAGTCAGTGTGGGCTCCGTGGAGCTGCAAAATTTTCGGTCAAGTTTTCTTGGTTTTTGGGTCGACTTAATCTGATCGACTGACGACTCTAATTTATCTTTCCTTCCATCTCAATCATATGTTTATCTTTCTATTTTGATAATATTTTTTATGAATGATTTAATCACCCACTGATATTTTTGATCCGCATTTTATCACATAAGAAGGCCTACAAAATGATCTTCCCACGGGGTGATAATGAGACGAGACAACTTGCGAGCAACTCGAATATGGCTCAACAAATTAACGAGTTGAGCCGAGCGACCATTGACTCGGCTCGAAAAGCTCGTGAACAGCTTGTAATAATGTGATTGGTTAATATTTTGTCCTTATTCAAAAAAATAATAATAATAACAATTAGATAGTTTTTTCACCATATAAATGTTCTTACTTATTTACCTAATACGTTTTGTATATATGTTTTCAGATCACAAATTATTGAACCACATCGATGAAAAAAAAACATAAACTTGAATTATATATAGACACGAGTTGGACTCAAATTTGCATTTTAGTTCGCGAGCTTATTTCCGAGCTCAATTTTTTCAGGTAAGCTCAAGATCAACTCGACTTTGAATTTTGCTAAACAAGCCTGAGCTGAGTAAGGCCAAACTCGTGCTCATGCTCGACTCGAGTCCTCCGAGGCTATTTGTTCCAAAATCAAAGGTAAAGAAACGATGGAATTATTATTATTAAAAGCTGGAGGGCAAAGTAGTAAAAGGGGGTGTTAAACTTGAAATCCACATTTGTCCAGGAAGATATAAATGGGAGGCATTAATTTGATCTCAAAAAAGTTGAGAAATGGAATGAAACAAAGGAGAGAAAAGTGGAACATGTCTGATTTCCAATCTTCTGATTTTAGACAATTCCCGATTTGCATTAACATTTTGTTGCAAACCTCCTCACCCGCCTTCATCTTCATTTACATCTCTTAATCTCAATCAATCAATCAAATCAAAATGTCGTGTTCATCATCTTCTGGGTCGGAGGAAGAGGAGGAGTTTGAATCCTACAGAAAGGGTGGTTATCATGCTGTCAGAGTTGGTGATTGCTTCAATGCCGGACGTTATATTGCTCAGAGAAAACTGGGTTGGGGCCAATTTTCCACTGTTTGGCTTGCTTATGACACTCAAACCTCTGTATGTTATGTTATCTTTCATTTCCAATGTCTTTGATTCCTATTAATCATATTTGTCTGATTGTGGGTCCATGAATCGGGATCATGTTTTTTTGGAAGCTTGTAAATGATTTCAGTTTGTTCAAAAATTAATTAATCAATCAAATGGTATGGGGTATCTTTAATTAATGCTTTCCTTAGATTGCAATTAATTAATTGATTAATTATGTGGTTTACCTACCAATGGTAGTTGGTGATTCATTTGTTAATCCTAAATCATCTTTAATGGTTGGTTGGTTCTGTAATCTGGATCATGATTGATTGGATGGATGATGGATCACATACAATCACCTCCTCCTCCTCCGTGGAAGGGCCAATCACTTCGAGTTATTTGATCTCTAACAATCGACATCTGCGCAAATAGACATTGTTGAATTATTACTCCCTCCGGTCATAAATTATTGCCCAATTTCATGATTATATGTGAGGTGTATTTTAATGAAATGAGACAATAAATTGTGAACGGAAGGAGTAGTAATTTAGTAGTGCTGGTCATTTAAAACCGTATGAAGCATGTTTGAATAATGCAGGCATTTGTGGCATTGAAGATTCAAAAGAGTGCACCGCAGTTTGCTCAGGCCGCTCTTCATGAAATTGAAATCCTATCAGCTATAGCGGATGGAGACGCATCCAATTCCAAGTATGTTGTCCGCTTGATTGATCATTTTAAACATACAGGACCCAATGGGCAGCACCTTTGCATGGTCCTCGAGTTTCTTGGAGACACCTTACTACGACTAATCAGATATAATCATCACAATGGACTAGATTTAAACAAAGTCAAAGAAATTTGCAAATGTGTTTTGACGGGCCTTGATTATCTCCATAGAGAACTTGATATAATTCACACCGACTTGAAGCCGGAAAACATTCTTCTGATTTCTCCCATGGACCCTTCTAAAGATCCAGTCAAATCTGGGCTTACCCCGATTCTTGAAAGACCTGAAGGAAGTGGAATATCGATGAATTTGATCGAGAAGAAACTCAAGAGGCGAGCAAAAAGGGCAGTGGCCAGGATATCTGAGAAAAGGGGAGGCGCAGGGGTTACAGACCAGAATCCAAAGCCCCAGAGGTCTCTGGATGGGATTGATATGAAGTGCAAAGTCGTAGACTTTGGGAATGCTTGTTGGGCTGATCAGCAGTTCATGGAAGAAATACAGACAAGGCAGTATAGAGCTCCTGAAGTTATTCTTCGGTCTGGCTACTCTGCTTCTGCCGACCTCTGGTCATTTGCTTGCACCGCGTTTGAGCTGGCTACCGGTGACATGTTGTTTGCTCCTAAAGGTGGACAAGGCTTTAGTGAAGATGAGGTACACATTTCCTTATTATCGCTTCTCTTAACTCATTTTCTTATCCTAATTATCATGCTTTGATTTTGCATATTTATTTATTGATAGATAGATAGATTTGAGATATTTTTCCTAGATTTACTATTGTTTTTTATTTACCTTTCATTTCATGCTGTATTTGATGACGAACTTGAGGTTATACACACACGAAACAACCCCACTGAACCAAATGAGAATTGTCGGGAACCATCCTAGGGTTGGTTTCTCAATGGACGTGGGGTTAATATAGAATTATACTCCGTAATAAGAGATAATATAGTGAGTTATGAAGCCATTATTCGACGCCTCCATCTGAAACAGTAGTAGGCTCTTAAATGGAGATACATACATACATATGGCACGAACCTAGTCCTACGGCGCCTAAGAGTTGTTGCATACAACCACAATTCATTCTAATTAAACTGTCCCATACGTGGTTAGAAAAAGTCGAACATGAAGCTGTAACTCAGTTTTTGAACGGCTTCCCAGGTCACCACGGGGCGGAGTGATTGAATTTTTTTTTTGTTGCAACTTTAGATGAACTTGTCTTATCTTCCTAATGGTTAAAGATGGTGAGTTTCCGTGCATGCAACTCTTCCTTTCTCCACCACTAACAATAATGAAGAGCCGGTTGAGGCGCTGGGGTAATGTCACGTTATTCTTCAATGACTCGTTACTCATGATGCAATCATAATTCATCGATGGCTCTTCTCATAAAAGTGGAGAATGTCGTCTTAGTAATTGAATCTAATATCCAATATGATCTTGTTATATTTTCTTAGCTTATTCGGTGATTTCTGTTCCAGGATCATCTTGCCCTAATGCAAGAACTCTTAGGGAAGATGCCAAAAAAGGTTTGCCTTCGATTCTTACTAGATGAAAATCCTTCCATTCATTTATCTTGAGCTTCTTAGAACTTATTACACGGTAGCATTCACAATTCTTCGTTTAAACAGATAGCCAATGGAGGAGTAAAATCAAGAGATTTCTTTGATAGGTATGGCGATCTCAAAAGAATTAGAAGACTCAAATACTGGTCACTCGATCGGCTCCTTGTTGAGAAGTACAAATTCCCAGAAGCCGAAGCAGTGGAATTTGCTGATTTTCTTCGCCCGGTCCTTGATTTTGCACCAGAGAAGCGGCCTACTGCCCAACAATGCCTACAACACGCGTGGCTTAACTTGAACCAAACCACCAATGACAGCTCTAATCACGATAAACTGGATGTCAGAATGAATAACCTTAATGTTTAGGTGAATTAATCGCAAGAAGGCCGTATTATATATGCAGGTTTGTTGTTTCGTCACGCTTCCTATACACAGTGAAGAAAGTAAGAAACTCCCTCAAGATTCAGTTTATTTTTTTTCTTGGTTTTGGTTTAGATGTAATAAGAATATATAATCTTCCCTCCACTTTCTTTTTTTATTTATTTTTTCCTAATTCTTCTTTAACACAAAATGTAATCATCCCGAATGTCACATATCACATGTGTGATTAATTTTTGGTACGGTTATATAAGTTTCCTAAGGATGTAAATTTGGGCTACTTTATACTTGTCATGTATTGATGTACAACAATTATCATCCCTTGGTTTTATTTTTGTAGTATCAGATTTCTAAGAAAACTCCCGTTTAACAATTTCACACAATTATGTTTTTTTACCAATTTGTCAAGTCACTTTTTTTTTAACAATTTAATACCGATTACCTTTTTTTTAACCAATTTGTCGTTAGAGTGTCATCTTTTTTACCAATTTGGCATCAAAGATATTTTTTTACTAAATCGTCACTTGTGTGTCACTTTCTTTACCCATTTGAAGATATTTTTTTTACCGCAAAGGTAGAGTTTTCTAAGACACAAGAATATGATGTTAAGACAGAGTTTTCTAAGGCAAAGTTTACCATCCCACACGAGCATGGGTGCATCGCCATACGATGTCGTTAGTGCTTTACATGATGGCCAACATGACATATCAATAATGACGGAGGGAATTGCACATTGGGGACTTATGCTGTTATGCATGAGCATTTGTTTACAATTGTTGAAGAAGAGGTTTTAATTTGATGTTAAGACGTGGAATCCCACATTAAGAAAGTGTGACGCCATATCATATGAAACGGCTCTTTTAAAGTGTGTATGAGTGAGAAAAAGAAGCTGGAAAACATTGCTAAAACTAAAGGTGTAGATATAATTTCTTTGACCACAAATTTATGGAAAGAAAAACCTCTGAAGATTGAGCATATGGTTCTATGATATGCCACTTTGATGATTGCGATTGGAATCACCAAATAAAACAGGGTCTTGAGTTTTGTTCACTTGCTTTCTCTTCGAAAAGGAGGAGATATAACCAACTGCATATTCAAATGCCTAAAGGAGTAGGATGTAGAGAAAAAAAATTAGCCGAGACTTTTCTATCTTTTCATGTTTAGATTAATACTCCGTATGAACAATATTTTTTATGCTTGAGTATTAAAGACGTGTTCTTTTGAACAGAAGTAGGTTAAATTGAACTGAACTGAAGCGGACTGAAGTACTAAAGGAGTAGGATATAGAGAGAAAAAATTAGCCGAGACTTTTTTATCTTTTCATGTTTAGATTAATACTCTGATCTGTATGAACAATATTTTTTATGCTTGAGTATTAAAGGCGTGTTCTTTTGAACAGAAGTAGGTTAAATTGAACTGAACTGAAGCGGACTGAAGTACTAAGACAAAATTAACCTTTTGTGGTTGAGTTGTACCAAATTAGAGTGAATTGAACCAAAGTTAAAAAGAACTCGGCATTTTAGGTTTTCACTATCTTAGTTCATAATGCTACTGTTGATGATACTTGTATGTACAAGTTTTGAAAAACACTTTCTCTACTAATAGGTTGGTTTGTGATAGTAAATTGTTTCATGTTCGTTGTTGTGCTCATATTCTAAAATTATGGTACAACATGGTCTTAAACATGCGAAAAATATTATAAGTATTCATGATAGTGTTGAACTGTTGATGACATTACCAAAGTGATTAAGACTTCAAAATTTTGCTGACCTTGTACAATAATTTAACATTCAAGAAAGAATATTCTAGAATGCAAGAGTCACTTAAATACTACATATGACATGTTAGCTTGTGCAATCAAATTATATTTGTGAGACTAGCCCTACAAGAAGGCATGAACTATACATATTGTCATAATTATGAAGATTGGGTGAAAATTGAAAAGTTAGTTGAGACTTGAGATATTAGCAGTGCTTTAGTGATACAACCAACATTATATCGGGATATGAATACCCAACTTCTAATTTATTTCTTGCTGAGGTTTATAGAATTAAAATGTCGTTGCTCAAGTAATTTGAGTCTTCGGATGAATTTGTTAAGGATTAAGGATATGAAAAAAAATGTTTAATAAGTATTGGGATGACTTATAACGGTTGAAGCTGTGTTAGATCCTTTGATGAAAATGAAGGTTGTGGAGATTACTTTTCCGAAGATGTTTCCATCAATGTAACTAGTGAAAATGTTCATAAAGTAAAAAACATATTGCACGAGCTACATAACGAATACTCCATATATCGGTATTTATATGCTAAATCAAGACAAAGTGATGAAGGTAGAAGAATCACTTCTCTTTAATGAAATAAGAGACAGAAGTGTCTGAACTTCCAATGGAGGGGAGGGAGGAGGACGGGGGTAAGTTTCTTTATGGGGTGGATGGATCTGGAGAGGAAGAATGGATCCCTCATTTCTCTTCTCAATAGAAAATCATTTTTCTACGGCATTGAATATATTTGAAGAGAAACCAACCATTTTCATCATCCCTCCCCTTCCTTCATTTCCCTCTTTTCCCCTCCTCTCCATTTTCATCTCATTTTCTTATCCAAACACAACCTAAGAGAAGTATCTCCTTTACCTTCATCACTTTGTCTCGGATTAACAAAATAAATGTCGACATATTCATTATATAGCTCGTGCAAAATATTTTTTCTATTTTATGAACATTTTTACAAGCTACATTTGTTAGGAACATCTTTGGAAAAATAATCTCCACAACCTTCATTTTCATCCAATCTAACATACCACAACCGCCATAAGCAAGTTGCGCTCGCCCCAATATTTATCAAACATTTATTTCATATTCTCAACAAGTCCTTAATAAAATAATCCGAAGAATCGGATTGTTTATTCGGCAACACTTCAATTCTTTAAACCTCAACAAGAAATAAATCAGAAATTGAGTTTTCATATCCCGATAAAATGTTGGTAGTATCACTAAACACTTCTAATATCTCAACGAACTTTTCAATTTTCACTTAATCTTCAGAACTATGATAATATGCATGTCTTCTTGTGCTAACCTCGCTAATATCTTTTTAAACTTGATTGGACAAGCTAACATGTCAAATGTATGTAGACTTTAAGCGAGTCTTGCATTCTAGACCCAATGTTCTTTCTTGAAGGTGAAATTATTGTACAAGGTCAACAAAATTTTTAAGTCTTAAATCACTTTATCAACACTATTATGAACGGTACTTATAATATGTTTCACACATTTAAGACCATGTTGTACCATAATGTTTAGAATATGAGCACTACAACGAACAAGAAACAATTTACTATCACAAACCACCCTTTTAGTAAAGAAAGTGTCCTTCAAAACTTGTACAAGCATCATTATCGGTAGCATTATGAGCTGAGATAGGGAAAACCTAAAACACCATGTTTTTTTCAAATTATTTTCCTCTCACTTCAGTTTTATAGTTCAGTTCAGCCTCAGAAGTTACATTTTGTCTTAATACTTCAAGACACTTCATTTCAATTCAGTCTATTTCAGCTCAAAAAAAATAGAGACTTAACTATTAATCCCAAATATTGTTCAAATTAATATAAATATTAAACAATAGAAAAATCTCACTTACTTTGTTCTCTATATCCCACTCCTTCAGGCATTTTAATATGCAATTGGTTATATCTCTTCCTTTTCGAGGAGAAGACAAGTGAACAAAACTCAAGACCCTCCTTCGGAGTTTCCATTTGCAATCATCAAAGTGGTCCGTTATAATCATATATTCAATCTTATGAGGTTTTGATTTCCATAAATTTGTGGTCAAAGAAATTTTATTTACACTTTTCCGCAATGTCTTCAGCTTCTTTTTCTCACTCTCATACACTTTAAAAAAGTCGCTTCATATAATATGACGTGACACACTTTTATATTGTGAGATTCCAAGTCCTAACATCATTCAGTTAGTTTTAGTAAATACTCCCTCCGAGCATTATTTTTCGCCCCATTACCTCAATATTTGTGTCCGAAGGGAGTAAGTTTTTTCCATTATACTACTCCCCTCCTACTGTACTGCACTATTATATGTTTAGTAAACACGTTTTTTTTGCATCCAACAGAGCATGTAATAAGCCCTCTAGTAAGAGAAGTCGAATTTGAGAATTATCTAGTCGTCCAAAACAGGGTATTTCAACAGGGCGAGATGACCCTATTGCACACCTTCTATTTTTTCAATTGTGCCTAGTAATAATAATAATAAGGTAATTCGAAACTTCCCTGAAACAGATAATTACGAAACAGAGTAATAACGATTCTGATTTGGGAAGTTCCTCGAAGCGACCAAGAAACAGAGCAATGTGATTGCTACTACGTTGGGAAACAGAGAAATTACGAAATTAAATTACTCGTATCAAAATTCGAAAACAATCAACATACCAGCAGAGTACTCTTAGTTTTGACGAGATTCTGAAATTTGACGTCATCAATTTAGTACTAAGTCTCTTACCATGGTGCGTAGTCACACGGCCTTCACGACCTCAGTTATGTATGAGCTTTGAGTTTTGATGAGATTTTGGAAGTTTTTAGGGTTTATAATTCATAACGGATGAGTTAATGGGTAAAACCCTAGAGGCCGTAGAATCCTAGACGACTAGAGGTATTAATTAAAAGTTAATTACTCCCCCCACCACTAAGATTTTCCCACTTTCCTTAAAAGTAAACTCCACTAAGATTTTCCCACTTCAAAACTTTCCATATTCATCCATTATACTCTTTTTCTATTGGTTACTTTTTGTGATTTGACATCTTGAACCCCACCCAACAATTTATAAAGTGGGAAGATCATTGTGATGGGGGAGGGAGTAGGTTTATATATACTCCGTGTATATATATAGAGAGTAATAATACTAAATCATGATTTTCTTTCCTTTTTTAATTAATGGGTATATTACATAGGGAGGAAGGAAAGTTGCAGCTTTAAAATATATCGAGTTGCTCACGAGTTTTTTGAGCAAAATCAGGTATGCTCGACTTAACTTGACTTATAAAGAACTCGAGTCGACCCAATCTCAAGCTGCTCACACACGGTCTTGTATCATTTTCACCTCTACTTATACTACAACGAACGAATGTTACTACTAAATTTTGAAAGAACAATTAGGTTATTCAGATATCATGTATGTCTACACTCAAACAAACATGAACATAACATTTTTTTTTTCATTCTAAAGTTTTTACATTGGCCAAGCTAAGCAATCATAAATTGTCATTTTCTTTGAGCCTTTTTCATGTTAAAACTTGGAACTTCTTTTGTGTTTGATTCAAGTGGCCCTATGGGTTCCATATCGAGTTAAATCCGTTCAATGACATTCTTAGGGCAAGTCCAATGGACAAGTACAATTACAATACAATCTCCGTCCCAATGGATTGTTTGCTTATTTTATATTGGGACGCCTCAATGAATTGTTTGCCTTTCTATTTTAGAAATATTTTTTATATGTAATTTTATCATTTCCATGAGTTCATTGGAAGGGAGGGAGTGCATTGGAACTTGATTTGCCACATCAATCTTTTTAGCTATTTTGCTTTCCGGTTACATACGGTTTCAATGATAAACTACAACATCTTGTAGCTTGATGAAAAAAACTTGCACTTTTTTTAAAAGCAAGCCATGTAACTTGATAGAGCTACCATGCTTACAAGCTATCCATGGAATTTTCAAGTTCAATGGTAAGACTGTTTAGAATCGTAAAAGGCTAATTTTTGTTCTAATTTATGAGGTTGTTTATCTTTTGTAGTGGCACTCTTATTTTAAGGCATACTCGTACAGTCGTATGTCGGAGTACATTATAGGGACTTACACTTCATTAAATGAGCTATTAACATTATAGTTCAAAGATATCGCCAAACTATCCGATCTGATCTTACAATCTCGATTCGATCCCGCCATCACATCATCTTCGATCCAAAGTAGATCACAATCCTAACAACCTTGCCATGACGCCTTTGGAGTAATAAGATGGTAATTTGACCCAATTCTCCCTCATCGTGGGTCCCTGAGCATCAGTTACTGCATAAATTATCAACTGTGAGCCATCTAGAGCAAGAACACACTCACATTAACCAACGATCACCTTATTCTGACTAACCGATCATCACACTTGCTCTGTGAACGCATTTTTCTGGCCCGACTCTTTCCAGCTCAAAAGGGCTTAACATAACTTAACTTAATTGAACTCAAGTGGGTTTAAATGAACTGGATGGAAAGAACACGGGCTTCGTTTATAGGGAGTATATGAAGAGTTGTCATAACAAGGCTAAACAAAAACAAACATATAAGTTTGGCTATCAAGAAAGAAACTTCTATGGAGATTAATCAAGAGAAACAAACACCCTATTGATGAGAAACACAAGTTTTTAGAGAAACAAATCCAATCATTCATTAAATAATTTCAAGAAGATCATAATACATTTTACTGGCTTCTACATACATCTACAGCTACATCTACACAGTGAAATCATGTATCAGCGCAGCAGCGGAAAAAGGCACTGCCCTTTTATTGAACCTTCTATCCTATATCACACGCAACCAGCAAAGAAGGCCGGGAAATATAAATTGTAGACAACAAGTCCATACAATAAAAACAACAATGAAAAATATACTCATATTATAGATATAAGACCTTTTCTACAAGAAGAGCACCTTGATCGGCAATGGCTGTGAAATGTCAACAAATATGTCAATATGTCTACAACATCAAGATTGCACGAGCTTGTCTTGCTTGATGCACTGGGACACTTTGAAATCCTGGCATTTCCACGTTGGAGCAACTTCCATGGGATTATTAACATTATCTGAAGTAGCTAACTGACGAGTAAGCGATTTATCTGTTCTAGCCTTAGATATCAATTCCTCTTTAGGGTTTGCTTGATCCATTGAGCTTAATATGCTTAATGGTAGCTTTTTCTGCTTAATTCTACCTCTCTTCCTACCATTAACACATAAATCATCATACCCTTCAAATTTCTTCTCCTTGGGGTGATTATGACTTGATTCACCTTCACCACTATCCACCTCAACCTCACCGTCCTTACTAGATTTCGACACCTTCTCATTAGACTCCTCACAATACGTTCCTATTTTTTCATGTCTATTACATTCAGGAGGAGGCAACTTGACATTTTCGTCAGTAATGTTAATGCCGTTAGAAGTGCCACTCTTATCACTTGGAGACGAGACTTTGAGCTTCTTGTGCTTATGGTGGTTCTTAGAGTCAGAACCGGGAGAATGTTTTGAAATCCTAGGAGAGCTATTCATTGTCCGATGAAGTCTCATAGCAAGCTCTTCATCGTCCCCACAGTTTTCAATATGATGGTAATTACTGTACAAATGTTCAACGGGCACGTGTTTCTTCAACTTGTTCCTCTTTTGATGCTTACCCCGGCTACTCGTCTCTTCAGGGTCCACAGCAACCAAATCCAGGGTGGTCTTAGCATCAGCCACAGCCTTCGCAGCAATGGCTGCCTTCTCCTCAGCCAGAGCCCTCGCTGCTTCAGCTGACCTCGCAGCAGCACAAGCTGCTGACTCAGCAGCAATAGCTATCTCTTCAGGAGACATGTTCGGTCCATTCTTATAAGATTTTAGTAAATTATTGAGACGCACATCGAATTCACTCAAAGGACTCTGACAAACTGATGGACTTGGAGTTGGGCTTAGGCTATTCTCTTGACAGTACTGTGAGGTGCTCTCAAAGCAACTTTGTTTTTTTAGCCCTGCAAGCAAACGTTTTCGAGGGGCAAACGAACATCCGCATCCAAATGATTCCTATCACAACCGCTGGAATCCATCACAAATTCCCCTGCTTTCAGCAATATCTAGGGCATCCAGAGTACATCTTCAAAAAAAACACAACCACCACAGCGACGACTAAAATTCCGACACAAGAGCTGCAAGAGGAGCACCCTCTGAATCATCAATGTAATTTCAATACAAATATCTCCATTAAATACTCAGCATAAAAGAGCCCTAAATTCTGCAAGCAAAATTTATTTGATCACTCCAATTCCGGAAGGATCTAATCCTAAATTGAAAATACACGTGTAAAGATGGTATCAACATAACAGATGAAATATGATTCAAGCAAAAGAGTCCAGACCATGCAACAATCTTACAGAATTTTCAATAAATTAAATCAGAATGGTTGTTGATCATCAAAGTTAGCAGCTTCAATACATAAATTCAGCCAAAAAAAAAACACATAACAAACGAAAATTCCAACGTCATTAATAAAATTGTGAAGTGAGTTTACATCAAATGATCAAATGAAGAAAAACCCAGGTCAGAATTATGATCAAATAAAAAGGGTAGAAGAGAAAATTACCTGATCTTTGATGAATATGAGAAGGGTGAACTGCAATTTCAAAATTAGGGTTTGGGGAATAAGAGAGAGAGAGAGAAAGAAAATGGCAGAAACAAAAACTGAGGGCAAACAAAGAATAAATCCAGTTGTATGTATGGGGATGTAATGGAAGATGTTATTTGGAGACAAAGATGACAAAGGGTAGAAATAAATTATCGATTTTGTTAAATACAACCTAAGAGCAATCATAATGGGTAGTTATTACCCTTGAGATTGTCAAAAGAACTTTATTTGATAAAGTTTGTCCATTAAGAAAATTAGTTCTTATTTAAGAACCAAGTTTGTCCTCAAAACAAGGTAAGGAGGCCAATCAAATAATTTTTATTAATTTAAATTAATGGAGAAATATTATTTAAGAACTTTATTTAAAGTTCTTCCATTGAGACATAAAGTTCTTACAATTAAAATATGGTATAAAATGAGGTGGCCATAGGAAAAACTTTATATGAGTTCTTCCATTGTGGTTGCTCTAAGGGTTGTATTTAAGAAATAAAAACCTTCCTAAATTGATATAAATCTAAAAAATGAAAATCAAATTGCACAAACATTGATGTAATTAATGTATATATCAAAAAAAAAATTCCTTTTTTGGTGTCTTAAATACAACCCTAATCAATTTCCATAAATTAAATTAAAGAATTTTGCATTAATGTGATTGGTTGTAGTGGTTTATAAAATACCATCACATTAACTAACACGGGTTTGGTTATTCTATCATTATGTGGTAGTAATGACTTAACACAAAAGCCCTCATGTATTAATTATCACTTCAAGAATTCTCAAATACTCCTAAGACAGTTCCACGTTAATGTTAGAATAAGACCTCTCGCATAACATACACAAAGTAGTTACATTCATTACTCCCTAGTTCCTAATTATATTGACCATTCTATACAATCGAGTAGGAGACGGTATTTTAAGAAACTTACCAATATACTTTTAAAATTGATTAGTTAACATATCGATAAGTGTTTCCCTTCTCAAACCACTATCGGTGCTTCAAGTGGTAGGGGTTGAGCTCAATAAGAACGGAATTGGTGAGATTAAATTAAATTAGGTTTAGAGTAGGTTACAAGTAATTTATGTAGTACTGTTATAACAATAGACCTGAAATAAAATTTTGAAGCTGTAAATATGTAATACAGTGAAAAGCAAAGATATTTTGACCATCAAGAAACTCATACCTCATCCGAAAAAATACTCAGTAGTTGGATAAAGGTATAGTTCAAAAACACAAACCAAAACAAACAAGGGAATGAGACTTTGATCATCACTATCATCTTTGCTGTAGTAATTAGAACCACACAACTCATGTTTTTTATGGGTTTATCGAAACCTAAGCTTCGCCTCTTAGCATGACCGATTGTCCTAGTCCACTGCGATATCCTATATATTCGAAGTGCAGACCCCAGGCTCAGCGGCATGTAGTCTATGTACTGTGTAATATTTACCGGTCTGGCGACTAGGGAATATCTTAGGTACAGAGTACAAGTATCCTAGTGCTCACTGATTGTGAGGAAAGTTAACTATTGCAGAAGATGCTAAGAAATGAGGTAGCAAAAGTCGATATATAAAAGCAAAGCCCAATCACATTGCATAAATGGTAGTACTTGGTACATCATACAACCATTCAATCCCAATCAATGTAACATAAACACGCGAAGATACACCACTTTCCAGCCAGTGGAAAGTAACACAACCTTAACGATAACACTATCACCGCAGTCTTAAAATGTGCTCACAAATTCTGAACACCAAATAACACCAAACTTCAAATACTGTCAAAATGCACCAAAACATCATTCTCAACTACAATAAATACCATGAGATAGTACAAATTGTATAATCAACCGTTTCTGAACAATAGCTCTCCATAGGCATTGTTCCAAACACTCCATACATATTCGTGGAGTTTACAAACTGCTACCTAGCGCAGAAATCTCATATGAGATCCGGCTTGGCTTCTAAATGAAATCATGAGACTATGAGTATCATACAAGGACAAATACATTAGCACGAGACCGTTTAACTCAGCCTGTCATGCTGTAGTCCTCGGATGGGGGATACTGACTATAGCCCCCTGGTATTTCCATTTTTCCAATCAAGTGATCGATTCCTGCAAGAACCACCATTACAACCCAATACACAAGTTAAATAGGAAAAATAAGAAGTGGACCTAGGTTTGATTTCACACATCTGGTTTTGGATTCCAGTCTATATCTGGATCTAGATCCGGTCAATGACATCCCTAGGCGTTGATCAGCAACTCTTAACATTCCAGGCTAGCGCGAGTCATAAGTACTTAAGTAGTTAAGGTTCACGGATGTATCTACCAAGCACTATCTCCAATATTTTAGCTCTGTGCTTCACTCTGTACTAACGGAATTGTTTCAGAATTGTTTTAGGCTGCTGCACTTTATTTGTTTTATTGTTTTATTGGGGACGACTTGACGATTTCGGATAATGATTCATGTTAGCCAACCCCAAAGCTTTTTGGGACTTGTAGTTGTTGCAGCACTCAATGATAATGATCTCCAAAAGGAACAAACTGGCAAAGAGGGAAGCTAATATGCAACAACTAAATATTGATGAGCTAGAGAAAAAAAAAAAGACGAAAAAAAAGTAATGACTTGAACATACCACCGATGAGTAACCAATGATCTTTTGCCCAGTTTATGGCATGTTAGCCATGACATGTCCTGAGATGATCTTTACCGAAGCTCTGTTTATGATATGGACTTAATAACAACCAATTTCCAAGTCTACAGTTTAGAAGGTGGGTTCATGTTTTGTACTTGGGTATGTATTTTAACCTGTAGTATTTTTTTTCAACACCAATGCTTAATCATAATATCTAGGGTCTTGTGTATCTAGTTTTCAATGGTTTGGCAGCTAGAATTTGTAATCAATGTTAGCCAGGTAGTCCCCAAGAAGGAAACATAGATTCGGAAGTCTCTTCTTGGGTAATCTTAGAAAAAAAAAATCATTGATATCATCAGCTTAGAAAACTGTATAACATCTACTGGAATCTCTTTACATATTAAATTCTTTTTTTACCCCCGAGTGTTTCTAGTGATTTACGAGACTTGCCAAATTTTTAACAATGCGTGTAACAGTTACAATAGCAACCAAAAGTGGAGAATAGATAGTTGATTACAATTGAAAACCCAAATGCAAACTTTGCTGAAAATCCCTATGGACACATTTGCCAAGATGCCATTCTGGTAAATTATAGTTCAAAAACAACTTGTTATTGATTGGTCGGCATTCAAGTTTAATCCTCAAGTATGAGTCATTCGATGCAAATTTCAATATGGGCTATGGGTCCACCTTAAACAGCTTTTTTGTACGAAGTATTAAATTATTAACAGCACATGAGTCAGACTGTGTCCATGTCATCCCTCACCCCGCCGTTTGTGAGAGCTATCAAGGCACGGGGGTAACGAGGTTGGTTGCTATTGTGAATAGATAGTTATCTTAAAGCATTTCTATCTTTCGTTGCTATGTGGGGGAAGTGTTAATGAAGTGTATGAAGGGAGAGTGTAAGTGGAGGAAATGCAACAGAAATAGATATATGTATTATGTATATAGCTGAGATGAAACGAATGTAAATCCATACTTGGGTTCTGCATGATGCTTTCATAGAAAGCTAGTTGGCTAAGACTCTGTGGGGATTTAGAACTGCCATCTGATGCAAAAACCGGCTCCATTTTGCTAGGTAGGGGGTCAAGTGAGTGCATCCCAGAACTTATCTCTTGGTTTTGGTAGCATATATCTTCACTACTTGGACCTAAGTTGTTCTCAGATCCAAAAGTTTCGGGCTTCGTCTTCTTGTCTTTGGGAGATTCTACATCTGTCTCAACTTCAGATTCACCATTATTATTCTGCGCCGTGTTTAATTGCTTTCTTTTCGACCTAGCACGCCTGTTTTGAAACCAATTATAGACGTTTGTTTCTGAGATTTGGCCATGTTGAGACAGTTCACCAGTTATTTCTTTGATCTTTTGTTTGCTTGGAGTCCCAGTGCCTTGGTCAAAGATGCGCTCTAAGATCTGAAGTTGCACGGGTGTTGGTGTCCACCTTTGTCGAGCAGATATCTTGTGACCAACAGCCGTCACCAGAGGATCACAGTACAAGTTCCCCAACCGGACTCCTGTCAAATGCAACCACGTCACAAGAAAGCTGTAAGCACACATCCCTTGCTTATGTATGAACAAACGTAAGAGCAGAGCAATCAGCATGCAATTGTTCTTCCTCAATGTACTCCGTAAATGAATAAAATTAATATCTGATCAGAGAATAACGTGCCAGTTTAACTACCTCTAAACGCATAACTTAAGGAATTGAGTCAAGCATTGCGGGTTGTTTCTCCGGTTTCAATATCTAAACGAACTCTTTATTCCGGTTATATTCTTTGTTCATGTTTTAGAGTGACACTAATCTTGAGTACTCTAAAACTCGTCTCAAATCCTTCATAAACGAGTCCATAAAACTTTCACATCTCTCACCCAAATACTTACTAACACAACTTTCAAGCTACTATACGACTCGATTTCACAGCCAAAATGAATCACCAAGTGTCTAAGTCCTTTAAAAAGCAAGCTTAGACAACTTCAGCAACATAGAAATCTACGTAATTCTTTTCAGACTTGTAGCGGCACCAAATCAGGCAGCCATATAAATTAAGAGTAAATCTTCCTTGTGACGGTATATATAAAGGGCCAAGTATCTCGGTACATAAGAGAAAGTCACCCTGCCCAGGTAATAGTAAATTATTTGTCTTTATTTATGGAGACAAATCTTTATTCATTCGACCTTATAAACAAAGAAATTGCATTGATATTGATGATTAAATAATAAATATTCATAAGAGTAGATCTCTTGAGAGACGGTCTCTCATTAAGTTTATTGAAAGACTAAATACAAATGGAAGTAATATTGGTAACAAACCTAATAGAAGTAGGTACGATTAACATAAAAAAAATATACAAATATAAGGAGGGTACGCTTGTTGTAAAAACATGTACAAAACAAAGTTAATGTACGAACATGACATAGAGTGGTATTGAAGAGTGATCTCTCAATAAGTCATTGAGAGACCGTCTGTATTCATAATTGTAGGGCAAAAACAAAGGGAAGAATTTCCTGAACAACACCAAGGAGCAAGGCCGTCAAATGAATTTAAGAGGTGCTGAGGCCAAGGCCCCCAAATAATCAAATTTGACATTTCTAATATTTTTATGTCAAAGTTTGAATAACCACCCGATTTTCCGGGTCTCGAAATTGGGAGTGTCGGTTGGGAAAATCTTTTGAGGTTGGTAATCAAGGGTTTTGGCAACGAGCGTGTGTCGGATCATGGGAATTGAGGAAAACACGTGATCCTAAGAAACAGCAGGCCAAATTCCATGACATAGTAATCGTATAATTGAACAACAGAATTCCCAACCCAAAAGGGTTTTAGGAGTTAGGAGTATGTATAATGCTACTGGTAGTAAAAAGGGAGGAGAATGAAAATGGTGAGATAATGAAAAATTGAAAGGTAGAAAGAGAATGAGAATGGATGGAGTAGGGTACCAGCAAGATCTTGTTGAGTGGTGATGGATTTATGCATCTCAACAAGTTGTTCACAAATGGTGGCATAAACAGCAATTTGGGTGCGCAGAATTTCCAATTGTTCATCTGTCATCACTTTCACATACACAACTTCATTCAATCCTCCTCCTCCTCCTCCTCCTCCTCCTCCATTATTAGTATGATTCCCTTCCATAGCGACTACCATTCCGGCATTAGCGTCGGCTGCTTGGAGATGAGAGTCTATAGCAGTTGGAATTATGGGATTATGATGGTGGTGGTCTTCCATGGTTACCTTTTGAATACAGGAAGGAGGAAAGTGGGGGGGATTTTGACTTGCTTGAGAGTGGGAGGGTTTATTTATTTTGGGAGACTCAGACTCAGACTGGGACTGGGACTGGGGAAATGTCTGTCAAGTGAGTGTGTGTAAGTGAGGGATTTACGGGGGGCTGGAGAATTTAAGAATAGCGTGTATTTGTGTGTGTGAATGGTGTAAGGCATGTGCGTCGTAATTTAGTCACTCCTCCTCCTATCCGCCCCAGGTTGCTCTGCGCCGCTCTTTTGTCCCCTTCTTCCATGCTTTTTGTTTTATTCCCACCTCCATTCCCTCCCTCCATCAAATGAGACAAAAAAAAAAAAATTATTAAAATTACTTTGTATCTAAATATTTGTCCACTTTTAATATAATACTCCACACATATTAAAAATAGTGGACAAACATATAGATACGGAAAGAGTATAATACTCAAAATTTCAACCTAATAATAACCCGAATATTTTGGGTTAGAATTCGTTCGACTCATTACTCGCTCAAAAATAGGTAAATATGGTAAACTAAAGTTTCTCAAAAATAATACTCCATCCCCTTCTCCATAATCTCGAACAATAAGAACCATAAAATATACTCCGTACAAAAGTTTAAGAATTGCAGTAATATTTTTAAATAGACTTCATACATCTTTAAAATCATATTTTTATCACATGATTATTAAAATGAGAAAAAAAATCAATAAATCGAGTCAAAGTTTATTTCTCATATATATAGTACTTCCTATAGAAATATACTCCGTAATACAAGTATCAATTTATATTAAATAATATATTAAATTAAATAAAACTTGCTTACTCTTACTAATATCATACTCCGTATATTAAATTAAAAAAAATTATATTTATGATAAAAAAAAAAGAAAAAAAAAAAGACAATTAACGTTTTCAAAGTACGTTAACCCTATTTGACCCAAAATCCGTATAAAACCATCATATCCTTTCTCTAATTACACAGAAAACATTACTCTATTCACTTTAATTTAGGTGGGTCCATAAATCATTCGATTTACTAATTATAAATTTACTTATTACCTATTTCTTAAAAGTTACAAAAAATTCAAAGTTGGTAACCTTGGATTGGATAGAAGGGATTATGACATTTGTAATTCAAATGAAGATATGGCATGCGGTAGAGGGATGTTTGAGTTGGTGATTTCATCCTAGCTAGGGTTCAAATGTGTTCATCAGGTAAATGTATAGATTTTCTGTCCCATTTTTGTATTTCATTTTATGTATCATAAAGTATATGGAATAATACCTCAAAGATTCGCACTGAAACCTACGGAGTAATTAGTTAGGGACTACATATTTTACAGCGAGCCAAAAAGAAAAAAAGAATTGAGTAGATGAGTAGAGATGAGGCATATTGAAAGGGAGAGGGAGAAAGCGATAAGTAGGGAGTAGAACGTAGAACGTAGAGAGTAGAATAGGATGAGCAATAAGTAGTAGTGTTGAAAATAGAGTAGCAAAAACAAAGGACAAAGGAAAAGGTTACCCAACTTTTGACTCCCCATTCCCCCACCCAATTACCCACTTTCCCCTCCTTTCTTCTTCAGACTTCAACAGTTCAACTGGCGGTGGAGGAAGTTGGAATTTTCATGGGATTCCATTTCCTCCTAATTCCTAAATCCCACCTACCTACTCCTCCTACTAGACTCATTATTATCCATCCTCCTTTCAAACACATTTCTCATCTTCACTTCTCTTCCACTTTCCTCATCCTCTACATGCCCTACACTTCCAACGTGTCTCTCATCTTTTTTTTTCTTTTTTTTATACGACAAATTCTTGTTTATAATGGAATTATCCATTATTTCTCTATAATGAATCAAATATAATTTATTTACGTAGAAAAAGATAAAACATTACAAAAGGGATGTATTGTCTTTTCTACATAAATAGATAATATTTGTAAGTTGTAACCCGTTATAAGGAAGTGACATCCGTCACAAGATAGATAACTATTTTTATGTATGGAATTGGATATTCTATCTTGCTTTGCTTGTTTTAAGGTCTTCTTATAATTCATTTTCTTTTGCTTTAATTATACATTATATATTCCTACCTTTTTTTTTTTAAATTTTATGGGGTAAGCTACGAACATTATACTCCCTCCCCTCCACTAAGATTTTCCCACTTTCCTTAAAAGGAAACTCCACTAAGATTTTCCCATTTCAACACTTTCCTTATTAATCCATTATACTCTCTTCCTATTGGCTACTTTTTCTGATTTGACATCTTGAACCCCACCAAACAATTTACCACCTTTCATTACTCATTCCTTATTCCGTATGCCATTTACAAATGGGAACATCATTGTGGAAGGGAGGGAGTATAGTATACTCATATTTGGTAGTGTGAGACCATTTGTAATCATCCCCGATCAATTTATGTATAATATGACTACCGTGATACCATTTACCATTGTCAACAAAGTAAAGCACATGGTCCGTAGGACTGTTTTCTCGGTACAATGCAAATGCAACCGAACCAAAAAACCAAAGTAAAGCAAATGACGGCACAGGCGCACAGCTGCATCGTTAGGATAATACTATTAGCAATTAGATTACCCACTGCCACTAGTCACTAATGGAGTAACTCACTACTTATATTAATTAATTATTCCGTAGTTAATTTACGTATATATACACATAAATAAAGTAGTTGAATACGGAATAGGGAATAGGCAAAAATTAATGAATGGCACAAATGTATGTGGATTCACTTTGGTGTTGTCAGCTTTTGTCACAATTATTCACGATAAGCCGGGGCCACCTTATGATGAAACATCTCACTGAGGATATATATATATATATATATTGTGGGGGAGTTGGTTTGGGCCTACTCTAACTTACGGCTTTAGTCTTTGAATTAGTGCGGCTGTGACGTACAAATATGGTTATAATGGATCAAATATTACCAACTAGATGTAAAGCCCGTGAGATGCACGAGCCACTTTTGAGTGACGTTGATAAGGATAATGTGTTTCAAGGAATCAGAGATAATATATACGATAAAGATCAAATTATATTATAGATATTATATATGGTGCGTTGTAATTAGAATAAAAGACTAATAATTAAAGGTCATCGCACATAAATATACGTAGATATAAATATTCACTGGGTAAAATGAAAACATATTACCGTCAACAACGATGAAACATGTGATAAAAATTAAATTTATCATCATCAACGCACAAGTTATTATAATGAATGTTGAACTTAATGATGCATATATTTGCTTATTTATAATACGTACAATTATAAATGCATTTGAAATGATAGTAAAGTTCAAAATTACGACTTCATACTTATAATTGTAGTCTTGTAGATACTCTGTCCACCACGTTAGAGTGTTAAGACCATGCGATGTGGTTGATAATCTTACTTTTTTTTTAAATTTTGTTGATATCTATGGACGAACTATTACTCTTATTTATAATATAGTATTCCATCACCTCTTATAATTTTCTACTTATAATTTTTCGATGTGGCTTAAATTTTTGGTTGATATCTAAGGACGAACGATTACTCTTATTTATCATAATAAAATAAAGAAAAAGAAAATATATCTACCTGTATTAGGATAATAATAATAATAATAATAATAATAATAATTTTATTTTTATTATTAATTATTTTAAAATTTTAATTTTATATTTTTAGAATTTCTAAAGAATTGGAGTATAAGATTTTTGGTTTATAGTCTTAAAAATTCTTTTTAAATTCATTTTATGACTCAAAAGATTTTTTATTAATATTTAATAGCGAATTATTACTCTTATTTATATAATAGAAATCTATGACCTCATTATAATTTTTCTAAAAATGAATGATTATTACTCTTGTTTATATAATAAAATTCTATCACATTATATTATAATTTTTCAATGTGAGACAATTTAACTTAAGTTTATATTCATAAGATCGTTTTTTTAAGAATCAAAAGATTTTTTGTTGATATCTAAGAACGAATGAATGATTACTCTTATTGATAATACAGAATTTCATTACCATCATAATTTTTCGATGTGGATAATTTTTACTTAACTTTATAATCTTAGAATTTTTTTAAAATTCAAAAGATTGTTTGTTAATATCTAAAAACAAATTATTACTCTTATTTATAATGAAGTAATATAGAATTCATCGCCTTATTATAATTTTTCGATGAGAGGATTTTTTTACTTAAGTTTGTAATCTGATGAGGTCCAACTTTTGTTGTCTTATGAGGTGATAATCGTCGGTTTATATAGTGATAATTTTTTAATCTTAAATGGGGTAGGATTGTTTTTTTCTATACATGAATTATTGTAATTTTTCGATGAGAGGATTTTTTTACTTAAGTTTATAATAATCTTATGAGGTCCAACTTTTGTTGTCTTATGAGGGGATAATCGTCGGTTTATATAGTGATAATTTTTTAATCTTAAATGGAGTAGGATTGTTTTTTTCTATACAAATTCATATGTTTTTTTATCTAAATTTCTAGATGGAAAGCCCGTACAATGCACGAACCACTTTTTAGTGGCGTTGACAAGGACACTAAGTTGGACGATAAACGTCAAATTAAATTATGGGCATTATATATGGTGCGTTGTAGTTAGAATAAAAGACTAATTAAATTATCTTGCATATAAATATACGTGAATATAAATATTCACTAGGTAAAATGAGAACATATTACGGTCAACAACGATGAAACATGTGATAAAAAACAAATTTGTTATCATCACCGCACAAGTTATAATAATGAATGTTGAGCTTAAAGTAAAGATAATGCATACCCTTGTTTAATTATAATACTTCGTAATACAATTATGAATGCATTTGAAATGATAGTAAAGTTCAAAATTACGACTTCATATTTATAATTGTAGATACTCTGATCACCACGTCAGAGTCTTAAGACCATACAATGCGGTTGATAATCTTACTTTCTTAAATTTTTGGTTGATATCTAAAGACGAACGACCATCATTTTCTTATAAATTTTCGATGTGGATAAATTTTTGGTTGATATCTAGAGAAGAACGATTCTCCTTATATATCATAATAAAATAAAGGAAAAGAAAATATATCTATTTGTATTAGGATAATAATAATAATAATAATAATAATAATAATAATAATAATAATAATAATAATAATAATAATAATAATAATAATAATAATAATATACTCCGTAAGTAATAATTTTATTTTTATTATTAATTGTTTTAAAAATTTAAAATATTAATTTTATATTTTTAGAATTTCTTAAGAATTAAAAAAAGTTGGTTTATAGTCTTAAAAATTCTTTTTAAACTCATTTTATGACTCAAGATTTTTGGTTAATGAATGATAACGAATTATTATTACTCTTATTTATAATCCTATGACCTCATTATAATTTTTCAATGTGCTTAACTTTGTAGTATTAAAATATTTTTTAAGATTTAAAAGTATTTTGGTTAATATATACTCGTAAGAAATAATGATTACTCTTATTTATATAATAAAATTTTATCACATTATATTATAATTTTTCAATGTGAGACAATTTAACTTAAGTTTATATTCATAAGAGCACTCTTTTTAAAACTTCAAATGATTTTTTTGTTGATATCTAATGACGAATGATTACTCTTATTTATAGAATTATAATTTTTCAATGTGGGATAATTTAACTTAAGTTTATATATTCTTACGAACTCTTTTTAAAATTTAAAATATTTTTGGTTTATAGTCTTAAAACAAGATAGACTAAGCGTTTCACACTTTCGTGTCCAATATTTGTGCATTATGAGGTGATAATCGTCGGTTTATATAGGAATAATTTTTGAATCTTAAACTGAGTAGGATTGTTTTTTTTTCCTATACAAATTCATATGTTTTTTTATCTAAATTTCAAAAAAATCGAGTCTTAGGCGGAGTAGGATTTTTTTTCATATACAAATTTTTATATTCTTTATTAACATAAAAAATATATTAAACTTGGACCAATCACATCGCTCAAAAAGTTACTGCTTTATTAATATATATTGATTGATTGATTGATTTAGATATTCCGTATAAAGTAATAGGGTATTGTTATTTTCTACTACTCATACGTAGGTGTATATCACTATCATTTTTATGTAAATGAATATTATTTGACCCATTATAAAATTATGACAAATATTTTCTTAAACTACAAGAATTTTTGTTGATTGTTTTTACATCATCAAACCCATGCTATAAGGGGCCGCATTTTTTTTTTACATTACGCTAGTTCTTGCTTCCTTCGATTTTATTTTTTATCCCATTTGATGAATATATGTGAGGTATATTATATTGAAATGGTGTAATAAATAAAAATTGAAAAGACTACACATTACAAAGATATCCGTTATATTAATATGACGAATCAAATAACTAAGTATGAAGTATTAGTGCATTTAGTCAAAGGCCGTGAACAAGAACCTAAAACTAACATGTTACCAAACTATGATCATATAATGATAGTTTTCATCCAATTCACATAATCATAAATCGTTACTACTACAAATTACTGAGTAGTTATCATGCATTCTCCCTCCGTTCTAGGGTGAGATTCTACCTACTTATGTGATAAACAATACTAGTAATAAAAATAACTACTACTCGTAATATATATGATGAGTATATAATGTACTCCGTAGTTTAATCATAGTGAAATTGGAATTATAAAGCACAAGTTAAGCTAAGTATTAGCTAGAAAGCTAACATAAGTATGAAATTGACTGGAATGAACTACTCCTTAAATACTCCATAGTATAGTTAAGTCGGGAAACAAAGAGTCACAAGCTATGACGTCTAACTTCGATCGGGCTTGGTCATGAATAGCTGCATCAGTCACAAGCTATGTCGTGAACAGCTTGGTCCATGGATATGACGCGAAATTTGTTTGGGTAAAAATCTGAATGTAGTTCAGATTTCAAACTGGAGAAATGGGTTGGCTAGTACCAAAATTAGTAGCGATTATCGGTTTTGATTACAGTTTAATGAGCGAAATAAAGAACAAAGACGCGACAATTTATACATGAAAAATCCTTATGAATAAAGAAAAAAATCACGGACACCAACCAAGAAACAAAGTTTCACTATTTTTGTAATTGTGTAATTGGATTAGAGAGAGTTTGCTTAGAACTCCTATTGTTTTGTTTGTATTGTGCCTAGAATGCATTTGTTGTGTGTATTCTTCCACATTTACCGTTGAAGTCTTGGATGATGTAGGGTAGGCTCCCCCGATTTTATGGTTCGTAGACTTTAGAAACAACTTCTACAAAAATAGGGAGTGATTATTATACCAAGTCAATCCTGTGTCTTTGGACTTCCCTGACCGCTCCAAACTTAGTGTGATAAAAATGTAACAACATTTCAAATAGCTTCACAAATTCAGCGTTAAAACTTCGAATCAAGGAGAAATCAGTAATCATTAGTAATCACCGCCATCTGTGGATGACCGAAGCAATTCCGAGGACTGTCTAAGGGAAAGAGCTCATCGATGCCTTCAAGCAGGGAAAATGCATCCGCATCTTTTATTAGGCAATGCTAGGATTCTTTTTTACAAAATTGATGATATATATATACACCCTTTGTCATTTACACAATACATATGTGATACACACTGGAATGATAAATCACATCCAAAATCAAACTTTCAAGAAGTTCACAGACAAGTACAAAGCCTAAAAAACAAATGGGATTTGCTACTATTATGTACAAAGGTTGTTGCTTCAACAATGTGTAAATGCTATCGCAATAGCATATTCCTCGAAAAATGGGCAAGGATAACATAATCACGGACGTGAGTTGCTAGGACGGCTAGACCACAGGGAGCTGAGAGCTCTTCGACGGTGGAAGTACTCTCCTAGAGCTAACAGCCCTCGTGCTGCCTGTCGTACTGTTAATACCCGGTGCATTTGCTGAAGGGCTTCGCTTCTCAGATGATCTGCCTGTTGGACAACGGCCACAATGCTTTGTTATATGTCTTACCTAAACATTTATACACAACCACAGGTTCGAGTTTACTAAGCTTCCTAGACAAAATACATCTAAAGTGAAGTGCTTACCTGGTTCACAAAGCTGACTAGAGCTTCGAGTTTTTCAATGGCATTATTCATCTGCGGTCTGTAGCTTCCTTCTACAAAGAGACCTTCAGCCACAGATTCGGCTAGTGTATGCTGGAGTTTCTCCATTCCCAGTGAAAGGGCCTCTTCAGCCTGCTCACATGATTGCTTTAGGTTATATACATCCATCACTTGTTGATCAGTCAATGGGTCAAGCTGAGGCCCAAGTACCTGTTCACATCATCAAAATGTTAACTGTCACGAATGGAAGAGCCTTCTAAACGAAATCACAAAAAACGACCAGCTTATTAACCGTAAAATCCAGTGAACAGTACTACTACATAAAACTCACTGGAGAGACACGTGGTCTTAGTCGGAAAAAATGTCACCTTTAGTAATTCCGAAGGACGGCACCCTCCTATCCACATGAAAACGCGCTCAGATGAGGTTTTCCACATGCCAGACATGAGATAGCTTACATCAGCCTTTGCAGCAGTCCCTTTCAATCGAAAAAGATCCAAGTAGTGTTTCATGCTCGTGTCTACATGAATTCGGAGCTCAGCATCAGTTGTATGGGTGTTCAAGGCATTCCTAAGTTCACAAACTTGTTTATTCTGTTTCTCAACCCAGTGTCCATACTCCGTCTCAAATGCAACAATCCCTGCACAACAAAAAAAGAACAGCATAATAAGAACAAAGGAGACTGTGAAAATCATTAAATTATCATTTGAGCTAACTCTTGCTCATGTATCCTAACCTTTGAACATACGAGCAACTGCTTCGGAAAATAGGTTAATAATACTCGTATTAGATAAACTGCTAGAGAAATATATCTGACGAACCTGAATTTACAGCTCCAGCGTATGAAAGATGATCTATTCCACCACCATTATACACACCCTGGAGTCAATCATTCAAGTATATTTCTCATTATCCAGTATATGTGAAAAAGTCACCATTCATTTAAAAGCTAAAGCAAATGGAATTTTGCCTTACCTTTTGCCTTAAACGCTCAAGTTCTTGCTCCATCTGCATCAGTTTTGTACGGCTCAATTCCAACTGCTGGACATAAGCCTATAAGAAATCGCCGAATATGTTTATCATTTTATGTCAATATTAATGTCATCAAATCACGATTACACGTATGAAAATAGCTTTACTGTGTACCTTTTTCCGCAAACGGCTTTTTCGAGCAGCCTCACGATTTTGGGCAAGACGTCTTTGTACCTTAAGTGGTAACCAAGATAGTCAAAAAATAAGAAGATGAAAGGCCTTCTCTTGGCTACATTTCCAGAGTTTCTTGAGCAAAGTACACATGATGCCAAAATCCCTCAATTTCCAAATTCAAGTATTCGATTATAGAGATGTAAATGCGAAATTTATGCAATGGCTAATTTCTATTCAGAAGTAATGGCTGGCCAACTGGGATTATCCCTGCTTCTCTTGCTTATAAAGTCAGAAATATCCCATAGTTCTACTACTTCTTCATCTCATTAATCTCCAGCCGAAAATTAAATGCATTTTGAACCAAACAAGTGATACATTATACCAGGAAGTAATCAACAATGTTGCCCCAGTGCATCAAGGACTACCTCAAAGAAGTGCAACCAGTTTGTCATTTTGAAGACCCATAATGAAAATTGCACTGAAAATTGTTCTTTCACAATGAAAAGAAGCGCCGCTGGTTTCTCATTTTGCGTGTTTCATTCATCCAAAAACCAAAGAACGCTGAGTAATGTGCTTCATTAGAAATTGATGGTTGATCCAGCGGAATCAGCAAGGAGAAAATAAAATTATACCTTATCGATAGGCCTAGAGGCTCCTTGGTCATATTTGTTTGAAAGTGCCACAGCGCCTCCAAGCGATACATCCTCAGACTACAGTTTACGAGTTAACAAAAACAAGAAGATTAAAACAGGATCCTGAGAAAGGCATTATCATGCCAAGACACCCTAAATCAACTGTGAGGAAAAGGCAGTATGAAAAAAAAAAAAAAAAAAAAGGCATACGGAGCTGTTGATATTATCTTCGACTTCTAGAAGGGTGGATGGAGAAACATTCAAACAGCCATCATCTCTGAAAGTGTCAACCCAGGAGCTAATTTGGTGTAGAGGCTCATATATATTCATCCTTCTCGACACAACAAACTGGGTGGATGGCGTATTCATGTTTGTTTAAAAAGGAAAACGGAGACTAGAATGGCATTCATCAATGCTGCTGATCTGCATCATCCGAAATGTAACCCTCATATCAGCATAATAATAAACTGACTGGTGGGAGTCGGATTCTATATTCATGGTGCTCAAAACACATTAGCATCAAATCACTACACCCCCAATTTCATGAATGTCACATAACAGATCATTTCTCTGCTTCGAGATTGTATACGATCACACAAAGCATTAAGGGCTAAAAGGGGTAGTTAGCATTTTCTGAAACATATTTCTTGCATTACTAATTCACTTTAATTTCCCCCAATCCATGTTCTATCCTCGAATCGCAACTCCAAGAACTGATAACAGCTAGTGCAATATATATATAAAAGTATAAACCTAACAGCAAGTCTTGCTGCTGCGACGAGCAGTATTTGACCCAGATGGGTAGTATTTGACCCGTCGCACACATACGACGGATATGGCCATCACAAGTAAGAATTTGTGTAAACCTAAAACCATACAAATCGAAACAGCATCTAGCTCCTACCCAAATTCAATATCTAAAACACTGTACATGTTACATGTAAATAAGTCCTATGACAATTACTCCCTCCGTCTCAATGAATTGTTATCTGCTCGATCTTTGCCTAAAAACAATAGATAGTGAATGGAGTAGAAAACACTGAACAGTGAATTAGAAAGGTTTGACATTTATAATGTCAGCTTTTTTGTCAGAACAGAAAAAAATCACCCCCCTGGCTAAAAATAACACAAAACAAGTACTGTAGAATCATAAAAATGGGATTAAGAAATCAAACACCATACAGGAGTACAACTTACATGACAACACAAAATCACAAATTTCCAAAAAAAGAAACTAGTCTAATAATTACTGCTTGTAGTACCTTAAAGTTGGTAATAAATTTGTGGGCATCTACCAAAAAACAAGGAATGAAGTGAAGTTGAGTGAATTGAAGGAGGCGAAACAGGTGTTACAGGACTAAAGATTCTGGAGATTAAGAACCCTAGATTCCATTTCTCAAATTTCGATGATTACAGAGGAGAGTGAGTAATTAAAAGGGAAGACGCAAATGGGTTAGTACTTAGTAGGAGTAGTAGTAGTCTAATTTAATTAGCTTAAGAAATAGAATAGACTACTCCCACAACTGAACCAACCCATCAATGATAAGCATGTATTTTAGTAGTAGTACGGAATACATCTTCGATTCTTACGAATTGTTATTAGATTCTTACGAAATAAATGTAATAATTCGTAAGAATTGAATTAAATTGAATCGAATGGAGTAATATTTTGAATTAACTTTGGTTTGTAATAAACAAAGCATATGTTATAATAATAGGGGTAATAAAATAATTTGGATAATTTAGGGTGGATTGGAAAAAACAAACGTGGGGAGATATTGGAGAAGTAGTGATAAAATAAAATAAAATAGGAATAATAGTAGGAGTAGTATAAACTTAATTAATGGGTTGGGTTGGGTAGTGTCTCCAAATGGTAAGCCAATCAGGAATTCTAATTTGGGATCAACTCTTTTACTCTATCTTTGCGTATTTTCGACACCTATACGGCTATACTTTTATGCACTTTAAGTGTTAGGTCTCTGCTTCTATTTGGAGAATGCTTGGTGGAACACGATTCTATATTTTGCCGCATCTTCATTCCAACAATTAAACCGGTGAATATATATTTATTACTGTAAAGTATTTTTTATCATAGTAGAAAATATTAAAAAATGAAAATATAAGAGAATAATGTAGAACAAATAAAAATGCGTAGAATATTATAAGAAGATCCAAAATGAAAATTGGATACCCCATATAACATTAATAAACACAATAACTTGTATGAGACGGCTCATATAAGAGGTGGTTACTAGATCTCACGATAAAATTATCGTGAAACGGTCTCACATGAGAGTTACTGATTAATAAAAGGAGGGAGTATCTCTTTTGTGAAAAACTAATTTTAATTAAACATAATAACTTTGCAAGAGAGTAGCTCAGCTTCTCTACTATGTCAATTGTTTTTTTGTTGCCAAACAAGTTTATCGTGAAACTAAAACATGTCAACAATGTATTGCATCTAACATACCGAGTAGTTACATAGCTATTCTAATACTACTATATCTTTATTACTCTTTAATGACCTTACTTTTATTTTGAAATGATCGAACAATTTATATATTTGTTCACTATAGTACTCCCTCCGTATCTATATGTTCGTCCACTTTGTTTAATATATGGGTGGAGTATTATATTGAAAGTGGACGAACATATAGATACGGAGGGAGTAGAATATAAAGTACAGAGTAAATGTTATCATTACAGATTGTGAGATAAATTGGCAAGGGGTATGTAATGGAGAGAAAACATCCCCTTTTACTATTCCACGTAAACAGATATCTAAGCTTCCACACAATGACAAATTTTAGATAAAATATTGATAAAACTACTACAAATATGTCAATTTTATTACTCCCTCCGGACACTATTTTTCGCCCCACTAGCCCAATATATGTGAGGGGTATTTTAATGAAGTGGGGCAAAAAATAGTGTCCGGAGGAAGTAGTAATTTATTGTTATCCACTCCAATTGCAACAGTTACCTCAACGATGAATAAGATAAACATACTTTCAACATATAGTAAATTAAATGGTCACGTATCATGTCTTTTTCAAGTGGATGGCCTCATTGGTCACATTTAATTTTCACATCAACTTATGATATGATATGAATGGAATGCCTAGATGACTCGATGTCCAATACATCTATGGTTACTTGACTTGTAGATGGTCTGTTCTGAAATAGGTATATTCATTTTAAATATAAAAAAAAGTTACTTAAATTTCTATATAGATAAGGCGTATTTTCTACTTAAATGGAACATCAACTATGAAGAGTAGAAGAGACATATTGAGGAGTTTAATATGGAGTATTATTGAACCGATAAAATTTCTCACATTTTTAGTCAATCAAGAGAAGTCTATACACAAATTGGGTCTATGTTATCATTGAATTGCATGACTAGGTAGTAATTCAAAGCTAAATACTCTTTCCTTTTCATCAATTTGTATACATTTATTTTATGCACGTACATTGGTGCGTGTTTTCTTTTATATATATCTTTAGTTATATATTACTAAAAATAATAAAAATTCATAATGGATTCTATTGAACAATTTAAACAAGATCTTACCTAAATATGATAGATCTTATATATTACTTCGTACTCTATAGAAGTTACATTGAAGATTTTATTCACTTATAAATTTGTTTACCCAGATTTTTTTTATGTAATGAAAATATTTGTCAAATGCTCCATCCATTCATAATTTTTTATCACATTTCATCATTATTTGTGAGAAATATTTTAATGAAATGAGACTATTGAAATGAGACAAAAGATAATAAACAGAGGAGTATCACTGTATATTAATGGATAAAGGCAAGTTATTTATGACTTACTACTCCCTCATATTCTGAGTATTCCTCTCACTTTCCTTTTTGAGCTTAGTTTGGTTTTCTTCCCACTTTTCTGTTTTTGGAAATAATTTTAATCATTATTTATTCTTCCTTCAATTCTTTATTCTTTTCCTCCACACCTAAACTCAACACTTTTTCACATTATACCCCACATTTTACACTTCATACCCCACTTTCTATTCATCTCTCTTACTTTATCTCCACCCTTTATTATTATTATTTTACTCTCTTCTTGCTTTCCCTCCAAAAAAATTGGGGAAGAATACTCTGAATGAGAGGGGTATTTTGCTAAAGCTTGTTAGAATATTTGTGATTGGTGTAGGAGAATGGTGCCTACAAAGTGAGAGTGACCCGCAGTGGGTAGCAAGCAAGGTGAGATGATGAAGTAAGCAAAGCAACGTTATCTGTGCTTCTCTGATCTCTTTCTTTTGGTTTGGAATTGACTAATTGCACTCCACGCCATTTTCCGTTTCTTTATCATTATTCATTATTCATTACGCGTACTCCCTCCCCCACTAAGATCTTCCCACTTTCCTTAAAAGGAAACTTCACTAAGATTTTCCCACTTCAAAACTTTTCTTATTCATCCATTATACTCTCTTTTTATTGGTTACTTTTTGTGATTTGACATCTTGAACCCCACCAAACAATTTACCACCTTTCATTATCTATTTCTTAATCCATGTGCCAAGTCAAAGTGGGAAGAACATTATGGTGGGGAGGGAGTAGTATTTTATTGTTGTGCTCGCCAGGTCACTCCGGATTCCTGTCTTCTACATACCCTGCGCACGTTAGGCTTTTCCCATGACGTTGTATTCCTTTGACACTTTGGCAGGTACTACGTATTTGCTTCTTCCACGCGCCTATGCATCAACAATAATACCCTACTCCCTCGTTCTTCATCCTCGAGGGATCGTTTGGTTTGCAAAAATGTTGTGACGGGGGATAAATCCCCTCCATATATAGGTCGAGTGAGATAGATATATAGGTCTGATCCCTTACGCATGTGGACCGTCCTTAGATACCGGATCCAGACCCCGCGTGGGTCGGATCGCCGCGTCGGCCGACCCTCCTCTCGAGTAGTCGCTAGACGACTCAGAGAAGATCTGTGATGACATCATGTCATCGGACAACATGATATCATGAGGTGACATGTCATCACCTCTCCCTTCCTCTACAAATACTCCATTTGGTAGAGAGGAAGGGGGAGTCAATTCGCTACTACTCCCTCCACTATCCCTCATCTATGAGAGACGACATACATACATACACATATTGTAATGACTCGGGCGTCGGAAGTACCGCCTTGGGGCAACCCCTAGGCCGGAGTTCACCTTGCAGGACCACCGCTGACTCGCATCCGGATCCCGAAGAGAGCCGAACTACCCAAGCCCGGGACCCATATTCAATCCCCAAACAGTATCGATATGAAATAAGGAATTATATCAAGGTGACATGAATTTGGAACTTCAATTCAAATATCTTGTGATTGGACGTTTGGTTCATTTCGAGAATGAGTAATCTCATTAAAAAAATTGTAATCTTATAGGGGGAAATATTTAATTAAAAAAATCTATTATTATCGTGAGAGAAATATTTTTTAGACATATTATTTGATTGAAGAATAATCATTTTTAAAAATAATTACTCTGTATTATCTTAGGGAAAAAAATGTTTTTAACCAAAAAAATCATGGCAAATTCTTGTTTGTGATGGAAGTATATGTTATAAACGTGTGATGAGTCAAATAATACTTATTTGGGTGGATAAAGAAAAAGTCACTTGTCACCCACTAGTCTTGTCGTTTCTAATCAAATAGTATTATTTGACCCGTCATCGATATGGAGACTTACTCAAAAATCATTTACAGTATTATTTATGACAAAAATTTATTTGCACATTTTCATCATCGAGAGAAAAATGTTTGAATAACAATAAAATGTACTCCCTTTGTACACTATTTTTTGCATTCCGTAGTATGTAAATAAAGGGGTGGAGGAGTGATGCATTCCCTTCTTTCTAAGAGGCGTCTCTCATTAAATTAGCCAAAGACAAAACATAGAAAATTAAATTTAAATAGTCGTCTCATCTCATCATATGAGAGTTATCTCAAAAATTGTTAGCGAGAGACCGTGGTTCTAAATTTTTTTTGTTTTTATTTATTTGAATATTTAAATTTGATCCTAAGATGTTTTGATTTATAATAAAAAGAAAAACTAATACAGAGTACCGAATAAAAGAAGTAAGTTATGTGATTGAATTTTGGGATTTTAGGTGAAATCCTTAAATGTAGGAGCTGTGACTTTACGAGTAGAGGATAGATTGGAGTGAATATATATATATATGTCCCTCTTTAATTCGGCCAATTTAGTTAGTTTGGGAAGAGCACGCGCATAAAAGGGTAAAGTAGGAGAGTGTGATTGTGGTGGGAAGAGGAAGAGGGCAGTCTAGTCCTAAGTCTTAACCGATTAGTGAGGCCAAAGGGACAACATATACATTCATTCATATGGTTGATAGACTTTTGGATTCATAGAAGCGTCATTATATATGTCAATCAATTATTGTAGTGTAGTAGTAGTACATGTACATTTCTCTAATACAAAGTCTTGTTTGTGACGAGAATATCCGTTATAAATGTATGACAGGTCAAGTATTAGGGAAAAAGACAAAAACAAAATACCATAAAGAGGAGGTAAGGTGAGGTCTTATTCTAAGTAAATGGGTATTACTTGACTCGTTATAAATTTAAGACGGATAACCCATCTTAAGGGAGACTTACTCTTCTGCTAATTTGTGGTTATGCCACTCAACTTTTCCTCACTTCCATCCATTCAACGTGGAAATACACTATTTACTTCATTTCATAACATAGTAATACCAGTACTAAGTTTATTTTAATTTTCTTTAGGTATATTTTTTATTTTATAATCAAAGAAATATTTAGAGGATATAGTTTACCAAAATTATGAAAATTGAAACGAGTGCTGTTTTTCGTCGTCGGCATTTCAGCCACGTCGTCGGCGCTTTTTAATGCTGAAAGACGATATTGCCCTTGACTTTTTTAGATTACTTAACTAATGTAATTGAGTTAGATTAGTTAGATTAGGTAATGAAACTCGTTAACAAAGCGGTTTTAAAATTTTAAAACTCGTTGACAAACCGTTCCACTTACCCTCACACTTACCCTTACTTATTTACTCTACTCACCCTTCCACTTACCCACTCACTTACCCACTTACCCACTCACACTCCACTAACACTCCACCCAACATTTGAAATTTTAAAACACCGTCTTTTTTTTTCGAGAAATCCGATTTTTCTAGAGACCCGATTCCGCCTTTAAATGGATCGACATGCGGTTAGTACATTTTTTGTTTATATTATCCGTCATTTTTTGTACTTTTATTTTTTATATTAGCCCCGATCCGAATTAGCCCCGATCCGCCTTTAAATGTGTTTTAGTTTATTAAAGAAATCGCATTTTGTTCTATAACATGTCGTTTATGTGCTGGGTTTGTTGTGAAAATCGTAGTTGAAATAGGAATCGAGGGTAGGAATACATAGCATGAAAAACGCGAACAGGGGCCCAGACGCATGAATATAGCGTCTGGGAGGCCACATAGACGCGAAAATCATGCGTCTAAGTGGCCTCTTAGACGCTGATTTCATGCGTCTGGGTGGCCTCGTCGACGCGAAATTCATGCGTCTAGGAGGCCTCTCAGACGCATGATTTCAGCGTCTAGGAGGCCTCCCAGACGCATGAAGTTCGCGTCGAAGAGGCCACCCAGACGCGAAAGTCATGCGTCTGGGCCCCTGTTTGCGTTTTTATTTTTGCTATTGTTCGACGTTATGCGTTAAAATATCGTGACTCGGGTCTCGTTATTTGTAATTTATATGATTAGAATTATTATTATGAATATTATTAGTTCGAAATATGAATAGAATTATTATGAATATCGTGACTCGGTTATTTATTTTTAGTTGAAATTATACGATATGTTTATATGATTAGAATTACTATGAATATTATTAGAATTATTAATATTAAATTATACGAGATGTTATACTTTGTAACTAATGAGCAATTTTTTATCGGTGTATCAGGAGGAGTCAGATGGCGACGGTATTGACTATCGCATTTGTTTTATTTTTGGGCCAGCGTTCCGTAGTTCGGATGAGGCATTCAACTACGCTAGTGAGATTGGTTCGGCTCTTGGGTTCACCTTGGTGAAAGCGAGCAACAAAACACAAAGTAACGTGAACCCGTTGTCAAGATTACTTGGTCAGAATTACTTTAAGTGCAACCGTAACGGGAAACCGGGAAAAAATACCAAGAGTTCTCAGAAAATCGGGTGTAAGTTTTGGGTGAAGGCGTGCGAGAGCGTAGATAGAGAACGATGGATTTTAGCCATCGGTCCGTGTGGCATGCACAACCACAAGTTGGAGGTTTACAGTGACGGGCACAGACGCCTAGCCGCCCTAGACGAGGCCGAGAAACAGATTGTTCGGGACGGTATTCGGGACCACTTGACACCGGCCCAAATACACGACTGCCTTCATCGGAGAAATCCGGGGAAACCACGCCCATCGATCGAGACGATATACAATATCGGGGGGAAATTGAGGGCGGAGGCAAGGGAAGGTCGTAATGCCGTTGAGCAGATGATGGTACTAGCGCGCCGGGCTGAATACATCCACTTCTTCTACGAGCACGAGTTCACGAGTGTCGTGGAACGTATTTTCATGGCTCACCCTGAGTCCGTGAAACTTTTTCGTACTTGGCCTTACGTAGTCACTATGGATGCGACGTACAAGACGAACACCTACGACATGAAGTTGGTGGAGATGGTCGGGGTGACACCCGTCGGGAAACCTTATCTGATAGCGTACGCCCTACTTCGACACGAGGACACGTTGTCCTATACTTGGGTGCTTGATAAGTTGAAGCTGCTAATTGGGGACCGGGCACCGAACGTGATTGTGACGGATAAGGACCAGGCTTTGACGGCGGCAGTATCGAGGGTCTTTCCGACCCCGCAGACCCAGAATCTGCTCTGTACGTGGCACATATCTAACTGTGTGGAAAAACGTGCCCTGTCTTTCTTTCAAAAACAGAAAGACCGAGTAGCGACCTTCATGCACGGAGTATGGTACCCTCTCCTGTATTCCACAAGTACGGCGGACCTCGAAACGAAATGGGACAAGATGAAGTCGACATGGAGGTTCTCGGGAATTCCTCTTTACATTGGTGACACCTGGGGTAATTTCAAGAAATGGAATCACGCGTACACTAACCGATACCTCCACTTTGGCAACACCACCACGTCCATCGTCGAATCTGCGCATGCGGCTTTGAAGAAGGCTCTTGGCACGTCGACAGCGTCCTTGGATCGGTTGTTCGATAGGATTGACAGGCTAATCGGTCGTCAACAGTCTAAACTACGGAAGAAGCTGGAGACATCCCGAAGGAAGCAATCAACTATTCTACCCCCCATTTTGATGAACTTGAGACTCCGGGTAAGTCGTAAGGCGTTGGACTTGCTGACCGGGGAACTGTCTAGGATGCAAGAGTTGGGAGATCGGGTTTTTTACGAGTGCGGGTGTGTATTGAGGACGTCGAAGGGTTTGCCTTGCGCATGTCGACTTGCCGGGATGATGATGCGGAATTCAGTAGTGCAGTTGGCCGACGTTCATGTGTTCTGGAGGACGCTTGACTATGCCGGGGAGGAAGAGATGCCCGTCAGCGACAAATTTCAGCTTGACGGGTTGATTGAGGAAATACGTGAGAGCGATCCGAGTATGTGGCGACATTACATTGATGTCCTGAATTCCGCATTACGTCCCGAGGAATCTGGGCTACTTGATCCTACACCGAATCCTAACCCCAGAAAATCTAAGGGGACAGGGAGGATGCTTATCGGAGTCGAACACGCGAGGAGGAGGTACGGGACCACCGACACGGGAGCGACCCCGAGTAAGTCGGCCAGGACTACGCACGCGTCAACGCCAGGGAGTAGTCAGTCGACCGAACCACCCACACCGATCGCCAGCCAGTCCACCACGGGCACATGGGAGGGGCAACCGAACGCCCCCCTAGAGGTGAACTACATGGGGGGGCCCTTCCCGGACATAGACAAACTTGTTGGTTTCATGTGTCCGTATCTCGTGAACTGGATAGATGTTATTGGAGACGGTCACTGCGGATTCCGTGTCATGGCTCATGCAGTGTACGGTGACCAGAACAGTTATACTCGCTAGAGAAGGGCGTTGTGGGAGCACATCCACTCCCCCATGTACGACATGGTGTACGTCTTTGACGCCGACGGTCGGGAAGGCGCCATGACCCGTGTAGGTACGACGGTCCCGTACTCGGTAGGTTCGGACCATTATCTCGACGACTGCGATCTATTCGGTTTTGCCACAATTAACAACTGGGTTATATGTCGAGTATCCGAGAACCTCACCTGCAGTACCTACTACCCGTTGCGAGAGATGCCAGGTAACCACCTCCCGTTCGGCGTTATGTGGATAATACACGTTGAACGCGGGGGAGCAGGTCACTGGATGAGGCTGCGAATGACTGAGGACTGCCCGATGCCTCCTACACACGTCCTTTGGCGAGGCGCGCATGACGGTACTACAGCACATTATCCGGAGTTTTACCGAGCACGTCAGGATAGGTGGGTCGAGGAGTGGAATTCGTACTTTCCGAGTCACCAGATTGATCAGAACGACCCAGGTGGTCGGAACAACCCCTTCGACTGTTAGTGTAGTGTAAATATTAGACCAGCATTTGTATTATATTCATATTTCAGACCAGTGTTGTATTCATTCGTAAATTTTAGAGATCGGCAAATCACACTACTAAGAAACAAACGAACATAAAAAACATCCGAAATGTAAAAATAAACGAGTAGCCAACGTTAACATATTACAAGTCATCCGAAAATAATCCGAAATAAAACATGATATCCCTAACTGTTAAGACATATAGAAGTTACAAATAAAAAGGAAACGAGTACTCAACATAAAAGAAGTACAAATCACCCACAATCATCCGAAATGACAAGCATGAAATCCGAAACACAGAAGACATAAACAAATTACGAATAAAATCCAAAGCAGTCAACGGCGACCTCGTTTCCCCTGGGATCGGGGTGGGCGTTCACCCGGGTGGGGAAGGACGGGCATGTACGAAGCCATCAGGTCATCAAAGTACGCAAGGCGGGCTTCCGGATCGTCACTATAGTGCTGACCTGCAGAAAATCGCTCCATCAACGAGAGAGCGGCCTGAAATAAGGTGGCAGCGGTTAGTATAAATGTAAATGCAAATAATTATTGTTACACACCAAAATACGAACTTAGTACCTGTTGCGATCCCCCTGCGAGCGTCGCCTGCTCCTGCACCTCGGCGGCGGATGGTGGTATGATCCTCGGGTGGGAGACTCTCGAGTACCAAGCGTGGTAATCCGGAGTCGCTTCCCCCGGGTAGTCCACTGGCCGCGAGAGCCTCCTCGGGTCGGCGCGCATGACATATACACTCCTCCACGGGTGGTCCGAGTATACCGGACCGAAGTCAAGAAGGTAGTTCCCACCCCCATGCCTCGGTCGATGCACCCTAACCGGCACGGGCATCGACTCGGGTATAGTCTGGACGTAGCCTAACTGTCTGATGACCCGGTCTCCCTGGTAAGGCTCAACGATGTTCATAAAGCGCAGTGTCCCGAAGTAGGTAGTGGTACGGTGCACCGTGTGAGCGTTCCGCACGAAGGGCTCCCAACAGACCCGATCTGCTGTCAATATGTCAAGTGATCGTCGGTAGGCCAAAAGGTTGTCCCCGCGCGACGATGGTCTCCCGACGCCTACCCACGCAGTCGCGCGTGGCGAAGTCGGCAAAATCGGGATCGGTGCCGCTGGCCTAAAGTCGGGGAAGTACTCATATATCCACACCTGAAGCAAAGTCAAACACCCGGCCAAAGTGGTGAACCCCTCCCTCGAAGCCATCCCTAAATTCCTGTACAGCCACGCCAACGTACCAGCACCCCACGCAAAACCAGGAATCGAGTCCAAGCTGTTCGTCAGTGGGAAGACTGACGGACGAATACGATCGCTCGACCTATCCACAAAGAGGAACTCCCCCAACAACGTGATCAGGTAACCCTGCACAGTCTGCTCATGGGTCCCAGTGCTCATCTTCTCACGCACAACCCTCGCTAGTACCGCCCCGCTCCTGAGTATGGGAGGGCCCGCATCCCCCCTGGGTGTCCTCAACTACAAATCATTCATCCCGAAGAAGTTCCCCACAGCGGCCTTCCCATCAGCCAGACCCCCAGTCTCGTTAAGAACAGCGCATGGCTCACCCTCTATAGACAGCCCTAAGATCCTGGCGACATCGTGCAACATGATAGTCATCTCGCCGAACGACATGTGGAATGTGTTCGTATCCGGCTGCCACCTCTCGACGAATGCTGTAAGGAGCGGTATGTCCAAGTTGCGTAGAATGCACGCCCGTAGGTGAATCAGGCCCGACTGTCGGACAGCATCCACTACCTGAGGAAATCGGTCGAACGACTCCAACTCCCTCACAATCCGAGGATGGTTGTAGGTCGTCAACAGAGCCCGCTCGTGACCTGGCTCTGACCAAAGCCGACGCGCAATATGACCCCCAAAGCTCGGGATCACCGACGGATCGATGGGACCTCCGGGACTAGGTCCATGCAGAATCCACGTAGTGTCGCTCCGTGTACGCCGGGGGGCGTTCGAGCCCGAAGTACCCACACTACCGACGAAAGTTCCTCCAGGCCCCTTCCTGTAGACAACAGCCTTACCCTGCTGTGATGTCCCCGCGTCCGTCTCCTTCTCCTGCTCCTCCGCCTGCTGTTCCGAGAAGTTGTCCGGAAAAGCGTGTCGCCTCTCCTCCTCATCGAACTCCATGTTCAGGTCGGCAGACTGCAACGACCTGGACGGCTCGCGGAATTCACCGCTCGCGGTTCCCTCCGAAGAACCGTCGTGTGTACCGCTCGTGGTACGGAAAGGTGGAACAGGAATGTCTAGTGTCCCCCCATGAGAGGAAGACGATGGCTCTGGTGGGCCGGTAGGTGGCGGCCCCGGCCTACCCCTAGCACGAGTGGACGCAGTGACGACCCTACTGTCTACCCGGCTACTCTTCCCCTTACCAGCCATCTAATTTTACAAATTCCACACGTTGTTAAAACAAAACTATGTCACTTGTTAATAATAATAAGAAATAAATTTAACGTTCTCGTACTATTCTTATTACTTGAAAAATCAATTGATATAAGATTCGATATGTAATAAAAAAAATTTTCTATTACTGATATAATAAGAAATTACTATTCTTATTAATTTCAACGTTGTCGCTTGATATAAAATTTAATTTAAAGAACAAATTACTCATAACGTATATTATTCTCAAATTAATTATTTTCAAAAAAGACTATTTTTAAAGTAAACACTACTAACCTTAAAATTATTATTCAACGTTATCTCAATTGGGTGTCCGATTTTAGCAAGAGATAACGATTACAGGTTTTTCACCTAAATTCAACTTTTTAGTTAATATTTTTCGAATATAAATTGATATTTTCAACCTAGAGATCCATATATTTTTTTGATTAAAATTTCTCAAAAATATTTCAAAACCTAAAATTATCAACAATTAGTCCTGAATTTCATAATAATAATTCTAATAATATTCCTAAACATATAAACATTTCGTATAATTTCCTAATAATAATTCAAACAACCAACACCACAGCAACGATACGAACATCTAACGAAAAATAAACGAACTTTACGGATATCGTAACACATAACATAAAACAAAAAAATTTTAAAAAAAAACGAAAACAGACCTCGACGCATGAATATTGCGTCTGGGAGGCCTCTCAGACGCATGAATTTCGCGTCTGGGAGGCCTCTCAGACGCATGAATCTCGCGTCTATGAGACCTCCTCGACGCGAGATTCATGCGTCTGAGAGGCCTCTCAGACGCGAAATTCATGCGTCTGAGAGGCCTCTCAGACGCGGTTTTCCGGCGTCGAGGTCCGCTTCCAGCCCGAATTCGCGAAAAATCGAGGCCCATTTCGTATAAATCGATCCTACCATCAGCAAAATCGATACCAAAATCGAATATAGAAAATAATAACTACTCAATTGGGGTATATATCACACACAAATTAGCTATGGGGAACCTAAACTATCAATCTAATATTAATTATAATCTAACTAATCGATCCAAAATAATCAAATACAAGCTAAAAGATAATACAAAATAGATAGATCTACTTACTTGAGTACGGATTTGGAGTTGGAGTGGAAGCGGTTTTATATTTGAAAAACAATTTTTTAAGAAATTGTTTAAGGGAGAGAAAGAAGTGAAAATGAATTGTAAGGAGAAGGGAGGTTTATATATAAATTTCCTAAACATATTCCCGGGATACACTGAGACACGTGTCTCGGAGACCGTTCAATAGTCCAAAAACCGACATTTCAAATTAGTCGGGAATATATTTGTTACGTTAGTTAAGAAACTTAATTAAATTCATTAGAATATATTACATAAGGGTAAAAGAGTTACGTTGAGACACGTGCCTCAAAAACCGTTCAAGAGTACAAAAACCGTATTTTTAATTTACTCGGAAATATTAATTACATTAATTAACAAACTTAATTAATATCATTAACCATAATTAGGGGAAGGGTAAACTCGTAAATTCACGTATAAAGCGCCGACGACGTGGCTGAAATGTCGACGACGAAATATAGTAGTGCTTTTTTCTATCACACTTCTCTCTTACCTAGGTGGCCCACTTACTTTACTCCCTCTCTACTTTTACTTATTTTATTATTTTTCTTAAGAAATGTGCCACTTTTAAGGTGGAATAAATCATAGAAACGGAGAGAGTAATAATTACTCATCATATGAAAGAACTTACAAAAAATGCCTAGTGTGAAATATGGAATGTCACGTGACTTGTTGACTTACATCATTATATTGAATCTTGGATTAACTTGAAGTTATTTTTGGTTTAATGGTACTAGGTATTACATCATTTTTTAGACACTTCATCTATTTATTTTAACATAATTGTTATGTAAGATGGTCTTATAATTAATGTATGAATTTAATCAATTTATTATTACGTAATAGATTCGAAATAAATATAAAAATTGTAGAACTTTCAGTTTTTTTTTTTTACACAACATGATATCTTGTAATTTTATTTTTTTTGCTTTAAACATATACGAGTATCTTCTTATAATGACATTCCATGTAAAATGAAGTTGTAAGAATTATGGGTCTAATACAATATATGTGGACAACATTATTTGGACCTATTGTATTTATTAGCTATCATTAAAGTTGAGCCCAAATATGTGATCCGTTATAATACAGATAATACGAGCTTATTTACGTCTTATAAAGTATGGGTCGGATACTATAATAGTGTAGAGACCTATTAGGGCTTTATGGGATATATGATGGGCTTATCCACTAAAGACGTCTGATATAGGTATCAAGGTTTCATATCCCTCCCTATATATAGTCAGGGTTATGGTCCCTGACAACACACTTTTGACCTAATCTCACATATATCCCATCGGTATGGAGAAACCCAAAAGGCGAGTGTGTCTGTTAGAAGACTATAATCGGGTGATTCTCAATCCACCTCCCTTCTCCAATTAAGTCAGGTACGCTTCCGCTATTCGGTCTATTCGGTATATACCAATTAATTTAGTATGAAGTTTCAGTCTTGGGTCAGATTAAGTCTAACAAGTGATATTAAAGCCGTCTTCATATTGAATTTTTTGGATCAGATCTATTTGGTTTGATTTGTCAGTTCGTTCAGTTATTATGTTGCAGCTAAAATCATGCTTTTATGTGAATTGTAGTTCGTTGGCAAAAAAAAAATGTGAATTGTAGTCTTAATTGCCGTACAGACTTATACTCCGTATTGATCTGTAACTTTTCAATTGTGTTTGTGTGCGCTATTGGCATGAATGACAACAATCTAATTCAATTCATAATGATTTATTCACTGTACGCTTTGGTCATCCTTACATCATCATTGTTCAATTTGACACATTGTTTGCATATTTATTTGGAGTATGTTATTTGTCATATTGATTTTCGTGAAGTATTATCAGTGGGCAGCAACAGTCAGTTTGTTTTCTTTGTGGCAAGGAGTATATGATTTATTTCGTGTATGATTTAGTTTTCAGTTAACGTTTGATTGTTCAATAGTGCATCATATCGGTTAAAGTTAAATCCGGTCACTTATCTAGTTGGACGAACTCCCTTATTATGATTGTGTATTTTGTCCTGAGATTGTTCTACTTGCACAGTCGGCTACGTACAACTCATAATTTTAGGTTATTGTTCAGTAATATGAACTTGTATGATTGATTATGTACGGAATATATGTTTGGACGATTTTTTGATTTTATGCAATCGATACAGTTATAAACGGATTAAAGATTTATGTTTCAGATATTAAGTTTCAGATTCTTATAATTGAGTATTCAGTTTATACGGTCTCTAATTTTTTAAATCGATTGCGGTTGATTCATAATTTTGCTTTGGTTTTCAATCATGTGATGCATGCATAATATTCTCTTATGACTGATTATTATGGTATATTATGTTTTTATGACTATATGATTTGGGACCTGTTTGGAATTTCGGTTGCGATTATTGTCGCGGATATATAATTGACAAGTTAACTTGTATGATAAAAGAACTAATTTGAGTTATAATTTCTTTTATCATTTAAGGATTCAGTCACTTGTTAATTACGGTTTGATTAAAAGAACTTGATTTCAGTTTCAATAGTATTGGCTATTTAATTTGGTTTTATAAGACGTCTAATATTTTGGATTGTTTGATCGAAACAATATGTTGCCAAAGTAACCTCTATTGCGTAGATCATACGGTTTAAATAATTAGACGATTGTGTGTGATTGAATTTCATGCGGGTAATGGTCGGCCCAAAGGAAGTCCATTATTTGGCCGAAATTCAATCATACTTGTGGTGATAAATATGTAACGGTTATTCGGTTCTCGGGTAGATGTTAAGTCGGCCCAAAGGAAGGCTTGACATTTGACACGATCTTACCGTTAATATTTGATTACTACACCAAGAGTACCACTTACAAGTCTAATTATCGTCCAAAGATGAGATTAGATGTTGTGTTAGGTATCTTGTTATGATGGGAATGCTAATATTCGAATCTGAATTACAAGTTAAATTAAGGGAGTGTTGTTGAGTTTATGACACTCATAAGGCTTATGTCCATACAGTTTTTTAATGGAGAGTAAATTCAAACATTCGGTTTTTAAGTTTGGTAGTATGTGTAATCATGCGGATAATGGTCAGCCCAAAGGAAGGCCATTATTTGGCCGAATACATATACAATTTCGGGTGATAAATATGTGACGATTATTTGGTATTTTCATGTGTATACTAAGTCGGCCCAAAGGAAGGCTTAGTATTCGACATGAGTTTATCGTCAATATTTGATCACGATTATCTAATTGGAGTGTCGATGCTTAGATAATATTTTATGCCCAATTCTTAATGTGGTTGGCTGTTCGGGATGCTTTCAATACTCGGAACAAACTCTACAGTTTGGGTATAGCAAACTCGAATAAATGTTGTTTGTGTGAGCTGGTTCCTGAGACTACAGCCCACTTATTCTTCCAGTGTGGCTATAGTGTGCAATTGATGACTCTGCTGCAGTTGTGGCTTGGTTTTCCCTGACCTTCCTCACTGCAGTTCGTGAATAATCAGGTTGGAGTGAAGAAAGAGGTTAGCTGGTCAGTGTGCGCTGCTGCAATTCATGGCATATGGTGGCAGCGAAATCGCGGACGCGTTGACAGTAGCATCATTAGGCCACAGATTCTGTTTACTCAATTGAAATTCATTTTGTGTGTTCGAATAAGGTCTCTTAGTCAAAATAGAATGAGTTAGATTGAGAGGAATTGGCTCTTAAGCTTGTTATAGACCACCTTGATGGTGAATTCATGTACATATAATTGTTGATTCTTAATACATCTTATATTTTACCAAAAAAAAAAAAAATTTTATGCCCAACGGCTAAATGTTAAATTTGCAAACACATTATATATTGTTTGAATTTATTCAAAATATGAGAATATTGTTTTGTTCATCAAATTGACATTACTGTTCACTATATCTGTCATATTCAGGTTATATTCTCAATTCGGATAACGTCATTTATTTAAATAAATGATAAGAGAATGTAAATATTATTTATTTTGGGTTGTCAAAATCTTAACACAACATTAAGAATGTATGGTTGTGCTACTCATAAGGATGAAAATATCGTGTGGACTCACGTGTTTTTGTGGAGTAGAAAATTTAATGCATGTGTTTAATGATTGTTTAATGCGACATTAAGGACATATTTAAGGGCATTGTTTCTATTAAATAAGTTGCAAGTATCTAACTCAAAGAATAACAAGATAAAGTTTATTGGTTGCTTGTTATGAGTATGGACACATAAGGAATATAGTACCAGTTTGTACGCCTCATCGTGTGTCGGTAAGGATACACGTGTCGGTAAGGATACACTTCTCATTTAAGATTTGTCGTCTAAAGTTATTCATTATATCCAATTATGTTTTATGGGTGGATTTGGTTTTTCATTCACATAAGTACATTAATGCAAGTAGAAGTAAGAATCTAAGATGTTGTATGTCAATTGGTGATGAAAGATTCATCTATTTGGGGTATGTCATCATCTGAGTTTGAGATAATCAGCTAATTTAGTTATCATTAATGACTTGTTATTTTATTTGAATCTGGAAAATATTTTTGGTACTGCCTTTTGGTGGAGTTTAATTATTTTTCGTTTGGACAAATTTGGTTTATTGTCCATTGAGAAATAATTAATTTTGTATTTTCCTAATTCAAATAATGGTAAATATGTCATTTTTGATAACTTTATATAGTTTAGATTGAAAATACTTGCATTAAAATCCAATGGATATAAATAATTGAGAACAATAATTTCTTTTCGGTATGACACATTAAAATGATTATTAAAGTTGTGTCAAAATGAAATTATTGACCCTTCTACTTCTGATTCTCATATTGAAGGGGAATAAAGACGAAAAGAGAAAATAGATATCAAAAGGATTTTGGATGTCTTATGATTGATATATAAGGGTATGTGAACTATTTTATGTTTTAAGTTGTATTATTTCACATCATTATATTAATTTGTAGACAAAATTATGGCTTGATATTTATATCTCGATATCGAGAAGTTTTAAGTTCCTAGACGTTTTATCACATATTTGACCGAGATATATTCTCGGTACAGGATTAAAGATGTCGGTTGATCATAAGTAGAAACACTTTGACAATTGACTATATATTCAGGATAAAAACGTTAAGGTTATTTCAGATACTTTCTAGAGATGTTTGATCTTACATTAAAGATTACACCATATAAAGGTTTATATATGTATGGTGTATTATATGTGCAAAGTAAGATCTTAGGGCTTGGTAGGAGTATGATTATTCACGCTCTTTCCTAGATAACTCTAGAAATAATTTTAGAATTGCAGCTTGTTTTTTTGCGTGGATGAAGTTACAACAATATTATTGATTGATTAATTATAGTGTAATTTATTTACACCTAAGGTATGTCCAACTAATTAAGAATATTTTTTCTAAGGTAACATAGTTGGACTTAAGGACAATTAATAATTATTTTGTTGTATAACTTTATAAGGATTAAGGGTAATATATAAAGAATCATCCCACATGCAAGTTATTTTGAGACGGATAATATGGGTTCATTGAGGTTATTGAGTTTGAGGGGAAGAAAGGGACTTATGGACATGAACCTACGTCTCATCATAAAGGATCGCAAGATCATTTTAGTAAAACAAACTCAAATACCTCAAGAACAATTGTTATTAAAGAAATTCACTAAGGAAAGAATGAATGCAGTTTCAGAGGATTACATTATTTTCATGTCAGGATTGACATATTACAGTATAATAACATATTTATACATTGCATACATTCAAGAGTAAGAGTTAGATGATGAAACGGTAGAAAAGTATTCATTAAGCATTTTACCGAATCATTGAAAGTTCTAACTAGTACATGTGAATTTATATATGTCATCAATAAAGTATTAAGTCATTTGACCAATAAAGACACTCTGGAATTGTTTCATTACCTAAAAGTATAAAGCATATTGGTTTCAAATGGTTATTTGTTACCAAGACAGATTCATTCGGTAATGAGACAGTAAGGTTTGTCTTGTCAATAATGGCTATAAAGTTAGTTGGCATATCCGGTTATATATATATCTGGAGTTACATTGGATTAATGGTAAAGACAGGTTTGTCAATGGTGACATTGATAAACTCATTGTTGCAGATACTGGAAATCTTGAGTCAATAGATTCAAGGTAAAGTTTCTGCAAATTAAGGTTAACAATCATCTAATGAAAACTCAAATAAGGTTTTCCGTCAAAGAGCGCATCAATCTACCATGATATTATCCCATTTGGTTTTGTATGGATGTGATACATGATTGTAGATACTCAAGATTCAGTGGGAGTATGAAAATGTATCAAGTTTTATACCCTTTATGGTAAATGAGACTAATTGAAGTCTCATTAATGTCCTTAAAGAAATATTCATATCCAGAAAATAAAGTTGTACTTAAATCTATGTGTTTCAGGAAATATTTCATGTGTTTAAGTAATAAGGTATAATTAAACTTATTTTGTACATGTTTGGATATTGTGTACATTATATAGTTTAATTGACAAATATTAAGAGAATACAGTAGGATATTGAGATCCACTAAGGGCAGCCAAATATTGTTGTCATATATATTTGGAGTAAAACAATGTTATCATATAAAAAAGATCGATTCAGGTTGAGATCATTCGGTATTTCGACTCCTATTTGGTCATGCTTATTTGTCACAAGGTTGCAAATTAAGTTCGGTATTGAAAGACCATTTAAGTTATTATTTGTGACAAAATGATGGTTATTATAGTTTCAAATAACAATACAAGTGATGTGTTGTTGTAGAAACGATTCAGAGTGAAAGGCGTCTAAGATATGTTTGTACAAACTCCATCTTTGCGGATCCGCTTATTAAGGAATTACCACCCACGGTCTTTCTTGAGCATATTGCTCAAATGGGTGTTTCGGTTCTAAAGATATTCAGGTTAAGTGGGAGTTTGTCACATTAGACACATTATTATATACGGTTATTCAGTTCTGCAGAAATAAAGTTTACGGTTTTCAGTTTTGTAGACACCCACATTTTGACCGCCAGGTGTCTATAGTTGTTCCCGCCAAACACCCGATGATGATTGGACGCAAACATGCTTTAATGGACTCGGATATGGGCTCGAAATCATGGACATTTGGTTTAGGCTTATTACGGAGTACAAATCTTACAAAACCAACCTCAAATCCAGGCCCAGTGGGTCGTTTCGAGTCAAATGAGACTAATTTGGGTCGATTCCGACACCAGAGGTAAAACCGTCTTTTTACGACCGAGTCAAAACCCGGTCAAAAATATTCTCGAGACACACGAGTCAGCCGTGACACCTCACACGGCTGATCCGATCCCAAATACTAAAAAAATCATCTTCAAAAAACATTAAACAAATCCGTTTAAGGATAGAATTCGATCTCAAGTAGGAATTCTATCCGAAAACCGAAACAAATCGCCAACCAAGCTCAAACACTCGGCCAAACAGCCGAGACACTCCCCAAACCCGCGCGTGGCCGCGTCGGGGTGGACCTATTTCATGTCCACAATTTGGCGACTCCGCTGGGGATCAACTGATGAGTCACTTACCATCGGCATCCCTAGGGTGAGACTCGAAAAGAAATCGTTCGAATAGTAATGTACACGTTTTAGTTCAATTGTTCATGCTGTAGACACCCACATTTTGACCGCCAGATGTCTATAGCAGTTTCCGACAAACACCCGATGATGATCGGACGCAAACGTGCTTTAAATACTCAGAAACGGGCTCAAAATCATTGGCATTTGGCTTGGGCTCATTACGGAGTACATTATCTCACAAAACCAACCTCAAAATCAGGCCTAGTGGGTCGTTTCGAGTCAAATAAGACTAATTTGGGTCGATTCCGACACCAGGGGTAAAACCGTCTTTTAGCGACCGAGTCAAAACCCGGTCAAAGATTTTCCCGAGACACGTGAGTCAGCCGTGACACCTCACACGGCTGATTCATACTCCAATCCTACAAAAAATCAGCTTCACAAAATATTAAACAAATCCGTTTAAGGATGGAATTCGATCTCAAGTAGGAATCCTATCCGAAAACCGATTCAGACACCCGACAGAGTGCAAATACTCGGCCGAGCAGCATATTCCAGCCGTGTTCCCTTTCTTCCTTGACAAGAAAGCGGAATTCTCATGCCTTACAGCTTCCTATATTTCCTATCTCTAGCGGTAGTTCAAACTCTCCTAGCCAAGGTCGGGAATTCCCTATAAATAGCCCCTTGCACACAGACTTTTACACATCAATTAGCATCTATAATATACATTCATTATCAATCAACTGGCATCTACAATCTACATTCATTATCAATCAATTAACATCTACATTCATTATCAATCATCAATCATCTACAACATCAATTATTCCCATACACACACATAAAATTTAGCATCGAGAAACCGATATTACAAACACGAAGGAAACCGGCCCGATACCCGACACCCTTCACACGTCACGCCCAAACCGAGCCACCATAACTCACCGACATCCACTCGACGCTCTTGTGCCTAAGCCACGTCCCGACGAGCCCCGATCCGAGTAAACAAAAGGATGTAGGTTGAGGGTGTAACAAAACCCGATTTCTCTTCTTCTTCTCTCTTCCTCCTCGTCCGTCTTATTTTTTTATGGGTCGGTGTCGTTTATTTTATTTTCTAATATCGATACTATTAAAAACTATTTTATCGATTTTCTATAATCGAATATTGTATCGAAAAGAATTATATTAAAATCTCGACGATATTAAAAATCGTTACATCTTTTTTTCGTTCAAATTCTTTTTTACAAAACCCTTCTCTAAAAATCATTCCGAATACTCGATATCGATTTCATAATCGAATATCGGGTACGACGAATATCGAAAACATAAATCGAGTATAAATTAATTCATATTTGTACGCGGTTTATCAAAATTAACAATTTTCGAACAACGAGCAAAACCGGGACAGACCCGCACGCGAGTCGCGCCCCACCTAGGCGACTCGCGCACGGGCCTGAAACCCGAGTCCTCTTTTAGATTTTTTTCGTTCGTTTTATTTTATTATTCTACGAAACGATTTCAAAATTTATATCTTTTCTAAAACTATTCGAAGTATTTGATATTGATTTTGTAGTCAATTATCGAATATAACGAATATCGAAAATATTAAGTCGAGTACGAATTATGCAATATTCGTACGCGATTTAATAAAAGCATCGAATTTTCAAAAAACCGCTTTCGAAATCATCCCGACACGCGACTTTCTCGTTTTTTTATTATTTTTCGAACTTCGTTTTTTATACAAAACAGCGTTTTTAGCGATGCTTTTCAGATTTCGATTAATATTTATTTTCTCGATCTCGTATATTTATTTCGTTTGCTATATTATTATTTACAAATCGATACTAACTCGTTTGTTTATCTTGTAGCAAACTCATTCTTTTTCATCATTTCTTTTATTATACTAAAACGAATCTCACATGTTAAATTCAACTTTGACGTTAATTTTTCATGCATTAAATCGACTTAGCAACCCATTCAATTCCTCGCATGTTTAGGAAAACAATGTTTGCATATCATTCATCGTATTACTAACGCGCGTATTAAAACATCATTCGATATCCTAGTAGAGGCCGCTAATGTGCGGGCGGGGTTGGGTGTTCTTAGTGAACTTCCCAACACGTACCCTCACCCCTTACTCAGAACCGTGGTTTCCGGATGTCCGAACCCATTGGCAACGAGAGTCATTCAATATACGATTAACCGCTCAAGTCGGCATCTGTATCGATATGCAAAGGGACGAGCCCAATAAATTCTGACATCGGAACTGGGCCATATTTTGTATACGGCCCACTACGACATAGAGTGGGCTCGAACGGTTCCGAATAACCATAAAATTCGGTGGCGACTCCAACTTCGATTTAAATTTCCATTTGACCATCTCATGGAGATTCATTCGCCTCCCCAAACCCGCGCGTGGCCGCGTCGGGGTGGACCTATGTCATGTCCACAATTTGGCGACTCCGCTGGGGATAGCTGATACGTTACTGACCTTCAGCATCCTCAGGGTGAGACTCGAATAGAAATCGTTTTACTAGTACAATACGCGTTTTAGTTTTACGGTTCATGCATAACCCCATATTTTCCCGGGTCGGTACTGGTGACCGACGTCCCACTATACTATCGATGTAGTCCAAATTGGATATGTCGAAGGTGTCCATTAGCCGATTCGTATGGGTTTTACGGCATGTTCTAAGCTCAACTCGACTTAGGAAGTCCGCCCCGATTCTCGATAGGCTGTGTACACTGGTATAGACCCTTTCAGACTGACCGAGACTTAGAATTAGAGCATACATGGCGTCGTTATACTGCTTCCATGACTACGTGCTACCTGATTTACAAGTCGTTTTTCAAAAACCGTCTTTTTCAAAATAGCATCCTTTTCAAAATATCCAATTTCAAAACCCGGGACATATACCGAATTTAGGATCCACGATTTTACTCAAAATAACCTATTTTTAGCCGGTATTATGCCCATTTCAAAACTCGAAAATATTTTCGAACTTTTTCAAACCCGTCATCCGGCCCACCTTTTCCGTTTCTTTTCGAAAAAGGCCGGACTCCTCTCCCCGATTTTACTCGGGCTTTCAAAAATCAATTTCAAAACCTTCCTTTTCTTAGGACTTCCCATATTTAGCAGTGTCGGGTCGTGTCTTGAGTCGTCAAGTCTTTTAGCGTCGAAACTCCGTCGATCTTATATCACGGATTTCCTCCCTATCCCAGTCCGCCTTATTTGACTAAGGCAAGGCCCACCTACGTAGGACATACTCCTACTAGGGTTGGCCCGTCTACACAATCGAGTCCAAAGTCTGGGGAATGCCTCACGTAAACCTCCTTTCAAACAGGGCCCAGATCACACAGCTGGATCCTAAAGGAGGCCCACCTTTCACGAGTCGCCCGTCTAAGTGTCTTTTCCGAGTCAACCTTTTACAAGGCATAGCCCTATAACAAAAGGTTTGTGACCTTTACGTCTAAGGGTCACTCGTCCGACACTCGAGTCTTAAACCAAATTTTCGATCCCACTTGGGGACTACCCTTCATCAGAGCGGTCAATCACGATTGCTCTAAGGGTCATGTCTTACACGTGTCTCACATACCCCACTTTCGAGCCACTTAGATGCCACACCATCTGAGTCCTTAGCCTCACTTGGGGGCTATTCTCCGACGGAGCAATTAATCACGGTCACCCCGAGAATCGCACCCTACACATTTGTCTTAGGAGAGTCTAACCCGAGTCAAACATGGTCGCCCCATTTTCGGACTCACCCTCGTGCAGCTTGAGTCTCATCGTCAAGTCCAAGCCAGGGTCGTTACCTCGTCCAGGTCAACGTTCGAGTATCCCGGTCCATGAATCTTAGTCATTCTCGTCACCCCGGGCCGTGTCTAGTTTGACTCCCTCTCTTGCATTTGCGCAAAACCGAGTTTAAGCGAGTCGTGGCACCTGTCGAAGACCTTACCAAAAAAAACAACCAACCAAGCATCCGAGTCCGGATCTGATTCGAGTCTAAGTCTGAGTCCGAGTCTAGGATACTCTACATCCTCATTTCCAAATCAGAGTCAGAGTCTTTTGCATTCTGTCCTCTTTTTCAAAATTCAATAAAATCAGCTTTTCTATTGCTCATATATACTTTCCTTATGTGTTTCCGAGAACATGATGAACACCGTCATACACTGTGAGCACATGCACGTGACTATTACAGGCACATCTATAATGACTGCAGGAAATCGAGATCCGTATTTTCCTTTACCTGTTCCATGTCTGACATAGGAAGCCACAAAACTACACTTAGCCGGAGCGGTATCGAATCCTATGACAAATCTGGGTAGTCTCCTAGTTTGGGTTCAAGACGGGAGGCAAGCCCATTTCCCACAATAAACACCCATCCAATAAGACTACCAATCCCTACCTTAGGTGTTAGTCCGACCAACAAGAAAAACAAAAAAAACTGGACAAAAAAAAATCAAAAAGTCCAAGGAAAAAAGCAAAAGGCCAAAACAAAAAAGCAGGCCATCATAAAAAAAGGGCATCCACGACCAGAATGGTCAACACAAATGAAGATCCCATGACTGGGGCTAAGAGGTCAACTAACAAAAATATTCAAACGCCCATGACCGTGGTCAACGGTCCACTCAAGATCAATACTCATACCATCCAATAAGGGAGAAACAATCAAGCTGGTCAACTAACACCACATTTAGCCTTCCCACATTACAACCCTCAAGACCTTCCCGAGGCCCAGGCTAAAGACAGCCCGGAATTTTGAGGATTCAAGCTCCATAGGATACCCCTAACCATTAGGGTCAGACATGGAAACCAGATCCCGCATCATCAAACATATCCCGATCAAAGTTCGAGCCATTTTACTCGGCTTCCCCTTTACATAACAAAATTCACAATCACCATATGCAAACCCGAGATCAAAACTCATCAAAGACCCGAGAGCAAAACTCGTCAAACCCCTTACCTAATCATACACAATCCCGAGAGCAAAACTCGTTAAAATCCCCGAGAGCAAAACTCATCATATCCCCGAGAGCAGAACTCGTTAAAATCCCCGAGAGCAGAACTCGTTAAAATCCCATCCCAATTCTTCTCATTCAAACCAGTTACCAACCCCAAGCACGGGAATTCAACCTGCAGTCGGCATAGAACATGCCCAAATAGCTCACACCACCTCTGGGGGCTACCCCGGAGAACGCTCACAGTCACAGGATCAATATCCTAACCATTCTAGCCCTTTGATCAAGACATCACTGGGAATGCACCTAGCCTACACCATTGCTATGGCTAGTTACACACGAAGTCCTATTAGACTAGGCATCATAATACATTTTTCAACACTGAACTACGGCATGGTTTGATTTCACTACACGTGAATACGTAGGCAGCCTTTCAACAGAGGCACAACCACCCACATTGACACAAATTCAAAAAGCGCCATCATTCCGGTCACGACACCGTCATGTTCTCAATAGCTAGCTTTGTCTTCCTGGGGGCTTCTCTTAGGCAGAAAACCTCCATCCACTCACAAAATCCATATAAATTCAAAAACTCTAGCCTCCTTTCTGTAGTGTGTCATAGTACTTGGCTCAGTCGAAGACAAGAATCTGTCAGGACTCGAGGCAATACCCACTTTGGAAATGTACCCTAACATCAAAAATTCAGGAGAGCACTAGACTACAACAGTCTCATTACAGACTACTGCAACCCCGTATAGCATATCTATCCCACTTCGATGTTCGATCATGTTGCCACTCGTCTAGGCTACGGAATAGCGCAACTTAAGAGTCTTGTTAGGTGGCCCACCCCCCTACCGAGTCACGGTCCAACCCCTCGAGAGTCCAGTCGTGTTTGTCAACTCGTCCGGTCACGCCCAGCGTCGAGTCTGTCGATAGGTCTCTCTCTTCAAATTCTCATTTTAAAATTTGCAAAACTTAGCCATTTGAGAAAACCCTTTTCGACAAGGTCAAATTTCGGTCTATTTAAATTGCAAATTTCTTTTCTACCCATTTCAGTTTTGAAAACCTATTTCCTAGCACGTGAGCTGCTTTCAGGACTTCGATTTTAAAACTAAGCAAAAATCATTTTTATTCCTCAGCGCGAGTCATATTTGTTTCACCTACATGTTGCATGCAAAATTTTATGTAACTTATACAGGTACAATTCAAGACCGCGCAATTCACATAACTCCCCAGCGGCATAGACTTATACGACAAGTCCAATTCCCCACGGAGTTATCATCGTCAACTCATGTACATTTCTAGTCTCTGGCCGGCGGGCCCTTCACGCAGGTCTAATGGACCTTATACGACCCGACCGGAAGTCTGCCAGGTCTTAATCTTTGATTGGCCTGGTAGCTACTCTGACTTTCGCCTTGTCCAAGCCTCAGTCAGAGTGGGGGCTCTGTAGACACCCACATTTTGACCGCTAGGTGTCTATAGCAGTTTCCGACAAACACCCGATGATGATCGGACGCAAACGTGCTTTAAATACTCAGAAACGGGCTCAAAATCATTGGCATTTGGCTTGGGCTCATTATGGAGTACATTATCTCACAAAACCAACCTCAAAATCAGGCCCAGTGGGTCGTTTCGAGTCAAATAAGACTAATTTGGGTCGATTCCGACACCAGGGGTAAAACCGTCTTTTAGCGACCGAGTCAAAACCCGGTCAAAGATTTTCCCGAGACACGTGAGTCAGCCGTGACACCTCACACGGCTGATTCATACTCCAATCCTACAAAAAATCAGCTTCACAAAATATTAAACAAATCCGTTTAAGGATGGAATTCGATCTCAAGTAGGAATCCTATCCGAAAACCGATTCAGACACCCGACAGAGTGCAAATACTCGGCCGAGCAGCATATTCCAGCCGTGTTCCCTTTCTTCCTTGACAAGAAAGCGGAATTCTCATGCCTTACAGCTTCCTATATTTCCTATCTCTAGCGGTAGTTCAAACTCTCCTAGCCAAGGTCGGGAATTCCCTATAAATAGCCCCTTGCACACAGACTTTTACACATCAATTAGCATCTATAATATACATTCATTATCAATCAACTGGCATCTACAATCTACATTCATTATCAATCAATTAACATCTACATTCATTATCAATCATCAATCATCTACAACATCAATTATTCCCATACACACACATAAAATTTAGCATCGAGAAACCGATATTACAAACACGAAGGAAACCGGCCCGATACCCGACACCCTTCACACGTCACGCCCAAACCGAGCCACCATAACTCACCGACATCCACTCGACGCTCTTGTGCCTAAGCCACGTCCCGACGAGCCCCGATCCGAGTAAACAAAAGCATGTAGGTTGAGGGTGTAACAAAACCCGATTTCTCTTCTTCTTCTTCTTCTCTCTTCCTCCTCGTCCGTCTTATTTTTTTATGGGTCGGTGTCGTTTATTTTATTTTCTAATATCGATACTATTAAAAACTATTTTCATACAGCAACATTCTTAAAAATATGATATCGATTTTCTATAATCGAATATTGTATCGAAGAGAATTATATTAAAATCTCGACGATATTAAAAATCGTTACATCTTTTTTTCGTTCAAATTCTTTTTTACAAAACCCTTTTCTAAAAATCATTCCGAATACTCGATATCGATTTCATAATCGAATATCGGGTACGACGAATATCGAAAACATAAATCGAGTATAAATTAATTCATATTTGTACGCGGTTTATCAAAATTAACAATTTTCGAACAACGAGCAAAACCGGGACAGACCCGCACGCGAGTCGCGCCCCACCTAGGCGACTCGCGCACGGGCCTGAAACCCGAGTCCTCTTTTAGCTTTTTTTCGTTCGTTTTATTTTATTATTCTACGAAACGATTTCAAAATTTATATCTTTTCTAAAACTATTCGAAGTATTTGATATTGATTTCGTAGTCAATTATCGAATATAACGAATATCGAAAATATTAAGTCGAGTACGAATTATGCAATATTCGTACGCGATTTAATAAAAGCATCGAATTTTTAAAAAACCGCTTTCGAAATCAACCCGACACGCGACTCGCCGGCATCCCGGGCGAGCCGCGCGGCCGGCTGTCACGACGCGCCTTTCTCGTTTTTTTATTATTTTTCGAACTTCGTTTTTTATACAAAACAGCGTTTTTAGCGATGCTTTTCAGATTTCGATTAATATTTATTTTCTCGATCTCGTATATTTATTTCGTTTGCTATATTATTATTTACAAATCGATACTAACTCGTTTGTTTATCTTGTAGCAAACTCATTCATTTTCATCATTTCTTTTATTATACTAAAACGAATCTCACATGCTAAATTCAACTTTGACGTTAATTTTTCATGCATTAAATCGACTTAGCAACCCATTCAACTCCTCGCATGTTTAGGAAAACAATGTTTGCATATCATTCATCGTATTACTAACGCGCGTATTAAAACATCATTCGATATCCTAGTAGAGGCCGCTAATGTGCGGGCGGGGTTGGGTGTTCTTAGTGAACTTCCCAACACGTACCCTCACCCCTTACTCAGAACCGTGGTTTCCGGATGTCCGAACCCATTGGCAACGAGAGTCATTCAATATACGATTAACCGCTCAAGTCGGCATCTGTATAGATATGCAAAGGGACGAGCCCAATAAACTCTGACATCGGAACTGGGCCGTATTTTGTATACGGCCCACTACGACATAGAGTGGGCTCGAACGGTTCCGAATAACCATAAAATTCGGTGGCGACTCCAACTTCGATTTAAATTTCCATTTGACCATCTCATGGAGATTCATTCGCCTCCCCAAACCCGCGCGTGGCCGCGTCGGGGTGGACCTATGTCATGTCCACACATGCATAACCCAATTCTTTCCCGGGCCGGTTACTTGTGACCGACGTCCCACTATACCGCGGTGCATTCCTAAATGGGTGCACTAAAGACTTCGATGGCGGAACTCGCATGGGTTTTACGGCAGGTTCTAAGACCAACTCGGCTTAGGAAGACCGTCCTGATTTGCGAGAAAGCTATCGTTGTTGGTATAGACCCTATTCGACCGACCGAGACTTAGACTAAGAGCATACATGGCGTCATTATACTGTTTTCGTGACTACGTGCTACTTGATCCATGTCTCGTCTTTTCAAAAACCGTCGTTTTCAAAAACTTGCATCTTTTTTTCGAAAATCATCCATTTTTCAAACCCGGAAAGCTACCGAATTTAGGACTTATGATTTTTACTCAAAATAGCCTATTTTCTAGCCGGTATGCTGTCCAAACCTTTTCAAATATCCGAAATCTCGGCCCGATAACTTTTTTTCGATTTTCAAAAAAACGGGCCATCCTATCCGACTTTGTTCGATTTTCAAATCCAAATCCTCTTTTCAAAACTTTCTTCTTCTTAGGACTTCCCGTATTTAGTAGTGTCGGGTCTTGTCATTAGAATCTCTAGCGTCGAAACTCCGTCGATCTTACATCACGAGTTTCTACCCTATCCCAGTCCGCCTTATTTGTCGAGGCACGACCCACCTGCGTAGGACGAACTCCTACAAAGGGAAGCCCGTTTACACTTTCAAGTCCAAAGTCTAGGGAGTATCTCACATGGACCTTCCTTCGAGCGGGACTCGGCCCACATAGCCGAATCCTAAGGGAGGCCCACCTTCCACAAGTCACCCGTCTAGGTGTCTTTTCCGGGTCATTTTCTTGTCAGGCTTTTTCCGCACTCGGGGGCTATTTTTCAGCAGAGCGATCAGTCACGGTTGCTCTAAGCACTACAAAAAAACAGGTCAAATTGCGGCGGAAAAATCCGCCGCAAATATCTTAATTCCGACGCAAATCGACGTTTACATCGGACTGACCGACGCAAAGGTGTCGCCGCAATATTTCGTCGCAAATTTTTTTTTTGTGCGTCGGACCTGCCGACGCAGAGGCTAATTGCGTCGGATATGCGTCGAAAAATCCGACATACACTAAAAAAGTCAAAAAATAGTCAAACTGATTTGCGACGGACTCAATCTGGAAAAATAAAAAATAAAAATGCCTGGATACAGGCTGTCCTTGCGTCGAATTCAGAACGTCTACGTCGGTTAATCCGACGCAAACAACTTTTATGCGTCGGAGTTGTGTCGGCTATTCCGACGCATAGATTGGCGGAAAATATATGTTCTTGGCGCCTTCATCTAGCGTCGACATGCGACGGGTATTCCGACGCACCATCTGGTGCATCGAGCATTCCGACGCAATCAGACGCATGCATTAACTCTTGCGTCGGATTGTTGGTCTGCCACAAACTTTCCGCCGCAATTTGAGTTGTTTTTTTGTAGTGAAGGGTCATGTCTTACACGTGTCTCACCTACCCCACTTTTGAGCCACTTAGATGTCACACCATCTGAGTCCTATCTGAGTCTTTAGTCTCACTCGGGGGCTGTCCTCCACCCGAGCATTTGACCACAGTCACCTTAAGGAGTACCTTACGTCCATCCTACACCGGCGTTTTTATGATACCTTCTTCGAGTCGTACCTATGCTACGAACACTCGAGTCACCTAGGGTTAGGTCACCACGGTTGGTCCGAGTAGCGGTGTGGTCAAACACGGTCGCCCCATTTTTTTGGACTCACCCTTCCGCATCTCGAGTCCAAGTCGCGGTCGTTACTTTGTCTAGGTCAACGTTTGAGTATCCCAGTCCAAGAGTCTTAGTCATTCCCGTCACCCCGGGCCATGTCTAGTTTGACTCCCTCTCTTGCATTTGCACAAAGCCGAGTTTAGGCGAGTCGTGGCACCTGTCGAAGACCTTACCAAAAAAAACAACCAACCAAGCATCCGAGTCCGGATCTGATTCGAGTCTAAGTCCGAGTCCGAGTCTAGGATACCCTACATCCTCATTTCCAAATCAGAGTCAGAGTCATTTGCATTCTGTCCTCTTTTCACATTTCAATAAAATCAGCTTTTCTATTTTCTCATATATTTCCTTATGTGTTTCCGAGAACATGATGAACACCATCATACACTGTGAGCACATGCACGTGACTATTATAGGCACATCTATAATGACTGCAGGAAACCGAGCCCGTGTTTTCTTTTACCTGTTCCATGTCTGGTATAGAAAAGTCACATAACTACCCCTAGCAGGAGCGGTATCGAATCCTATGACAAATCTAGGTAGTCTCCTAGTTTGGGTTCAAGACGGGAGGCAAGCCCATTTCCCACAATAAACACCCATCCAATAAGACTAACCAATCCCTACCTTATGTGTTTAGTCTGACCGACAAAAAAAAAAAATTGGACAAAAAAAAAATCAAAAGGCCAAAACAAAAAAGCCGGCCATGATCAAAAAAAGAATTATCAACATCCCTCGACCAAACACGGTCAACTCAAATGAAGAATCCCATGACCGGGGCTAAGAGGTCAACCCAAAGAATTCAAAAAACCATGACCATAGTTAACGATCAACTCAAGTGAAACGGTCAATTCAAAATTATCAAAACCCATACCATCAAATAGGGGAGAAACAATCAAGCTGGTCAGCTAGCACCACATCTAGCCTTCCCACATTACAACTCTCAAGACCTTCCCGAGACCTAGGCTAGAGACAGCTCGGATTTTTGAGGATTCAAACTCCATAGGATACCCTAACCATTAGGGCCAGACATGGAAATCAGATCCCGCATTATCAAACCTACCCCGATCGAAGTTCGAGTCATTATTACTCGACTTCCCCATTTCCTACCACATTGCAATACCTTACCCTCGAAGCCTTAGCTCCAAAAAATCGAGCTCAAGATTGCGAATCATCAAAGCCACTTACTTCCTAGCACCACATTTCCAAAAAAACATCTAAACCAGTTACCAACCCCAAACGCGGGAATTCAACTTGCGGTCGGCATAGAACATGCCCAAATAGTTCACACCACCTCTGGGGGCTACCCCGGAAAATGCTCACAGTCACAGGATCAACATCCTAACTATTCTAGCCCTTTGATCAAGACATCATTGGGAATGCACCTAGCCTACACCATCGCTATGGCTAGTTACACACAAAGCCCTAGTAGACTAGGCACCATAATATATCTTTCGACATTGAACTACGGCTTGGTTTGATTTCACCACACGTGAATACGTAAGCAGCCTTTCAACAGAGGCACAACCACCCACACTGACACAAATTCAAAAAGCATCATCATTCCGGTCACGACACTGTCATGTTCTCAACAGTTAGCTTTGTCATTCTGGGGGCTTCTCTTAGGCAGAAGTTTTCCTTCCACTCACAAAAATCCAAATACTTTTCAAACACTAGCTTCCTTTCTGTAGTGTGTCCTAGTACTCGGCTCAGTCGAAGACAAGAATTTGTCAGGGCTCGAAGCAATATATACCTACTTCGGGAACATACCCCGAAACCAAAAAATTCAAAAGAACACCAGTCTACGGCATTGCTACCACAAAGCCCTGTCGTACGGAAATAGTTTCATAACGAGGATTCGACCATGTTGCCACTCGCCTAGGCTACGGAATAAGCGCAACTTAAGAGTCTTGTCATCTTAGGTGGCCCATCCCCTACTGAGTCACGGTCCAACCCTTAGAGAGTCCAGTCGTGTCTACCAACTCGTCCGGTCACGTCCAGAGTCGAGTCTGTCAGCATGTCTCTCTCCAAATTCTTATTTTAAAATTTACAAAACTTAGCCATTTGAGAAAATCCCTTTCCTAATCACCCCGGGAATAGAAATTTTTATCACACTTCATCTAGGCATACAGGCCTAACCAGAGGATTTTAGAAGTCCGTGTCAGAATCTGATCGGGAATCAAGTCATCCCAAGCATTCTAACTTCCAAAAAAAATTCAAAAATTTTCAGCGTTTCCAAAAATTTTCAGCATTTTCTTTCCAAAAATCAATCAAAAAAAATCACATTCTTCCCCAGCGTGAGTCAATATTTTATCTGAATGTTGCATGCAAAACAGACAGGTATCCCAAGACTCCCGGAGAATTCTCAAAAGAAAATTCCCAGTGAAAATTCAAGCAACATTTTTGCTGAAGAATCGGATGTATCAGTAAGCGGTACATCTGCAGCCTCTAATGAAGGCTCCCGCGTTATTCCAAGGTGGGATTATCAGTAAGCGGTATACCCACAGCTTCCAATGGAGGCTCCCGCGCAATTCTAAGATGGGATGTATCAGTAAGCGGTACACCCGCAGCTTCTAATGGAGGCTCCCGTGCTATTTCGGGGTGGGATTATCAGTAAGCGGTATACCCACAGCTTCCAATGGAGGCTCCCGCGCCATTCCAAGATGGATGTGTCTGTAAACAGACATACCCAAGACTTTTTAAGAAAAGTCCCCGCAACATTATTGATGTCTATCCAGGTATGATTTCTATCTTATGGTTGTCGAGCCCTTCACGCAAGTCTAATGGACTCTAAACGACTCGATCGGAAGTCTGCCAGGTCTTAATCCTCGATTGGCCTGGTAGCTACTCTGACTTTCGCTTTGTCCAAGCCTCAGTCAGAGTGGGGACTCTGTAGACACCCACATTTTGACCGCCAGGTGTCTATAGTTGTTCCCGCCAAACACCCGATGATGATTGGACGCAAACATGCTTTAATGGACTCGGATATGGGCTCGAAATCATGGACATTTGGTTTAGGCTTATTACGGAGTACAAATCTTACAAAACCAACCTCAAATCCAGGCCCAGTGGGTCGTTTGGAGTCAAATGAGACTAATTTGGGTCGATTCCGACACCAGAGGTAAAACCGTCTTTTTACGACCGAGTCAAAACCCGGTCAAAAATATTCTCGAGACACACGAGTCAGCCGTGACACCTCACACGGCTGATCCGATCCCAAATACTAAAAAAATCATCTTCAAAAAATATTAAACAAATCCGTTTAAGGATAGAATTCGATCTCAAGTAGGAATTCTATCCGAAAACCGAAACAAATCGCCAACCAAGCTCAAACACTCGGCCAAACAGCCGAGACACTCCCCAAACCCGCGCGTGGCCGCGTCGGGGTGGACCTATGTCATGTTCACAAGTTTCACTCTATTTTATTTGGTTGATCTCACTAAGGTTTAAGGTGGACCAGTTTGAAATATGCATATTTGGATCACATTCAGTTGTTGTTTCCATGCTACACTCCTATACTAGATTCATGTCGTTATTCATGTTTACATATGTGATCATTGATGGGTCCTGTTACGACAAACTATGGCAAAAGCCGCTTTGGTTCTATGTACATATGATTAATGAACGGAATTGCATAAGACGGTTAGAATGTTTGATAGCAATATTGAGCTCATACAGTTATAATGAATACAATTTTCAGTGTCCTACATATACTAGTATATGACCCAAGTGGGAGATTGTAAGAATTATGGGTCTAATACAATATATGTGGACAACATTATTTGGACCTATTGTATTTATTAGCTATCATTAAAGTTGAGCCCAAATATGTGATCCGTTATAATACAGATAATACGGGCTTATTTACGTCTGATAAAGTATGAGTCGGATACTATAATAGTGTAGAGACCTATTAGGGCTTTATGGGATATATGATGGGCTTATCCACTAAAGGCGACTGATATAGGTACCGAGTTTCATATCCCTCCCTATATATAGTCAGGGTTATGGTCCCTGACAGCACCCACTTTTGACCTAATCTCACATATATCCCATCGGTATGGAGAAACCCAAAAGGCGTATAATCGGGTGATTCTCAATCCACCTCCCTTCTCCAATTAAGTCAGGTACGCTTCCGCTATTCGGTCTATTCGGTATATACCAATTAATTTAGTATGAAGTTTCAGTCTTGGGTCAGATTAAGTCTAACAGGAGTATGATGTTTACGTAACATACAACTAGTACCCCTCCGGATTTTTTCTTTTATCTTATTTCATGAATATATGTGAGGTATGGAGTATATTTTATTGAAACAGGAGAATAAATAAAAATCGGAGGGAGGAGCCGGGAGGTATATGATTGTAATCGTTTAGTTGGTGATCCTGATTCCTGAAACAATTTGTGAACAATTTAATACGTGGGTTTTTGCAGCTAAGATAAGTCATCTTCGTCATGGGCTGTTAATGCCAATGTTGAAGCTAAAAGAAGCTGTCCATTGGGCTATTAAAGCCCATCAGATGTACTCCGTAAAACAGTAATGCTAAATGCTAAGGCATGTACAATACGGAATATTTGTTTAAAATATACGTATGGAGTAAATTACCTCATCTATATTCCACAAATGTAATAATGTATTAGACGTATAATGCGTACAATTGATTGATTGAAAAGGAGAGAGTATTTGGTAATGACTAATTGTTATCCATCCGTTTTATTCATTTACTTAAAATAAAAGATAATGAAAGACAAAGTCGTCATTTACGTAATTAATGTCGACGATGTGTCGATATGAAGTGAAACATCAACGATAAAAAGTAGCTCTATCAATTTCTCATGAGATTTTGGATAAAAGGTTGAATTTCACTCTTTGTCTAACTTAAGGGACCCAATTAAAACTTGAGGAATTCAATCTCACGATTAAAGACAAACAATTTGTTACTCTCCGTATTTGTCTTTTTTCTAACTAAGTGATATTATTATTTGATCCGTCACCGATTTGTGACGGAGGTAAGTGAGACTTTATTACTCATTATCAAAATATGTTCTTATTTAATTTAGAATAATAGATATCACGATTAGGATGACCTATTCTATTAGTGAATTAACAAAAATATCATTCACGTCTATCCAGGTGAAGATGGCGAAGAAACCATGGAAGTGTTGAAATGAGACTTATTACTTACCATGCTCTATGGTCTCATAACTTTTGTTATATTATCATTTTCAGATTCGGTCAACATATAGATGCTTTTTATTTTCTTGAGTTAAGTGTTTGAACACGAATCCGCTTATAGCGTACTAACATCTATGAAGGACTCCTGCCAAATACAAGAGTAATTTTTTACAGTATTTTTGTGTACAAATTTTTAGTTCCTATTTGATGGCGGATTTATTCTGTCCCTAGTGACCGACCCGTAGAATTTGTAATTGGCGAGTACTGAGTAGTGACTACTGACTCAGTGAGTACGTACGATGAAATGAAAGTTTGAAGGAGCTTTGTAGTTGGGTTGGGATTTGGGTAGACCGCAGACTCCATAGGCCATAGGCATAGCTCGCTCAAGTGACTGTCTTCCCTTCCTATCTACGTTTCGTCGTCGACCAACCATCGCTGATCATCTAATTCCCCCCACACTAGTAATAACTTCACCCGTCAATGGCGGACGATGGTGACTCTACGCCGCTAGTTCCGCCTTCTCCCATCATCAAACCTTCTTCTCTCGACATCGAATCCGGTCCTTCTGATCAGATTCAATGCCGTATCTGTCTCGAATCCGACGGTACTTCTCTCTTCCCTTCCTCCATTTTTCCATTTCCAAACTGCAATTCTAGGGTTTCTCTCTCTGTCGCCAGTTTTGACTAAATTCACCCCCAAAGGGTTGCACATGCACTTGCCTTCTTTCTTATTGATCCACCCTTGATTTGTTGGTCGTATGATTCCTGGGTCCTGGATCACACTATGACTCCCTAAATTAGCTGCCACCTTGTTTTCAATCACGGGCCAGGGACGTTATTTTCAACAGAGTTGTTATTTCTGGTTAAAATGGGTCACCTGCCAATTCACCGGTGCATTTGAGGTACCGGGGAATGTTGTTATTGTCGTCTTGGGTAAATCCATTACCGCCTCGTTAAATGTGGCCTAAGTAGTATGATGTAGCCATGGATTGTTGACGATTGTGATGAGTTATTGAGTATGGTTTTAGTCTCATTTATAGATGATCCTTGTGTTTGGTTTGTATTGAGCTGAAAGATATCATCTCTTTCAGGCCGAGATTTCATTGCACCGTGTAAATGCAAAGGCACATCAAAATATGTCCACAGAGAATGCTTAGATCATTGGCGTTCAGTCAAGGTATTCCCCTTGCCTTCCTATGGAATTGTTTGTCATCTCTTAGGGCACTACTGAGCTTCATATTAGATTTTGGCCTTTTTTCGTGCATCTTTTTCATGATTCTTACAAACTCATATTTATCTGTATTTATGATCTTTGCAGGAAGGTTTTGCATTTTCTCATTGCACGACTTGCAAGGCACCATATTACTTAAGGGTTCATGCCCTTGCTGACAGAAAATGGCGGACCTTAAAATTTCGGTTTTTTGTGACGAGAGATATCTTGTTTATATTTGTAGCTGTACAGCTTGTAAGTAGCTTCTGCCTTCTTGTAACTATCTATTTCTCCCGGTCCTAGCTCCCGACGTTATTTTCTTGTTGGCAAAAAAAAACTACAGTATCTATTTCTCCATTTATGTCTCATTTTAAGATTCATTTGTTTATATTGTTTGCTTTGGCTAGGTAATTGCTTTGCTCGCATATCTAGTGTATATGGTTGATGGCTTCCAAGAGTTTTGGCTACAACATTATTGGGGTTTCGATAATCATATCAGTTTCTACTACATATGCGGTAAACTCTCTGATCTGTTTTAGTAGAAAGCTCAATTGTTGGCTAATAGATTGGAAGTATGGAAATGTGTTGATTGCATAGGGTTGTGGCTTAAGTGCAGTATAGAATGATACAACATTACTACATTCAAATTAATGGATGTATGTATAGGGTTAATTCCTTAAGAACAATAAGAATAGTTTTCGGTGTTTTGAAATTTAATTTACGGTATTTTAAAATTTAAAGTGTCCGTGATGTCAATGCCCTTAACATGTACCTAAAATTACTTTTAGAATTTCCCTCAAGTGCATTACAAATATTTTTAGATACATTTCAGAAGACTCGATTGTACATTTTAAAAGTTGTTTTTGTATTGGACTGCTTATGTTTTGATTTTTTGTTGTTTCATGAAACATTAGTTGAATCACCTAATTATATATTTTTTTGATGAATTTTTCAGGTGCCTCTTTGTTTTTCGCTTTGCTCGGGTTGTCTGGTTGTTTTATGACTTGTTTTGACCGAAGGTTGCGGAATAATCTTGCACAGCCTTGTAATGAACTTTGCCTATGTTGCTGCCACCCAGGGTATTAACCTCACAATTTTTCATTTTTTTGTAATCCGCTGGAGTTGATCTGAGATTACATCAAATTTGTGAAGTGTTGATTTACGACATTATCTAGCGTTTCAAAGGGTCCTGTATATGGAGGGTAAGAGGTTGGATTAAAGAGAAATGTTCCGTATAACCCATCATAAAAATTGCATCATGACTGACATTGATCGACTACTACATCACTATATAAGATGCGTATATGGAGTACACTTTAGTGAGGCCATTTTGCTCTATTCTACTGTATCATATTACAAACTCACATCTAAATGATAGGATTATTTAGATCACTCCTTGTATACGGACTATATAATATTCGTAGGATGTGAGCCAGTTTGTAATATGATACAACTATATAAAATGAACTACTGTATACGGAGTTCACTCCTATCATTTTATTGATTTGAGCCAGCGAACATTATATTCGTTAAATTAGCCTTGAAGTTACTAGATTCTAAGAGAGTTCCTACCCATTCTGACTTCTTTCTTTACGTGCTTTCTGATAGTATTTTATTTTCTTGTAGAACATGTGCAGACAGCCATTTCCCAGGGACCTTTTGTTTATGGGGTGATTGCGGTGCATGCTGTGGAAGTGGTGTCGGTACAGGTGAATGTGGGGGTTGTGTGGGGGGGTCCTGTGAAGGTTGTGCCAGTACAGCTGGTGAATGTGGGAGCTGTGTAGGAGGTGCTGGGGAAGCTGGTTTACCTTTATTGTTTATAATGGCTTTAGTTGTCATAGGTTTATTCGCAGTCATTGGCATATTCTATAGTGTACTTGTGGCTACTATGGTTGGCCAACGGATTTGGCAACGGCACTACCACATTCTTGCAAAACGAATGTTGACAAAGGTAAAATATTATATATTCCTATCTTTCTCTATATACAGATCTGCGCTGATCACTTATTTTTTGGTTGTTCCTCTATTTCTTAAAATATCCATGTTGATGATAATGTTTGAACAAATGTGGCCTAGTACAGAAGTTATTTGGAACTACCGATAACTATGAGTCTATGAGTGGAAGGAGTAGTTTGTATGGGGTTTCATACATTTCTTTCAAGGATACAGATATAGATTATAGGGTTGGGGAATTCATTTGTTCTTCAGTTGGGATAATTTTGCATATATCTTAGTGAGACCCTCTTTTATCAATAAAATGATAGGAGTAACATATGCTTGTCTAGTACGTGTTTTTCAGTATTATGGAAGCTGTTATTATTTCATTAGCGTTTTGTCATACTATGCCATATGTGAATCAAATTTAGAGGTTGGGTTACTCCCAGGGTTTGATAGGACACTAAGTTTTTAGTCGGTGAAGTGATAATTTTGTTAGAGCAATCTGCTTCATTATACCCTCTTCAGGGTCATAAGGTGGGAAGTGGGTTGTGATTTTATGAGTCTCTCTTCATTTCCTTTTCCTTAAGAAATGATGGGGTATAGACTATAGATGTGTTAGCCCCCCAGTCACGGAGGAATTACAGTGTGGTTTACTAGTTTTTCATGCTGAGGCAAATGGCACGACCTGTGGTTAATGTAAGAAATATGATTCGTTTTCCCTTCAGGCCATATTTTGAAATATTCACTGTACAAGTGCTCTAGCCCTAGTATTGAACTTGTTGCTAATTGATTTTTCAGGAATATGTAGTGGAGGATGTAGATGATGAGATGACCGGATCTGATTGGGCCCCACCGCCTCTCCCAGCAGAGCATGTCCAGCAGCTTAATGCTCTCGGCCTACTCTAGTTCTTATCCATAGTTTTGTCAGGTATGCTAGAATACTTCAGCTATGAATGAGGGTGTCGATGACTGTCTTTTATTGAGGAAGTTTATTAAGAGTCTTTGATTCTGCGGCTTCAAGTGACTCAAGCTTGACCAATATGCAAGAAGAAATTGTTGATTGCGTTTAGTGTTGATATTAATCACATTGTATAGTTCTTTCCTGATTTCATGCTTTTGCAAACATGTTTTACTAAGTTGTGCACCGATCTGATGATTTGACGCCATGGAATGCATTACGCTTCTTTTTATCAACTAATACGAGTATTTTTTTTGTCTGTGTTTTTTCTTCTAATTCTAATGGATAAGTCAAGCGGAATAATTAGTTTTTCTTTGTCATTTCGTGGCTGATTCATTCGTCGAATGGGTTTCTTGGGGAGCTTCAGAGCATCTGTTTTACGGTGGCTCTTTTGTATTTTGTCGGCCAAGTAATCTTCAAAAACCAGAAACCATTGTTGTACCGCTTGTGTATTTCGTTGGTGCAATTCTCTGCTTCAAAAGCCAGTGCCGTACCATTTTGTTACGCACCAGGTAACACCTATTTGGAGTCGTTTGATTCACCATGAGTTATGGGTATGGAATTAGCAATCCCATACCATATGTCTGGTTACATTTTTTAGCCTTCATACCCATATCTCAAGTCCATGAGCCAAGATGGAGGTGGATATGAGATTTATAGGGAGTCATTTTGTTCCAAAACAAAGGTGTCGGGAAAAATTGGTACAGTACATTTTTATTCAAACACTTGTTTTCCTAACAATAAAGATGTGGATTATATAAAATTTTCTCACAAATAATAATCGGTGTTTTGGTTGAAAAATCAAACACTGTTGAAATCATGCTTCCAAGACTCCAATTACCAGTTCACTAATCGACAATCAAAGCCACCGTAGATCTCCAACCCATCTCGCTCCCACCTTCAATTCTTCTCCACCATCTTACTCCCTGGAGTCCCTGTCATTTCTCACATCTTGGCCAATTTCACCACCACGCATCACCTTGGTCCGTCAACAGTCCGTCCACCATCTCACCACTGCGACAACATCCATCAGTTGACTCACATAGCCATAGTCGAGTTGCTCGGGAGGTCGTACCGGACCACGTTTCAGTTTAACTTAAGTTTCATACAACGTGTCTTGGGTCTCTTCAACATATATCTTGCTTGATTTCACGCCCAAACATCAAGTTTACATCGTCTCACTACTAATCAATTTTTGACAAATGACACCCTCAAATGATTGTTGTTGCTTCTCATATTCTGCAAGGTTGTTTCAACCGACTAGATGAACAATCCGATCAATTTTCGACCATTTTTTTTCTGGGCCTTGAATCTCTAAAACACGTGTAGATGACCATCTCTAAGCAAAGTCAAGATCACTTTCTAATTAATTTATTCATATTCTATATTATTTATTTAAATCAAACTACCTCTTCTACAATTACTTTTGAGTCCAACCAATCAAATAAAAGCACCTACAAAATACACCAATCAAATGAAGTAGTAATCAAACCCCATTACTATGTCCAATCATGATATTGAACCCCTCAAGTTTTAATTGGAGTAATTATGCCCCTTAAGTTAGATAAAGACTGAAATTCAATCCTTTACCCAAAATCTCATGAGAAATTGAATATCTCACCTTACAAAATATAAACAATACACCTAATACCTAAATATACGTAGCGGAAAAAATATTAGTAATAATTTTTTTATTTTCCAAAATCTTAACTTGAAAAAATAATTAAAATATTTTAGAAATTTATACTAATAATTATATATATTTTTTAAATTGTTGTAAAACATAGAAACCTTCAAATTTTCATGGAAAAAGTACAAAAATGAGTTTATCTACAATAATGAGTTTACCTCCTAAAATTTTTACCGTCTTTTAAAATATCTTCACCAGTGGATAGCAAAAGAAATAAAGATTTTACTAGACATGAAAACAAATCTAAGTAATATAACTCCCAAGTCCCAACTTATTATGACTACGAAAAATGTTTATCATGTAGTTACACTTTTTTGTAATTATTTTATTAAAAGTATATAAAAAAAATCAAAAGTGTAGCCATAATTATTTTTTTTTTTTTGAGTTCTTACATTTCATAAGTTTGAAAATTCTAATTTTTTAAGATTGATTAATTTTTCTTGCAAAAAAAATGAATTTATAGTTAGAAATAAATAATTTTTTATTTTTTTATTTTTATGTTTTAGGTTGATATTTTTATTTTGTAGTGTGATATATTCAATTTCTCATGAGATTATGAGGATGGGTTAAATTTCACATTATGTATAACTTATGGGGCATAATTACTCCAATTGAAACCTAAGGGGTTCAAATTCACAATTGAATATAGTCTAGGGGCTTAATTACTACTTTCGCGATCTACAAAGTCACAAACTTCATGACTTAGGACCACCAATTGACTTCTCTCCCCCTTGGGTCATGCTAATTCTACTTTTAATTGATATTTAACGACCTTAGGCGTCATGACCTCCCCTATCCACCTTGCTTGGAGATTGTCTAAAATCTATCCATTTGTTCGGGATGTTGTACCGAGTCACATTTCACTTTAACCTGAATTTCGTACTATATGTCATGGATCATTTCAAGATGTATAATACATTAATATCCGATTTTATGCACAAACAATGGATTTTCATTGCCTATTCACGATTATTCTATTTTGGATATTGGCTTTGCTGCCAAAAAAAATATTCTATTTTGGATGGACGAAGATTGAACCAACAATACTTACGGTTTGCTTGAGATGAGGGTAATAAATAGGGGTAATAGAGGCTAAAATGTGAAGAAAATGGAGGGAAATGGTGGATAGTGATAGTGTTTTATAGTGTAAAGAAAAAGTGAAAGAATAATAATTACCTCCCTACGTGGGTAATGTATTACTTAGGAGAGAGGGAGTAATTGTTTCTCATTCACTCCTCTTTAAACCATTAATCACCATCACTAACTACCATTCTTCTCCATTTTCTTCTCATTTTAAACTCTATTATCCCTTAATGTATTATCTTTGTCAATAAGCCCTTAAACGTGGGCGCTTACAATTACAAGTTACAAGTCAAAAGCCTCAAAACTCTATTAGTAGTAGCGCACCCAAAAAAAAAAAAAAAAAAAAAAAACTCAATTCGTAGTGTGTAACACGACACCACGCATTAATTAATTACTCCATAAATCTGGGCTTCAATCCTTGATCCCACCTAAAATTCCACAAGAACTAACTCAGTAACACATCACAGCTGAGAGCTCACCAGTTAACTAATTGATTATGGAAGGCTATGGAGATGGAGTAGAGAAGAGCATGTCGCCGGTGGTGTTAATAACGGGTTGTTCGCAGGGAGGCATAGGCAACGCGCTGGCACGCGCCTTTGCGGCGAAGAAATGCCGGGTAGTTGCCACGAGTCGAAACCGCGATAGCATGAGTGATTTGGAGGGCGAGGCGATGGTGTTTGTGGCGGAGCTGGACGTGAAGAGTGACGAGAGTGTGAAGCGTGTGGTGTCTAACGTCCTTGACCGCTTTGGGAGGATCGATATCCTCGTCAACAACGCCGGTGTTCAGTGTGTTGGGCCCCTTGCTGAGATCCCTCTTTCTGCTCTCCAATCCACTGTTGATACCAATGTTTATGGTATTCCCTTCCCTTCTCTTCTATTCTCTTCCATTTGAGTTCATGCTCTGATTCTTAGCTATTCGTGAGTAAATCCCCTGGAAGACCCTCTCAAATAAACTACCCTGCCAGTATCTAAGAGGTATCGTGATAAACTTAATATGAGAATTAGGGTTGGTTAAGGGCAGAGGGCTAAGCGCCCTCGCCGTGGCGCCAGTTCATAGGCTTGGGGCCTTTGAGTATTGACACTATATTGTTGTTGTTGTTGCTGCTGCCTATCGAGACTCACCATCTGATCACTAGACATACTTTTCTGTGTACACGCAGGAACGATGCGATTGATTCAAGCTGTAGTACCACATATGGCATCTAGGAGGAAGGGCAAGATTGTTAATTTTGGGAGCATCACTGTTTTGGCTCCAGGACCCTGGGCTGGAGCTTACATAGCATCAAAAGCTGCAATTCATTCTCTTACAGATACACTCAGGTTTTATTTGTTTGCCTCATTTCTTATCTTGTCATCTATGCCTGTCGGTCGATTGATGTCCTATCTATTTCAGTGTTTATATGATTGAACATTGGTCGACGCGACCGTCTAATTATAACAGGTTTTAGACTCTCCTCTAGATGTTCTTTTACTTTTGGACCCTTTATCTCAATTGGTATTTGTATAAGAATGATTGAACAGCCTGATAGATGGCACTGTCGATTGAGTATAAGCTTGCCTCTAGGCCCCGGGGAATCCTTTGCTTGTAAAAACACCTTAAAAAATCAACATGTACTCAGCTTAGATACTTGGATTCCTAAATTGTTTGATACGGAGTATGTTTTACTTGACTCTACAGATTAGAGCTCCGGCCTCTAGGTATAGACGTGATCACTATCGTGCCTGGTGCAATAAAGTCTAACATTGCAAACTCAGCCACCGCAAGCTACACCCAAATGCCAGAGTGGAAACTGTACAAAAAATATGAAGCAGCTATACGCGATAGAATTAGCACATCACAGGGTCCTAAATCGACAACTGCTGAGGAATTTGCGGAGAAGACGGTTGCTGCTATCCTTAAGAAAAACCCACCTGCTTGGTTCTCATACGGCCGTCTCTCCACTATCATGAGTATCATGTACTATCTTCCTCTCTTTGTGAGGGACTATCTTTTACAGTTAGCTTTTAAATCCCGATAGATAATTTGTGTACAGGAATGGTTTCACTGGCGAGGCTTTCCATTGATTTGGTTATAATATGTTTCCATTAGCTTCTGTGCAAGGCTTTCCATTGATTTGGTTATACAATTCCCAAATATGTTTGTTTCTAAGGCTTTTGTTGATCACAAAATTGCACGCAATATTATTCCAGTATAATGGTACTCCACTATACAGGCGATAATCACAGACATGCAAGAGATTAGCAGATTGGATGGGCGATTGTGGTAAAATGTACCGCCTTGTACAAGGGTTGATGGAGGAGAGCTGGTCGGAATTGTCGCACTTATTGCCCATTGCAAAAGCAAACGATTCCAAGATGTAAAAAAAAGGATCAAAATTTAGTCGGAGCAAACACAAAGTTGTTTTCTTGGCTGTGTTAAGAGGATTGTTAATTGTTTCTATGGTATTGGGCTCATTTATTGGTAAGCAAATGCGGACCTCCAGTTGGATAAAAAAGAGCCTACGACTAGCAGCGGGAGTAAGTACGACCAAATTAATGCGAGTAGAGCAAGATTATTATATATTGAGTTATAGAGACAAAATGAGATGGTAGATAATTTGCCTTGAATTTGCCATGTACTCTACATATGGTTTCAAGCTAAGACTTTGTTAGCAGACAATTCGACAAGCATGCGAGTATACACCGCTTCTCATGTGTATACAAGTCTTGCTCTTGTTGGCACCTTGTCGACGTGCATGTGTGACCATCCTCGTACACCAAATCGTAATTATAATCGACGTCTCAACTTAAAACCTAATTCAAAACGCCAAATAAATCCAGTAGTAGTTTTAAAGTATCATTCTTTTTATCGTCTACGTATCGTTTTTATCATCGCATGTATAACATGAGGGTGTTAATCTACTCTTTATATATTTTCACGCTTGTTTTATCATTACATGTATAAACCGAAGTGGTTGAACTTTTGAGCGTCGGCATCACGTGAAATAGAAGAGCCGCGGTCATGGTCTTGAGCATGAGGAGAAACGAGGGCCGCCATCATGGTCGTGTTCTTCACCTTGAACATGAACGAGTCATATTACTTCGTACTCCGGATAAGTTATGACTTAACATATACTTATATCAAAACCCACACACAGATTGTTTGGTCATTGTTTTGGTAAAAATTTACCGGGTTACGATTTAAGTTGCGGGTTAAAGTGATCGGGCTAACGTTTCACGAAACGACGGAATGAATCGAATCAGCGAATAAACAAACGACGAAAGAAAGCAAGAAGACACAAAAATTGGTGACGCGGAAACCCAATGTGGGAAAAACCGCGGGGGGAGCTGGAATCCCGCCAAATATCTACTATGAATGAAAAATACGAGTAAAGAATACAAGTATCGATTTCGGGTTATCGGAGAGTATATTTTGCTAGTGTGCTTTTGTGTATTAGGGCTGAAGTATGCTGAAGATAGGTTGTCCTCGATACTTCTGTTGTCGTTGTACTTATATTCCATCTCTTCCTCTTAGCCGTTGTTTTTCCTCTTTTTTCTCCTGATCTTTCTCCTACTCTGGTGGCATTTCCTTGATTCTAGGGAGTGGTTACTTGACTGGGTCTTGTGTTTGGGGTAGGGTTGCTTCGGGTAGTTGGGCTGTCTTCGGCCCACTTTGGTATTTGGCTGCTCTTTGGCCCAATGTTGCTGTTGGGATTTTACTTCGTTGATTCGTTGACTTTCCTCGTATCGAGTCCTTGACTTTTACGACTTTGGACTCTTTGAGTATTACTTCGTGACTTTTTCACTTTCGATCCTTTGACTTCTCGACTTTGACCTTTGACTTGAAGAATTCCACGTAAGGTGCGAATTTTATCCCAAACAGTCATTATTGAGATATACTCCGTATACTACTTGATCGTATATATGGGCCTTTATGAAATAATAGAGAACACAGTCGATTGTACTCGTATATAATAGTCTCAGGACCTATTGTTCAGCCTACCAAAATATCTTTGATATAAACGCAATAATAAATGGGATATTGAAATAAATTTTTAGTGCCAACAATTTGCAAGTCAAAGAGCTGAAATTTGAAATTGAATAAAACAGTACTAGTATAGACCCCTTGCATGTATGCACTGTATTTATAAAAAATTATTTATTTCAGTTAATTATTTATACAAAATATATTTTAATTAGAAACCCAATAATTTTTCATGATTTTTATCAATGTATTTAGATATAATAAATACATTGATAATTAAATAATTAATCAAGATAACGACCTCAACTAATATACTGAAATACGTAGTCCAAAAAATTACTACCTCCGTGTTTTATTTGTCATTCATATTTCTCGAGACGATCATTTCTCTTTTAAATATTTTTTTAATGTAAGAATAATTTTTGTAAATTGTGAAATGTATATTCACTTTAAATTTATTTTCAAATAGAGTATAATTTTATACTCTTGATGTTTAGATGTACTTATTCTCTAGTATAATTTTTTTCTACCATTTCATGAGTTGTGGAACTAATTAGAGAATAATAAATTCATTCTTGGATGAAGGAGTTTTTTTAAGATGAAAAAATTGAGAAAAAAATGATGAAGTGGAATGAATAGGTCCCACCCAATAAATTCATTCTTGGATGAAGGGATATTCCATTGGATTCGATTATTTAAATATTACTGTACTTTCTATCAATATTATTGTTAACATCTCAATATATTAGGGATATATACTACAATCTCGTATATATCCGTAACATAGACTCTAATTACAATCCTATATACTAATTTTATATCTTAATTTCAATAAGTATTACTTAATATTGTCTTATTTTAAGATGAAATCCATAATTTATTATAGTCATGATAATAATGAAAATTAATCTTAGTATGTGATATATTGATACTTTTTCAATATGTTTATATTAATCTTAGTCTATTTCAATATGTTTATGCTTTTTTTTAAAAAATTTGATCATACATTCCATATTAAATATTGTATGTGATATATTCCATTTAAAACATGTGATTTTCGTAATCAATGTAATCAATCAGATTTCCTTAATTACATACTCCCTCCGGACACTATTTTTCGCCCCACTAGTTCAATATATGTGAGGAATATTTTAATGAAGTGGGGCAAAAAAATAGTGTCTGGAGGGAGTACTTTCTGTGTTGTATAGCTTTATGTGTGATGTAGTGATATTTAAATCAGTAAGAGGTTAGAGTGTAGTTGGAAAGGAGAAGGGTCGCATATATGAGGTCAAGGGTTCGATTCGCACCTAGCTCATTTGGTGTTCTGTTATTTGGTTAGTGGAAAGGGGGATTTGAATTTGAAGTGATAATGGCTTCCAAGAGTTTTGGCTACAACATTATTGGGGTTTCGATAATCATATCAGTTTCTACTACATATGCGGTAAACTCTCTGATGTGTTGTAGTAGAAAGCTCAATTGTTGGCTAATAGATTGGAAGTATGGAAATTTGTTGATCGCATAGGGTTGTGGCTTAAGTGCACTATAGAATGATTCAACTTTACTACATTCAAATTAATGGATGTATATACAGGGTTAATTCCTTAAGAACAATAAGAATAATTTTCAGTGTTTTGAAATGTTAATTACGGTATTTTAAAATTTAAAGTGTCCGTGATGTCAATGCCCTTAATATGTACCTAAAATTACTTTTAGAATTTCCCTCAAGTGCATTACAAATATTTTTAGATACATTATAGAAGATTCGATTGTAAGGTTTAAAAGTTGTTTTTGTATTGGACTGCTTATGTTTTGATTTTTTTCTACTAATTCTAATGGATAAGTCAAGCGGAATAATTAGTTTTTCTTTGTCATTTCGTGGCTGATTCATTCCTCGAATGGGTTTCTTGGGGAGCTTCAGAGCATCTGTTTTGCGGTGGCTCTTTTGTATTTTGTCGGCCAAGTAATCTTCAAAAACCAGAAACCATTGTTGTACCACTTGTGTATTTCGTTGGTGCAATTCTCTGCTGCAAAAGCCAGTGCCGCACCATTTTGTTACGCACCAGGTCACCCCTATTTGAGGTCGTTTGATTCACCGTGAGTTATGGGTCTGGAATTAGCACCCTTATACCTTATCTTTGATTACCATTTTTTAGCCTTCATACCCATATCTCAAGTCCATGAGCCAAGACCCAAGATGGAGGTGGGTATGAGATTTATAACAAGTCATTTTTTTCCAAAACAAAGGTGTTGGGAAAAATTGGTAGAGTATATTTTTATTCAAACACTTGTTTTCCTAATAATAAAGACTTGGATTAGATAAGATTTTCTCACAAATAATAATCGCTTTTTTAGTTACAAAATCAAACACACTATTGAAATCGTGCTTCAAAGACTCAAATTACCAGTTCACCAATCGACAATCAAAGCCACCCACATCTCTCCCGCCGTAGATCTCCATAATAGAATATAAACGGACCTCAACCATCAACTTAAGGTTTGGTTTGATTAGTTTCGTAACATGGTATCAGAGGCAGAGGTCACGAGCTCGAACCCTGGCAGCCCGAGGTTGTTTGAACTAACTAGATGAACAATCCGATTGATTTCCGGCCATTTTTATTCTGGGCTTTGAATCTCTAAAACACGTGTATTATAAAATCTATCCATCTGCTCGAGATGTCGTGCCGGATCACATTTCACTTCAACCTAAATTTCGTACTACGTGTCATGGATCATTTCGAGATGTATAATACCCGATTTTATGCCAAACAACAGATTTTCATTGCGTATTCACAACTAATCTATTTTGGATGGACGCAGCACTTAAGCTGGGCGCTTACAAGTCTAAAGCCTCAAAACTCTATTCGTAGTTTGTAAAACGACACCATGCATTAATTAATTAATTAATTACTCCATAAATCTGGCCTTCAATCCTTGATCTCACCTAAAATTCCACAAGAACTAACTCAGTAACACATCACAGCTCATCAGTTAACTACTCCGAAAATGATTATGGACGGCTATGGAGATGGAGTAGAGAAAAGCATGTCGCCGGTGGTCATAATAACGGGTTGTTCGAAGGGAGGCATAGGGTCGTCGCTGGCACGCGCCTTTGGGGCGAAGAAATGCCGGGCAGTTGCGACGAGTCGAAAACGCGATAGCATGAGTGATTTGGAGGGCGAGGCGATGGTGTTTGTGGAGGAACTGGACGTGAAGAGTGACGAGAGTGTGAAGCGTGTGGTGTCTAACGTCCTTGACCGCTTTGGGAGGATCGATATCCTCGTCAACAATGCTGGTGTTCCGTGTGTTGGGCCCCTTGCTGAGATCCCTCTTTCTGCTTTCCAATCCACTGTCGATACTAATGTTTATGGTATTCTCATCTAGTGAACTTCATGCTTCGATTCTTAGGTATTCTTGCAAATCAGATTCGATGCTGCTATTCGTGAGTAAATCCCCCGGAAGACCGTCTCAACAGATAAACTTAGTGTCAGAATATAGTAACTACCCTGCCAGCCAGTATCTAAGAGGTCTCACGATAAACTTAATATGAGACCGTCTCACTCGAGAATTAGTGTTGGTTGGGGGCAGAGGGCTAAGCGCCCTCGCCGTGGCGCCACTTCTTAGGCTTGGGGCCTTCGAGTATTGACACTATATTGCTGCTGCTGCTGCCTATCGAGACTTGGCCTTGACTTACCATCTGATCACTAGACATACGTTTCTGTGTACACGCAGGAACGATGCGATTGATTCAAGCTGTAGTACCACATATGGCATCTAGGAGGAAGGGCAAGATTGTTAATTTTGGGAGCATCACTGTTTTGGCTCCAGGACCCTGGGCAGGAGCTTACATAGCATCAAAAGCTGCAATTCATTCTCTTACAGATACACTCAGGTTTTATTTGTCTGCCTCATTTCCTATCTTGTCATCTATGCCTGTCGGTCGTCTGTAGTCCTATTCCAGTGTTTATATGATTGAATATTTGTCGATGGGACCGTCTAATAGGTTTTAGACTCTTCTCTAAATGGCACTGTCGATTGAGTATAAGCTTGCCTCTAGGCTCTGGGGAATCCTTTGCTTGTAAAAACACCTTAAAAAATCAACTTCTACTCAGCTTAGATACTTGGATTCCTAAATTGTTTGATACGCTGTATGTTTTACTTGACTCTACAGATTAGAGCTCCGGCCTCTAGGTATAGACGTGATCACTATCGTGCCTGGGGCAATAAAGTCTAACATTGCAAACTCAGCCACCGCAAGCTACACCCAAATGTCGGAGTGGAAACTGTACAAAAAATATGAAGCAGCTATACGTGATAGAATTAGCACATCACATGGTCCTAAATCGACAACTGCTGAGGAATTCGCAGAGAAGACTGTTGCTGCTATCCTTGAGAAAAACCCACCTGCTTGGTTCTCATACGGCCATCTCTCCACTATCGTGAATATCATGTACTATCTTCCTCTCTTTGTGAGGGACTATCTTTTACAGCTTGCTTATAAATCCCGATAGATAATTTGTGTATAGGAATGGTTTCACTGGCGAACTTGTTTAAAAAAGAGTTGCCTATAATATGTTTCCATTAGCTTCTATGCAAGGCTTGTTGTGAAGTTATACTTTGCAAGATCAATATAAAGGGAAATGATGTATTGCTTGCTTAAGAAATAATCAAAGTACAATGCTTGAATATAAAGGACTGAAATCAAAATGAACTAACTCGACTAACTGCACCCACTCTTCCACTAAACATGTCACTAACATCATGCCTAAAGAAGTGGTGCTGACTCAAACAAACTAAGCTCCTAACTTGTAGGAGTCACTAACTGCTTTGGTGACAGGATTATCATTCAACACCTCCCCTTAATCCTGTCATCCTCATGCCAATTCTTTCCATAAACAGCTGATGCTTAGCCCTGGTGAGACTCTTAGTGAACAGGTCTGCATTTTGGACATTAGTACTGCAAAACCTTAGCACAACACTTTCATCGCTAACCAACTTCCTTATATAGTGATGCTGCACTTCAATATGCTTGGTCCTAGCATGAAAGGTTGGATTTTTGGTCATTGCTATTGCTGATTTATTGTCACACCAAAGCTCAGTTGCTTCCTTTTGACTGTGACCTAGATCAGTGAGCAATTTCCTTAGCCATATTGTTTGCCTAGCTGCAGCTTCTGCTGCTACATACTCTGCCTCTGTGGTTGACAAGGCCACTGTGTCTTGCTTCTTTGAGCTCCAAGTGACAGCACCTGACCCAAGACTGAAAACAGATCCAGAGGTACTCACCCTGTCCTCTCGTGATCCTGCCCAATCACTGTCAGTGCACCCTACTAGCCTGAACTCAGACACTTTCTCATACCAGATCCCAATTCCAACTGTGCTTGCCACATACCTAAGCATCCTTTTAACTGCTCCCATGTGTTGCTTGGTGGGATTGTGCATGAATCTTGATGCCATGCTCACCCCATATGTAATGTCTGGCCTGGTATGAGTTAGATAGTTCAAGCTTCCTACAATGCTTCTGTACTGCTGCTCATTTGCTTCACCAGTACCATCATCTCTTTGGAGTTTCTCTCCTGCATTCATTGGTGTGAATTCTGTATCACACTTTTCAACATTAAACTTCTTCAACAGGTCTCTCGTATACTTGTCTTGACTCAGAAAGATCCCTTCTTTACCTTGCCTGACTTCTAATCCCAGAAAGTATTTGAGTAGACCTAGATCTGTCATCTCAAATTCCTTCATCATCACTTCTTTGAACTCCTTTATCATTTCTGGTGATGTACTGAAGTAGATTATGTCATCTACATACAAGCATACCACAAGAGTACCTTGATCTTCTTGCTTCTTTATGTACAAGGTGGGCTCGTTCTCACTTCTCTGGAAACCATCCTTTGAAAAGAATGAATCAATCCTGCTATACCAGGCTCTAGGAGCCTGCTTCAATCCATACAAAGCCTTCTTGAGCTTGTATACCTTGCCCTCACTTCCTTTGCACACAAAACCTTGCGGTTGTTCAACATAAACTTCTTCACGTAGCTCACCATTGAGAAAGGCAGACTTGACATCAAACTGATAGACTGGCAGACTGAACTGTGCAGCTAAGGCTAGAATAACTCTGATGGTTTCAAACCTTGCTACAGGTGAGAATGTCTCTTCATAGTCCAACCCTTCTTTCTGTGAGTACCCCTTTGCCACCAGTCGTGCCTTGTGCTTGAGTATACTCCCATCTGTATTGAGTTTGGTCTTGTAGACCCACTTAGCTTCAACCCAATTATATTCTTTCCTTCCTGAGGTTCAGTGAGTTCCCAAGTGTTATTCTTGTAGATTGACCTCATTTCATCCTCCATTGCTTCTTGCCATTCACTCTTTTGAACAGCCTCACTGAAATCTGCAGGTTCCTCAGCCACCAAAGCAAAACCACATGTTTCATAGATTTCTGCCAGCGACTTTAACCTTCTTGGAGTTGATTCAGTTGAGTCAGATTCTGAATCTGAACTTGCTTGACCCTGGCTGCTTTGAGGTGAGTTGACATGAGTGCCTTCCTCTTCTGCCCTCTCTTCCGCTGCACCTTGATTTCCTTCAGAGTTCTCAAAGGTTAGAGACCTTTGATTCTCATTACTGTTAGCATTCCATACCCAAGCTGCACCTTCATCAAATGTTACATTTCTGCTGATGATGATCTTCCCATTCAGTGGGTTATACAACCTGTAAGCTTTGGACTGAGTTGCATACCCAATGAAAATACACTTCACAGATTTTTCATCTAACTTAGTCCTGATATTCACCAGGGCATAAGCTACACACCCGAACACCCTTAAATGATCCACCTGAGGTCTGCATCCCCTCCAAGCTTCATATGGTGTTTGATCCATAACAACTCTTGTGGGAGAATGATGCGCGCGGATTGTCGTGTATCCAACACGGTCAAACAATATTTATAACCCCGGAATACTACTACTACGTAGTAGCGGTAAGTCAGGGATCGATCCACAGGGACGGTCGAGAGGGGTAGTCGTTCAAGTCAATGTCTAGGAGTAATTGAGTCGAGAAGGGGGGTTTGGTTGAGTCAAGCTAGGTTCACTGAATGAGCTTATGTGATTAAGGTGGGAAACTATAGATGGGAAAGGCGTTAGGGAGAGTCGGGGAATCGGAAATAAAGACAAGACTCTAATAATGCAAGAATTATCACAAGATGTATAAGGGAGGTTCCACCTTTCGGTTTCCCTACCAACCAAGTCTAAGCCCGCTTTCGCGACGAATGGACTACGGTCTCTAAACGGAATTACCCAAACCCCGAGTTTCCCCATATTGGTCCGAGTGTGTCAAGTCAACCTAGGTGATCAAGCTAAGTCAAACATAACACAACAATCCCATTAAGACAATATCACCCTCAAATGCAATAATCTTACAAAAGATTAAATCTTTATCTATTATTCCTCCTCCCCTAACCCCCTAACAAAGAGATCTACTCACTAATCATGGTGGTTGACAACAAAGCATTCATTAAGAAGAAAATAATTAAAGCATGCATAAAAACTACACTAACAAATATACTAATGGAGAAGAGGGAGATGAGAGAATTTTACCCACAATGGAGAAAATCAAAGAGGAAGAAGAAGATTAATAATAATAAAGATTGAATGTTGAGAGAAATACACAAGAATTTGTCACTAATCCATGCATAAATCTTCAATCTTCAAAAGAGAAATAAGGATCTTCATGAAATAAGACAAGGATTTTGTCACATAAATCCTTGTAAAACCCTTGAATCTTCAATAATAAACCCAATTTTTCAATAAAGATTGTAACTTTTCTATTAATAATGGAGTAATTGTATTAATATTAAGTAGATCTATAATTGTTTGTAAAATTTTCTAAGAGAGTTTTACTACCATCTACTACTACTTACTACAATATGGAGGTTTTTCTATCCTACTCCTAAGAGACACAATCAAGGCTCACTTAAGGCACACTTTGGTTCAAAACCCTAGGTTTTGTATTTATAGAGTTGCTTAAAGGGTTGCACAAACTTCAAGGCCCAAATCCGATTTCTCTTCTTTTTGCAAGACCATCACCCTTTGCATCTTCATGGGGTGGAATTTCGCCCCGCGGCTCGACGTAATAATCCCACCGGGTGAAATTTCACCCGGTGAGATTTTCTTCGTTTTTCGCGCTTTCGACCCGTCTTCACCATCGGACGAAATTTCACCCGGTGGGCGAAATTTCGCCCGGTCAAGTCGCCCGGTCGTGCGTGCCGTGAAAATCTTCGGGGGATGAAAAAATGTCGTCGGGCGAAACTTCGCCCGGTGATGACTCACCGGGCGAAACTTCACCCGGTGGTCCTTTGACTCTTTTCTGGTCTTTTTCTTCGTTGATCAGTTGGATTATTTGAACTTTCGGTTGTGTGCTTTGCTCTTGGACCGTATCTCTCCCTTGCTCGTAGAAGCTCAAACACGTTTTCGGTTATGTTTAGGATATACACAGCTGTTGCTACAACCTCAGACCATAACTCATTCGGTAGCCCTTTTGCCCTGAGCATACTCCTTGCCATTTCCACCACAGTCCTGTTCTTTCTTTCTGCTACTCCGTTCTGTTCAGGAGTATAAGGAGCAGTCACTTCCCTTTTTATACCCTGAACTTCACAGAATTCTTTGAACTCTTTTGAGGTGAATTCCCCTCCATTGTCAGTCCTCAGTGCCTTGACAATTTTTCCACTCTGATTCTCAACTAGAGCTTTGAATTTTTTGAAATTTTCAAATGTTTCACCTTTTGTTTCCTGAAAATATACCCAGCACCAGTGAATCTGTTTGCATTGGTCCACATAAATCTGCATGAACCAACTGCAAACATTGCTTTGCTCTCCAAGCTTTTCCTGAGGGAAATGATCCTCTAGACTGTTTCCCATATATGCAGCCTTCACACAAACTAAGGTGTAAACCAGACACCATGCCTTTGGTGTTTAGTAATCTCAACCCCTGAATGTTGAGATGTCCATACCTCAAATGACATAACTTAGCATCATCATCTCCTTTTACAACTAAGGATTTCCCTATATTTCTCATTATATCCAATGAGAACATCCTATTCTTCCCCATATGAGATGTGGCAACAATTTCATTTGAGGTCTTATCCTTAATCAGGCAAACTTCATTGTCAAACAACACAGAAAAACCACATGACACTAGTTGTCCAACACTTAAAAGATTGTATGCTAATAATGGAACATACTGAACATCATGGAGCAGCCTGGTGTTACCTTGGTCTTTTTTGACTACTATGGTGCCAATACCTTCCACATTCAATTGCTTATCATCCCCCAACCCGACCTTGCTCTTCTTTGACTCGTCCAGTTCCTTGAACATAGACCTGGCACTAGACATGTGGTTTGAGCAGCCACTGTCTATGTACCACATTCCTTCCATACTCTCCTGCAACCTTCCCCTAGTTAGGAACAACTTCTCCTCTTGCTCCACTAGGTGAGCATTCTGATTTCCTTCACTTTGGTCTTTTTCTTTGTTCCAGCAATTGGCTTCCTTGTGTCCAGGTTTCTTGCAGTAGTAACACTTGAACACAGGCTTGCTGGACTGACTTTGATCCTTAGTCCCTTGAGACTGGTCTCTGTCGGCACCCCATTGACTCCTGCCTCCCCTGAAACCTCTTTCTCTGTAGCCTCTTCCTTGCTGCTGACCTGACCTCTCTTTGGATGGTTCAGACTTTGCTTGAAAGGCTTTTTCCTCTTTCTTTTCTGAGGACCTGTTCAACCTTTCTTCATGAGCTTGCAAGGAGCCCATCAACTCATCAAAGGTATATGTTGCCATATCCTTTGACTCTTCAATTGCAGCAACTACATGATCATACTTTGGCGTGAGACTACGTAAAACCTTTCCCACAACATGTTCATTTGTCATCTTCTCGCCATATGACTTCATCTGTTGCACCACTCCAGAGACTCTAGACAAGTATTCTTGGACAGTTTCCTTGTCTTTCATGAGAGTTGTTTCAAACTCTCTTCTTAGGGATTGTAGCCTTACTGTGACCACCTTCTTATCCCCTAAATACTCTTGCTTCAGAGTATACCATGCCTCTTTGGACGTGGTTGCAGATGCAATGCGTGGGAAAATCTCATCATCCAGGGACTGTTGGATGATAAAGAGTGCTTTGGAATCTTTCTTCCTTGTCTCCTTCAATTGATTATCTGGTTCTGCAGGGTTGGTGTCAGTAAACCCGTCTTCAACCAGATGCCATAGATCCTGAGACTTGAATAATGTTTGCATTTTCAAGCTCCAGAACTGGTACTTAACTCCAGTGAACACTGGCAATTGAGAGAAGGAACTTGACCCATTGTTCTGTTGCATTTTGAACAATGATCTTAACACAGGTCTTAGAATATCGAACCTGGTTATGCTCTGATACCAAATTTGTTGTGAAGTTATACTTTGCAAGATCAATATAAAGGGAAATGATGTATTGCTTGCTTAAGAAATAATCAAAGTACAATGCTTGAATATAAAGGACTGAAATCAAAATGAACTAACTCGACTAACTGCACCCACTCTTCCACTAAACATGCCACTAACATCATGCCTAAAGAAGTGGTGCTGACTCAAACAAACTAAGCTCCTAACTTGTAGGAGTCACTAACTGCTTTGGTGACAGGATTATCATTCAACAAGGCTTCCATTGATTTGGTTATACAATTCTCAAATATGTTTGTTAATCACAAAATTGCACGCATTATGATTCCAGTATAATGGTAATCCACTATACAGACGATAATCACAGACATGCAAGAGATTAGCAGATTGGACGATTGTGGTAAAATGTACCGCCTTGTACAAGGATCGAGGGAGGAGAGCTGGTCGGAATTGTCGCGCCTCTTGCCTATTAAAAGCAAACGATTCCAAGATGTTTCACAGTAAAAAAAAAAGGATCAAAACTTTAGTCGGAGCAAACACAAAGTTGTTTTCTTGGCTGTGTGTAAGCATGTTAAGAGGATTGTTAATTGTTTCTATGGTATTGGGCTCATTTAGTGGTAAGCAAATGCGGACCTCCCGTTGGATAAAAAAGAGTCTACGACTAGCTGCGGGAGTAAATACGACCAAATTAATGCGAGTAGAGCAAGATTATTGTATATTGAGTTATAGAGACAAAATGAGAAATTGGTAGATAATTCGCCTTGAATTTGCCATGTACTCTACACATGGTTTCAAGCTAAGGCTTTGTTAGCGGACAATTGGACAAGCATGCGAGGATACACGGTTTCTCATGTGTATACAAGTCTTGCTCTTGTTGGCACCTTGTCGACGTGCATGTGGACCATCCTCATAGACCAAATCGTAAATATAATCGATGTCTCAAGTGAACTTAAAAACCTAATTCAAAACACTAAATAAATCTGTAGACACCCGCATTTTGACTGCCACGTGTCTATGGTAGTCTCCGAAAAACACTCGATGATGATCGGACGCAAACGTAACTTGGTATACTCGGATTTGGGCTCGGAATTCATAATATCCGACATGGACTGTTAGCGGAGTAAAAATCTCACAAAACAGACCTCAAATTCAGGCCTAGTGGGTCGTTCCGAGTCAAATGAGACTAATTTGGGCCAAAACCGACACCAAAAATAATTCCCGTCTTTTGGCGACCGGGTCAAAACCCGGTCAAAGACAAAACCGTCTCATAAACCAGCCAAGTTCAGATTGGCGCAAAGAATAAAATTCAAAAAAGCAATCACAACTACAAAGTCAAAACTTCCCTATTTTAGCTCACCCGTTTGACCCACTCGATCGAGTGGATTGACCCCACTCGATCGAGTGGAGCCTTTTGAACCCGGGTTTGGCCCATTTGCGAAGGCACTCGATCGAGTGCACTAGGGCCACTCGATCGAGTGCCCCTATGTCGAGGGGTGAAGTCTATAAATACCGCTTCACCCCCCCATGCATTTAAGACTTTTTCACTCACTTTTACCCTACAACTTCAGCCACATTTCACCCCACTTCAACCCTACCTCATCACCTTACAAGCCTTAGAAAACCTAAGCCAAAAACCTACAAAAACCGAGCTCTCGTCTCTCGATAAACCGACACATACACACACGCATCCATACACACCATAACTCGCGTACATCCTCGATACTCCCAAGCCGTGCCGCTATTTACGAGTCCATCTCCGAGGTCCTTACTAAGCATGTATGTTGAGGGTGTCCTAAATTCCCTTTCGATCTTTATTTACTCCGTCATTTTGTTCATTTTTATTGTATTGTAGTCATGATCGTCACAACACTAACACTAACATTTTTGCATTTTTATATTTTCGTTTTATATCATTTTATCGTCATTAACGTTAATAATACCGTGTATATGTAAACTAGTATCAAAAATCGGTTTTAAAACGTTGGACTATGATGATCGCTTTTGGTCCGTCTAATCCCTTTACGAGCAACGACGGAGGTGGAGCCCTTTCGAGGAGCCCCGCCCCAATGTACTCAAGGGCGTGATGCGACCGTGATCGGTCGTAGTTGAACGGATTTAATTCCCTTTCCATAATTGGTACGAAACCCGTTGACACGAAAACCGACATCACGTAACCCGAAAGGGTTAGTTCCGATGTCGTGACGTAGAGGGATACATTTCGTCACTAATTCAAAATTTCCTAATCTAACGTAAACATTTTTCATAAACTCCGGTAACGGTATTATAGTCGTTCGTACACGATTATAGCACCTGAGGCCGATTTAAATACAAATCGTGCGATATTTGTATTTGATTCGGTCGATCATCGATTTCAAGCCATAAAACAAAGCGAGTTACCACTCGTACAGGGGGCACTCGATCGAGTGCCATAGGCCACTCGATCGAGTAGCACCCCAAAAAGTGGTCAGTAGCCACGATTAGCGTGCACTCGACCGAGTCACACCACCACTCGGTCGAGTGGGTCCTGTAACCCGCAAAACCAGGGGTTTGACCCACAAGTCAAGCCCCGACCTTTTATCGACTTTAGTCATCACGTGTAAAGACTATCACGTGACCATCCTTTTTTCAAAACTATACACATCACGACACGTAGAACGACTTTGACCACCTTTTGACGTGATAAGTCGGGACAAGACTACGGGATATGAGATCGGGCTAGCAATATGCCACAGTCTCATATTTCCGTCCTTCGTTTAGTACACGACATAATGTGTACTTAATCGGGGTTAGTCCATCTACATGTTTTCGCGGTCTAGTTTATATACGGGTCCGTTTCTATCTTTTTATTGCGTTATTTTTATTTCGTCTATCATTTCTTTACATGATGTTGTATTGTGAATTCCGGGTTGTATTTCCGCCCGTGTAACTTGTACGTTATTTATTTACTTTCGAGCTTTGTTTATTTACTTGCTTTTACGCTTTATAAATGAACCTCGCATGCTAAATCATTCCGACAAATAATAAGATGCATTAAATGACGTAGTTAACGCAAAATTCACATGCTTAGACAAAACGCTGTTTGCATATCATTTAATTATTTTACTAGCGCGCGTACACGAACACGAACGGTGTCTTAGTAGAGGCCGCCATGTGCGGGCGAGGTTGGGTGTCCTTAGTGGGCTTCCCAACACGTACCCTCACCCCTTACTCAGAACCTTTGGTTTCCGGATGTCCGAAACCCTTGGCGCACGAGAGTCATTCTTTACACGATTACCGGTATAGATGGTATCGGTATCGCAATGCAAAGGGACGAGCCCCATAAACTCTGAAATCGGAGTGGGCTTACTTTGTGTATGGCCCATGACGACATAGAGTGGGCTCGTATGGTTCCGAATAACCACAAAATTCGGTGGCGACTCCATTTTGACTTAAATTTCGAACCCGAGAACAATCTTACCACGAGATTCATTCGCCTACCCAAACCCGCGCTTCGCCGCGTCGGGGTGGACCTACGTCATGTCCACAATTTGGCGACTCCGCTGGGGATACCTGATGTACCACATGTCATCGGGGTTCCTAGGGTGAGACTCGAAGAGAAATCGTTCGTAGATTAGTGTGCGCGCATTAGTTTAATGATTCATGCATAACCCATTTTTGCCCGGGCCGGTTACTTGTGACCGACGTCCCACTATCCCACGGTGCATTCCTACATGGGTGCGCTAAAGACATCGATGGTGGAACTCGTCTCGGTTTTGCGGCATGTCCTAAGACCAACTCGGCTTAGGGAGTCCGTCCATCACATGAGAAAGCCATCGTTGTTGGTATAGACCCTATTTTGACCGACCGAGACTTAGTGTAAAGCATACATAAGCGTTGTTATAATGCTTGTTTGACTACGTGCTACTTGGTTTCCGTGTCAATTTTCAAAAAACCATCATTTCAAAAAATGCATCTTTCCAAAAATACCAAATTTTGAACAACCCGAAATACTGTCCGTTTCGGGACCCGTCTTTTTAAAATATCCAATTTTCAAAACTCGGAATGCCGCCGAAATTTAGGATCAACGATTTGACTCAAAATATCCTTTTCTGTAGTCGGCATGCTGTCCGTTTTAATTCTCGAATTTCCACCCCCACCACCTTGATTTTCGGAATTTTCCTTTCCAAAATTCTAATCTCGGTTTTCGAAATTCCGTTTTCAGTTTTCAAAACTCTCGGAAATTCATTCATTTTTGCATTCAAACCTCAACCTTTCCAAAACTTTCAACTTTCCCAAAATAAACCTTCCTTATTATAGGACCTACCGTCTATCCGTGTGTCAGGTCTTTGCATAGTATATAGAGGGTTTATAGCGTCGAAACTCTGTCGATCTTATATCGCGAGTTTCCCCCTTTTCCGAGTCCGCCTTATCTGTCAAGGCACGACCAACCCGCGTAGGGCATACCCCTACAAAGGAAAGTCCGTCTATACACTCGAGTCAAAAGTCTGGGGAGTAATCTCACGTGGACCTTCCTTCGAACGGGACTAGGCCCACAAAGCCGAAATCCTAAGGAAGTCATACCACCCACGAGTCATCCGTTTAGATGTCTTTCTCGAGTCTTTTCCACTCAGTCCTTTCTTTTTGGGTCGCTCGGGATGTACTGTTTCCTTTGATTCCAAGACTGGGTTCGGTTTCTGATTACGTGGTGTTCTTACAGACAGGCCACCATCAACCAGACACACTCGCAGAATGGAAGCTGCTTTAGCTGATCTGAAAGCCTCTGTGGACGCCATGGTCGACAAACAAGCCGACATCGACGCCCAACTGAATGAAATGAGGGCTGGACAAGTTGCCATCGTCACTCGATTGGCTGCGGTGGAGCACAGGACTCCAAATGCCGGGACCATTGGGCCTCTGGCTGATCTAGTTAGCTCAGTACGCCGACTAGAGGAACAAGTTCACTTGACTGGGAGTAATAATATCCATCGGGAGAATAGCCGTGAGTATAACCCACTGAGTGACAAGCTGCCTGCAAACCTGAACCTCACCGGTTTGCCCATGTTCGAAGGGACTGAAGACCCGTTACTACATGTACGGGCCTTCAAGGAGTTCATGGCCATCAAAGGGGTGGACTCTACCATGTTCAAGAACCTCTTTGCTGCGTCTCTTGAAAAGCACCCTCGGGCCTGGTACTACAGGTTAGACCCGAAGAAATACCCTACTTGGGATGATGTGGCCACCGAGTTCGCTCGGAACTATGCTGATAACACCGAGATCCAAACCACAATGAGATCTCTGGAGGTTATGGCCCAGGAACCGAAAGAAGGTTTTACCAAATACCTTCAACGCTGGAGGGCCGAGAGTGTGAAACTGGTCGATAAGCCCAGTGAGAAGACTTTGGTGGAGGCCTTTGTCAAGAACCTCCTCCCATCTTACCGGGTTCACCTCCGATATGCTGTCATACCCAATTTCACCACCCTTACTGAAATGGGTATGAGGATCGAAGATGACCTGAGACTGGAAGACCTCACTAAGGCCGCTGCTAAGGGTTACCAAGGGGCTTCTTCCTCCACAACCAAGCCTCAAGCTGCAACCCGCAGCATTTTCGACGCGGTTAATCTACTAGATGCCCCGTCCAAGAAGAACACCCCACCTCGGGTTTTCACTGACATAGGCACGACCTATACTTATGCCTTACAAAGGCTATCCTCAAAAGGCCTAATCCAACCGATAGGCCAAACTCCTGAAGTTCCGGTCGAGCGACGCTCCAAGAACTACAATGCCCAAGCCTATTGCCAATACCACCGGGGCAATGGGCATGATACCGAGAAGTGCTGGAAACTGAAGCACTTAATTCAGGACCTGATTGAAAGCGGTAAAATCCCGCTACCCGGAGATAAGCCCAGCAACAAGGAGAACCCATTTAGCTCCCATGCCATCTTTACCGGGGAGGTTATTGATTGCTCCCACCTTATCTCTCCATTCATCCCGCAAGTGAACGGGATCTGGTTCGACGACGAAGACGATGTCTACCTCGCAAAAGGGGAAGCTGTCCCCATCACCGCCGAGGAGATTCGAAAGACTAAATCCCGAGTCCTAACCAATAACCACCTTGGTCGTCCCTACCAAGCCACTAGCTCTAGGGACGCCCCTATCCCGACAACCGTCATTACGGAAGTCGCTCCTGAAGAGCCAACTGCTGAGACGGCTCTTGTGAAGCAATTGAAGAAAACCCGAGTTGACCTCACTATATGGCAACTCCTGGTTAGTTCTCAAGAACATCGAGAAGCACTTACAAAGGCTCTCGATCAAATTAAGGTTGACTCTCTGGTTACCCCTGCTGAGATGGTAGCCACGGTCTTGCCCCACCTAAAGGGCAAGGCTAAGGAAGAAGGACCGGTAATCACTTTCTCCGAAGCCGACGTACCGCCATTCGGGGCCTCCCACAATCTGGCCCTCTACATTACGGTGGTTTGCCGAGGAAAATACCTCCCTATGACCCTGGTTGATGACGGGTCTGCTGTAAACGTCCTTCCCTTGAGGACCGCAAAAGCCCTCGGCATTACCGAGGCTGACTATATCCCGACTGTTCAGACCATCCAAGCTTTCGATGGGAGCCCGAAGTCGGTAGCTGGGGCCGTAAAACTGACCATCATAACCGGCCCAATAGAAAAGGAGCTCGAGTTCCAGGTGATCGATGTCACCTCATCCTTCAACTTGCTCATAGGTAGGCCTTGGATCCACGCGGTCAAGGCGGTGTCCTCCACCCTTCACCGAAAGATCAAGATGCCTCTGCTTAATGATGTCATCACTTTAGAGGCAACACTAATGACTGTGGCTAGCTGTAACGCCACGGGACGCACGGACCTCTGGGGTTTCGATTTTGTGGGGATGATCGAGGAAGAGTACCTTTTTAGGCCTTACTTCACTACGAGTATCGACATGATGCTCCAAAACCTAGGATACTTTCCGGGGGCTACCTCTCGACCCGATCTTCCAGCTGGGAAGATCATCGAGGTTCTCAAAGACGAAGAATCTCACTTTGGTCTCGGTTATGCCATCACCCCCGACAATGTTGTCCGAGCAGGGATCGAAAAGGCCTGCAACATCCTTAAGGGTATCTACTTGAGCCCTTATAGCCCACGGTTGGCTGACTACTTTGTCACACCGGTGTTTGGGGCTATCCAGGTTGGTTTATACCAACCCAATGCTATGCAGCTCGGGACCCACTTGGCCCGGGACTGCAACTACATCCCGGATGACGTGTTCGCCCTCATCCAATCCAACGAAGCTGAAGATGCTGAGCCCGCACTAGGGCTACTATTTGGGGAAGACACCATAGCCCCAACTCCAAAGGAAGACCTGGTCAACCTGATCCTCCGCAGCAACAGGTTTGACCCGACCAAGCTGATCTCGGATGTTGGTTCCGAGACGGGAAGCAGGGCCTGGAGGAAGACTGTCAAGTGGACTGACAGTCAGGGAAGGATCTACAAGCTGGTCACCGGAGAGGGAGACATGCCTGAGTTTGAATCCGAGTCTGAGTCGGAGTCTGAGTCAGAGTCTGAGGTCGAGTCTAGGGAAGTCGGTGCTAGAGTCACTCCTGTAACCCCTCTCCCTTTTATTATTCCTGCTGCTGGCACTTCGGGGTCTGTCCCGAGTGCCCTACCTATCCCGCCATTGACCGATGATCAGATGGCTGCTCTCTTTGAGCTGTTCTCCAAATTTTCAATCAATAATAACAACCGTTCTGCTTACGACTTGTCTCTTTCAAATTCTGCTTTTAAAAATGTTTTATGCTATGACATTGAGAAACCAGACGAACAGGTACCCTTACCTCCGCATCTGATCGAGCAACTAGAGCAAAGGGAGTCCCGGAACCCGGTGATCGAAGAAACCGAGTCCATAAATGTGGGAACAACCTTAGAGCCTCAAACACTTAAGATAGGGTTATCCTTAGATCCCGAGGAGAAACAACGGTTCGTAAGCCTCCTCCAAGAGTTTAAGGATGTCTTCGCATGGTCCTACAAGGACATGCCGGGGATAGACCGGGAAATAGCCGAGCACCACATACCAATCAAAGACGGGTGCAAACCGGTCAAACAGAAGTTTCGTCGGATGAGGCCCGAGTGGTCTCTCAAGGTAAAAGAAGAAGTCGACAAACAATTCAAAGCCGGCTTCATACAAGTGTCCGAGTATCCGGACTGGGTGGCAAACATCGTGCCGGTTCCTAAAAAGGACGGTAAGGTGCGGGTATGTGTAGATTTTCGGGATCTTAACAAGGCGAGCCCGAAAGATGATTTTCCGTTACCACACATCGACATACTGGTAGATAACACGGCCGATCATGCCCTTCTATCATTCATGGACGGGTATGCCGGGTATAATCAAGTCAAGATGGCGGAAGAAGACATGAGTAAGACTACCTTCACCACACCTTGGGGTACTTACTGCTATACCGTCATGCCTTTCGGCCTCATTAATGCCGGGGCCACATACCAAAGGACTGCTACCACTTTATTACACGACATGATGCATAAAGAGGTAGAAGTTTATGTAGACGATATGATCGTCAAATCCAAAGAACGGGACGGTCACATCACCGCCCTAAGAAAATTTTTCACCCGATTGCGCAAATACAACATGAGGTTAAACCCTCAAAAGTGCAGTTTCGGGGTAACATCAGGCAAATTACTGGGTCATATCGTTAGCCAACGAGGTATCGAAGTCGACCCAGCTAAAATCAAAGCCATTACCGAGATGCAACCTCCCAAAACCGAAAAAGAAATAAGGGGATTCCTCGGGAAAGTCCAGTACATCAGTCGGTTCATTTCCAAACTAACCATGGTGTGTGAACCAATTTTCAAGAAACTGAAAGTAGGAGAACGGGTACTATGGGATGACAAGTGCCAAACTGCTTTCAACAAGATCAAGGAAATTCTGTCTACTCTGCCAGTCTTAATGCCACCTCAACCCGGTTTGCCTCTGTCGTTATACCTAACAACGACCGAGACAGCCATGGGGGCTATGCTGGCCCAGACAGTTGACTCCGAAGAAAGAGCCATTTACTACATCAGCAAGAAGTTTTTAGAGTATGAGTGCAAATATACCATGCTCGAAAAGACGTCTTTGGCTCTAGTTTGGGCCACTAAGAAACTCCGACATTATATGCTCAGTTACGAGGTCCATGTGCTATCCAAGATGGATCCCATCAAATACATCTTCGAAAAGCCCGTTCTCAACGGCCGAATCTCTAGATGGACTTTGATGCTGGCAGAGTTCGACCTAAAGTTCGTACCATTAAAATCTATCAAGGGTCGAGTAGTAGCTGAATTTCTCGCCGATAGCCCGGTAATCGAGGAAGGACACACCGACACTTGGTCCTTCCCAGACGAAGATATTTTCCATACTGATACTGAAACTTGGGATTTATACTTCGATGGTGCATCTAATTTTCGAGGGTTCGGAGTCGGGATCCTCCTAATTTCACCGAAAGGGGAACATACTCCCGTCTCCATCAAACTGGACTTTGATGTTACCAATAATGCAGCAGAGTACGAAGCATGCATTTACGGGCTACAAGCCGCCGCCAATCTGGGGATTACAAATCTCCGGGTACATGGTGACTCATCCTTGGTCATTAACCAAGCACTTCAAAAATGGAAGACTTGAAATGCTAATCTCGTGGCCTACCAGGCACGAGTAAGGGATCTCGAGAAACAATTCCAAAAGGTAGAGTATATATATCTACCCCGGGAAGAGAATCAGTTTGCAGATGCACTCTCAAAATTGGCATCTTTACTGAATATTCCCGACCACGTGAATAGTATGCCGATTTGCGTCGAAAGACGGTCCGAGCCAGCATACATTTGCGATATAGAAGACATTGAAGTAACTGATCCCGAACCATGGTATCAGGCTGTGTTAACATACCTGACAAACGGAGAATATCCTCCTGGGTCGGAAGGACGAGCCAAGAAAGCCTTGCGAAGGCTAGCCACCCAATTTATCCGTACCGACGACGGGCAACTGTACAAAAAGACGGCACAGGGGGCTCTTCTCCTTTGTGTTGACAAGTATAAGGCTGAAAAGGTCATGGCCGAAGTACACGATGGTGAGAACGGCTCACACATGAATGCCCACATGCTGGTCCGGAAAATCATGAGGCTCGGTTATTATTGGAATACCATGGAAGCCGATTGCCGGTCGTATGTCAAACATTGTCATAACTGTCAAATCTTTGGCAATGTGCAACATATGTCGTCATCGCTACTCTATACCATGACGTGACCCTGGCCATTCTCAACATGGGGTATCGACATAATCGGGAAAATAAATCCCTCTGGTACCGGTGGACACTGCTTTATTTTGGTAGCTATCGACTATTTCACCAAATGGGTCGAAGCTGAGTCATATCGCATTCTCAATGCCAAGCATGTAGCCAAGTTCATCCAGAACAAGATAATATGTCGATATGGGATTCCCTCTGAACTTATCAGTGATCACGGGACTCACTTTCAAGCCGAGACTGCGGCCCTGCTGACCAAATATAAAATCCAAAGGCATACTTCCTCGCCTTACCGTCCCCAAACAAATGGAGCAGTAGAGGCGGCTAATAAAACAATTGTCACCATACTCAAAAAGATGGCTGATAATTACCGGGACTGGCCCGACAAAATACCTTTTGCCCTATGGGGGTATCGGACGTCAATTCGCACCGCAACCGGGGCTACGCCGTATTACCTAACTTATGGGATGGAGGCAGTCCAACCAGTTGAGCTGGAGGTACCGTCCCTCAGAATTCTGCTAGAAAGTCAAGTACCCGAAGCTGACTGGGTTCGAGCACGATATGACTCACTGGTTCTACTAGACGAATGGCGGTCACGTGCCCTCAATAATATCCAAATCTACCAGAAGAGGATCCAACAGGCCTTCAACAAAAGGGTAAGGCCCAGGAACATTAAGGAGGGCGATCTAGTCCTTAAGTCTGTTCGAGCTCTACTACCGGTTGACCCAAGGGGAAAATTCAAACCCAATTGGGCTGGGCCATATCTGGTGAAGAAAATCCTATCGGGGGGAGCAGTGATGCTGACGGACCTGGACGGGAATGAATTTGTCAACCCAACCAACCTGGACCAACTGAAGCGTTACTACCCTTAGCCATTTCTCAATGTCATTAGCAAATTTTATCAAAATCATTTTTTTACAAAAGCAAGTCAATTAGCTAGAATTATTT